>OU342940.1:26992294-28192294 GCA_910592295.1 Andrena haemorrhoa | reverse complement strand
AAGTAAAAATTCCAGAATTCGTTCACCGGCACAGCTCGGCCCTTAATTTTTCAGGACACATTTTTCCTCTTATTGTACTACTATATACAGTTTGATAGCTTCTCTTAAGCTCTAACACACGATGCTAACCTCTCAATTTCGACTTAGAATGGCCTATGATCATCTTTCCCCAGGACTTTTCATTTAAAATAGCGAACGGCAGTGCACCGCAATGTTCAGGGCGATTTAGCGAGGGCGCGAAGAGAAATTCGAAAGAACCGAATAGTTTTGCTTACCCATTAGTTTCCGTACTTCTGCTTGGCTGAGGAAGAGGTTAAAGTAGCTTGCACCTGGCCGCACGAGGACGGACAGCAACACTGCCAATTTTAGGAGCATCGTGGCCACCACGTGCTTAACCGGTCCTACGCGTATTGTACAGCACTCGTAAACACGCGTCGCGTTACGCCGTAAACAACGTTAGAGTCTTCGAAGTCGACTCATGGTCCGCGGCAATCGTAAATTATCGCCGATCTCGCGAGCGTAGGATGCACGTGACAGCACGGTGTACGCTAACCGACGAGGATACGCTACGGTTACGATTGCGTCGCTCAGCCTCTTCCGACCGACCGGACGTTTTGACAGTTCATCGCACGAAACTCGAGTTTTGTCGCGTAACGGCACTCCGGGTGTCGCGATCGCGAAATGTCGAGGCGGCGCATCGGCAGCGTTCGTTCGAGCGCGAGCAAGCGTGCAAATCGAACGAGGGAAACGAGGAACATGTAACAGAAGACCCGAGCTGAGGAGCGAGAATGCACGAACGAAGGAGCGCGCAACGGTACCTGCCTCGTGAAAGCCACAACCAGTTGTGTGCTCGGACCGCCATGGGTCGACCGAGGTCGACGCAGCCTCGCTGAGCCGAAACTAACCGAGGCCGGCCGAATTCGGCCGAGGTCCACCCACAGGAGACGCTCGGCTCCAGGCGCGTCGCGCGGATCGGATGACCTCGGTCTTTCATAGCGACGACAGCCAAAGGGAGAATTAAAATTGCGAATCGCAAACACGCCGAGAGGATTTACGAAAGCGAACAATCAGCCGGCTTTTCTCGAGATACCGGCTACTCGCCATCAAAAGCGCACTGATGCGTGCTCTTCGGTGGGTAGGTCTTTCGGAGAAAAGCGGGCAAGCAGAGCGAAGCTGGCGAATCAAATGCTAGCGCGCGCTTTTGTCTTCAGCCCTTCGTTGTTACTTGTTGCATTTTCCCCGACCCGTAGGTATATAGCTACCCTTGCGGAGTGATTTGCTTTCGAATTTCGAGATTCGGGACCCACGGAAATAAGTCTCTATTGGATTGTCTATGGTCGGAATGTGATTTTTATAATTGAAGGCTTGGATGCAATAAGGGGACTAGGTAGCGCTTGAAAATGGGAAAAATTATTGTCCAAACGCTAAGAAATATTGGAGAATTAAATGTTGTTAAACTGTATTTGAAAAAATATAGTGTTACAAAGCTCTTCACGACACACCTTTTTTCTATTTACAATTTGTTTATCGAATCATTACTATTCGAGTTAAAAATTATAAAGAATAAATTTTTCATCGTTCAAAATCATTATTTCTTTAAACATAAATTGCGATAACTTGAGTAAATATTAACGAATCGCTATGAGACTTAAAACATAACTTCAGAAAACTCTAGCGAAGCCGTAGAATGTATGCACAAACCCTTATGTTAAAAAAATGTAATAATATTTAATTAAAAAGTAATACTGGACATAACCCATGTTTTTCAACGTTTGCCGTTAAAAAGTATCGAGGTAATTTTGAGGTACATATAACTTGCAGCGACAAAGTTTTTCCTTAATATACAAGGAAGATTTTCACCAATTTTCACATTGATTAATAACTAATTGTAACAGATATGACGATATATATAATTCTCGCACGGCGTCAACTGTCAACGCGGATGCTGAAACTGCTAAATACGGCATTATACGCGGCTATTGACCGCTACTAAAATACATAATATAAAGTTCTACTATTTGTTTTAATAATTTTTACGTACAAGTAATGTAATTATATATTTGCTTAAATTTATTAATATAAAGGAGCATTATAGCAGATCAACATACCTACACAGCACATTCATTGCATTAGACAATTTTTGTTCCTTACAGCATGAAAGATTAGGTACCTGCTTTAAAGAAAACTCACGGACGCACATATGTTTAATTGCAAAAATAAGAAAATTATGAAGACACAAAAAGTATAAACGGTAAAAATGACCGGTGCAGCGGTTGTAGTGTTAAATGTAGTATTAAAAAAAACTAAAAATTGTTAAGATAAGAACAAATATTTATTTTCTATTTTAATTATATTTTTTGTGGAAATTCGAAAACCCGTTTAACCGGTTTTTTGGGAATAGGGGAATTCGAAAACCAGTTTTTTCAAAAGTCGGTTTTTGTATAAACCCTAGTTAAATGCTTTCCATGTTAGCACAAATTTTGTGGGGTGTTATGAGCTATATAGTACAGTTATTTGCTAGTATTCTGTTGTTTAACTGGTACCAGAATTTCTTTTGTGTCATCGATTACTCTTGTATGTGTTTCCTAAAAAATATATAGTTTAGCACAAATTTCGATTTTTTTTTAAATAATAGTGTCTGGTGCGGGAGATAATAAAATATTTCCTTAACGAAACTCTGTTTTGTTAAGTATCTAAATCTTGATTTTCTAAGTAAAAAAATCTCATTTGTGCATATCATAGGTAACATAAGAATTATATTAAATATTTTATTAATTATTTTGTTCGATAAATATTGATATTATAACAGGGTATCCTACGATTGAACAGCATTGTCAATATATTATCTAAATAAAAGTAAGGGTAATTTTATATAAATATGAAATTCTACTTGGAAAAAAACTTGTTAAATAACAGCAACAATCTACTGTCCCCAACATTGATTTCTTGTTTAGTACATATTATACCCTTTCAACAGTACCTACATTGTACCGAATATTACATATTGATTTTTGAAGAAAGCTATAAGATATTATTCATAAATATACGTCACATTATAACTTAATATGTTAAAATTATTATTATTTTCTGATTTGCCCACTTCTACATAGGTGTACTAGATTTATACTGTTCAATAATTCAATAAACTTAATTAATATCAAACTGCGAATAATGATCGTATATGCATCTAATAACAATAGTTTTTTTCAATCGAAACAAGATTTTCAGTCGTTTGTATTACAAACAGTGATTTTCAACTTTTGAATTTTCAACGGGGCACCCTCCAGAATAGTTCCAAATAATTGACAAAAAATCTGCGTAAAGTCTGAGCTCGATTGGATAACGGGAAAGGGTGCCGCTGGGCCCTTAAACATTTAAATCATTATTTAACAGCTCGCGAAGTCAATTTTATATAATATCCTCCAAGTTATTGATTAAATAAAAAAATATGTCAAACAAAAGTTGTAGATCCGGACAAAGAGCATCTTTTATGTTGTATTACTTTTTCTCGTGCGACGAACGGTTTTCGAAAAAAGTCCCGAAAAACTAAAAAAAAAACTTTTTCCTCAAATTTTGAAAGTTTAAATGCTTCTAGAACACTTTTTATTTATGAAGGCGAACAAAAAAATGGAATTTCTATTTTCTAGGACTATTTTCCAAACATTTAAGGAGGGGCTATATACCGAAATATGCGAAAAAGATAAAAAAAATTTGTTTCCTATTTTCAGTGTTTGATATGTCATGAATGTTTCCAGAAAATTTCGGACCGAAATTCGCAAAAATATCGAAAACATAGAGTCTATGTCTTCGATATTTTTGCGAAAATGTACTCCTAACGTATACTCCAACAGAAAATCAAGTGTTATCATCCCTGTCGACTATAGACCGATATCTCCACGCGATCGAGTTCACATAACCGATACTGCCATACGACTCGCATGTGTATTTAATCGGCATAGAGTCGGCTATAATTTCTGTGCTCATCATTTACATAATTTGAGATCCACTAGGGATGGCAAGAACGCCCACGTAGCCTTTGCGAATCGCGATCTTCCTTCGTCCACCCTTTTTTTTTTCTCCCTTCTAGTCTATCAGGGCACGCTTGATTACCAAACGTCGTTATTACGAGCCATAGGCTAAAACGAGATGGGAGTATCCGCTGCGAGGGGAAAAGAAACAGAAAGTGAAAAGGGACGAGGGAGGGTGGGGGAGAGAGAATGCGCGCAGCGCGAGGCTCGTTTTGCAAATTCGCGGTTGATTGAAAAGCTCGCGACGAGCAAAAAGACGAGATAACCGAGGACAAGGAGGAAAAAAAGCGACAGTGATTGCTCTGTTGTGCAGCGTGCATCGCAAGGAGCATTGCTCGAGCGCGTTCATGTGCGAGCTGAATCTCTCGCCATTGCTGCTCGGTAGCTGCCTGTAAGAAAAGCAAATTCGTTCCATCGTCTTTCCCTCTCGTCTCCCTTCCATTCCTGCCTCATCCGAGTGCTCGCCACGCGGCCATTAACTTATTTAATCACGATCATTATATTGTTCAGGCCATTATTATTTTATATTTTATCGATACCCCTCGAGGGTCTCTGTACTCTCTGCGCGTAGGACTCCAACACTGGGACATGGTGTATAGGCATTTATCGATGAATATCGCGTAACTGTTACCAACTTATCGCATATCAAGCACTCCAAGTGAAACGATTTCGGAGGAGATTACAATTTAACATAATATCATGTGCAGAACATATTGAATCAATATATGAACCTACATTTTTTTCGAAATTGAATTAGTAGCAATAACGTATTCCAATAGGCTCTACTAACCATATAAAATAGGAACAAAAATTTAATGTGGGTTGGTCCGTTGTTGCCTGACTGCCTCATGTATGCAGAGATGGGCATTATTTAAATAAAAAATTATTTAAATAACGTATCAAATAAAAGAGACTTTATCTTTATTTGTCATCAAATAAAAATAACTCAGAGTTATTTTTATTTCAAACAAAAATAAGCCAGAGTTATTTTTATTTCAAATAAAAATAAGCCAGAGTTACTTTTATTTGAAACGTCACAAATAATTTATTTGTGTTCGACGTGAATTTATCCAACGGCCACAAATAATTTTTTTGTTTGACGAGAATTTATCCAACGGCCACAAATCATTTTTCTTTTGTTTAACGGGAATTTATCCGACGGCCACAAATCATTTTTTTATTTTACGGGAATTCATTTTAACCTTCAAATAATTTTCGAGACTTTTCATTTATTTGTATTTGGAAATTATTTGAAGCTCAAATAACTCTGGGAGTAGAGACGGGGAGCGTGTACTAGAGAGCGGTAAGCAGCAGAGCATGATGCGAGGAGGTAGTTGTTAGAGCGAGAGGGAACGGGAGGGAGCGAGAGGCCCCTTCCTAATATTGCCCTTTCTTTCTAATCCCCGTTCCCTCTCGCTGTAACAACTACCTCCTCGCATCTTGCTCTCCTGTGACCGCTCTCTAGTACACGCTCCCCCTCTCTACTCCCAGAGTTATTTGTGCTTCCAACTTTCAAATACAAATGAATGAAAAGACGAGGAAATTATTTGTAGGTTAAAATGAATTCCCGTCAAATAAAAAAATTATTTGTGGCCGTCGGATAAATTCCCGCTAAACAAAAAAATTATTTGTGGCCGTCGGATAAATTCCCGTCAAACAAAAAAATTATTTGTGACGTTTCAAATAAAAGTAACTCTGGCTTATTTTTATTTGAAATAAAAATAACTCTGGATTATTTTTATTTGATGAGTCTCGAATTACGTTTTTGTCTTTCATTCGAAATCAATTTATTATTTGAAATAATTTTTTGCCCATCTCTGTCATGTATGTATGTATTTTCCTACTCCAATATACATATGTATTTTCAGATGGTAAAGATTTTTCTTGGAAAGTTACAGTTCATTATAGGAGAATGCCTTGAAAATAGCCTATATTTTGGAACGCCAAAGTGGCTACCAACATTAATGAAACTTTTGCTGAGAAGTACTTCTTAGAAAAATATTCGACATATATTTAATTCATTCGCAATCGTCCGTACTGAAGGCCTGAAAACAGCCCTCAATGTTGTGCGATAATACAAAAACATATTTTATCAAATATCTCGGGGACTATTTGATGTAGGAATATTTGTTTTTGCATGTGTGTTTTTTAAAGAAAATATAAAATATACAAAACAAATTTTTAAGTTAAACGATTTTAAAATGCATTAAAAACTAAAAAATATTTATTTTCTTGTACTACAATTACGATGGTGATATGTCACTTTAAAGAAAATCGTGGGGCAGGATATTTCATCGCTTTTCATTCATCGCTCATTTGGAGGCTTGGTTCTGTATTAAATTGAATCGTATCCTGTTATGAAATAACCGGTCGAGTTTATTTAAAGTGACATATCACCATCATAATTGTAGTACAAGAAAAGAACTATTTTTTAGTTTTTAGTGCATTTTAAAATCGTGTAATTTAAATTTTTTAAAATTTTTTTAATTCCCTGGTTTTTAGTGTTTGTGGATTTTTTATACATATTTTTTTATATATTTTTTTATTTGTGAACTTTTTTCATAATTTTGTGTTGCCATCCAAACTACGCACGCCTGCCAAGCTTCAAGTATATTGGACAATTGGAAGTGGATTAAAATTCAGTTTCCAGGTTTAAACCAAACAAAACATTTTTTTCTTTTCTAGTTCCTAGCGTTTGTGGATTTTTTATATTTTTTATTTTCGGATTTTTTTCCATAATTTTGTATTGTCATCCAAACTACGTTCGCCTGCAAAGTTTCAAGACAATTGGATTGGTGGAAGTGCGTGAAAATTAAATTGCCCGATTTGAACCAGACATACAGAGGATCGAAGCTAAGTAAGATCGTTCAAAAATTCAGTTATCAAAACAACTTTTAAAAAAATTCATTTGTTTAAACAATATTTTTAAAATCAATAATTTTTGACGATTTTCCTGGAAAAATGTTAATTGATTTTCATGTAATATGTAAGGTGTGGACTACGATAAAAAATACGGATATTATTAATAAAGATTACTATTATATGCGTATAGTTTACTTCCAATCCTACTACTATGGTGTTTTGGGTACTTGCGTACACTATGGTATACATGGTAGTGTAAAAGTTCGGAGGCCAGTAAATTTTAGAATCTACCGATAAATCCTAGAAATTACACTAAAACATTGTCAACATAAGGCGAGAAATGTCAAACGATCCGAAGTGCTCCAAGAAACGTCAACCTAACCCAGGCTAGTCGATGAATCGATCAGGAAAAGGGTTACGGGAGAAGGGGACCAGCTCCAGGTGCTTGCCTCGGATAACGCAGACCTAACTTAGACCTAAGCCCGAAGTTCAAATAGTTTATAATGTACCTCGGAGTTCTATCGCCCAGTAGCGGAAAATGCTAGAATTTGCCGGTAAATTCTAAGATTCACCGGTCTTCGAACATTTACCATAACATATTGGAATGAAGTGGTACTAATTCCCAAGGGCGTCCGGAGACTTTTTCCGGGAGGCAACTTTGGGGTGATGGTAAAGAAAAATATACCCCTCTTGCTTCTTTAACCCATTTTATAGTACCAATTCAATTAAAAATTTAAAACCCCAATTTAAAAAATCCCCATTTGTTAGTATAGGTAAACTTAATAAAGATCAGTTTGAAAAAATAAGCGATTTTTTTCTCAAAAAACCAGGAGGGGCAACTGCCCCTTTTACATCTCCCTTCGGAGGCCCATGCTAATTTCCGCTATAAGGGGTAGGTGTACATATAAGCGTATATTGGGGTCGAAGTTGCACTTAAGGTCGTTGCCAGAAATATGGTAGCTCTGAAAACTATATTCTGTTTATCATTGCTAGAAATATGGTAGGTCTGAAAACCATATTATTATCAACGTGGAAAACCTTAGGTACAACTTTGTGAAAGTTCTGAACAATTCCAAGACTCACCAAAGTTTCATCTAAATCGTCGTGTTTCCTTCGTTTGATACTACTTCCACAGCACAATTATTGTAATAATATATTTGCCGCTGAACGCGTTATGAATACAATGTACAATATAAAGGACTGTAATATATTGCGGCAGATATCGTAGAGAGGACGCCGCAGCCTGTGCTACGAAGTTCCATTTAATCTAGAGCAAATACAGGGCGCTTCGCTTAAATCAAGACACAGTCAAGAAGGGAGAACAGTTTCCTTTGTCGGTTCTAATCTGGACAAACAGTCGTATATCACGGTGGTATCATCCAGATTCTTGTTTTATCCGCTTTTATCCTAGAACGGCTACTGAAGAATTTCAGGTGAGCAGAAATACCTTTAAACTTTTTCTTCATATTTTAAAGATTATATGCGTCTCCTGATGAACGTGTATTCAATTTTCTTTCAAAGAAGAAGAAAATTATAGGCATAAATCTTTCTCTCCTTTGTTACCTTATTAATAAGAATTGTTGCTTCTTGCTCTTTCTTCTTATTGAAATAATTTGCAATTTAACGTAAATGAAATAAAATTCATTGAGACAACTATCACGGGATTGATGGTGGAATAATATTGATTTATGAATAATACGTTCTGATTTTCCATTCGGATGCACGAAAAAGGAACAATAACTAGGGTCCAAACGTAATGATTAATAAATTAATAAATTTTTAAGTAATAGTCGTGGTCATAAATTTTACACTTTTATATGTATTGTAGATAAATAAATAATGAAAAGATATGCAACTGGGTAATGTTTAATATTAAACATTGATCATATTAAATATTGAACATACTAAAAGAAAATTATTTTAAAAAGCAGGTTGTGTCTCAACATATTTTTGATATTAAATTTATAGTTGAAGAACTATTGTATTCTTTCTTCTATATGTATTCTTGACTCACTAATATTAAAATTCAATAGCACACGAATCACATAAAACCCGCATTGACATGGAACGCACAAAATTTCTCTTGAAAGTCTTAACAGGTGAAAATCAATATTTCCATTAAACCAGAATTGGGCATTAACTAAATACAAAATTATTTGAATAAGGATCAAATAAAAGTTACTTTAACTCCAGATTATTCGACGAATAAAATCAATTTTTTGTACGACGAGAATTTATTCGACAAGCAAAGTTAATTTTTTTATTCGACGAGAGTTTCAACTTCAGCGTCGAATAAACTTTTTAACTTTAACTGTAACTTTAACTTTATTCGATGATGCATTCGGGGTCGAATAATTTTCTGGCTCCCGTTAACTTAATTATTCGACCAACTCGAGTTAACTTTATTCGACACATGACAAATAATTTTTATTCGTTATTCGAAATTTGATTTAAATAAAAATTTTGCGTAAAAAAACATTAAGCGTAAATACTATTTTTCATAAATATGCTAATATTTTTGTCATAATGCAATTAAATAAAAAACAGATTTTTACAAGTTCTTTCTGGTTTTGGTCATAGGCAAATAAGATATTATAAATAAAGATCAGTACGGAAGAAATTCAGAGGTGCACATTTTTAAATAGTTACAAATATTTGTATACAGAATTGAGTGCTCTGTCAATACTTTTGCCTAGCACAGGGGTGCACACTAAATCTGCTCTAGAGCAGTCGGTGCGCCCTCAAGCTCGACCGTGGTATGCTCATCCCCCACTCCTCGGTATAAGGTCTCATGGTGGGGAACTCTATGATTGCAAAGGCCGTATGCCCGTTACAACTACAAGCATGCTCGCGATAAATATACAAGACCAAACGAAAACGTACAGAATTTTATATTATATTCAGAAAGTTACTTTTAACAAATTTGCATAAGTAAATTTGAGTATTTTCATTTGAAGATATCTAATAACATATATACATATACAGTGGGCCACAAAAGTGTTCGGATACCCTTTAAAACAGAATACCTTTTATAAAATTGGTTCAATATTAGATCCATACGTGAATATACATATATTTATATGTATAATTTGTTAATATTTATTAATCGAGGATTCATTTTTCTTCAATTTGAAACCTTGAGTATTCCGACATACACGGCTGTATCATTGTGTGCGTTAGCGATCTTAAACGGTGGGTTAAAATTGACTCAGGCACAGGATACCGAGGTTTAATTGCGATTTGAAAAATGTTTAAATATTTGTATGCAATAATAATAATTTTGTTCAAAGTTATAATGATAGCAATAAGAAGGGTTTAAAAAAGCTTGTTGCTGAAGAACATGATTCTGGCTGTCGTAGTAATCGGAAACAAAAAGCGGAAATTTTTTTAACCGCTTAACTTGTACGCTCGAGTTAATTCGAGCGCGCTAAACAGGCCAAACTGTGCACACTCCCCATACAGCACACTTCGTTGCAGCAGTATTGCAGGAACGTTGCTGCAATATTGTGTTGTTGCAGGTTACATTGCAATATTGCAGGAACGATGCTGCAATATTGTTGTGCGTTATTGGAGTGCCAACGATCCTGAAAAATTGCAGCAACATTGCAAGTTTGTCGCAACTTTGCAAAAATACACTCCTACAATATTGCCAAGGCGGACATAGGAGTGAACCTGCAACTTCTCTGCAATGATGCGGTGCAACATTGCAATCTCGCACCACAATATTGTCGAAAAGTTGCAGGATCGTTGCCAGAATTTTGCCGTTTCGTTGCGGAATCATTGCCGGAACGTTGCAGGACTACGTATTTGTAATGTTACAGCAATATTGCAAAAATACATATTTGTAATGTTGCAGCAAATTTGCAAAAATACATACCTGGAATATTGCGAAGGCGGACATAGGATTGAACCTGCAATGTCTCTGCAATGTTTTGGTGCAACATTGCAATCTTGCACCGCGTCGTTGCAGACACGTTGTTGCAATGTTATGGTGCTGTGTGGGCTCCAGATAATTCGAGCGGCGTTGTATTTTATGCTGCTATAACAATTTTGATTATTTTTGTATGTTTTTTGCCAAGACAATGTTCTAAATTGTGTTTTTTTACATAAAAAAAATTGCTTTTTTTTGCCGTTTTTTTTTTTAAATGTGCGTTAAGGGGTTAATCTATATGAGTGTGGTTATCGTGTGAACTAGAATGAAGTAATTATTTGCAAAAATCCAATTTTGCAACACAGAAAACTAACAAATGCTTTTCCAAAAAAATAAATGTTTTCATTTGAAATACAACCATTTTTGGGCTTTTCAACATTATTCATTCAACATGAACTAAAGTTCCAACGATAACCACACTCGTATAGATTAAGAAAAAATGTACGTTTTATGTTTCAGATGATTACGACAGCCAAAATCATGCTCGCCAGCAACAAACTTTTTCCAAACCCCTTTTACTACTACCATTATAACTTTGAACCAAATTACTATTATTGTATACAAAAATTTGACCACAATTTTAAAATTTCAATTAATAAAAGTACAGAGATTGGAATTATAATACTGAATACTTTTCATTTAAAAATTTCCCAAAATGTGCCTTATTTTCGGAGCTTCAAACTCTGGAAACCCCTGCGGCATCCTGTGACGCTCCGCTCCCACTACTCCAGCCTAAAGATGTATGACCGTCTCAATATTAAATTTCTCCAGTCTTCTTACAAGGAGAGGTTCCCAGGTGTCCGCCTCCAATTGCTTTGAATTTTGGATATGTTTTAGAGGACCGAAAAATAAGAAATACATGTCTTTTTATTTTGGCCTGCTTGAATGTTTAGGGGGTGAAGCCACCCCCCCCAAAGTTGATAAGAATAGTTGGTACCCGCCTTCGATTACTTTGAATTTTGGATACCCCCTAAACATTCAAGCAGGCCAAAATAAAGACACGTATATCTTATTTCTCGGTCCTCTAATCATATCCAAAATTCAAAGCAATCGGAGGCGGACACCTAGGAACCTCTCCTTGTTACTGTTATTTATTATCATTCTTGTTGAAGCACAATGCACGAGTTAACAAAAAATCCGAAGACAACTGCTGAACATTCTTTGTATGTATATTAAGAGAAAAGTTTCGATCAAAGTTATCAATAATTTCAAGCAGACAATTTGTGACCACTCAACTACTGAACACCATCACCAAAATTCTATCATTTGAATTTGTCTCTTTTTAGGACACATTCATGAATGAATCTACAGTTTCACTCCCGTGCCAGTTCTTATTCTACTGTTTAAAACATATTTCCGAAAAATTTGCCACACCATTGGTAACAGATAGGCCACTGCGCAAATACTTGTGTCTGGTAGTGTACGTGTCAGTCACGTCAGGAAGGAAGAAGCGGCGTTTTCTGCTTATCCTGGAAAAAAGCTGGTGGCACTATATCACACGAAGGTTTCCGCGCTTTGAAAAGCTTTCTTTGCCCGATCGTGGCGCAGTCTCCAATTAACGTTTTCCGCCCTGTCAAAAGAGCCGACACGGCGCGCTTGTAAAGTGAATTAAAGCGTGCTCCGTTTGCTACCGCCTTTTACAACATTCACGGCTGCAAATCTATGCACGTACGTCTGCTTGGTCCCCGTGCCCACGCACGAAGCCGTTCTTTGCTCGTCTGTACATATTCTTATTCCTTGCACCCTTTCCTAGGTCCATTCACTCCACTGAAATGCAAACACGTCCCTATCCAACTTCGGATAGCGTGGTTCAAGGAAATGCGCGCTGCTCTCAAGTTCAATTTCAATTAACGAGACAGAATCGTTTGTACGTTTTAATTGAGCTTTGTGCACACCCATCTTGCTCATGTGCGTTCGCAAGCACATTTGGCTACCTGACTGACTGTTTTTAATATCCACAAGTCTTTGATCCTTTTTCAAACGTTTCAACGGTAGGAATAAAATGTCACGTTTGAAGATTTTATAGCAGTTAGTGGCTTTGATTAAACGTTTTTAAATATTAGACGGAGAAGCTTGGAACAAAGATTTCCTTAAAGGGGACACTCAGAGTTGGGCATTATTTAAATAAAAAATTATTTAAATAACGTATCAAATAAAAGAGACTTTATCCTTATTTGTCATCAAATAAAAATAATTCAGAGTTATTTTTATTTCAAATAAAAATAAGCCAGGGTTACTTTTATTTGAAACGTCACAAATAATTTTTTTGTTCGACGTGAATTTATCCGACGGCCACAAATAATTTTTTTGTTTGACGAGAATTTATCCGACGGCCACAAATAATTTTTTTGTTTAGCGGGAATTTATCCGACGGCCACAAATCATTTTTTTATTTGACGGTAATTCATTTTAACCTACAAATAGTAGAGAGGGGGATCGTGTACTAGAGAGCGGTAAGTAGGAGAGCATGATGCGAGGAGGTAGTTGTTAGAGCGAGAGGGAACGGGGATTAGAAAGAGAGGGCAATATTAGGAACGGGCCTCTCGCTCCCTCCCGTTCCCTCTCGCGCTAACAACTACCTCCTCGCATCATGCTCTGCTGCTTACTGCTCTCTAGTACACGCTCCCCGTCTCTACTCCCAGAGTTATTTGAGCTTCAAATAATTTTCAAATACAAATGAATGAAAAGACGAGAAAATTATTTGAAGGTTAAAATGAATTCTCGTCAAATAAAAAAATTATTTGTGGCCGTCGGATAAATTGCCACTAAATAAAAAAAAAGATTTGTGGCCGTTGGGTAAATTCTCGTCAAACAAAAAAATTATTTGTAGCCGTCGGGTCAATTCACGTCTAACAAAAAAATTATTTGTGACGTTTCAAATAAAAGTAACTCTGGCTTATTTTTATTTGAAATAAAAGTAACTCTGGCTTATTTTTATTTGAAATAAAAATAACTCTGGCTTATTTTTATTTAAAATAAAAATAACTTATTTAAAATAAAAATAACTTATTTAAAATAAAAATAACTTATTTAAAATAAAAATAACTCTGGATTATTTTTATTTGATGAGTCTCGAATAAAATTTTTGTCTTTTATTCAAAATCAATTTTTTATTTGAAGTAATTTTTTGCCCATCTCTGGGGGACACCACTGTAATGGCCCGAAAAGTAAAGGTATCTTTGGAAATTTATTACAAGCAAACTACGTAATGGATCTTTTTAAACTTTCAGGACTTTTTATTGGATACTTAAGTTATACGAATATCTTTTTTTAAATTTATTTGAAGCAAATTTACAAGCTATACAGGACCAGTAAATTTGCGCTCCAAAAAATCTGGTTGACAGTTTTCTGACGAAACGGTGCTTCTAAAATCAACAAACCAAAATGTTTTAGAAACTATATGCGGATGGTTATAGCACGCCGGGAGATTTTTTTGATTGGTCGTTTCCTTCTATATCTTCTTCAACGAAAGAGGTTAATTTACTAGAACCAAATTTCACAATTTCTTTCAGAGGTTCGCCATTTTGTTATTTTTGAAAATTTTCAAAATCGAACCTGTCATGTCGTAGCCGTGCACAGATAGTTTCTAAAACTTTTCGGTTTTTTGATTTCCGAAGAACCGTTTCGTCGGAAAACTGTCAACCGGAAATTTTTTGCAGCCATAAATTACTGGTCCTGCGCAGCTTATAAACCTGCTTTAAATAAATTTCAAAAAAGATATTCGTATAACTTAAATATCCAATAAAAAATCCTGAAAGTTTAAAAAAGATTCATTACGTAGTTTTCTTTTAACAAATTTTCAAAGATACCTTTACTTTTCCGGCCATTACAGTGGTGTCTCCCCTTAAATGGTATTTTAAGTGGAAATACGATTTAATTGAATGGATTGGGTTTAAATCGGTTATGTCTTAATGGTTCGCAAAAAGAATTAGAATAGGAATTTAAATGCGTATCTGAGAAAGTTCACGAATATTCTATTATCCCCATTTGACAATAGTCTTGCATTCTGCTCTAATCAGTTGGAAATTACATTAAAAATTATAAATATACCAAACAAAAATTATATGAAAAATGACTAAAATAATTAAACTTTGTACAGTTTCAGAAACGTTCCGTTAAGAAAACAATCGCCCAACTGATTGTCTTCAAATATGAACTGCAAGTGTACAAAGCACGTTAAAACAAATGAAAATGTCGATAGAAAGCCAAACGGCGCACATCTATAAATAAAGGTACACACAAAACAAATCGTGGTTGTATGCCTTTCTTAAAATGCGGCGCACTCGTCTTCACCTGATCTGACGACGGTGCAAAGGGGTTGAAAGTAGAAATTGCAGTAGGCCAGGGATACAGGGGGGTGGGTCTGAAAATAAGAAGATACAGATAAAAGGAGCTGCCTGCACGCTGGACTAACAAGACTCAGGACTCAGGAGCTATTATCATAATTGTGGGCTGCAGGCAGCGGCTGTGCCCACAAACCAGAATGCCTCTTGTCTCATCTACCTCCGTTTTCTCTTTCTTCTTTATTGCACTCTCCTTCGCCCGCCGTTCCTTCCTCCTCCCCTTCTTTTTCGCGTCTTTTTAGTCAAACCCTCGTACACTCGCATTTTGCGCGTCTCTTCGCTGGTCTTTTGCACGTGCTAAAGACAAATGGATCGCCTACCAAGACATTTAACTTCCGCGCCACGTATTTCCATTTAGATTAAGAAGCTCCCGCGATATTTTAGGCATTCCCAGAAAAATAAGACACAGCTCACCGATGTAGCGCACGCGTGCAGACACTCGCCAGCTTTAATCGTGGCATTGCGTCGCTGGAATTCGTGCCTATGCTTCGAAATGAAGAGAGCGCAGCAAGTATCCTTAAGAATATTGAGGGAACCCCGGGTACGTATACAATGCTGGTGTCTATTCAGAAACAATGCTAAAATCCAAGATGTAACGTCTGTCGACCATCGTTTCATTCTCCCGTATCTTTACTCTCCCTGATTGCATGGCGGGCTTTGAGCTCCTCCTAAGCCCTGCGCACCCATTTTGGCATTCATTTTAGGAAATGGTCGGGCAACGTGGAGCAAATCGACATCAAACGTCAAGATTGCAATTCTCGTGATTCAACACCTTGCGCGAGATTACGGAGAGAGCTGTCTTTTGAAATTCATTGTTATTAAATTCGCTGGATCCAACTGATCCACGTACACATTTTATTTGAATTCAATTTATCTCTGTCTGGTTAGTGTGGGGATTTACAAAAAAATCCTAGCCAGTAACGTTTCGTCTCGTTTGCTGTACGAAATCGGTGCAAAAGGACTTGAAAAACGCCAACCTGCTTACGTGCACGAGAAAACCGTTCTCCGATCCGATCGAATTCGCGGAAGCAATTTTAAGGAACGACGTACAGATTTATTTGCCTTTGGGTAAATTATGAATATCGAAGAAAGAGTTATACCTCCAGTACACAAGGGGCGTGCAATCAGTAATTTCGCCTCTCAGTTGTACTTTTCAGATTTACAACTTACATTTCATGCCCAAATACATTTACAAAAAATATCCTTTTTTTTACCTACCATAAGCGTGCTTCTTCCGTCATCCCTTCGGGCAAATGCCATTGACAATGAAATGTAAAAAAAACGTAACTGACTATCATTTCTGAGGTTGCATTTCAAATCTTACCACCGCTGTATATTTCGACCAGCCGAAGCACGCAGCCGATTTGTTGGTTAATCTTCCAGTACCTATCGTACCTCACCTCGCCTCCTCTAAGTGGCGTGGCTAAATAGTTTCTTTTTGTTTTACATTTCTTCCCGTGTGTTCTTTCAACAAGAGATGCCAGGGGCGTGTATGTTTGTTTATCCTCGGTGTACCCTATTATTAGGGGCCGGGGCTCCTTGAAAACCGAGGGGCCCACGCTGATATTCGGGCCTGGAGAGACGATCGCGCATCCCCTGTCCCCTCTCCACTCTCCGCCAGCGCGTCGTTCGTCCCTCTTCCTCCGAGTCGTGTCTCCATCGTGCTTTATTCCGCGAGCAAGAGCAGCTCGAGATGAAAGGGATAGGCGGATAAATTTGAAGGGGGACCCACGGTTCCCCGGCGGGGCCTTTTGCCTGCCTCTTTAGATTCTGATTTAGACTCTGCCGCATTTTAATTTATCGCCGACGATCGTGTCGATTATAGAAACGCCTATTCGCGAGAAAGGGAACGATCCCCGTCGTCGCTTATAAGCAGCTAATGTGCTCGTGAAAAGATGTACGTATGCCGCTTCTGGGACGGCTTTTAAAAAGTCTCACCTCGATGCCTTCTGGATGCGCAGCGAATAGTGTTATTCTAACCTCAATGTTGTTATTGAGGCACGGTGTTTACCTTCTGGGATGCGTCCCGTAGGAGATTCATCGATTAACCCTGGTTGGATATTGCCCGTGTCAGATATATTCATACGCCCCATTTTTTTCACTCGATCCTGTTTTCGTAGGGGGATTCGTGGGATCTTTCGTCTCTTCTCTCGCTGTACAATGCGCCGCTGATGACATATCCTGCAGCTCCCGCTATTGAATGGTGTCTGTTTGCACGGACGACACGTGACGCAGCGTTAGGGCCTGCTAACGCAAGGCCACACCCTACACGTGCGTTATTTGTTTAATTTAACAGTATTGTGGCGCGGTGTTTTCGCCCGTGGACGCTCGATTTATTTCGCCCGTGCCTATTTCCTGCATTTTTAACGTGGGAGAATGTAACGATGGGAGCGGGTGTCACTTCCGCCGCGTTTATTGCGGGCTTTTGGTGGGGTCTCGTGTGAAAATCTGTGCACGTTGCGTGGATTCATTTCATATCTATATATATATATGTACCTGTATTTATGTGCGTGTTTCTTTGTATGGCCGTATTAAATTATAGATCTAAAATGCTATTAACTAATTATCTGAATTGCTTTACATGTATAATGTGTTGCTGCAAACGTTTATTCTTTGGTTTGTTGTAGTGGTAAGTGTAACAGTTGTTTCGAACTTGGTAATGTTAAAAAGTGTAAATGGCTTATGTTTAATCGTAAATCCTTTTTGTACAATTACCAACTTACAGCACAGACAAGGTATAGGGTAGACCTATCAACCAATGTATTTTTCTGTCACCTGTTTGGGGGGTCCCAGGACCCCCTTACCATTTTAGTGTCGCATGCAACGTTACCGGTGAAGTCTTGAAACAGATTGTAACGCTACGCGTGGTAGGAATTAGAATTCAACATGTGTAAACCCATCGACGAGGTATAGAATAGACCTATCACCTTATGGGACTTCGTGTCACCACCCAAACTGTATTACCGACCCATAAATCGAAGACTGAATTTAGCGACCTCTGTTCATGAACAGCGTCCAATTCCGAAACTACTCTGAAATGTGTTGAAATGCTGAAAGGTGTGTGCGGGCTTGTATACGTGTGACTTGTTTCGAGGACAGAAAATCTGCTCGTGAAATCCGCTATTGAAAATGCGTAGGCTGGACGCGCGTTAACATTACCATAAAAAACTTCAAAAAAGTAAAAAAATTACGCCAAGTACATGAATCATCTTTGTAAAAAGAAGTGAGATCCCCACAAAAAACTTCAAAAAAGTAAAAAAATAAGGCAAGTACGTGAAATTAAGTAAATCACAAAAAAAAGAAGTTAATACTAATTACAAAATAAAAAAGATGTGAAATCAAAATGAGCTGCAAGTACATAAAGGTGCTTTCACAACTACATATGCACAGCTAAAATGCTGTGTTCATAGCTTCCATTACTCATATCGCGGACATTTTAATGAACCCATCAAAAAGAATTCCATTTAAAAACATTGTCGTAAATTAATAGCTTTACAAAATTAATGATATACAAAAATTGCGCCAATTATAACAATGGCTATTTATACAAAGAAAAAATGTATTAAATAATATTAAGCAGATATATTTTTATACAAATAAATATTTTAATACGAATAAATATTTTATTCAAAATACTTGGCGCTGACTAATCCAGATGAATATGACCATTTTCACAAAAAATAAATTTTTTTTACAAAACCAGATTTTAAATTTCGGGCGAAGCTGAGTATTTAAGCTAGTAATGTATAATGGTCAAAACTTTTAAAACAAATAATTAGCGACCTCACAGGTTTGCTACCATGCTTTACGCCCCCCCCCATCGCACTAATCTAAACCAAACCAAACAAATATTCGGAACAAGTTGGAAAATGCAATGTGTTGTGTCGGAATAAGTCTGGTTCATTCGGAAGTACAGCCTAATTCTAGTTTATATTGGGTCGGAATGCTAAAATAAAATATAAAACATCCCCCGGGGGACAGCAATTACAATGACCAAAGTTACAGGCTTGGATTAGGATATTATAACGATTTTATTAATCGGCAGGATATACATATAAAATAAATTAATACAATTCATTTTTACGCAAAGACTTAGACTTACTAGCAACGACGAACTACAGCCAACTGAAGCGCGTGTTACATAGGAAGTGACACTTCAATGATAAAAAGAAAATGTCAAGTCGCTAAAAATCCTCCTGGCCAACATTATTTTTATGCAAAATGAAACTGTTTCCAAAATTTCAGCCAATTCGGAACTTGGGAGTTTTCGGAAAACTCAATACTGTACGAGGTGTTCCACAAAATATGCCAAGAAATTAATTGAAGTGTTTTCCACGAGGAGGCACCACTTTTATTCACTTCCGATAACTGGCGTGTACAATCAAATTTGAATGGTGAGCGCCATTCGTTAAATACTCTTTTTCAATCAACGAATTGTTATTTTTATAGAGACAATTTATGTACTTCTGCAGTTAGATATTAAAATATAGACCGTCAGCTATCTTCCTAAATATTCATATTTCAAGATCCACTTAAAAACGTGCATTAATTATTTTTCAAAAATTCATAACTCGTTGAATAAATCGATTATTTACTAACGATCGCACCATGCATATTTTAATCATATCCAATACCTGTAAACAACTAATCATAAAAATAACAATCCCAAATACCATACAGTGTAGTATTCAACAAGATATATTTCAACATCAAATTACTAAATCGTAAAACTAATTCCTTAAAAACATGTGTATCCTCTATTCACCCCAAGCGATCTGCACAGCAAAAATCCGACATCCCCCAAATTTCGTTACACAAACCCCTAAAGCCTCCATAAATCTTCCAAAAAGATCCGTAAACCAACCCCAACGATACTACACAACTCTCCCCCGCCCCACTTCAACAGTAAAACCCCAGTATCCATCAACCTCGACATATTTACGCCAAGTTAACAAACAATTTATTCCAAAGCTCTCATTGCATGCATAACTGTAACCCTGCGCCCCCGAGTCAAGTCCCCTGGACGCTCAACCATACCACCAGCACCAATCCTCATCCTAATCCACCAGACCACCAACTCTCCAACAAACACAACAAGCACCAGCAAATAGCCGTACAGCAAAGCTGTCACCATTCTACGCTGAGCGCTGGGTCTATCCACAACCCTCTGCTCGTCATCTAGGTACCCAGTACCCTTAGTGTTCCACGAGTTGGCATGTCCCCTGAATCCGTACTGGTTGATCCTCAGCAGTAAATCGTCAACGGCATCCTTGTACGACAACCTGTTTTCCACCGTGTGTACCATGGACACGCTGCCCAAACAGAGGTTAGTCCTCTTGCTCCTAGAATGGTTGTACAGCTCTTGCTGAAATGTCTGTAGCACTTGCGTGGAGAAGAAGCCGAAGTTCTCATCGGTCTCGCCCAGGTAGTCTTCAAGTTGGAACATCGGCATCAAGTCAGCAGGAATAATACTATTATTCTCGTTCCTGAAGGAGTCGTACAAGGGCCAGCTCACCTTGATCGTTAGATTCAGCCCGTATAAATCCTCGAACTCGTTGATCCTCACCTCACTCTGCACCATGGCCGTCTCGCTGAACATCTCCGTGTACAGCATGGCTGTGTACCTGGTCGCCACCTGCACTAGGCACAGGTAAAGCACCTTCTCAGCCCCGGTGGGCAGTCTCAAGCTGTCCAAGCACACGCCCAGGATCACGGCGATCACGTTGAACGGTCGCCCGAACGTGGCAGAGTCGATCAGCCTGGAGAAGCCCAGGACAACGCCCACTATCAGCACGCCCACGAGGAACGCCACGGTCAGGCTCCAGGACGTGGTCCTGGACGTCCTTTGCACCATCGCCGGCACGTACAGGCAGAACCTGTCCATGTATATCGGCGCGGTGTGGTCCTTGCCCGTGCTGTAGAACTTCTCGTGGAGCAGGTAGTCCAGATTGTACGCCATGTGGCAGTAGCCCTGCGGTTCCACGTACGGTAACACGATCGAGGCGTTCAGCTTCTCCTTCAGCACGAGCAGCTGCGTCTCCAGCAGCTGGCTCTGCGCCTTGCTGGTGGTGTTGAACCAGCACAGCTTCAGGCCGCCCTGTTGCTGGTTCACGTACCAGTTGGAAACGTCCCCGTTGTAGGTGGCTCGCGTGTATTTCGAATTGACCAAGGGGTTGTAACGGTGGACGGTGATTGGTGGCAGTGGCTTGTTGCCCGCTGAGGTCGATGGGACCTGTACGCCGACCACGCGGCGGTAGCCTGACAGCCATATCTCCTCCAGGCACAGCTTTATGCTCGACTTGTTGTTGTCCAGGGCCAGTATCAGGAGGAGCCTTGGCACGTACTTCCTGTGGGTCACGAGAAACATGCTCGGTGTTATTATATTCGCGGTTTCCCTCGCGGTTGGTGCCACGCGGGCGCCGTATATGAAGAGGACGAGGCTCCTCGAAGTGGCGGCCACGTGGCCGTTGACTTTCAGGCTGGACAGGTTTGCCGTTTGGAAGCAGCAGGTCGGGTAGAGAGGCGATACGGTTTGGGAGATTGTGTCGGCGATTTGGGCAACTCTGCTGTCAGAACGGTTGTCGTGGGAGATAATGGTCACGTCGTGGGTGGGCCAGGTTTCTGCGACTGTTGCGACTATTTGTCTTAAGGTGGAGTCTAGCTGTTGGTCGTTTCGGTTGAGCTCGTTTTGGAGGATGGAGGCGAGGATGGTAGTGACGAGGTGGGCGGTGAGAAGAAGCTTCAGTTCCATGGTGTACACGGTGGGGAAGGGAAGTAACTTTGAAGTGAAACCGTTCGGTGGATGATGCTTCCTTTTTATATCCTGGAATTGCATGGATGCATTAGGAATTCGTGTTCTCGTGTAACTGCGACGTGTCGTTACGCACGGAAGCGTTTCGTCCATGGAGATTGTTTTTCTAGATTGCCTTTGAAACACCGTCGGGGTTTAAATATTCAGCGGAAAAGCGCGGGGTGTAACTAGCGTCATGATTTACGAATGAGGAACGTGGGTCTTCTAGTATATCGATAGACAGCTCCCATTTCGATGTATTATAGATCTGATGTGACACGGAATATCCTCATGCTATCCGTTGGAGAAGAATAAACATCATGGAAGAAGGGGTCTGTCAGGGGTGGATTTGTATGTATATGGGCTAAGTAGGCTGCAGCCTAGGGTGGCAAATTTTGGGCGCAATAAATTAAAAGACGTTTAAACATAGGTCTCTCTCATAGTCCAGTAATCTATGCATTCACACACTTCACTGAACCGATGAATTTCTCAGGGCTAGACAAAATTTTATTTCACAATGCGGGTTTCAAAAGTAACTCGATTTGCAGTTGCAGCCATGCACCCCTCGAGACTCATGCATCATTGCAACTTTCTCTGAGGCTTTTAAGAATTAGATTTTACTATAAATGTCAGTGTTGGCGGTATACTAATACTCGGGGCAAATAGGATCCAATTATTATTACTTCACTAGAACGATTAAACTGTACCTTGGAAAGTTGCGGGAATGTCAGTAACTACTACATGCAAAGTACTAATAAACAATGTCATCTTGCAATTTATAGCTTGCACGAGCTCAATGCTCTAAACGAGTCACACGTATACAAGCACGCACACACTTTTCAGCATTTCAACACATTTCAGAGTAGTTCCTGAGTTGCACGCTGTTCATGAGCAGAGGCCGCTAAATTCAGTTCTCAAATTATGGGTCGGTAACATAGTTTGCGAGGCGACACGAACCACAGACCAGGTATAGGATAGACCTATCACCTTATGGATGTTCGTGTCGCCACCCAAACTGTGTTACCGACCCATAATTTGAGGACTGAATGTAGTGGCATCTGCTCATGAACAGCGTCCAACTCAGCAACTACTCTGAAATGTGTTAAAATACTGAAAGTTGTGTGCTTGCTTGTATACGTGTGACTTGTTTAGAGTGAGAGTTTGCATAGAGGGCAGGCTTTCGTTACGCTGCACTTTGGCTCGATTTTGTTCAGAAACTGAAGGACGTTTAACCCTTTCGCGCCTAGCGTGGGATACATCCGACGTCCGCGGAACAATTCCAAATAATCCGGCGTCGAATATATCCGACGTCCGCAAGACGATCCAAAATGCCTAGCGTCGGATATATTCGACGACCACGAAACGATTGCAAAATACATATATATTATATATATATATATATATGTGTAATATGTATGCACAGAATATTAAATTCCAAAGAATTTACATCAGTCGTTATATGAAACTGAAATTGAGGTTCGACAATCAAATTTGACATCACTGAACCTCTATTTTCAGCCAGAATTCCACTACAGAGCACAGTCACGTTTTGAATCACCTCCTGGAGGTTTCCCCGTGCACAGAATATTAAATTTCAAAGAGTTTACAGCAGTCGTTATAAGAAACTGAAATAGAGGTTCGACAAACAAATTTGACATCATTGAACCTCTTTTTCATCCAGAATTCCACTACACAGCACAGTCACGTTTAGAATCAGCTCCTGGAGATGCCCACGTGCATAGAAAATTAAATTTCAAAGAATTTACACCAGTTATAAAATTCAATAGTATATATAGGTATGTGTACAATGACGGACGACGATCCCTGCCGCATGGTCCCGAGAGTCGACGAATCGACGAACGAAACATGTGTTAGTATCGTTTTGGCTGAAGGGGCGCGTGTAACGCGTATACGTATTATGTCGACAAAATTTTGACTGGAGAAGAAGAATCAGAAAAACCTTACCATTTCTGACAGATCCATGAGACGATATTACGATATCTCTGTCATGCGTGGACCGATTTTATTCAATTTGGTTTTATTCGAAAGCTCACATGCGGTTTACATAAGAAAAATGCCATTAAATTTAGAAAATATTGCAGGCGTGATGAGATATT
Organism: Andrena haemorrhoa; assembly: GCA_910592295.1. Classification (NCBI taxonomy): domain Eukaryota; kingdom Metazoa; phylum Arthropoda; class Insecta; order Hymenoptera; family Andrenidae; genus Andrena; species Andrena haemorrhoa. The sequence continues at coordinate 28,168,223 of OU342940.1, read as the reverse complement.
AAGGAAAATACGTTTGGGATCGCTCGGCGTCGAGTAAAGATACACGGTAGCGACATCGACATATACAGGGTGTCTTTCATGTACTTGGCGTCGAGACGCTACCGCGTCTCTAGATATGGCTGGCTGCTCGAAGTGACAGAAAATGTAACCTATATGCTACATGACTATTTATTTAGAAACGTTTATTGGCTATTTCGTTCTTTTAATCTACATTTGTAAACCTTCCAATCTCCTGCCAAAACATTATTATTACGCCGCAACATAGCTATAGGAAATCGGGTATAGCATAGATTATATTTTCTGTCACTTCGAGGACAGAAAATCTGCTCGTGAAATCCGCTATTGAAAATGCGCAGGCTGGACGCGCGTTAACATTATATGGCTGGCTCCTCGAAGTGACAGAAAATGTAACCTATATGCTACATGAATAGAAATGTTTATTGGCTATTTCGTTCTTTTAATCTACATTTGTAAACCTTCCATCCTCCTTCCGAAACATTATTATTACGCCGCAACAGTAGCTTTAGGAAATCGGGTATAGCGTATAATATAACCTAACTAAGAGACTGTACAAATGTTTATTACGCTCTGTTGTATTTATATAATATTTCTGATCGAAATTTATAAAAATACGTACAAATTATGCTTCTATCAAAATGTATTAGTAAACGGAATTATGCAACATGTTTCTTGAAATTATATAGTCGTATCATTCAGGCTATTTTAAGATTTTAAATGTTTCCGATATAATTTAATTTTAATTCCTACCACTCGTAGCATTGTAATCTTATTTTAGACTGAATCGATAACGTTGGGTGTGACACGAAAATGGTAAGGGGGCTTGCGAGCCCCCCGAGCATGTGACACAAAATTACATTGCGTGATAGGTCTATCCTATACTTTGTCGATGGTAAAACTAGGTCATTCGAAACCCGCGATTTACAAATAATCCTGTTAGAGTAAGAATTTAAAGATCGTTTTATAAACGTATTCCGTGCAACGACCGAGAAAAAAGGATCACAACAAAATAAGAACACATACGCCTTTTTACTTTGCCGTCCTATTTGGATTTATTTAACACAGAACAAATTTATTTTACATAAAAATTTATATAGACCATATTATTTGTGGAAGACATGTTTTCATGCTATTTCAATGAGGTGCTGAAGCAAAGATGACTTTAAAAATTGTTAAAAACCCATGAGTTCGAATATCTCGCTGAAATATTCCAACTTGCACTGATCCGTCTATCTTAACACTGTACTCGAGTTCTGGGGTCCGGTAGAAACAATCGAACAACATTTCAAGTTACATATTTTATTCTTACATTCTACCATTGTATTGCAAGTTAAAGAAATTCTTATATCTAATTAGAATATTTGACAATCACAGCTACCCACACAGCACCATAACATTGCAGCAACGTCTCTGCAATGACGCGGTGCAAGATTGCAATGTTGCACCAAAACATTGCAGAGATGTTGCAGGTTCAAACCTATGTCCGCCTTCGCAATATTTCAGGTGTGTATTTTTGCAAAGTTGCGGCAAATATATAGTCCTGCAACGTTCCGGCAATGATTCTGCAACGAAACGGCAAAATCGTTGCCACTGGAATATTGCACGTCGATGTGCGCGCAATATTGCAGAAATATTGCAGGATCGTTGCCACTGGAACATTGCAGTGACAACGTGTGCGCAATATTACCGAATGTTGTTGGACCGTTGCTACTGGAACATTGCAGTGGCAACGTGTGTGCAATATTACAGAATGTTGTTGGAGTGTTGCTACTGTAACAATGCGCGTCAACGTGGGCGCAATATTGCAGAAATATTGTAGGATCGTTGCCACTGGAACATTGCAGTGGCAACGTGTCCGCAATATTCCTGCAATATTGCAAGAACGTTGCCACTCAAATATTGCACGGCGATATTGTAGCATTGTTCCTGTAATATTGCAATGCAACCTGCAATAACGCAATATTGCAGCAATGTTCCTGCAATACTCCTGCAACGAAGTGTGCTGTATGGGTATTGGCTCGGTTCTCACCGATTACCAGGTCTCACCACGAGGAGGTTGCTGCGCTTCGAGACCCGTAGAGAGATAGATGGAATCAAAGTTCCATCGATCTCCCTGTACATGAAACCCTACTAAACCAAAGAGATGGATGGAAACAAAGTTCCATCGATCCCTTCGGTTTAGATGTAGAATCTAGGGAACTGCCAAGCAATCACTCGATTAAAAGAAATTCAGGAAAGAAGGAAAGGCAAAGGGTATGCATGAAACGAGTATTGAATGGCGCAGTTCCTACCACCCTAATGTCCGAGTCGGAAGGGAAAATTGCTCGGCGCCTCCCAGACGATTTCTGTTGCACCGATGCGACTCGTCAGGGGCAAACACTTGACCTGACTCAAGCCGTCCAACACGGAGATTGGGTAATCGAACCGGGTGACTTACGTCATACAAAACCATCGAAGAAATCCATGAAATGAAATAAATCATGCCAAACCATCGAAGAAATGTATGAAGTAGAATAAACCATGCATAACCATCGTCGAGATACATGAAGGAGAGCAGGGAATGTAGACCCCCATCAGATGCATGACAGAGTAACAGAAGTTATATAAAACCATCGAAGAAATCCATGAAATGAAATAAATCATTTAAACCCATCGAATAAATGCATCAAATAATAGAAATCGTGTAAACCCATTGAGAAAATGCATCGAATGAAGTAAATCATTTAAATCCATCAGAGAAATGCATAAAATAGGACTGATCATGCAAATCCATCGAAGAAATACACGAAATAGAATGACTCGTCCAAAAATCTTTGAAGGAATGCATGAAATCGGACAGATGATGAAAAACAATCGAGGAAATCAGTTAGAAAGGGAGGGAAATCAGTTTTGACCTTGGCGGAACAATAAAATCTTAAATGGCTTAACCCCAAAATTTTATCGGCACCAACCGAATAAGCTACCCCAGGCCAGGGGGAGAGGGGCCACGGGAAGCACCAGGTTTGAAACCCTGACCAGGTCCCCAACAAGTCCGACAGGTCCAAGAAGTCCAGTAGGTCCAGGTGGCTCGGCAGCTCCAGGTAGGGATGTTGACAAAATATCGATATATCGAAACATCGATATTTTTTCGCGAAATATCGATAGTTTCGGCTGATATTTTTCAACCCGATATATCGATAGTTCGATATTAAAATCTCAATATCGGCATCGATATATTTTTATATCGAATAGCGGAAGTAGCAGAGAATTTCGTGTAGTGGAGTGTAATTATTAAAAAATGTCGTCTGCGGCGAATTCGATTGTATGGAACTATTTTAAAAAGATAGACATGAGAAATGTATCATGCAATTTGTGTGGAAAGACTTATAAAAGTAAATGATAGTAGAAAGTGTGTCCAATCAAGATGCTCCTAGTTTTGGCACAATGCCAACAGAACTAAAACAATATTTGGATCAACCAAATATTTCACGGACATCCAATCCATTAAAGTTTTAGAAAGACGGTCGACACTTTATACCGGTACTGTGGAAAATTGGCCAGAAATATTTAATTACACCTGGATCGTCTGTTGCATCTGAAAGGGTTGCATCAACTATTAATATCGTAGTTGCCAACAATCGCAGTAGGCTGACAGGGGAGCACATCAAAGAAAGAGTTTTCTTAAAAACTATTTCTCAAAAATACTGGTTCAATTAATTTTTATATTTGTGTATTTTTTAAATTTCTGTATTTTTTCCCAGTACCTACTGAATAAACATAACGAAAATAACATAATTTGTTTAAATTCTCCCTCAATAATTAAAAACAAGAACCGATATATCGAAATATCGATACCTTTTTCCGATATATCGATATGCGATATTGATATATTTGAAAAATATCTATACGATACACATCGATACTTCTAAAAATATCAACATCCCTAGCTCCAGGGTCCCCGGAGGTCCTACAGGATCGGAGGACCGACGACGACTGAGTACATGGAGCTCCGTGAGTTCCCCACCTAGACTTCGAGAAACGCTGCCCCCCGATCAAAACAAGGTCGACAGTTAATTACAATTGCGAAATCCAACGAATTCTTCGGCAAAAATGGATTTTTTGCTAAAATATCCATTCCAGTGGCTATTGCTATGATAAATAATGGAGAAACAAGCATTTCACTCAAATTTCTCCAAGTAACGGGTATATCTCAATGGAATCCTGTTAAAAAGTCTCCCACATGCTCCAGTAATCAATGAAATTGATGCGCGAATTGAGAAATCATGAGATAATATGCACTATGACATGCACACACTTCACTGAACCGATGAATTTCTCAGGCCTAGACCAAATTTTATTTCACAATGCGGGTTTCAAATGTAACTCGATTTGCTGTTGCATCCATGCACCCCGCGACACTCGTGCATCATGCAACTTTCTGTGAGGCTATTAAGAATTAGATTTTATTGTCAATGTCAGTGTAGGCGGTATACTAATACTCGGGGCAAATAGGATCCAATTATTGTTACTTGAATGATTAAACAGTACATTGGAAAGTTGCGGGAATGTCAGTAACAGCGTGAATTTTTAATACACTTCGGCGAACGATACCTGAAAGGGTTCTACTACACGCAACATACTAATACACAATGTCACCTTGCAATTTATAGCTTACACGAGCTCAATGCTGTAAACGAGTCACACGTATACAAGCACGCGCACACCTTTCAGCATTTCAACACATTTCAGAGTAGTTCCTGAGTTGGACGCTGTTCATGAGCAGAGACCGCTAAATTCAGTTCTCAAATTATGGGTCGGTAACACAGTTTATGTGGCGACACGAACATCCATAAGGTGATAGGTCTATCCTATACCTCGTCTGTGCTTCTATATGTTTGTGTGTTTGTTGTGGCCTAAAAACTTTCGAACGATAAACTCTGGGGCCACGAAATGTGTCCCAGCTCATTAAGCCTGACTAATCCAGATGAATATGACCATTTTTACAAAAAAATAATTTTTTTTTACAAAATCAGATTTTAAATTTCGGGCGAAGCTGAGTAGTAAAGCTAGTAATGTATAATGGTCAAAACTTTTAAAACAAATAATTAGCGACCTCACAGGTTTGCTACCATGCTTTACGCCCCCCCCCCCCCCATCGCACTAATCTAAACCAAATCAAACAAATATTCGGAACAAGTTGGAAAATGCAATGTGTTGTGTCGGAATAAGTCTGGTTCATTCGGAAGTACAGCCTAACTCTAGTTTATATTGGGTCGGAATGCTAAAATAAAATATAAAACATCCCCCAGGGGGCAGCAATTACAATAACCAAAGTTACAGGCTTGGATTAGGTTTTTATAACGGTTTTATTAATCGGCAGGATATACATATAAAATAAATTAATACAATTCATTTTTACGCAAAGACTTACTAGCAACGACGAACTACAACCGCAACTGAAGCATGTGTTACATAGGAAGTGACACTTCAATGATAAAAAGAAAATGTCAAGTCGCCAAAAATCCTCCTCGCAAACATTATTTCTATGCAAAATGAAACTGTTTCCAAAATTTCAGCCAATTCGGAGCTTGGGAGTTTTCGGAAAACTCAATACTGTACCAGATGTTCCACAAAATATGTCAAGAAATTAATTGAATTGTTTTCCACGAGGAGGCGCCACTTTTATTCACTTCCGATAGCTGGCGTCTACAATCAAATATGAATGGTGAGCGCCATTCGTTAATACTCCTTTCAAACAACGAATTGTTGTTTTTATAGAAACAATTTATGTACTTCTGCAGTTGGATATTAAAATATAGATCGTCAGCTATCTTCCTAAATATTCATATTTCGAGATCCACTTAAAAACGTGCATTAATTATTTTTCAAAAATTCATAACTCGTTGAATAAATTGATTATTTACTAACAATCGCACCATGCATATTTTAATCATATCCAATACCTGTAAACAACTAATAAAAAAAATAACAATCCCAAATACCATACAGAGTATTATTCAACAAGATATATTTCAACATCAAATTACTAAATCGTAAAACAAATTCCTTAAAAACTTGTGTATTCTATATTCACCCTAACTAGGAACACTATTCAGTTGGTGATGGAATCGCGCAGATTTGTTTATATACATAGATCGAAAGTATATGTTACAACGGTCACAAAAAATATAAATGATGCTCCCAAAAGCTGGTCTGACCTTGAAAAATCAATAAAGGTGAAACAGTGGAAAGAAGACAAATGAGGGAAAGAGAATGACAAAACCGTGTGTTGAAATTTAATTATCTCTATTATGCTAAATGAATAATAATAGATTAATGATAGATAACAATTAGAAAAAATTAATGATAATAAATAAAATTAATGATAATACTATTGAATTCACAACAGTGGGTAATTAACCATTACATTTATGAAAATCTTGTCGACAAGAAGGTTTAAAAAAGTGATTGAAGCATTAATATGTTAGCTCGTTGCAGTCATTGTGAAAATTATTATTTCTTCAATCACTTTTTTAGACCTTCTTGTCGACAAGATTATCATAAATGTAATGGTTAATTACCCACTGTTGTGAATTCAATAGTATTGTCATTAATTTTATTTATTATCATTAATTTTTTCTAATTGTTATCTATCATTAATCTATTATCATTCATTTAATGTAATGTACTTTCATATAATAGAGATAATTAAATTTCAATACACGGTTTTGTCATTCTCTTTCGCTCATTTTTCTTCTTTCCCCTGTTTCACCTATGTTGATTTTTCAAGGTCAGACCAGATTTTGGGAGCATCTTTAATTTACATTTTTGTGACCGTTGTGACATATAAAAACATCTGCACGATTCCATCATCAACTGCATAGTGTTCCTAAGTAGTAAGCGATCACTCTCGTGCACAGCAAATTTCGTTACACACATCCCTAAAGCCTCCATAAATCTTCCAAAAGGATCCGTAAACCAACCCCAACGATACTACACAACTTTCCCCCGTCCGTCTTCAACAATAAACCCCCAGTATCCACTAACCTCGGCATATTTACACCAAGTTAACAAACAATTTATTCCAAAGCTCTCATTGCATGCATAACCGTAACCCTGCGCCCTCGAGTCAAATCTCCTGGACGCTCAACCACACAACCAGCACCAATCCTCATCCTAATCCACCAGACCACCAACTCCCCAACAAACACAACAAGAACCAGCAAATAGCCGTACAGCAAAGCTATCACCATTCTACGCTGAGAGCTGGGTCTATCCACAACCCCCTGTTCGTCTTCTCGGTACCCATTATCCTCAGTGTTCCACAAGGTGGCATGTCCCCTGAAGCCGTACTGGCTGATCCTCAGCAGTAAATCGTCAACGGAATCCTTGTACGGCCACTTGGGGCTCAGAAATTGTACCACGGGCATGGTGCCCAAACAGAGGTTAGTCCTCTTGTACCTAGAAAGATTGCGCCGCTCTTGCTCATATTCCTCTAGCATTTGCAAGAAGAAGTAGCCGACGGTCTCATCGCTCTCGAACGGGAACAGTTCCGCTTGGAACATCGGCATCAAGTCAGCGGGAACGATACCATTATTGTCGTTGATGAAGTTGTACCAGCCAGATTCCAGCTTGATCGTCAGATTCAGCCCGTACAGATCCTCGAACTCGTTGATCCTCACCTCCATCTGCTCCATGGCCGCCTCGCTGATCATCTCCGTGTACAGGATGGACATGTACCTGGTCGCCACCTGCACCAGGCACAGGTAAAGCACCTTCTCAACCCCGGTGGGCAGTCTCAAGCTGTCCAAGCCCACGCCCAGGATCACGGCGATCACGTTGAACGGCCGCCCGAACGTGGCGGCGTCGATCAGCCTGGAGAAGCCCAGGACTATGCCCACTATCAGCACGCCCACGAGGAACGCCACGATCAGGCTCCAGGACATGGTCCCGGACGCCCTTTGCACCATCGCCGGCACGTACAGGCAGAACCTCTCCATGTATATCGGCGTGGTGTGGTCAAACGTCTCCAAATTCCTGGCTTCCAGGTAGAGAAGTGCGATCCTCGCGTAGCACCCGTTTGTTATCCCCCCCTGTGACACTTTCGGGAACGAGGCGTTCAGCTTCTCCTTCAGCACGAGCATCTGCGTCTCTGTAAACCGCCTGTCCCACTTGTCGAGCCATCTGCTCCGGCACATTTTCAGGCCCTGTTGCTGGTTCACGTACCAGTTGGAAACGTCCCCGTTGTAGGTGGATCGCGTGTATTTCGAAGGGACGAAGGGGTTGTAACGGTGGACGATGATCAGTGGCAGTGGCTTGTTGCCCGCTGAGGTCGATGGGACCTGTACGCCGACCACGCGGCGGTAGAATACCTCCCATAGCTTCTCCAGGCACAGCTTTATGCTCGAATTGTTGTTATCCAGGGCCAGTATCAGGAGGAGCCTTGGCACGTGCTTCGTGTGGGTCACGTAATTCAGGCTCTGCACTATCTTCGCGGCTTCCTTCGCGGTTGGTGCCACGCGGGCGCCGTATATGAAGAGGACGAGGCTCCTCGAAGTGGCGGCCACGTGGCCGTTGACTTTCAGGCTGGACAGGTTTGCCGTTTGGAAGCAGGTGATCGGGTAGAGAGGCGATACGGTTTGGGAGATTGCGTCGGCGATTTGGGCAACTCTGCTGTCAGAACGGTTGTCGTGGGAGATGATGGTCACGTCATGGGTGGGCCAGGTTTCTGCGACTGTTGCGACTATTTGTTTCAAGGTGGAGTCTAGCTGCTGGTCGTTTCGGTTGAGCTCGTTTCGGAGGATGCTCGTGGCGAGGTGGGCGGTGAGAAGAAGCTTCAGTTTCATGGTGGACACGGTGGGGAAGGGAAGTTACTTCGAAGTGAAACCGTTCGGTGGATGGTGCTTCCTTTTCATACCCTGGAATTGCATGGATGCATTAGGAATTCATGTTTTCGTGCAACTGCGACGTGTCGTTTCGCACGGAAACGTTTCGTCCATGGAGATTGTGGTTCTAGATTGCCTTTGAAACACTGTCGGGGTTTAAAAATTCAGCTGAAAAGCGCGGGGTGTAACTAGTGTCATGATTTACGAATGAGGAACGTGGGTCTTCTGGTATATCGATAGACAGCTCCCATTTCGATGTATTATAGATCTGATGTGACACGGAATATCCTCGTGCTATTCGTTGGAGAAGAATAAACATCATGGAAGAAGGGGTCTGTCAGGGGTGGATTTGTATATCGGCTAAGTAGGCTGCAGCCTAGGGTGGCAAATTTTGTGCGAAATAAATTAAAAGAGGTTTAAACATAGGTCTCCCACATTGTCCAGTAATCGATAAAATTGATGCGCGAATTGAGAAATCACGAGATAATATGCACTATGCATGCACACACTTCACTGAACCGACGAAATTTCTCAGGGCTAGACAAAATTTTACTTCACAATGCGGGTTTCAAAAGCAACTCGATTTGCAGTTGCATCTGTGCACCCCACGACACTCATACATCATGGAACTTTCTGCGAGGCTTTTAAGAATTAGACTTTACTGTAAATTTCAGTGTTTGCGGTAAACTAATCCTCGGGGCAAATAGGATCCAATTAATGTTACTTCACTAGAATGATTATGGGGTTGAACCACTGTAGAGCACGAAAAAATAGGCATATTTCGGGAATTTTTTTGCGCAATAAAGATATCAATCGAAATTCTGTAAACTGGGATTTATAATTGTAGTAATGAAGTACAAAAAATATTTTTTCAACTTTGTTCATGACAAAATGGTGGCTGCGCAGCATTTCTCCGTCGGTGCCTGTTTTTTGGAAGGGGCCACGGCCGGAAACATAACTCCCGCAATTTTTGACGTGGAACAAAAAACCAAAGTCTTTTCGATTCTATAGAACAACAGCAAGAGACGTACGTAGGATTTTTTCGATATATTGATTTTTCGCGAAATAGTGCATTTTTGAAAAAAAAAGTTTAAAATTTCATGAAAGAAATCGTCACAAAAAATGTGTTTAAACAAAAAATATGCAAAATAATAAAAAAATCCTACGTACGTCGCTGGAGAAAACAATTTTGAATATACTGTTAAATTTTTCAGATCGATCGGTGAAGATTTGTTCGAGTTATGTTTCCGGCCAGTTAAAAAAAAGTGGTTTCGAGAAAAACGCGTTTAAAGTTTTAAGTACTGTAAAATCATATTATATTCTTATATACCTTTAAACGTCCTTTTCAACGGTCGATCCTCACTTTACTAACCCTACACAGACGGTCTTAACATTCTATACTATTAAAAGCTATACTAACACAGTTTGGATGGCGACTCGACATCCATAAGGTGATAGGTCTATCCTATACCTCATCTGTGGTGATATGTCTATCCTATGCCTGATGCAGAGTAGTGGTGGGCCCATGCCTACATATACGTGTAACTCTACACAATCAAATCGTCCCGAAATCTTTAACAATTATTCCTGACCAAAGGGTTCCTTTGCGTCAAATGGCTTCTTTCAAACATTTTCCCTTTCCAACGCGCAGATTACGTTGATGTAAAAAAATTGATAAATTTGTCGAAAAGCCACTTCCTCGCCGATTTCAATGACCTTCGCATATGTTGTCAATGTGGTCATTCTGAACAACATTTTCCTTTAAACTTTTTAGCGGTCGGCCTTAGATTCAGAGATATTAATAAAAAACTTTCGGCATAATATATTGAAGGGCTACCTCCACACCGATTTCAATGACCTTGATATATGTTATCAAAAAACATATGAAAAACTTTCAGCATAATATACTGAAATCTGTTTCATAGCCAACGGTATTATATAGTATTGATTGGGCGTTAACCTCGGTAATTGTAGTGTTAAATAAAGTTTTTGCAAATATTTCGTAAACCAAAGCCGACCGCCAAAAAGTTGAAAGGGAAATGTTGTTCAGAATGATGACTGATAACATATGTGAAGGTCATAGAAATCGGTGTGGAGATAGCTTTTCGACAAGTTTACCAAAAAATTTAACACTTTTTTTTACAAATGTCCACCGATCCAGAGGTGTAGATTCACCCCCTAAGAGCAACGACCAGTAATTTTTCTACACAGTGTACAATGAATGTGAAGAATGAGCAGATAGGTGTGTTCTGTAGGAGCGAGTACTGTTTGAAAGAGTTACGTGTGACGTGATTTCGGTGTGACTGATTTTTGGGGTGTGTGATTGTGGCAGGAATCAGTTGTCAGGCAGCGCGCAAAGAATGGTATAGGGGGTCGCGTCGCAGCAACAATAATCTGGGAAGGCGGTCATCGGGTAAGTGGTTGGAGAAAACCCCAGTGGTGTAAACGATACTGCTGCAGGTCAAGATACTAAATGTGTCCCACCCCTGACAGACCCCTTCTTCCATGATGTTTATTCTTCTCCAACGGATATCACGAGGATATTCCGCGTCACATCAGATCTATAATACATCTAAATGGGAGCTGTCTATCGATATACCAGAAGACCCACGCTCCTCATTCGTAAATCATGACGCTAGTTACACCCCGCGCTTTTCAGCTGAATTTTTAAACCCCGACAGTGTTTCAAAGGCAATCTAGAACCACAATCTCCATGGACGAAACGCTTCCGTGCGAAACGACACGTCGCAGTTGCACGAAAACACGAATTCCTAATGCATCCATGCAATTCCAGGATATGAAAAGGAAGCACCATCCACCGAACGGTTTCACTTCGAAGTAACTTCCCTTCCCCACCGTGTCCACCATGAAACTGAAGCTTCTTCTCACCGCCTACCTCGCCACTACCATCCTCGCCTCCATCCTCCGAAACGAGCTCAACCGAAACGACCAGCAGCTAGACTCCACCTTGAAACAAATAGTCGCAACAGTCGCAGAAACCTGGCCCACCCATGACGTGACCATCATCTCCCACGACAACCGTTCTGACAGCAGAGTTGCCCAAATCGCCGACGCAATCTCCCAAACCGTATCGTTGCCTGGTCTGTGCTTACAGATACCTATTTTGGTCGGTCATTAATTACCGACGCGGGCTATCGACGCGGACCACAGACCAGGTATAGAATAGACCTCTCGTCCTATTATCTTCAGTGTCTCCGTTCTGAAGTATCGATATTCTGAAATAACCACTGGTTTTCGAGCGCCCTCTTCGTTTTTCGAGCGGTGGGTGCGGGAAATATAATGTGTTTCTAGCATTGACTCAGGTAAAGCTGTCGGTATCACCGAGAAAAGTGTAAAAGCATCGACGAAGTATCTAGAGATGCGGTAGCGTCTCGACGCCAAGTACATGAAAGACACCCTGTATATGTCGATGTCGCTACCGTGTATCTTTACTCGACGCCGAGCGATCCCAAACTTATTTTCCTTAATATCTCATCACGCCTGCAATATTTTCTAAATTTAATGGCATTTTTCTTATGTAAACCGCATGTGAGCTTTCGAATAAGACCAAATTCAATAAAATCGGTCCACGCATGACCGAGATATCGTAATATCGCCTCATGGATCTGTCAGAAATATTAAGATTTTTCTGATTCTTCTTCTCCAGTCAAAATTTTGTCGACATAATACGTATACGCGTTACACGCACACCTTCAGCCAAAACGAAACTAACACATGTTTCGTTCGTCGATTCGTCGACTCTCGGGACCATTCGGCAGGGATCGTCGTCCGTCATTGTACATACCTACATATATATACTATTGAATTAACTTACCAAGTGTCAATCCACCATAACCTATCAAGTGTCAAATAAGGTAAATTGTCCGCGATATGAGTAATGGAAGCTATGAACACAGCATTTTAGCTGCGCATATGTAGTTGTGTTATCTCAAGCGCAGTTGGAAAGCACCTTTATGTACTTGCAGCTCATTTGGATTTCACGTCTTTTTTATTTTGTAATTAGTATTGACTTCTTTTTTTGTGATTTACTTGATTTCACGTACTTGCCTTATTTTTTTTACTTTTTTGAAGTTTTTTATGGGGATCTCACTTCTTTTTACAAAGATAATTCATGTACTTGGCGTAATTTTTTTACTTTTTTGAAGTTTTTTATGGGGATAGAATAGACTTATCACCTTATGGGACTTCGTGTCACCACTAGTGTTGGCTAGAACCGTGATTTGTGAATCACGAGTGATTCGATCACGTTCGTTCCCAATCACGGTGATTTTTCACAGTGATCCGTGATTTTCGTGATCGCTTCTGATTGGTGCAGATAGAACAGTGATTGCTTCTGATTGGAGGAGAGCTTAACTGCTCTTTGCACGCGCCACATAACCCCAATTTCTAATTTATCTCAAAACATTCTCAAGTCCTCACTGTTCTTATCTATTTAAATTAACGAATATTTCTTCCCTTTAGTTAAAAAGTATAATGTATATCTGAATACTTTAGCCAATCAAATCAATGCGTGCATACATTGACTATTTATGTATGTATATTAAATCACGGTCGTGATTTAAGTTAAATTTAAGTTAAATCACGACCGTGATCGTGATTCTGCGATCACTCTTCTAGGTAGGCGCCTTGCGCACGGGGCTATCAGTATCAAGCTGATATCTCTTTCTAAGTTGATCTCTGTTTTATAGATTTTAGGAGATTAATAAGGAGAATGCATTGAATAACTGTTGTATCTGATTCTCCACTCTGTCGGTAAGGTAGGGAACGACATTGAAATGGTAAAAAAAATTTCGAGTCGGCAAAAATCCTTCTCGCAAACGTTATTTTTATGCAAAATGAAGCTATTTTCAAAATTTCAGCCCAATCGGGGTTGACCGGTTTTCGGAAGTACAGCCAAAAAAAGGTTCTGTTTTACGGACGTCGCGACTCGCGAGTGATATAAAATAGGAGGGAAACTGCACGGAGGTCCTTTACGCGACAAACGATCATTCTGGCAACGGCAACAAAGTATGATACCTACATTGTCTTCTTGCGTTCTCCGTGCGCCTGATTTTCGCATGTCAATGTCGGCCCACGGACGAGCTATGCCCAAATGCCCGTATTGAAGCAGATTTCACTTCTATAAATTCGGCAAAAACCGTAATCAGTAGCTAAAAGCGGAAAACATGTATGTATACATGCTAAGTTAATTATAAGATGAGATTTTTACAGTCTCTGTTTCGTCTTTATTCGATCATTTATGGCAAATTAGTGAAATTTTTTTTAATAAAAGGAAAATCAAACACGACGTCATTCGGGGAAGTAAATATATACATATGAGATGGTGGTGAAAAAAATGAACTGTTTTATATATGAAATATGCCCTTTTTATTTATTTATTAAAAGCGGTCATACAAAAGACAACAATAATATAACTGTATAATATTTGTGAACTCCTTTTCTTCTCACGGTCATAATAATTTTCTTACTTATATAACATCCTAGGCTGTAAAAAGAATAAAATGTATAAAGTATTAGGGAAGAGATCTTTTAAATAACAATATTAATAGCGTTAGTTAAAATAATCCATTTGGACTATAATACTTTTCGATATAATGTATTTTAATATATAAAGCAGAAAGTTTATATTTGTGTGTTTGTCTGTCCTCTAAAAACTTTCGAACGGTAAACTCTTGCAACACAAAATGTGACTCCGCTCATTAGCTAATCTAAATGAATGTAACTATTTTCACAAAAAAAATTAAAAATTTTTTTCAGAAAATTAGAATTTAAATTCCGGACAAAGCCGAGTATGTAGCAAAGCTTGTGTATGTACAGTGGCTCACAACCATAATCGTACACTCTTTAAAATCGCATAACATTTTTAAAATTGGTCCAAATGACATGAGTTTTTTTGAGAAGCTATGATTAGTTTGCTAAGTGACGTGGTTCGTAGTCTTGAAAAAAATTGCAATTGGTCGGAACAGCAAAAAACAATAGTAAAGTTCGTTTTTTCAATTTCTTTCTCCGTTGATTTCGCGAATTTCGTGATTTACGATCTTATTCTGAGATTTTTAAGCGTTTATAGCTCAGAGCAACGTTAACCGATTTTGATGAAATTTTAAGCATGTATACAACTTGAATCAACAACCGGTTATTTTGGAATTTTCGTTACAGGCTAAAAAAAAGTTGAAAAAAAACGACCTTTACTATTTTTTTGCTATTCCGGCCAATTGCAATTTTTTCCAAAAAGACGAAACACGTCACTTAGCAAACTAATCCTTCTAGCTTCTCAAAAAAAACTCAAATCGTTCGGGCCAATTTTAAAAATGTTATGCTATTTTAAAGAGTGTACGATTATGGTTGTGAACCACTGTATGTATATTCCGGACTGTAGACAGTCCTGCTGTAACGTGTGGAGCAAAGGTTTCTGAACCGTAGGCTGCTAAGTACATAATCATTTGTTTAAAGTTGAAAACGATTGATATCGTCTACGGATTCAAGTACCAATGTACCCTATATATCATATTTACGGAGTTTGAGACTATTACTAAAGTTCTATCAAATACCGTAACTCAATGTCCACAAAAGCTATGCCTTTCTTTCATCTTAGTTCCTCTATCGCTTTATAGTCTGTCATGTTAATACAGATTTCAAAAAATAAAGCAATAGAGTTAACGGGATGGGCCACGCGAAGGCGTGAAAGAAGGTCTTCGCCATCCCAGAGTATGTTTAATGTTAATACAAATCCAAACCATGCACCGAAAAAAAGGAAATGACAAGAAAAAATACCTTATTTTTTAGAAATAAATTTCTCTCATCTTATTGTCTTCAGTGTCTCCGTTCTGAAGTACCGATTTTCTGAAATAACCACTGGTTTTAGAGCGCCATCACATGCTCTAAGCCAGGCCTTCCCAAGTAGGGGAAATGCACTCCTAAAACAGATGTTTCGGTTCTCCCTCCACCGGTGCGCCTTCAGCTAAGGTGGGTCGACTCCTACAACCCTCTCTCCGAGGAGCCAGTAACGTCGCTGTGAAGCATGTTGGGCGCTTTAGGGCGAAAGTACCAAATGTGTCAAATTTTTATAGGAAATTTCATAATGACTTAAAAATAGTAGGAAAAATTAAAATTTTAACTAGCATTTCAAACTGACATAAAAAGAATGACAAAAAATGTATTACATACAACGATATAGTAATACAATAATCCTAGTGATGTCTTCTCATTAGAAAAATATATTCATTTTTATAAAAATACAAGTAGTAGTTATTTTCTAAATTTTCGTACAATACATAAATACATTTTATATTTTAAACAACTTTCGTACAATGCAAATGTGTTATACATTTTATTCGGTTTTATGAAAATATTATACCATATACATATTATAATATGTATATATATTGTACAAAAATTTATAAAATAAGTACTGATTGCATATTATAATATGTATATATATTGTACAAAAATTTATAAAATAAGTACTGATTGCATTTTCATAAAACCGAATAAAATGTATAACACATTTGCATTGTACGAAAGTTGTTTAAAATATAAAATGTATTTATGTATTGTACGAAAATTTAGAAAATAACTACTACTTGTATTTTTATAAAAATGAATATATTTTTCTAATGAGAAGACATCACTAGGATTATTGTATTACTATATCGTTGTATGTAATACATTTTTTGTAATTCTTTTTACGTCATTTTGAAATGCTAGTTAAAATTTTAATTTTTCCTATTATTTTTAAGTCATTATGAAATTTCCTATAAAAATTTGACACATTTGGTACTTTCGCCCTAAAGCGCCCAACATGCTTCACAGCGACGTTACTGGCTCCTCGGAGAGAGGGTTGTAGGAGTCGACCCACCTTAGCTGAAGGCGCACCGGTGGAGGGAGAACCGAAACATCTGTTTTAGGAGTGCATTTCCCCTACTTGGGAAGGCCTGCTCTAAGCGTTTCTCGAGCGGTGGGTGCGGATAACATAATGTGTTTCTAGCTTTGACGCAGGTAAAGCTGCCGGTATCACCGAGAAAAGTGTATATAGAAACTGTGTAATACAGGGTGTTTCACTAACTCGGTTCACCTCAAATATCTATTATTTCAAATAGTAAGCGAAAATATTATTTATAAAAGTTCTCTGGTTGTAAGAAACACAAAACACGGTGAAACTACTTAGTTTCTTTACAGGGATAGAGCGAATGTGGAGGTCAATTTTATTTTTTCAAATGGACTGCAAATTTTTCATCGTCAAATTCAATAGAATAGCGAATTCTGAGTATGAAAGTACTAAAGTGCATTAATCCTAAAACTTATTGTTTCTGAGGTATTCAACATTGTCCATCCAATTACTTTGATTATGAAACATATTCGAAGCTACAGTGGGTGTAAAAAGTATTCGTACAGCGTCCAATTTAAAGTAAAACTGTGTATATCCATGTCAGTAATAAATTTTAGCGGAAAAAATGATTAATACATATTCTTCGATGTTTGTAGAATAGATTTTGTATAAACAAAATTGTATTCCCCATAACATTTACAAAGATATAAACATAAACAGATAAAACGTGCAGAAATGGACGCGCAAAAACTATTCGTACAGTTAAATAAAGTATTAATAAATTATGGAAATAAACTAAAAATTTAATGTTTTAATAGTTTGTGATATTGCTTTTTGATTTTATAATAGCTTTGAAGCTTATTGGTATGGAATTTACTGAGTTGAATGTTGTAGCAGGCTGTATTATACTCTACTCTTCTAGTAGCGCAGTTTTCAAACTTTCTTTAAATAATAATATTATGATTATGTATTTTTTTATTCAGATAATCCCACAGATGCTGTGATATGTGGTGATTATGACGCCATTTTCAAATATTTTGGTGTGTTATATAAAACCCTCTGCCCATTATTATATGTAGAATGATTTGGGTCATTGTCATAGGTAAATATAAATTGGCATTAAGTCCCATTTTATTTGCACAAGCATGGATGTGTTTGTTCAGGATGTTAATACAAACTCTATGATTCATAATACCATCGATGAAATGTAGAGATTCCACTCCAGCTGCACTCATACATCCCCCGCCAAATGCAGAACCCACGCAGTATTTCACCGAAGGTCGCGAATTTTCTTTCCTCAACTGTGTATTCTTTTTTCTCCATACTTTGAAGTGTATTTTGGACCCAAAATTTTCGAATTCACTAACACAAACAAATTCGAAATATTTGGGTGGCTTCTGGTCATTCCTTGTATGGAAGAGGTGGCAATACGTTTGGTATACGTATTTTTCTCATTAATTTATTGAATCATTGTTGGCTATGATAAATTGATAAATTGACAATTGAACTTATGATAAATTGAATAATTTTAATTAGGTTTGTTTAAAATATTTGAAATGGTGTCAATAGATGTTCACGAAATATTGGAATGATCGACTTCTATTGCATGTCGGTCGCGTTTACGTAGAATTCAATGATATTGCAACGATTTTTAAGAATCTATCTCTATGAAGCTGTTGTAATTGCATTTACTTTCGGTTTTGGATGCAAGTTGATCGGGGACATGCTATTCAAGCATAAATAATTAACGAATTTTGATTCTTGCCATGAATTTTGGATATTTACAAAGATCGTGATATATTTTAAAGTAATATTCGAATAACACGACATGTATACAACTTTAATGACAAAAGCCGCTATTATGATTCATTTAAATGGGACATTCCATGCGAACTCGGACAGATTTTGGAATAAGTTTTCCAAAATTGCTGAAATTTGAATATGTTGTAGTCTTTAGTGATATTTAAACGTACCTCAAAGGATTTTCTAAAATTTTGAAAAATGCAGATTTTACAGCTGTTTGAAGTTAAGTGCTACCTTTTTTCAAAAATTATAACTATGGAAGTAGTAAACGGATGGAGATGAGCTTTACGGAGCTTATACTAGAAGACATTGAAGTTTTTAGAAAAAATTATTTCAGTTTAAAAGAAAAAAAATTTGAACCATTTTTGTGCAATTGTTTTAAACAAATGCAGATTTTTAACATCGGGCGCGATTTTAAAATTCTGAAAAAAGGAGAATATATCCTTCCCCTTGATGGACAAATTTTCAAAAATATGGACATTTTAAAATTGGCCCTGTAAAAATTGCCGAAAGTTGACGCTGCACCGATGCGCACCGGCTCGACTGGTCGGGCCGTGCAGTACTCGCAGTGGCCAAGCGGCTATACCTGATGAGGATTCTCGAAAATGGTAAGTTTTTGAAAAAAACTGAAGGAGGAAAACTTTTACTGTTTTTTATATCCAACATAATACGGTATCTCAATTTTTGGTGTTCGCCATATTTTCCGTGAACCGAAGGTGACCTTCAGATTTTTAAATGGAATGCTATATATTTGATTACCCAATATGAAAGCGACAGTCAAGACAAATTCAACCATATGATATACTATGACCTTCAAGGCCACGCAAGGTTAGGAATGAAAGAAAGAAACTCAATCTACTAGATAGATTGTTCAATATATTTATTTCATTCCTAACCTTGTAAAATTTGGGGATACGCGAGGGTAGAGTCAGTATTTGCCTTTCGAAAATTTAAACCCTTTCCATATATTTGCCACGGAGAATCCTTACAACAACCTAGCGCGTGCGCACTACGTTTACTTTATTCATGTAAAGCTGCCTCGAGTAACTCTTGTTCATTATTCACCGTCGTTAGCTAGCCAGAGCAATGTTGCTGATGAAAGTCACTGTCGAAATGTTAACTACAATAATACTGATCATAGTCCATTTCTTTTACATGGGCTGTGGTAATTACATTAGCCAAATTCTGCTAGACAAGGGCAATGATCTGTTCATGAAAACGTGAGTGCTAACAGTATTCATCCACCTTATCAGTACTCGGTGTGACTATTTGGTATTAATTTCTTGAAAATTGCTTTTCTTTTTGTATATTGGAAATCAGTGATATTGAAAAGCGGCAGTTCTTTGAATGTTTAGTGCCGGAAAGTTTTATATATAATACTCTAAACTGTTCATACTGTAAAATGTAGGGAAACTGTTTGCAATCCGCAGATACTACGCAAGATGGCACGAAGCACCCTTGTCAGTACAAAAGATGTTGCTGTACATGCGGCAGAGAAGCATGCTACCTACTGCCCTCGTGTTTGGTGGCCTTTACACTGGTTCATTCCATTTCTTTTCTAAGGTAAACATTTTACAAGTTACAGTATGTAGATCAGAGAAGAGAAAGAACAAGACGCGATCTTTTACTTTCAGCTAGTGAACGCATCGATGTCATATTTCATGGTACTCTACTCTACGGCTTAAAATTTCGATTGGAAGAAAGCGTTGTCACTCTGAGTTGGCACTTAAGATATTTATGATAAGTTATTAAACCACTGTACTGACTGTAATTGATTTAGATATACAATGCTGACTGACTTCTACCTTCTTACAACTCATATTTATCATTGTCACTTATATAAGCCACAATAATGGTATTTATCATTACCACTAGAGCTAATATTGCAATCCAAAACATGTAAATATTTCACAGGAGACACATTACCAATTTTAACTAACATAGTCACTCGAAACTAGACGTTCATTTATAAAACGCACCACAAATGCGGAGAGAAGCTAAAACACGTGCGTTCACCATGGAAGTCGACGCTCCAATGCAACCTGTTCCCAACAATCGATCGGTTGTCGACTCCTCTACGCGTGCGTAAAGTCCCCCTCGGGTAAAATTTCCCATGAAAGCCACAATAATCGAGCACAGTCACGCGTGTCGCGCGAATTTCCGTAATACTCGACCCCTCGCACCTGCAACCCCTACACACTATCTATTTTCGAACCACAGGTGATATTCTTCCCTTTTTTCTTCGGCGAAGAAAATTACCTTCGATGTTGCAAACTTTGCCTCCGACGTCGAATTTCATGCCAGCTTGAGTGGCAATCGTAAAACGAAAATACAGGAAATGTAGAATAATATGAAAGCTCGATGGAAATATTGTACCTCCGCACAGTCGTGTCTCAAACGGGGAAAGATGAACTTCTAGGGCGGTCGTCATTGTAAAATCATTCGATCGGTAGGTGTGCCACTGGGACTGTGGCCTTATCGGCGCACAATTTTTAGCAAACTTAACGGTGCTATCGCTGTAACAATTATTGTTCTTTGCATACTCGCGCAGGTACCAAGCTTTCATTTATTTCGTTGGTTCGTTCGAACTGGAATGCTAACAGCTGTACTCCGGCCACCATAATTGAGATATTGGATTCGAATTGAATCAAGATATCATTGAGATTCTGAATTGGGATCCTTGCTTCATGTATCTTACTCTTCCCTTATTCCTTTTCTTTTTACAAAATTCAATTGCTAGCACTCCACTTGCACAACGATTTTTATGAGGGACGGTTGAAGGAGTGCTTACTAGCGATGAATACCTACTTGCAGCTAGCAGTGTTTATCACACACAAGTTCAGTATGGATCTGTTTCTTAAGGGGTCATTCTGGTTAGATCGCCGATAAATTCAGCGATTTTCAGGAATTTATTGCGAAGACAGGAATTATAGTAATGGAATAAAACTTTTTTCTATTGATTAAATTACATTTCTACAGTAAATAAAAAATATAAAAGTTATAAAATTATTGCTATTAAAATGGTTTTAACGGCGATTTTGATGATGTGTTTCAAAATTCATGCCTCGCTCGTGCATGCAATTTCAGCAGTTGGACTTATCTGAAACCAAAAATACAAACAGATTCTTGATCAGTATGACTGTCGCTATGGCCGGTACTAGAATCAAGTATTTCTGTTGAGTCTAACCTACTTTTAAAATCGAAAATAGCACAGAAAACACAGCCGAAATACATTGATTCTTGTATTTTGACCGCCATTTTGTTAATTTTAAGGATAAATCATTTATTCTAGTACGGGCCATAGCGACAGTCATACTGATCAAGAATCTGTTTGTATTTTTGGTTTCAGATAAGTCCAACTGCTGAAATCTCATGCACGAGCGAGGCATGAATTTTGAAACACATCATCAAAATCGCCGTTAAAACCATTTTAATAGCAATAATTTTATAACTTTTATATTTTTTATTTACTGTAGAAATGTAATTTAATCAATAGAAAAAAGTTTTATTCCATTACTATAATTCCTGTCTTCGCAATAAATTCCTGAAAATCGCTGAATTTATCGGCGATCTAACCAGAATGACCCCTTAAGATCGTGACTGGTATCGTACCGCCAACGGTTTACGTAGTGAAGTATTCCATTTTCACGTGGAAAGTGGACGAGGTAGGCATTTCTAAATTATCTAACGAAATGATTACACATGGATGCTTAAAATTGAAGGGATACTGGCATATATGGTGTAAAAACAAATTCATTTTATTGAATCGTATTGATTATAATTAAGTTACATTTACCCCAGCATAGTGTTTCATAAGTTTCTCTATTTTTAAGCGAATAGAGACAGTTTAGTTACTTTATACGCAATCATTCAGGTGAGGTATATTTTCGTGTGGATCCAAAGCGACTATGATTCATTGACTAACGAGAGGGAGCTGCGCTTGATAGAAAAGTTTGCTGACCGAGGAGTATTCATCAGCAAGGTCTTCTTGTGTGGGTACCGAAATTATTTACTGCCTAGTTAACTAAGGGAAAACATTTAGGGACATTTCTGGTACAGGAACTACGAAATTAAGCATTTTCTTTAAAGATAGAATTTACATGCAGGTGGGTCAGAAAAGTCTCTGCATTGAGAGCAACGACGGCCTAATGCACACTTCTTTTCGAAATTGAGTTAGTAGCATTAATGTATTTCAAAAGGCTCTACTAATCGTATAAAACAGGAAAAAGTAATTTGTTTTCAATGTGGGTTAGTTCGTTGTTGCTCTCAATGCCTGATATTATTTATACATACCTAACAAGAACGAATTTATACATACCTAACAAGAACGAAATAATTTCACTTCAATCGTCAAATATATCTCCATTGTTTCAGATGGTGCGTCAATTATATTGATATTTATCATTTTTTCGTTCCTGCCAGAAGTCTTCAACATAGGTGCACCTTTTAATGATTCACGTTCGCTGAAAATCCCCATCAACATCGAGTACTTCGTCGATCAAGATCGATACTTCTACTGGATTATATTGCACATCGACGTTACCGTGGTCCTTGGTGTTTCCATCCTGATTGTCACAGAGTCCGTATTCGTATATTTCACCACCCACGCGTGCGGATTATTCGAAATTATCGGGTAATGAATGTTAATCACATATTCTCAGAAACGTTACAAACGACCGATAGTTACATTTTTAAAATGGATCACTATAGTTGCAACGAAACCAAGTGACCAGCAAAGACCGCTGGATTCTATTGCTTCTAGTACAATATGATCCGTTGAAATATGTAGGGTATTCGGCAACAGATAAAGGAGCTACTACGTGAGAAAATTGGCCGAAAATCAAGAGTAACAAAATTGCGGAAGAAGATTGGCTTCTTAGTTATTAACATTTTAAGTATTCCGGTGAGGCGCCCCTGAAGCAGAGCAACTCGGTGGCAGCAATGCGTATAGGGCTGCGTGCAGTCGCCACAAAAGGCTTTCCTGCGCTACGCGCACAGCTGACCGCCGAGTTGCCATCTCCAGGCGTCCCAGATCTGAATCTTTAAATATAAATAACAGAAAAATTATAGTCTTATTTTGTCACGTAGAATCACTTCTTTCCTCTTTCACTACCTGTTGCTCAACACCCTCTCTCGGTATGCATGTCCAAAGGGAATTTAATCGCACATTTACAGAGATCGCGTGGAACGGGTGTTGGAAAGTAGTATTCTAAATGTTCTACATGGAAAAACGTATTTGTCGATACATGGTCAATTAGTCGCCACCATTCAACTGCATCAACGAGTACTCAAGTGGGTAGAATAAAAATCTTATAATTGTTGAAGGTTCATTGAAAACTTGAATACCTCCTTCCTCTCACATTATTGCATACTGATTGCTATCGGAGTGGTTTCGTTAAGTGTGAACCTCTACATTGTGAGTAATATATTTGTGCAAATCATTCACGTGAACACTAGGTTGCTGAGGAGATTCTCTTGATTTGATTTCTTGTTGAATGTGAAGTAATATAAAACGGCGTTCTCGTCACGGGCGTCCGAAGGTTTTTCAGAAAATATCGCTTATTTTTAAAAACTGATCTTTATTAAGTTTATATTAAAAAAGTGAATATTTCTAAATTTTGGATTTCAATTTTTAATTAAATTGGCACCAGAAAATGAGCCCATAAATGCAAGCGGGCTACTCATGTTTTCATTACTATATTTTTCTTCACCGTCACTACAAAGATGCCCCTCATTGAAAAAAGTCTATGGACGCCCATGGTTCTCGTTTTCTCTCAACTAACATTTGTCTTCCGAAAAATGGAACCCCTTCGATATGTTTGCCACGGAGAATTCTGACAGCAACCTACCCCATGCACACTACGTTTACTTTGTTCAAACAAAGGTGTCTCGAGTAACTCTTGTTCATTATTCACCGTCGCTAGCTAGCCAGAGCAATGTTGCTGATGAAAGTCACTGTCGAAATGTTAACTACAATAATACTGATCATGGTCCATTTCTTTTACATGGGCTGTGGTAATTACATTAGCCAAATTCTGCTAGACAAGGGCAATGAACTGTTCACGAAAACGTGAGTACTAGTATTCATCCCCTTCATCAGTTGGTGGTATTCGGTGTGACTATTTGTTATTCAATTCTTGGAAATTTCCTTTCTTTTGCTCATTGGAAATCAGTAAAAATAAAAACAGTTAGTTCTTAAAATGTTTATTACTGGAAACGCTTGCAAATAATAGTCGAAACTGTTTATACTGAAAAATGTACGGAACTGTTTGGAATCTACAGATACTATACAAGGTGGCATGAAGCACCCTTGCCAGTGCAAAAAATATTCTTTCACATTCGACAAAGAAGCATGCTACCAACTGGCCTCCTGTTTGGTGGCCTTTACACTGGTTCATTGGAATTCCTATCCAAGGTAAACGTTTCACAAGCAACAGTAGCTTAGGGAAGAGGAAGAACAAGACGAGATCTTTTACTTTCAGCTAGTGAACGCATCGATGTCGTATTTCACGGTACTCTACTCCACGGCTTAAAATTTCGATTGGAAGGAAGCGTTGTCACTCTGAGTTGGCACTTAAGATATTTATGATAAGTTATTAAACCACTGTACTGACTATAATTGATTTAGATATACAATGCTGACTGACTTCAACTTTCTTACAACTCATATTTATCATTGTCACTTATATAAGCCACAATAATGGTATTTATCATTACCACTAGAGCTAATATTGCAATCCAACACACGTAAATATTTCACAAGATACACATTATCAATTTTAACCAACATAGTCACTCGAAACTAGACGTTCATTTATAAAACGCACTACAAATACGGAGAGAAGCTAAAACACGTCCGTTCACCATGGAAGTCGACGCTCCAATGCAACCTGTTCCCAACAATCGATCGGTTGTCGACTCCTCTACGCGTGCGTAAAGTCCCCCTCGGGTAAAATTTCCCATAAAAGCCACAATAATCGAGCACAGTCACGCGTGTCGCGCGAATTTCCGTAATACTCGACCCCTCGCACCTACAACCCCTACACACTGTCTATTTTCGAACCACAGGTGATGTTCTTCCCTTTTTTCTTCGGCGGAGAAAATTACCTTCGGCGAAGAAAATTACCTTCGGCGAAGAAAATTACCTTTGATGTTGCAAACTTTTCCTCCGTCTTTGAATTTATTGCCAGCTTGAGTGACAATCGTAAAACGAAAATACAGGAAATATAGAATAATATGAAAACTGGAGGGAAAGCTCGATGGAAATAATGTACCTCCGCGCAGTCGTGTCTGAAACGGGAGAAGATGAACTTCGAGAGCGCTAGTCGTTTAAAAATTATTCGATCGATAGCTGTGCCACTGGGTCTGTGGCCTTATCGATGCAGAATTCTTGGCAAAATGAACGGTGCTTTCGCTGTAGTAATTATTGTTCTCTGCATGGTCGCGCAGGTACCAAGTTCTCATTTCTTTTTTTGGTTCGTTCGAGCTTGACTGCCAGCAGCAGCATTCAATTCGCGTTACTTACTCGTTGCTTCAGATATTCAATCGAGATATCACTGACATTATTCAATCGAGATATCACTGACATTATTCAATTGCGATATCACTGACATTATTCAGATCGTTGAATTTGAGATATTGAATTCAGAATACTTACTTCTAACTTGCTGTATCCTAAATTTCATTTGTCTTCTCTTTTTATAAAATTCAATTGCTAGCATTCCAGTTGCACAACGATTTATCAGGTACGGTTAAAGGAGTGTTCAATAGCGGAGGATATTTGCAGCTGGCAGTGTTTACCACGCACGAGTTCAGTGGGGATCTGTTTTTTAAGATTGTGACTGGTATGGTACCGTGTATAGTCTACATATTGAAGTACTTCATTTTTATATGGAATATGGACCAGGTATGCTTTTCTAGATCCTCTAACGAAACAACTGCATTGGGATACTTAAATTAAAATTAGAAGAATACTGGCATGTGGTATAACAAGAAATTAATTCCATAAGATCGATTTGAAACTAATTAACACGAGAACACCGGTAATTCGAAAATTCGATGATTTTTTTTCAAGTTTCGCAGGCTTGTAGGAAATCGCAATAGAAATGTGGCGCAAATTTTATTTTCAGCTACTTGTTTATTTTTCAAGGGTGGAAACACTTCTCAAAGGTTAATGTGCGCTTTCCTATTTTCCTGTATATTTCGGAATCTAGGTATGGTAGATATAAACAAATTGGTAATATGACAATTTAAAGGTTTTTTATGGTATATGAAACTGTGCAATGAAATTGTTTGAAATTTGTAGTTTAAAAAAAGGAAACGTTCCCCGCCGCAAACAATTAAATAACTTGGCTGCGCAGTTTTATAGAGCTTAGGAAACAATTGCATTTTAATTTCAACAATTTTTTTTATCTACTTACAGTGGTTTTTATGACATTACAGGAAAATAGGAATGCGCACATTAACCTTTAAGGGGTTTTTCACCCGCAAAAACCAAAGAGTAACGGAAAGTAAGAATTGTCTGACATTTCTATTGAATCTCCCTACAAACCTGCAATGTCGGAAAAAATCTAAATTTTTGGCTTATCAATGTCACATTCGTCCTAGCACAGTGTTTTATAATTTTCCATTTTTTGCGCAAATAGAGATACTTGAATTAATTTACACAGAATCATCCAGGTAAAGTACGTCTTCGAGTGGATCCAATGCGACTATGATTCATTGACGAACGAGAGGGAACTGCGATTGATAGAAAAGTTTGCTGACAAAGGAACAACCATATGCAAGTCCTTCTTGTGTGAGTATCGAAAGTATTTACTGCCTAACTAACTGTCGCAAGGGTAAATGCTGGGTGCTACTTCTGGCGGAGAAATTACGAATAAAGTAGTTTCCTTAACCCTTTTGCGACGGCGATGCTAGCCGCCTATATACATATACTTATATTTTGAAATCGTTTCGTGGACGTCGAATATATCCGACGCCAACAAGGGGACCTTCAGGACTGTCCAACTCAGAAATTGTTTATATTTAGTGTACGTGAAGGTCTTCACTCGGACTTTAATTTCCCAAAGTATTAAGACGCGCTTTTCAGACAAATTCGAGAAAATCGACTTTGAAAATTTGAAGTGCCTTATATATATATTTGATAGAAAGCAATGTTCAACGAACAGCGTAGGCCAATGGCTAGCGCTCCCGAAGTCCCGACTAGTAACCATGAGGTCGCCAGTTCGCATCCTCACTGTTGGCATTTTTTTTTTATATTCATTTGAATACCTACACCTTTCACATGCAAAGTTGATCAAATTCATGCTAACTAATAGATTTGCAAACATTTGTTATATGTATGGGTGTACGGTGTATACCGATGCTCCACCTCCCAGGAGATGGACATCACTTTCAATTAAAAACACACATCTTATTTTAAATTATCTCTTGCTTGAAAAATCATGTTTCGCGGCGCTCTTTCTTACAAGATACCTGGGTATTGAAATGAATAAAACAGAATGCCAACAGTGAGATATGAACACTGACGACCTCGTGGTTACTAGTCGGGAGCGTTAGCCATTGGCCCACGCTGTTGGTTGGTCATTGCTTTCTAACAAATTTATATAAGCGCACTCCAAATTTTTCAAAGTTGATTTTCTCGAATTTGGCTGAAAAGCGCGTCTTAATACTTTGTGAAATTAAAGTCCGAGTGAAGACCTTTACGTACACTAAGTATAAACAATTTCTGAGTTGGACAGTCCTGAAGGTCCCCTTGTAAGCGCGAAAGGGTTAAAGTTAGAGGACTCCCCAAAAAAGATTCGGGGTCGTAGTAAAAGCAACAGTTTCAGACTCCAGAGCAAAACCAGAACCATATTGTCTTTACCTCTCAAGTACACTTTATTTGTCAAATGTGAGTCTATTGTTTCAGATTGTTTGACGTTTATATTCTTACCTCTCGGTTTCCCGCATCTGTCAGTACTCTTCAATATAGAGACGCCTGTTAATCAATCTCGCTCGGTGCTAATTCCCCTCGAAGTCGAGCACTTCGTCGATCAAGATCGATACTTCTACTGGATCATGTTTCACATCGACGCTACCACGGTCCTGGGTATTTCCATCGTGTTTGTCGCAGAGTGTACATTCTTACATTTCACCATACACGCGTGCGGAATACTCCAAATTGTCGGGTAATGAATTTTAATCACAAAATCTCAGAAAAGTTGCAAACCACCGATAGTTATATTTTTACAAGGAATTACCGTAGTTGTGACGAATCCACGTGATCAGCAAGACCACCTTGGTTCTGTTACTACCATTGAAACTTAATCCATTGCAATGTTTAGGGTGCACGGCAGCAGGTCGTAGAAAATGAAATGGAAGATTCTATGTAACAAAATATGACGAAAATGGAGAGTAAGTTTTTTAGTTATTAATATTTAAAGATTTAGTTTGGGGCGCCTGGAGCAGGGCCACTCGGCAATCAGGGCTGCGTGCAGTTGCCAAAGGCCTCACTCCGGGGTGGTGAGGAAATTCGCCAAGCGGTAGCTATTTTGGAGTGGGGACACCTACCCACGTCCACGCATGCGCGCGATGACGTCGCGACTGTTAAGCCAATGAACGCCAAGATGAAAATCGCTGGAAAATTCGCCGACGCCAGCGCCAAGTCAAGCCAAATAGCCAACCAGCATCGCCGGGGAATCGGTTGTCGACGCTGGTTGGTTGCGGCCTCACTTGGCTTGGCTAGTTGGCTTGACTTGGCGCTGGCGTCGGCGAATTTTCATCTTGACGTTGATTGGCTCAACGGTCGCGACGTCATCACGCGCATGCGTGGACGTGGGTAGCTGTCCCCACCTCAAAATAGCTACCGCTCTTGGCGAATTTCCTCACCACCCTGCCCCACTCCGACATGCGCGCCACTAGCCGCCGAGTTGCCATCCTCCAGGCGCCCCAGTGCTGAATCTTTAAACATTAATAACAGAAAACCGAGGCCCCCACCGCAATTTCGTTACTCTTCATTTTCGTCTTATTTTGTCGCGTAGAATCGCTCACTTTATTTGCTACTACCTGTTGCCGGTCACCTTGTATATTTATGCATTTTCAGAGAGAAAATAATCGCACGTTTATAGAGATCGAGTGGAACGGGTGTTCGAAGGTAGTGTTCCAACTGATCTTTGTGGTAAACCGTATTTGTCGATGAATAGTCAACTAGTAGACGCGATTAAACTGCATCAACGCGTACTCGAGTGGGTATAGCTTGCTTTAAAATCGAAAACCATGTTTCGAAGCAATTTTACAAAAATCTTCAATTTGTCAAAGGTTCATTGAATATTTGAATTCCACCTTCCTGACACATTACTGCGTACTTATTGTTATCGGTCTGGTAACATTCGCCGTGAACCTGTACACCGTGAGTAATATATTTATGCAAACGATTCTCATGAACACTAGGTTGCCGAGGAGATTCTCTCGATTTAATTTCTTGTTGAATGTGAAGTAATATAAAAAGAAATTCTGATTTTCTTCCTAGTAGCTTTTGTCCCTCGAAAAATTGAACACCTTCGACGTGTTTCTCAGGAAGAAATGATACACTCTGCAGCGACCTAGTGTGTGCGGCATGCGCACAACGTTCGTTTTGTTAAATGAAAAAATCCGTCGAGTAACTCTTGTTCATTATTCACCGTCGCTAGCTGGCCAGAGCAATGTTGCAGAGGAAAATCACTGCCGAGATGTTAACTGCTTTAACAGTGGTTATTATTCAGTTCTTTTACTTGGGCTGTGGTAATTACATTAGTCAGATTCTCTTAGACAAGGGCAATGAACTATTCCAGAACACGTGAGTACCTGTGTTCATCCCCTTTAAATCGGTGTGACTATTTGTTGCTAAATTCTTGAAAATTGTACTTCTTCTTATATTGGAAATCAGTAATATTGAAGTTGTTGTTCTTAGAAAGTTTAGTACTAGAAAGTCTTATGAATAATACTGCACAATGTAGAATGTAGGAAAACTGTTTGCAATCTATAGATACTACGCAAAATGGCACCGAGCACCCGTGCCGGTACAAAAGATGTTGCTGTACATTCGACAAAGAAGCATGGATCCTGCTGCACTCGAGTTTGGTGGCCTTTACACTGGTTCATTGGAATTCCTATCCAAGGTAAACGTTTCACAAGCAACAGTAGCTTAGGGAAGAGGAAGAACAAGAAGAGATCTTTTACTTTCAGCTAGTGAACGCATCGATGTCGTATTTCATGGTACTCTACTCTATGGTTTAACATTGCGATTGGAAGGAAGCTTCGTCACTTTTACTTGACACTTAATATATTTATGATATGTTATTATACCACTACTGTATTGACTGTATTAATTCAGATAGGGCCTATCAAAAAGGGCTCCATATCGAAACGACACAGTACAAAACTTCACATGCAATGTAGGACACATCAGAATAGTGCGCAGCAGATAGTGCACATACAATTTAGAACACATGCGATTTACAGTGCACATACAATTTAGGACACATTTGTACTGTGTCGTTTTGATATGGCGCCGTTTTTATTATCATTAAAATAATAAAAACAATATTTGATACCATTATACACGGCTATCAAATACATGCAGTCTACGGATGCGGATTACACTTGTTAGGAGCAATTTGGAGCTCCATAACAACTTTAATATTATATTTGGCCAAGAAAAAACAACCGTCATCGCAGAATGCAGATCAACCAGCAACAACTGACGAGGGACGACAACCGACTCCAGCGGCAAGAGAATTCAAAGAAGCCATCCAAGAATTAAAACAAATTTCTTCTGGAAATTTGCTTTCTAAAGGGGGAGGTGTCACGTCCCGCGACGTGGAGTCAAATATTATTTAACCTTTAATTCATTTTATTTACTATTTCGTACTCTGAGGTAGTGTAACAATCTCGTATGAAAACATCATACTAAATATTGTGCAACAAATAGCCGATAAGGCATTATCATAGTAAACTACAATAAGAAGAGATCGAGCAAGGAATATTCGGACGGCAACAGCGAACAGGACAGCCAGCATCAAGGAGGTAGCGGACAGTCAGCTGTACACCAGCTCGTTGACCGCACGCACACGAAGGAGGCCCAGTCAACACCAGCTGACGTTCAGCATGGGACGGAGGGCCTTATCAACCAGCGGAGTCGACACCACCTTCACAGAGCTATGCCCCTGGTCCTCGCCAGAAGATTGCCCTCCCGTTTATTTCCCGATAATCGAGCACCGATACCCATATCAAGTACTTAACTTCAGACCCTAGTACGTAAGCTGCACGGAATCAACCGTACAGAAAATATTATAAACGTATAAATCTAAATATGTATAAAGAATCTTGCTATCGTCGCCGCTGGGAATCAGATAAAAATAATACGTATTAGTCACGAAGGATGTGAACTAAAGGAACGTGACTAAATCGTAAACAGATTCTCAGATAGCGCGATGGGAAGATTCTTCCTGGAAGATTCCAGGTGGAGGCTGTGGGATGGGGTCTCCCACCTAGGATTTGTCATGTGACAAATCCTAGAGAAGGAGTGACCAATTGCTCTATAAAAAGGGACCGACCACCCGCGGAGCGCTTCATTAAAAAGTATTATTATTCAGTAATCAAGTATAAGGACAAGTAATTATTATTCAGTATTGCTCATCAGTATCGAATCATTGTGGTGTAAAAGGTGTTGAAGACTCCAAGTGAGAATAAAGTGTTATTATCATTCCAAAAAGTGAGTGAAGTTTTACCCTAGTGATCCTAATCCCTACTCAAGGCATTATCACCCTTTTTTTATAATAGATTTAATTAATCGAGAGAATATGATTGAAATTAATCGTGATTTGCGCCCGTCAAAGATGACACCTATAAGCAGGACAGCCGCCCACGGTGTCATCCAGTATTGGGTGTAAAACACGATTTCCGCGATTAATAGCTCCACCGTAAAATGTACCTTAAATGTTCATAATTTGCTTCCACCAATGGTGAACACTTATAAGCAGGACAGCCGCCCACGGTGTCACTGGGTACAAGACGTGAACCATGATCCCGAGGAAATAAAGAAATACTAATCAAACTACGTCCCAAAATATAAAAGGTGGTGATGCCTAGAGGCCACCGCGCCGGGAGGAAAAATCAGCTCCGTCGGCTAGCGCGGGAATACGCAAGAGCATCGACCGAACAATCAGTTTCGTTGGGAGTGATCAGCACCCCCAGCGTCATTAATATAAAACCAACGACCCCCGGCGACTTACGGAGTCACGATCGACTGCGGCGATTGGGCCCCGCAGAAACCCAACCCTGCAGAGGAAATCAACGGGATATCGAAGAAGCCCATTATCTGGCGTTTAACAGTAATCGACCCATAAAAAAGTAAGTATGTTCAAGATATTGCGTTAAAACGAATTCTCAACTATCCCAGAGCGCAAAGTCCCTGGACTAGCTCGAAAGCGGATAAAAAATATAAACTCCTTAAAAATCGCGCCCCAAGTAGGAAATAGGGACGTAACAATGGGTTATCAAAGTTCCCTTGTAAGCCGCATTTACCATTATATTAAGCACACAGAGACACTTGAATAATTTACACAGAATAATCCAAGGTAAAGTACGCCTTCGAGTGGATCCAATGCGACTATGATTCATTGACGAACGAGGGGGAGCTTCGACTGTTAGAAAAGTCTGCTAACCAAGGAACAATCATAGCCAAGGTCTTTTTCTGTGAGTATCGAAATTATTTACTGCCGATAACTAAGGATAAATATTCAGGGCTATTTCTATCATAGAGAAATGTCAGAATTAAGTGTTGGGCGGCATCTTTTTCAGGAGCATCGAGAGAAACGCCCCGTACAGTCAGAACGATATTGTGTTAAGGGGGCAGACCACTGTAAAAAATCGGAAAAATCGTTTTTTTCTTTTTTACATTTTCTGAAAGTCGTACGTTTCAAGAATGCTCTCTCCAAATTTTATGAAGAAATTCACAAAATTGACGGAGATATGGTATTTTCCGTGAAGCGGTGTTAAGCGCGCGACTCATTGTAAGCAAGAAATAAGAGTGCAGCGCTATAAGTGGTAGGAATGAAAGTTATAATAGCGGTGAGAATTTAGATACAGGGTGTCCCGATGTCAAATTAATACACCATTTTTAAAAGGCAAATAAAAATTTCTTCATTTCTTTATCAATCAGCAACTCTACAGATACAAACAACGGAGAAGCACTATACAACTTCGCTTACGATATAACGAATCTCTGCTATCTTATAATTCCCTAATAAATTATTTGCGGACATGGGTTTATATTAACTTTTTCAACATTTTCAAGTTTTTCAACTGTATACCCGGGATACTCTGTGTACAGAGATACACTTTCATTTATCATTTTGAACACTCCCTATAATAACTAATTAAAAAATGATTAATAAATTATGGTAATCTTATGATGTGTCTCGTATCAAGCAGCAGAGTAGTGGTGGGCCCATGCCTACATATACGTGTAACGCTAATGGCAGAACGGCAATGAAATAATAGTAATTACGTGGTAAGGTAGAGACAATTAGGGAATAATTAGCATTTCCTATTCATTAATAGAAAATATGCCAGTGCATTTTTGCTATGCCTTCTTTTTTTCTCTCGTTTTTTATAGAGGGCGGAAAATGCTTTTACGCATACCCCGACGATGTTGCCGGGGTTACCTGGGACTTGACGCTGATGAACGCGTAGTACCCAGATAAAAAACCCTCTGAACGATCAAGTGGGCTTTTATCAACTTTTTGAGACCATTGGGATTTATAATGAGAATTATATTTTTGGTTTATATGATTTAGCCTTTTTTCATTTAATTATTCATGCTATATTTAAATCTTTAATGTTTTTAAGTGTAGGGTTTTTTTTCATTCTATAAATGATAATCAGGATATTCGTTATTGTGGTGGGATATTTTATGTTTATCCGTTGAAGACAATTGTTATAATTATTTCTTTGTTCTGTTTATGTGGTATTCCTTTTTTATCAGGGTTTTATTCTAAGGATTTAATTTTTGAATATTTTTTGGTTAGTTCTATAAATTTGTTGTTGATGGTGATGTTTTATTTATCAATGATTAATTTGGCCTCCTTACTTCGACCACCCTAGACCGGGTCGGGACTAGGCTCGACTAGTTTTGCTATGCCTACTTAAATACTAATAATTCCTACATATACGAACGCTTGTATTTAATAATTGCTACTTATATTAAAATGTAGTTAAACACTGCAGTGTTTACCTTTTTTCTTAAAAACTACTAAATACTATGTGGCCAATAGACATCTTACTTAACCATATACATATCTACATAAATTTAAATAATGACCTGCCTAATAAAAATTTGAAAGTGTCATGTGTTTTTTACTTCATTTATAATCTAGAGACGCGGTAGAGTCTCGACGCCAAGTACATGCTTCGACACCCTGTATATGTCGACTGTCGCTACTGCTATCATTTAGGCCGGTATTCATAGTCGCTACTTATTCTCAAGCAAATGCTTAAGCATAAATGCGACAGCATTTGCTTAAGAATAAGTAGCAACTATGAATACCGGCCTTACTCGTCACCCGGCTAATCCAACCGTACCTGAAACTTATTTCATTAATATCTCATCACGCCTGCAATATTTCCCAAATTAGAAGGCACTTTTCTCATGTAAACCGCATATAAGCTTCCGAATAAGATCAAATTCAATAAAATCGGTCCACGCGTGACAGATATATCGTAATATACGATAAGATTTTTCTTCTGATCTTCTTCTCCAGTCAAAATATTCATGTTTCATTTATAAATCGCTATCTTCACTATGCAATCTACTCCAAATTTCGACAGCTTTCAGTCAGGTTATAACCTGGCGATTGTCAAATAAGGTAAGTTGTCAAAATTTGAGATGCCACGTGCTTTTACAAATATGTATGTATCGTTGTACCATTGAATTGCAACCAAGATGCAGTCTCAAACACAAAGTAAGTTGGCCAAATTTGAATTGCGTCATGTTTGTATATCATCAAACTGTTTCTTATTTATAACTAAACTGAGGATTTTGTGTATTATATGTAGATCCGCATAAAAAACTTGAAAAAAGTAAAAAAAATGCACCAAGTACATGAACAAGTTGAAGACGGAAAAGAGTATTATCGAATAGATTCCTAAACTCATAAAAAAAGTTTTAAAAAATTAAAACCAACTTCAAAAAAATAAAATTGCACTAAAAAGTAAAAAACAATTTTTTTCCTTATTTAATCTACGACTATCATATTTTTTAAGTCGCCGCCTCATCATTTGCACTGTGTTAATCTGGCGCCGACTTCAAAAATATGATAGTCGTAGATTAAATAAGGGAAAAAATTATTTTTGACTTTTTAGTGCCTTTTATTTTTTTGAAGTCGGTTTTAATTTAAAAAAAAATTATTTTTGACTTTTTAGTTTTATATATATTGATATAACATGCTGAGGAGATATGCGCGTACGTACGTAAAATAATAATAATTTGGTGACAATAATCTTTTTATTAGTCATAACTGGTAAAGTATTCAGCCAATACTGATGCAGTGTAGAATAAAGAAAAGATCATCGAAATCGGTCCATGTGCTGAGGAGTTATGCAGGGAGAAACATATAAATTATTATTAATCATAACTGGCAAAATACTGGGCCAATATTAATTTAGTCTAGGATGGGACCACCGGGGCATCGCCCTCTTTCGAATAAAAGAAAGATCACGGTCCAAAATCGGTCCATATGCTGAGGAGTTATGAGGGAACAAACATAAAAAAAAACATACATACGGATCGAATGTATAACCTCCTCCTTTTTGAAGGCGGTTAAAAATTGATATTTTTGCATGTTATTTGATACGTGCTTTCGATCCATATAAATTTTGGGTGAAGAAAAAGGTTTCCCACAGGTAAAGTTCACATGTATTATCAAATAAATCACAAAAAATAGAAGATAATAATATATATAATATTAAAAATGATCTGAAGTCATTCCCTATGCAAAATTCTCTTTGTAAAAAGAAGTGAGATCCCCATAAAAAAAACTTCGAAAAAGTAAAAAAATTACTCCAAGTACATGAAATCAAATAAATCGCAAGAAATAGAAGATAATAATAAGTACAAAATAAAAAAAATATGTGAAATCAAAATGAGCTGCAAGTACATAAAGGTGCTTTCCAACTGCGCTTAGGATGACACAACTACATATACACAACTAAAATGCTGTGTTCATACATTCCATTGCACATATCGCGGACATTTTAATAATGTGAAGATAAAATCTAACATATAGAGTCTAGACATAAGGACCCTTTACACGCGCGGCACGCAAAAGTACGTGAAGCCGGATCGCGGCGTTCCTTCGCGCAGGCCAGGAGGTCGTACCCGTCACTACTTAGAGACAGCGAGTTCGGCTCCCATTTCTACGTCGACTCCACATGCTTTTTACACGATCCACCGCAGTGGTGTATTGTGTACTACCTGCTCGATGTATAGCATCATCCTGCGAAACGATCGGCAAGACACGATCGCGATATACGTTTGCGAAAAGTATACAAATTCCTCGGTATACTTGGCTTGTAGAGGATATCATAAATGCTGTTACTGTAGGGTACACTGAAACATCTGTTTTTAGGAAGCTACATTTGGTTGACCTGAAGGTGCTATAAATTCTGGAAATGGTTTATGACTGAGTTATAACGACTGTAAAATTTTACAAGGGTACATTAAAAAATGTCCAAATGTTTCCCCGACAATGCGATAGCAAATGAAATTGCAGTTAACACGTTCCCTGTTGTGACGATTATAATTATTACTATTGACGGCAATAATCACCATGTCATTGCTTGTTTTAATATAAAAACTATTATTGATAGACTATAAATACACTTAAGATAAATGATGAAGGGATGTAATGTGCAAGATGTTTTGAAGAAAGGGGGTATTCTTCTGATTGCTCGTGATGCAGGTAAAATTTTTCACTCACGCTCTTGCGTGGCGCGTTCGAAAAGGTGTGGCGCGCCAGAAAGCACCACGGTCCTGCCCGCGCGCCAACCTCGACTCCAGAAGAGTTTACATGAAGGCACGGTTAAACATATGCAATGCGCGTTGCAGAACACCATTACAAGGGTCGATTTTTATGGCTCGGCGCGCAACGTAGGACCTCGTACCATAGGTAACCTTGAGTGTTCGGCGCGCAATGCGCGCTGTTGCACATGTTTAACTCTGCCTTAAGAGACAGAAAAGGTAGTTGGAAAAGGAAAACGGCACTTGAAACCAAGGGATCGGCACGCGCTTCAGGATTTCCGACGGTGCGGAAATCCTGGAGCGCGTGCCGAGCCGGCAGCCAATCCTCTGCGAGCCGCTACAAGCGGTAGGAAGTGAACGCGAATTTTTTAAAACCAAACAATTAAATATATTTACTTCCAGCTTTGTGGCTTCATTTGTCAAGCTTTAGGGAATATGAAAAAAATTGAGAGTGCGTTTAAGAAATGCCTACTCCTTTTATAATTTGTATTGTTTGTGTAAAAGTAGTCCGATTTGCATGATATTTGTGATAATTTTAATTGGGAGAACGCCAGGAATCCATTAGTGTTACTTTCATATCGATACGATGAAGAATAAAGAATTTCTTAATACGCTGTACTGAATATTTCACCCTCGACTGTGGGTCGCCGACCTCGATTCGCTGCGGTCGGCCAAGGATTCATACCTGTTTCAGAAAAACTGTATACTTTATTCTTTATCGTATCGATATGGAACTGATACCGATGGATTTCTCATG
The DNA here is from genome assembly GCA_910592295.1 of Andrena haemorrhoa. Taxonomy (NCBI): domain Eukaryota; kingdom Metazoa; phylum Arthropoda; class Insecta; order Hymenoptera; family Andrenidae; genus Andrena; species Andrena haemorrhoa. The sequence goes on along the minus strand of OU342940.1, from coordinate 28,129,893 downwards.
TTTTTCAAATGAAAATTATGCCTAAGTACCAACTTTCATATAAATCGAACTATTTTTAACGAAGTTAGGTATGGAAATCAATTTATTATGAATATTCCTTAATTACAATTCGATTTGTGTCGTTTTTGGACCATTTTCTTCGGGAGAACATAAGGAAACGATTCACGTCACGAGAAATGTAGAATTTTCGATTCGTCACGTCTTAAGCCGGGTCCAGACCAGAATGAGTATACGCTGAGCAGGCTGAGCGCGCACGAGTGACGCATGATGACGCATGCGGAGGGGTCGAAAGTGCCATTGTGTCTTTCTTCACCAACTTCTGTGCTTAACTTAGCCCACTCCGCAGTCGTAACTATGTGTAACTATGGTGTCATAGTTAGCTAAATAAACATACAGCTCAACCCTCCGAGTCATCCTGTTTACCAATACAGGGTGATTTTCCAGCGCCGCCTGTCAAAGAGTTGCCACCTGGTACCCCGTGGCGAGGACAACCCCCCGCAGTGCCTCACCGAATTTTATGGGTTTCGATCCTTCAAACGGTTGGAATACCATTAAAAAGTCAGAAATGTCCAAGAGTTCCGCATTTCTCATCAGATCTCTGCGAAAACGGTGCCAGTCGATTCCTTATGTTTCGCCGATGAAACTAACACCAAAAAGACGTAATTCGGACCATAATGATGGAAATTTCAGGAAAAATGCGTAAACGTGTAGTAAAGAAAAGAAAGACAAATTATTCAGTAAAATAGAGCTTTAACGTCTATCATATGGTAATTACATTAATATTATTGAAAATGTAATTTTTAGATTTTTGATTACTTGTTTATGAGAATATTAGCAATGGATTAAATTCATTCACATAGATCCATCCTTCATGATTAAAAAAAAGACGCAAGTCGATACCTTCAATAATTTAGGTCATTAAAATTAATTTCTGTAGGCGGGTTACGTAAAAATCACGGAAAACAGGTAACTTTGAAAATTTGTATTTTTTAAACAATTTCGAGTCTGCAAAAATGAGGACTTAACCCTTTCTAATTTCATATGGACTACCATATAGTTCAATATCATGAAAATCCGTGACATCGAGGATTTTATAAAAGTATCGCATCTGGTTCTATCTTCCACGCTGAATGCAATGCACTTCAAGCTTCCTTTGATGTGTGGAAGAAAACCGACAATGGTCGGCTCAGGCCATGTGCCTTCGCCGACATTCGCGAGTCGGGTCACATCCGCCGAGTCACCACGAATGACACGTCCACATCAGCATATGCGTTCACGCTCACCCTTTCTGACGTAGAAGCATGCGGTCCTGGCTACTGTTTCACACGTCCACATCAGAATATTCGTGTGCGCTCAGCCTGCTCAGCGTATACTCATTCAGATCTGGACCCGGCTTTAGGGGGTAACATTGTACGGCCCCCCTGGTCTCGAGGGTCGAAGTCCTCGAAACCCATCATTGAGACACGGCTTATCGACGGCGTTGCCTCTGGGTCTTGGCTGCCAGGATCGGCTGCCGGCTCGGCACGCGCTCCAGGATTTCCGTGCCGTCGGAAATCCTGAAGCGCGTGGCGGGCCCTTGGTTTCAAGTGCCGTTTTCCTTTTCCAACTACCTTTTCTGTCTCTTATGTAAACTCTTCTGGAGTCGAGGTTGGCACGCGGGCAGGACCGTGGTGTTTTCTGGCGCGCCACACCTTTTCGAACGCGCCACGCAAGAGCGTGTGTGAAAAATTTTACCTGCCTCACGAGCAATCAGAAGACTACCCCCTTTCTTCAAAACATCTTGCACATTACATCCCTTCATCATTTATCTTAAGTGTATTTATAGTCTATCAATAATAGTTTTTATATTAAAACAAGCAATGACATGGTGATTATTGCCGTCAATAGTAATAATTATAATCGTCACAACAGGGAATGTGTTAACTGCAATTTCATTTGCCATCGCATTGTCGGGGAAACATTTGGACATTTTTTAATGTACCCTTGTAAAATTTTACAGTCGTTATAACTCAGTCATAAACCATTTCCAGAATTTATAGCACCTTCAGGTCAACCAAATGTAGCTTCCAAAAAACAGACGTTTCAGTGTACCCTACAGTAACAGCATTTATGATATCCTCTATAAGCCGGGTATATCGAGGAATTTGAGATACTTTTCGCGAACGTATATCGCGATCGTGTCTTGCCGATCGTTTCGCAAATCGATGATATACATCGAACAGGTAGTACACAATACACCACTGCGGTGGATCGTGTAAAAAGCATGTGGAGTCGACGTAGAAAAGGGAGCCCGAACTCGCTGTCTCTAAGTAGTGACGGGTACGACCTCCTGGCCTGCGCGAAGGAACGCCGCGATCCGGCTTCACGTACTTTGGCGTGCCGCGCGGCGTGTGAACGTCCGTGTAGAGGGCCCTTATAAGCCTGCGGGACCGAGAGGGTTCGACGAGCGGGGTGTTCGTACCGACACGCGCGTGGAAATTTTAACGATTCCTTTCGGGGTTGTAAGGCCCAATTCCCTTTGATGGACGCGTGTAGTCGGACGTTTTTGTCACCCGCCAAACTAATCTTAGGTGACTATTTAATACCGTGTATTCTGATCCGCACGATGATCAGTTTCGAGAATTTTCTTAATTGAACTCTGTTCGCCCTTGTAGTCCGAACGATGACCTTGCCAAGCAAATGAACCTTTTCAGTCAAGAGCCGATTGAATTCTGCTCTTGTCCATCTTTTCGATGTCAAAGGTGGACAAGACCTCTGAATTTTGGGATGCGCCAAAATGCCTGATTGGCCCAGCTTTTCTTGAGGAGGAGGAACCTTCCCTCTTCGATTTCGGTGGTGGAGGAGGAATCCTCTCCTTCTCCGTGACATAACGGAGGAAAAACCGGGTATCTGGCTACCAAACCTCGCCAGGCTGATCGGCCGGAGCGTCTCGTCAGGGTCGCGATTTATGACCGTATTGTCCCGCGAGTCAGGGGTGGTTGACGATACGTACCGGTTCGAAGTTACCGTATACCACCCGCTGACAGAGCAATCAACAGATTTTCCCAGAGCGAGGACGGTCGAGGTGTCCAAAAAAACAGCGCGATGTCGATTGCCACCTATTAGACATCTGGCAGGCAAATATTTCCCAAAACGTTTCTCAAGTAAGGAATTACCAGGTAATAAGGATCGCTGTATTTCCGCCTCGCTCTGAGCCCCCTTTTGTTCCCGTAAGACGGAACAGGTGGGCTCACCGGCCTCTAACAGCAGCGATCCGAGCGAGAGGTGACGCGATGTGTGGTTCCATCCCGCCACCGCATCATAACTCGAAAAGAGTTTAACCGGAGCGGGTTCCTACTCCCCCTCCAGGATGGGCCCCCCCTATTGCGGGGGGCTTGGCAGGAGAGGTACCAGTGCACCGGGGGGAAGTGGCGAACGCATCGTTCTGTTTGGATCTCGCCCAAGTCCTCCCCCCCTCCGTGCGGAACTCCCCAGTCAGGAGGCCACCCTGGAGTTTTTAGTGGATGCAAACCCCACATAACCCCGCCCCCCCCCCCCCCCCCCCCCGGGAAGGACGGGGTATCCGTTAGGGATTTTCTCCAGGTGAAAAAAAAGGTCTATCCTATACCTGGTCTGTGACAAAGCTTCTATTCTTTTCTCGGTGATACCGGCAGCTTTACCTGCGTCAATTCTAGAAACAAATTGTTTCCGGCACCCACCGCTCGAAAAACAGTGGTTGTTTCAGAATATCGGTACTTCAGAACGGAGACACTAAAGACAATAGGATGAGAGATCTATTCTATTCCTGGTCTGTGATAGGTCTATCCTATATCCCTCTCCAGGGTCGACCACCTTGACGTGGTGAGAGGACTCTGGGGTAGTGGCGGTGTTCCGCGGCGGGCGATACGGGGAGGGACTTGTCCAGGGTGGCGAGGAAATTCGACACCGGCGGTAGCTATTTTAGCTACCCACGTCCACGCATGCGCGCAATGACGTCACGAGCGTTGAGCCAATCAGCTCCAAGATGCCGGTGTCGAATTTCCTCGCCACCCTGGACTTGTCCCTCTCCTGTCGGCCGACGGGGGATGCTACTACCCCAGCTAAGGGTCGGCCACCCCCTCCCGGGGCGCGTGAGTGTGTCGTGGGGGTGAGGAGTGGGGTTGGGTGTGGGCTGGATGCGGGGTGGGCGGGAGCGGCCCGTCCCGGGGGAGGCTGTGGACGTCTACAATGCGCCCCGCTTCCCCGTTGGCTCCTGGTCGTGCGGGTGGCCCGGGCACGGGGGAGGCTGCGTGGCGACTGGTTCGGTTCGACCCGCTCCCGCTGGCCCTAGGCCGTCTTCGTCTGCTCGTGCCTGGTCCGGGTCCAGCGCGGGCCCGGTCCTGCCCCCCTTCCGGGGGGCGCGTGCGTGTGTTGTCACCACTCCGGGAGGATTGGGTTTGGAGGGGTGGTGGCCCTGTTGAGGACCACCGTACCGGACACAGGGGCCGCTATGGCCGCACCGTGGCGGGCTGCGTGTGCTGCGGCGGTGGTGGAGGGAGGGGAAGTCCACCGATTATAGAGGGCTCCTGGGGGCAGCCGAATAGTGTCGCTCCTTGTCTCGCGATCGATCGCGCGTGGCGGGTTCAGCAGTTGCCCGCCCGCTCGCACGGGGGCTGGCCGGGTTCTGATATGCGGGTCCCCGGCCGCCGTTTCGGCTCCCCGGGGGTTTGCGGTATTTGAGCGCCCTTTGGGCTAGCCGGTCATGGGGTGGTGGTGTCGGGGGGGGGGGGCACCTCCCGCCGTAGTAGCAGCGACCCGGAAGAGGCGGCGCGGGCACGTCATCCGTCGCGCATCGCCGATGTTTGGTACAGCCGGGGGAGGTCAAACTCCCCCAGGGAAGACCCCATTTTTGGGCCGTCGCGCGCGAGGCTGTGGATGCGCGGGGGGGAGGACAAGCGGATGTTATCGCTAGTTTGCTCCCGTGTCAAGTCCCTCCCCTCTTGCGCGCAGCTCCGCACCTGAGGATGACCACCTTGGAGGTTTTAGTGGGCTCGAGTCCCACATACGACCCTCCCCTGAGGATTGGGGGTATCCGTGGGGATTTCCTCCAAGTAAAGAAAAACGGTCTATCCTATATTTCGTCGATGTTGCAATCACCATCTTTGTCAAAAAAGCACCTATTTCCAAAATTTCAGCCAATTCGGAGCATGGGGTTTTTCGGAAGTACAGCCCAAAATTTAATTAGGAAACTCTATACAAAGTTGTGATACAAGTATTTATAAATCTTGAAAAAGCATGTAAACGAATCACTAAATGTATTTAATTTCTTTAATAGTACCATATATCTTTCAGAACTATCTTGCAAACATTAAATTGGTATTGCAGTATGCATTGCGTGTATTTAATTTGTGAATACACATGTACAGTTTTATACTGCATGCATGCAAGTGTATACATATATATACATACATATGTATATATGAATGCATTATTTATTTGTTACATTAATTACAATACTTATTTGTACATACATGTGCGTGCACACGGACGCACAAATTACTCATAAACAAATTAACAAATTCCATGTTTAGAATCCTAAGAATTGAACATGTTTGGTATCACAGATATTAATTTATTTCAGGATTTAATTTAAAGCCGTCGAAAAAGACACGTTACTATAAAACCTGTAATAACAAACACAAGCACAGTTTTAATATAAATTAATCGATCAATCATAAGATACATACATATAAGTGATTTTATAATTCCGTTTAAGAAATTTACTGGCAAATTACGTAAACAGTGTTATACAATATGTACAGAGAACTAATAGTATATTATGACTAATTACCTAGGACAAACCATGAAATTGTTAATTGTTTATAATATATTACATATTAATAATCAATATGTACAATATTTATTATTGTAATTTCCAAACCCTTTAATACTTGGACAATATCATCAACACATCATAGAAAGTATCAATAAATTGTTTCGATTAAGAAATTACAATCAATAGATTTCACCGATACAATAAATCGTTTGAAATAATAAAAAATCATAATTTTATATATTGTACACACTAAAAGCCATTTATACAGATTAGAGAAACATGTTTTGTAAGAAAATACCATTTTTTTTAACGAAAATATTTAAAAATTCTAACAATAAAAAGTAGAAAGGAACTACCTGTGTTTATTTTGGCAAGTTTATTACCATTTTATTCTATAAAGTGTTCGTCAGCGTTTCGCTACGTGTACTTCTATAAATTTATTTGCGTTTCATTGATATTTTCTAGGAATTTTAAATTTCTCGTTTTAATTGCAGTATCGAAAAATAAGTGAAATAGAACGTAAGACAGAACATTTTCAATTACAGCTACTACAGGAATTTCATATGGAATTATCAGTATTTCCAATACACCTCGCTTAACTGTATTCATAAACTCTAAGTAGATGTTACTTAGAACTTATATATTATTACCGAAAATAAAGCGAACAAAAATATAGTGACCTTGTATCGTTACACTAGATTTCAGCCCGTACACAGTTAGATATTATACTTAACAACAGCTGCAATTATTCCTGACCAAAACCTTCTGTTTCTTCGATCGCGTAATTTAACTTTTCTACTAATTGTTCGTAACTCTTATATGGCGGCAAGTCCAATCTATTGAAGCATGTATGCGACCTCGGTAACCACGTGTCCTTCCCTACTTTTTCTATGCAAAATCTTTGCGGGCCATTACTCCCTAAAACATAAAAATCAAGATAAACAAACTGGCAAATCTAAACTAGGGTCGTGTTCAAATATATTGGCCGGTGAGTTCGGTTTCGCGAGCATCGCGCGAGGAGAAATCAGCCACCATCACCTGACGATCGTGGATTGGCAGTTGAAGTTGCCGGGCCCCCGAAGGGTATGGTGGGGTAACGGGATCGCTGCTCGGCTCCGCGTGAACGAAGCCGTGTGGCTGTTGTTTCTTTTAGCGTAGTAGTTGTGTGCGTTACGAAGCTATGCGTAAACCAATACGAGATGAAGCTATCGAGAAAGAATCAATGTTCTGACCAATAAAGTTGCTGAATTTTTCGCGGACCTAACGCACACCTATTCTGATGTATGTATTTCTACGCTAAGAACTCGGTTTGGCCTACACGTCAGGAGCTTGGCGCTAACCCCACCACTTCTGACTCGCTCTTGTTCTGCGAAGGCTAGAGAGAGATGGAACGAGAGCAAGAAAGAAACGAGAAAGTGGTGGGTATGTTTCGCTGCGTGTTACGTATAGTACCTCTACGAGCTATAGTGACTTAGGTGTGAGGTCACTTAGCGTGGTCTTAACCGATACCCTGCTGGGTACGGGCCGCTAAACATTAGAGCTGTTCAAGTACCCGGAAAAAACAAGCCGAGCCTGGCTCGGCTTGAAAAACCGAGCCGAGCCAGGTACCCGAAAGAACCGAGCGGCTCGGATAGAACCAAGTACTTGAATTTTTTTCAAGCGGCCCGAAAGAACCGGGCGGATTGGATAGAACCAAGCGGATTGAATTTTTCCAAGCGGCCCGAAAGAAACCCGGCGGCTTGGAAAGTAAGCGGGCGGTCCGTAAGAAACCGAGTGGCTTGGAAAGAAACGAACGGTCTGAATGAGAGCAGACCGCTCGTTTCTTTCCAAGCCACTCGGTTTCTTACGGACCGCCCGCTTACTTTCCAAGCCGCCGGGTTTCTTTCGGGCCGCTTGGAAAAATTCAATCCGCTTGGTTCTATCCAATCCGCCCGGTTTCTTTCGAGCCGCTTGGAAAAATTCAAGTACTTGGTTCTATCCGAGCCGCCCGGTTCTATCCAATCCGCCCGGTTCTATCCAATCCGCCCGGTTCTTTCGGCCGCTTGAAGAAAATTCAAGTACTTGGTGCTATCCGAGCCGCTCGGTCCTTTCGGGTACCTGGCTCGGCTTGGAAACTAAGTCCCGGATTGGTTCGGATTTCAAGCTACCCGAATATTCAAATACTCGTACAGCTCTACTAAACATGCCCCCCTACTATCTCCTGCAGGACTGTATTTAGGGAAGTCCAGGACAAAACCGGGGCCCTAAACATTAAGTGTTATAATTTCGATTTTAATAACATAAAAAAGAAATTGAAGATACGTTTATCATTATTAAAAGACATCGTCTAAGCTTTGCTAATGTATTTGTATTTAATATGTGATGACAATAGCCCCGGGAGCCCAATAGAGCCCCGGTTTTATCCTGGTCTTCCCTAAACACAGTCCTGCAAGAGGTAGTTGGGGGCCACGTTTCGCGGCCCGTACCCTGCAGGGTATCGGTTAAGACCCCGCTGAGTGATCTCACACCTAAGTCACTATAGAATTCACACCGCGCGACGAGCAAGTAGTGATGGGATTTGAAGCGCTTCGAAGCGCTTCGAATCTATATATATATGACGAAAACTTCGAAGCGCTTCGAACATGATTCGAAGCTTAAAACTCTTGAAAGTCTTGATCGGTTTCGAAGTTTTGACCAGCTTCGAAGTCTTGAAACTCTTGTTCCGAATCCTTGGTAGGTTTCGGACCCGTATGTACAGAATGCCGCCTGGTACCCCGTGGCGAGGACAACAGGCCCCAGTGCCTCACCATATTTGATGGCTTTCGACCCTCGAAGGGATTTGAATTCCATTAAAAAGTGAGAAATGTCTAGAATTTCCAAATTTCTTATCAGATCTTTCCGAAAACGGCGTCAATTGATTCCTTATGTTTCGCCGATGAAACTAACACCAAGAACGACGTAATTCGGACCATAATGAAGGAAATTCCATGACAAATTAATTAATATTATTTTAAGTTGACTCTGTTAAAAATAGTCCGATTTACATGAAATTTGGTATGATTTTCATTGGAAAAACATAAGGAATCCATCGGTGTCACTTCCATATCAATACGATAAAGAATAAAGAATTTCTTAATACGCTGAAATGAATATTTCACATTTTCACCCTCGACAGCGGGGCACCGACCTCGAATCGCTGCGGTCGGCCGAGGATTCATACCTGTTTTAGAAATAAAATAATTCTTTATTCTTTATCGTATCGATATGGAAGTGGCACCGATGGATTCCTTATTTTTTTCCAATGAAAATCATACAAAATTTCATGCAAATCGAAATATTTGTAACGAAGTCAACTTCAATTGATATAATACGATTTTTCATGGAAGTTCCTTCATTATGGTCCGAATTACGTCGATCTTGGTGTTAGATTCATCGGCGAAACATAAGGAATCGATTGACGTCGTTTTCGCAAAGATCTGATGAGAAATTCGGAAATTCTAGACATTTCTCACTTTTTAATGGTATTCAAACCCTTTCGAGGGTCGAAAGCCATCAAATTTGGTGAGGCACTGGGGCCTGTTGTGCTCGCCACGGGGTACCAGGCGGCATTCTGTACGATACGGGTCCGAAACCTACCAAAGTTTCGAACCAAGAGTTTCAAGACTTCGAAGCCGATCAAGACTTTTCAAGAGTTTTAAGCTTCGAATCATGTTCGAAGTGCTACGAAGTTGTCGCTTGACATTCAAGACCGATTCGAAGCGGTTCCAAGCGCTTCGAGTCCCATCACTACGAGCAAGCCTAGCTCGAGAGAGAGTGAAAACGTTGAGAAAAGGAGCACCAAGCAGGCAAGCGGTATGAGAGGAGAATACCCCTCACGAACGAAACTCACCGGCCTATATCTGAACACGACCTCAATCATTTTACCTTCCATTGCGAGAATGTAAGACTTACCCATTAATTCTGCAAATCCTCCAACAGGTACTCGACATGTGCCCGTTACAAATTGCAAAAGGCGAGCTCGTTTCTCACTATCCGTTCTTGTTACGAACTAAATAAAATACATGAATGTAATAAATCGTACACATATTTACTAATCTTCTAAATTATATTAACGTATAACAACGAACCTGCCAGAACCATAAGATTTGTTTACTGTTTCGCGTGTAATGTCTGTAAATCGTATTACGTTGCCAGTCTTCCACATCTATTTCTTGCATACCGCAAAGCATAAGTTCTAATTCACGTTCATCAAAATACTTTAACCATTCCAATGGTACAACTGAATTAAAACCTTCTAAAAATGCCTTAGTTTGGTCCTCTATACCTCTCGTCATTCTCCACTCCGTCATCAACCTTTCAGCAACATTAATGCCCAATGAATCATTTCTCCTTAAAATATCGTGCAACCAATGAAACGTTAAGAGTAATACCTAATATACTCTTCTTTGTTGTCTTCAATAACCCTAATTTTGTCACCGCCATCTTTTAATTCGTGATGTATTACTTGACCAAGGATTTCGAAATCAACACTATAATATAATTCCAGGCCACATTCGTCGATATTGTTTTCCTTTATCCATACCAGAGATTTATAAAATTCTGGATCAATAGATTCTATATCTTTCATAACTAATTTCTTGTTCAACATTCGTTTGTAAAATGGCATAGTGAAGCCACTATAGATAAACCGTCCGTGATAAAGAGCCTACAGAAATGCAGTACATTGAATGCAATATTGAATACAGTCCTTTCGGGAGCGGCAATTATTAACCCTTGAACGGCCGATCATCGAGCGCATCGTCGTTTAAAATTCTCGTCTCTTTCAAGAAGTAATACTAATAATAAGTAACGCGCGTGTAGACGAACCCTGTATCTGCCAGGCGAGGGTTGATAATATTAATACTATACCAGGCTTGGGAATTAAGTGAACTTGGCGGCCGATTTTCAGAGGCAACGCCTCCTTTCTCCCGCCGCGCGTCTTGGCTCCCGCGGCGGCCTAGGTGCTTGGAGCGCCTCAGGGTCCTGCCACGTGAACCGCGCGTGGCGCGTTGACAAAACAAAAACGCATCAAAAATCGTGCACTCTGGGACGATGTGGAAACCTATTGATACGATGTCGCTCCAATGCGCCACGCGCGGTTCATATGGTACGGGCCTGAGGCGTTCCAAGCACCTAGGCCAGCGAAGTCCAGGTGAGCGGTCCGAGGACGCTATAGTCTGATTTTCGAGAGTTGAGACCTGAGGCGGGTCCTTCGGACGGAGCGTGGTATAAGGAGGAATCAATGGTACGCTAAGGATTGCGTGCGGCGTTGCCACCATTGGTTCCTCCTTAAACCACGCTCCGTCCGAGGGACCCGCCACAGGTCTCAACTCTCGAAAATTAGACTATAGCATCCGTAGCGTCTTCTACGTGCTGCGTGGAAGGGGATGCTCGAAGCCGATGAAGCGGCGGCCATGCCACGGATAGGGAAAACTCTAGTAGTGTGCCCTTAGGTCCTAAAGCTGAAGTTCCACGGCGCGTTCTCGGCGAGTCGACTCGGCTCGCCCAGGTTCGGCAAGCCGGCTTGGTGATCGCGAGTCGGCGAGCCACGCGGCGTGGAATTTCACCTTAAGGTAGGTATGGACGTTGCGAGGCTTGCGCGCGAGTCACGCCTCGCGCTGTGGAGAGTCTGGAGACTACCTCGCCACGATCACCTTGGTTCGCAAAGTGGTCATGTCGAGGTAGGCTCCAGACTCTCCACTACGCGAGGCGTGACTCGCGCGCAAACCTCGCAACGTCGATACGCACCTTTGAAGGTACGAGAGTTGTCCCTATCCGTTGCGTACCCGCCGCCTCGTTGGCTTCGAGCACCCCTTTCCACGCAGCACGTAGAAGACGCTACGGATGCTAGCGTCCTCGAAGCGCCCACCTGGACTTCGCTGACCTAGGCCGCCGCGGGGGCCAAGACGCGCGGCGGGAGAAAGGAGGCGTTGCCTCTGAAAATCGGCCGCCAAGTTCACTTAATTCCCAAGCCTGTACTATACAATACAAAAATCATTAATACTATACCATTGCGATAAACCTTCCAATGAATTTAAAATATTGTAAATGATCTGGATTGACGTAAGATGCCGGATTGATTTGCAGGCTATAATTACTTTTGTTGGCATATTCAAACAAGCAATACATCGGATTCAATACCTCGTGGCTCAATAAGAAAAACCATTCTCTGAAATCAGAATTCATTACTTGCGTTTTCTCATTAAAAAACGTTTCATCGTGAGAATTCTTTCATTCTTACCTGGAAACACCTCCGTAATCCAGTCCTTCTTCGCCTTTAAATATGATATATAACCTGCGTCTCAATGCAAAAGCTTCTGCGTTCATTATCTGATGATATGAATCCTCGAATAATGTTTGTCGGTTAACACTGATCTTTATGTGATTCGGCAATGCATTGGTTTGACACAAGAAACGGAACTGTGATAACTTCCACCGGAACGATCTCTCGTACGCTCTTGGTACGCGATAAATACCTTTCGGACTAAACGACAGTGATATGGCAATAAGCAGTATAATAAAGGAAAACTAAGAAAAAAAACAAATATTTCGAGATGTATCAAGGAAACTGGTACAAACCCTTTAGGTGCACCAGGTCTAGGATCTTGGAAAGTGGTTGTTCTCGTGTTGTGATCCACAAAATATCGCACTCCGTCTTCGGTTAATCGTATCTCCCAACCATCTGGCAACGGTGGTTCGTCAATTCCAATTTCCTGCCCTTGAGTCCTAGGATCCTCCCACTGAGTAGTGCGATTTTTATGATTCACGTAATAAACTCTTCCTTCCGGCTGTTTGCGTCTTTCCCATCCGGCGGGTAATGGCCCCAAAGCATCGTCATCGTCAGCCGTTGACGTGGACGGTCCTGCTATAGCTGTTTGACCTCCGTGAGCCTGTGCGCGTTAAAATCAACGTGCGCGTTTGAAATATCAGAAAGATGAAATACCCCGAAATATTTGGATAGTAATTATTCTTGTATCGTGTATTATTTATTACTTACTTGAGGATAAAGAAACCGTTGGTTACCTTGTTGCACCACATGTTGCCTTTCACCTTGCCAATGTTGAAAATGTTGCAATCTTTCTGTGTTCGGTCTTTGCCACGTAGTGCTCCTCGTATTGTGATCCACGTAGTAAATTCTGCCTCTCGGATCTCGACGAACTTCCCATCCCGGTGGCAATGGTTGTGGTCTCTCCCAAGCAGTGCTTCGTGTATTATGGTCGACGTAATATCTAATCAAGAATGTGCCAAAGAGAAAAGAGAGAACGTTACATATCTCTTGTCGATTCGTCAAATTATTGAAGTTTAACAAAAAATCACTTCATTATATAATGTTTTAAAATAATATAACCTTCTTCTATAGATATCATATCTCACTTCCCAACCAGGTGGTAAAGGTTCTTCTGAATGATTTGTAGGCTCAACTTCCGCGAGTATTATCGAAGACCCGGACTGAGGAGTCGACTGACCAGGCAGCACGGCGGTCTGGCCCGTCAACGAGGCTACGCGCTGCACTATTCGAGGATTCGAACGAGCGTTCGACGCAGCAGTTGCAGTCTGGTCAGAGCGAGGTGGTCTACGTCCTTCTGCCATAGGCAATGCTGCAGATTGTTCCGAACTATTTTGAACGGTCTGACACGCTCCAGCCTGCTCTAAATGAGGGACGCTAGTTCCGTCTGGTAACGTGAATAGCGCGGGCTGTTCCAAGTGAGAAATTCCCTGATCGTCTGTTAAAGTAGAAGTCGTAGGCTGGTCGGCTCTAGAAGCTACACATCCGTCTACGGAAGGAGTACTCAGTTGATCCGCTCTCGCAGCTCCAAAACTGTCTGTAATCGGAGTGGTTATCAACTGCTCTGTTCTAGAGTTACGTCCGCTAGGGGCAGACAGCTCTGTTCTATTATGGGAACGTATGTCTATGTTAGTGGCGAGTAACTGGTCCGATCTGGATATTCCAACTGCTCCGGGCAACATTGATTGCTCCACTGGAGAAATATTATTACGACCTTCGGAGGCAGAGATCTTAGAAAACTGTTCCGCCGATCCACCGATTCGTCCGTCCATTGTGCCAGGCGCGGCCATATCTGTTCGAGATATTTGGCGTCCGTCTAATAAAGACACCGCGTGACGCCCCGATAAGAAGACAACAGACTTGTCCGTTGGCGACACCGCGTGCCCGTTCGACAAAGAATTCGACGCAACATTCTCTGCTCCGTGCAATCTCATGCGAGCACGAACTCCTCCGTTTAGAATGCTACGATTACTAGTAGTATCGTTATTCGCTACACCTGAAACATCATCGCATACATTTCAATAAAAATTGTTTATTAAATTTCTTTCGATTACTTTGTAAGCGTATCGTTCGCGGATCGATGCACACGAAATTCGTATTCCTTACCATCAGAGGACATACACTGCGTCTGACACAACGGCTCGTTGATATTCAACGACGGAACATTTGGCGTGCCGATTCTTAAACCGTCGAACACTGTAATCAATTCGCCGACCTTGCATAATTGAGAGTCGTGCTTATTTTCGCTCATCAGATCGAAGGTTACTTCCACGTTTTCCAATTTCCCATTGTAATGGGATAATACCTGGGAGAGGCTTATTCTTTTCTCCCCTATCAACGTGTCCTTTCGAAATGTACTGTGATCTAACAGGCGAAAGTGTAACTGCGAATGCGGGGTCACGAGTATCGTAAACTCCTCGTTCCATTTCGGCTGATATGTGGACTTCGAGACCTCTGTCTTCCGGGGACTTTTGTCGTCGACAGAAAATTCTATATAAGGATTAGGCTTTAGAAAAGTGGAATTTGTTAATATAGCACCTTCAACTGAAATATGAAAAGTTCAATTATAAAAACAAACAGCATTTTATTGATACGCGAGAATAGTAGCCTTAGAATTTTAAGGATTGTTCGATATAATTAGTTATTATGAGAGCACTTTTTCAAGTAAAACTTCGAGCGATTGTAAAAATTCGAGTGTTACGTTGGAATTAAACTTTATCCGAAAATAAGTTTGTAACCTACTTGTAACACTTAATTGGTGGAAACCAGATGATACCACGTCTTCTTCACAATGGGACATTGTGAAAATTCAGTATGCTGGTTTATGAGAATTCATAATTCCTTTCTTATTATATATTAGTGTTACCTGCAATAGAAATAACATTGATAAGCACAGTTATTGGTGTCCAAGAATATCCATACGAACATGTTTTTATTATAAATACACATATAATAAGAGTTCAGAATCTAATATGAGGTACAAGATTGTTGTCAAAATGACAAATTATACGGGTCAACTGAATCTCTACACCACTGTGTAAGCTTGTAAAACTGAGAAATCTATCGGAAAGATTGTTCTTTGACAAAACAAACAGGAGAATATAATGCTGCTACGAAATCCGAACTGTAAAATTAACAACAAATGTGTACATCATCGTACAACGCAATACATCGAAAAGTAGTCTACAATATTATCGATGTCGAATTAAAAAACATTGTTATTATCATCAGGTTCTCAAGACGATTGAGCAATGAAGCAGTTGACTAGTGAACAAACAGATAACAATACACACGGATATAATTGAAATGGTTTGCGTGAAATGTGCCCAGTTCCAATGCATCTCCCGTTCCATGTATTACCAATATATTCACTTTGAAAGGCGTTCCTTACGCATCGTGTTATTCGTTATCACGAAACTTCTTTATCAGTAGGTCACCATCTTTTCATACGTCAAAGGTAGGAATCTTTTGTAATATGTAAATCACTAGCAAAGTAGATATATTTAAACGTAAGTGCGCATATGCATGTGCACACAAGCGCGATTGATTTGCGCGTGTGTGTTTTGTAGCATGTGACAAAATGTAAACCAGATTAAGTCCCTATTGCAAATTCCCTATAATCATAACTAAGGCCAAACCGAATCAACCATAAGTTGAGCAAAATATCTGTGCGTGTGTGTAGGTGTGTATATACACCGAGGGAAGATGAATCTCGAAAAGCTCGCACTCGACAGCGAAAGAGGCACGAAGCGAAGTATTCCCATCTATGATATGATGTTCTGTGGCGCGGATCGCGGCGCTAAGTGCATGTGGGTGGCTCATGGACATAGGAATATAGGGACGGAGGAATAGTTGCGGGGGGGTGATCTTTTTGCGGGAGGGGCGACGAGATAACGTACGCCTTCTTTCTATTGGCTGCTGCTTCGCACAAGCGCAGTGATGGGTAATCGGTGCGTTCAGCCCACGGCAGGGTGGTATATAAAGGTGGTTTGACAGGACCATGTACGTTGTCTTCATAACAGTTTAATTCGCAGAATACTATCCAGGTGGCGTTAACTCTAAGAGGCGCGTTACCGCGGTAAATTTGAAATGTAAAGAATATATACCCAACAGAAATGGTTATTAATAATAATTTTAAATTATTGTAAAGGTTATATGTATGAATTTCGTGTACATGTTTATCATGTATTTTATATATTTATCATCCAAAATTTTATTTCTCATAATATATGTATATAACCCTTATCATTTTACCAGCAGTATTGCTGCCAAAATATTTCTGTGTTTAGTGTTATTTTGTTAATTTCGTTGTTAGCCAACGGAGATCATACAATCGGAGATCACCACTTCTTTCTTTGAATTGTATCCTTTGGTTCTGCAAAAATAGATATATTTTTTTCTTTTCCAGAAGAACCACAATTCTCTACTTTGCACCGTTTAACCATAGTGCTAGTTAAAATAATAGTTTATATAAGAAACACAGTACACGGAAGACGGTAGGCGTGGCGTCGTTACACTTATACGATCAAAGTCGACTCTATCTGTGTGGGATCCATGCACACACGCCATCTGCTACATAAAATCTGTACTAAACTCTTATGAAGACACTATTACTAGGGAAAAGTGGCTTTGTTGCATCACCTTTATATACCACCATGGTTACGACTCTCAAAATAATAATCATGAGTAATTTTAACACATTTGACTCTTTTTCTTATTTTGCGACCATTATTCATAAGAATATTCTTTTTGGATATGTTTTACATTCTTGTGCGCGCGGATACGTTCACTGAAGATGCACTATCCATCTATAGTCTAGTAAGACAGAGAAAGCAATCCCTCGTATTTTTGTTCCTTGTCTGACCGTCCGCCATTATGCTCTGTTCACACCTTAGATTAAGGTTCACACTCCAGTTAGTATAGAGCTCAATAGATAGAGCTCAATGTGCCAGATCTGCGCCACACAACATCGTATCATAGATGGGAATGCCGCGCTCCGTACCTCTTTCACGTTCTTTTACCTTTCACTGTGTAGGTAAGTGCGAGTTGGGGACGTTGGGGTGCGTTCCACTTACGCCCAAATCGCCCGTGATTTCATAAAGCTAGGTTCTCCTGTACGCGACTGGACGCAACGTCAAGAACTTCAAAGTCGATTTTCTCGAAAATGAAGCGCGATATCAAAAAATTGTACTCTTTTTTCTCGACTTATTTCCTTATTATAAGTCGAAAAGAAAGAATAACTTTTTCTCATATCGCGCTTAATTTTCAAGAAAATCGTTTTGAAGTTCTTGACGTTGCGTCCAGTTGCGTACAGGAGAACCTAGCTTAATGAAATCACGGGCGATTTGGGCGTAAGTGGAACGCACCCTTGTTTGAAATTCATCTTCCCCCGGTGTAAGTATATATATACCTGTATATGTATAGAATAATGAAGGGTCATGATAATAATAAATGTTCATTTGGCAGTCGTGAAATATTTCTTATGCTTTGCTCGAAACACGGTGTAAGAAAGACACCGTGGCCCGAAATTAATAAAGTGTTCTATGCTGTTCTATACATATAATACTTGTCCGAGCAGTGTTCGAAGTTGCAAAATGTAGGTAAGGCAGAGAACGCTGCTCTCATGCACTCGAGCTTCGAATTTTTGCCACCGTCTGCATCCATTCTTCTACCGATCCGATAATAATTTATAAACATAAATTAGTGTTACAAGTTAACCTTATAAAAAATCGGTAAAGTCAATAAGAGTAAAAACAATTTTGCCGCGATGTTTACATTCGCAGTAATGCGAATCACAGTTGATTAAGTAGTTCCATTTTTACGTTAGAAACATATTAATATATACATATGTTTGAAAGTTTTACCGAAGGAGAAAAGTAGAATAAAAGTGTATATATATATATCTTCATACATATATGAAGAACTACTCTGCTTGCCTAAATACTTCTACGAAATTACATTTGAGCTGTATCAGGTTCTTTATTGTGCTAGAAGTACAACAATTGAGGTTAGATACTTTTGTTTTACAAATAATATGTTCTGCCTTTTACTTAAGCAATCCTTTCCTCGATAACTTACCGATAACATGTAACTCAACTTTCTTCATAATAGATCGAATAAATAATACTCTTGCCTGATTTTATAAAAAGCCAAAATGAGACAACAAATAATTGATACAAAGAGCAATTCTCACGCGTTCGGAGAAGCTGATGAATGTCTTTTCGAATATTTGCACACAGAGATGGTTAATTATACTCTCAGCAAAACACTTGAAAAAAAGGTAAATACCATAGAACACCCAACTATACTCAATGATTTTATTCCTCCTTATTCAACAGAATTTAGTGATATTGTAATATTAACAGGTACCAGTTTTAGAAGTAGCTGTAACAAATAACGTTCCTTAGATATTGCACCTTTACTTTAACCCAATTGGGAATAGAATGCCAAAAAATTGTGTAACCTTCAAACGGCAGTAGTTTCGCCAATTGGACAAAATTACTTTTATCCTACAGTTTTTTCACACACATAAAATCTTACCCTATTCAATTTTGACTTTTAAAAATTCTTAGAATGCGACTCTCTTTTATGTATAAACTTCAGTTTTAATGACTACATCAAGTCGATTCATTTTTTAATAAATACATAAACATACAATGTTGGCACAAAGATAATAATAAAATGAATATAATAGATAATATTACTGCGAGAAGAAAAATTATTTTCTTTTTCTATAACACAGGCTTGGGAATTAAGTGAACTTGGTGGCTGATTTTGAGAGGCAACACCTCTTCTTTCCCATCGCGCATCTTGGCCCCTGCAGCAGCCTAGGTGCTTGGAACGCCTCAGACCCGTACCATATGAAATGCGTGTGGCACGTTGACAAAACTAAAACGCATCGAAAATCGTGCTCTCTGGGACGATGTGGAAACCTATTGATACACTGTCGCCCCAATGTAGACCAGGGAAGTCCAGATGGGCGGTCCGAGGACACTAGCATCCATAGCGTCTTCTACGAACTGTGTGGAGGAGGGTGCCCACCTGGACTTCGCTGACCTAGGCCGCCGCTGGGGCCAAGACGCGCGGCGGGAGAAAGCAGGCGTTGCCTCTGAAAATCGGCCGCCAAGTTCGCTTAATTCCCAAGCCTGCTGTAACATATAGAATGATTTTAAAAATTGGATTAAACTCTTTTGTGTTCGGGTGTACAAAAAATTAATGAAGAAAAAAAGTTGAATACCACAATGAAAAGAATCTTTTGCCATGAAAATGTTGTTTCTATTATGACACTGAAGTTTCCTCTCTATCAAGCATTTGGATCTGCGTAGAAAAGAGCTATACAGTGTCTTAATTTTGACTGAATGTCTTAAGGTAGATTCTCACTATGCCTCGGCTAGCCTCGGTGCTACTTCTTTTCGCAGTCACATCTAGGCTTGCATCGCCTTGGTTTTTCTGTACCTGAAGAACCTGCTCAGAGAACCTCTTCCTGCGCAGTCGTCAATTCAGAAGGCTCACACTTACGCTTTGCCTCTCTTCCTCTAAATATTCTCGAGGAAGAATCCGTGGCTCAGTGCTGAGGCGAGGTGCTGTGTGAGTGAAATTGTCAAACTGCATAGGAAAAGCATAGGAAGAATAAAATGAGGAGAGGCATAGTGAGAGCCTGCCTTGAGAATTGAAATAATATAAATATACAATATTTCTCCATACAGATATTTTTTTATGTTAGCAAATGAATGTACTACCATTGTGTCTAGTCAGCAGAGCGTAAACAGTAATTACTTCCAGTAGCCATTTCATTTACAGCTGGCCTGCCCTTTATGGTGCAAATACCTCCTGAAGTTCTGGGACCCGGGCAACAGCCGAGCGCGGGACTGTTACGTTGCTAACCACAGCATGGGCTGCGGGACAACTGCATGAGTGCACGGCCGTCCATGCAGGCTCGTACATGGACGCACAAGCGTGCAGTTATCTCATGGCTCTCGCAACGGGTAGCATTGGAACAGTTACGCGCCCGGCTGTTGCCCGGGTCCCAGAACTTCAGGAGGTATTTGTACCGTAAAGGGCGGGCCTGATTTAGAATACAGAATACTTTACTTTCCTTTACTCGTACAAAAATTGTTTTAATCCTGTAACAACAGTAACGTTATTTATTCAGTTCCAATTTAAGTTTGTAATATGTGCATGACGAGCATAATACTCAATTAACACGTTGGTCGCCACGTTACCCATATCTGGGTGACGGCTATGTTTCTGCGGGGGCTGCGTTACCCGTTTACGGGTGACGCTCTTCTTCGTCCATTTGCGTGTGGCTCTGGCTACATTTAAATTGCATTGTATCGCTCTTCCAGCTTATCGCGCTGTTTACACTCCTAGTTCGAATTTGGGCCCAGGGAGAAACTCCACCGATTCACGCTAAGCGATCAACGTGTTAATATTATTTCCAAGCGGTATTAGATTTTTATAATTTGTAAAATATTATGAATGGTTAATATTACTAGTTCTGCTTTCTAATGTATTAAAATGACATATATGACATATATTAGGCCTGGGATTATTTGTCGAATTTCTCGGGATTCGAATATTCGAATACTTCAGTTGCTCAATTATTTGGTGAATATAATTCGAATATCCAAGTATTTGAATACTAATCGAATATTTAAGTATTCGAATATTAAATTATTCGAATACTTGTAAAATATTCGAATATTAAATTATTCGAATAGTCCCAGCCCTAATATGTATGTACTAGAGTGGCTCTTATTTTCGACTTTTGAATTTTCTTCGAGGCACCCTCCAGAATAGTTCCAAATAATTAAAAAAAATCTGTGTAAAGCTTGAGCTCGATTGGATAACGGGAAAGGGGGCCCCTGGGCCCTTAAACATTTAAATCCTTATTTAACAGCTCGCGAAGTCGATTTTATACAATATCCTCCAAGTTATTAATTAAATAAAAAAATATGTCAAGCAAAAGTTGTAGATCCGGACGAGGAGCATCTTTTATGTTGTATTACTTTTTCTCGTGCGACAAACGGTTGTTGAAAAAAGTCCGAAAAACTAAAAAAAAAATTCCTCAAATTTTGAAAGTGTAAATGCTTCTAGAACACTTTTTATTTATGAAGGCGGACAAAAAAATGGAATTTTTATTTCCGAGGACTATTTTTTAAACATTTAATAGGGGCATATACCGAAATATGCGAAAAAGATGAAAAAAAATTTCTTTTTTTTAGCGTTTGATATGTCAGGAATGTTTCCAGAAAATTTGGGACCGAAATTCGCAAAAATATCGAAAGTATGGAGTCTATATCTTCGATATTTTTCGGTCCCAAATTTTCTCCGAAGAAAATCTTGAAAAAAATTATTTCACCAAGAGTAAGTAAGAGCCACCCTAGTATGTACATATAATAGTATTATATTTTAAGTTACATCTAAAAAGTGTTTTAGGCTCGAAAATTTCAAACGTGATTATCAGAATATGCTTAACACTTTCCACTTTATCAATGTACTGTTAATATAAGCGCAATAAATTATTTGTATACAACATTTAATATGTGACTTTAATCTATAAAGGAGAAGGAAGAAGAACTCTGTCGACTGGAATGGATGGGATTCAGTGTTGGCTACAGAATCATTGAAAGATTGACACGAGAATGGAATCGATTTAAAGATGAGCTGGACATGATAAAATTTATTTGTACAGACTTCTGGTCAAGTCTTTATCATAAACAAATTGATAATTTAAGAACAAACCACCACGGTGTATATGTATTGCAAGATAACTCCTTTCGATTATTAGATAAAGTAGGCACCAATAATAATAAACAATATCTTCAAGAAAGCCCACGCTTATTAGCATTTACATGTGGACTTTTGAGAGGGAGTTTAGCAAATCTTGGAATAATTAGTACTGTTAATGCTGAGATTTCTACGTTACCAAGTTGCAAATTCCACGTACAAGTACAACGAATTTAATAATGATTTTAATTATTGATTATTCACCATAGATTAATGACAAAGTAAACTCGTATTATAGAATAATCATGAAGCAGATTCGTAAGCTGTTTTGTAAATGATGGAAGTAGTAAATGTCTTTTCTGCATCGCATGTGTTATTGTAAATTATGTAATAATATACTCCCACCAGTGTCATATTGTGGGCAAAAGGAACACAGTGGCACGCGTCAGGTGCCGAAGTATTGTGAAAATTGATATCCTTGAGCAGTGGCGAATTTAAGAAAAAAGGCCCCGATGGCAAACGTTCTGAGGGGCCCATTTTTTCGGGAAAATGAAGAGGTAGTTTACTAAAAGGGGGTAAATGTACAGAAAAATATAGACACAAAAGTGCTTGGATAAAGTCATCATTTATTTTTGAAGACAGGGGCCTTGGAGGGGCCTCTGAGCTGGGCCCATTTTTCGGGAAAATGAAGAGGTAGTTTACTAAAAGGGGGTAAATGTACAGAAAAATATAGACACAAAAGTGCTTGGATAAAGTCATAATTTATTTTTGAAGACAGGGGCCTTGGAGGGGCCTCTGAACTGCGCCCATTTTTCGGGAAACTAAAGCGGTAGTTTACTGAAAACGGGCTCAGTGTAGTAATACAGGAAAATAATATAGTTTGGATAGAATCATAATTTCTTTTTAAGGATGGGGCCCTGGTGGGGCCTTCCGAGTAGGGGCCCAGGTGGCAACTGCTCATCGGCCGCCCTGTTAACTCCGCCACTGTCCTTGAGGCTATAAGCTGTGAAATGTATTTTTTGCCACTCATAAGTTTGCATGGTTTCAAAATACTTACTTATCCATCCTAACATTCTATATCTTAGGAAGAAGAACCAATGCACGATAGAGAAGGTGTCCCTACATAAGGCGATCAATGATATTCACCTCTAAGGCCTGGCGCAGACGAGCGGTTTGCGACAGTTTGCCGCCGCGGCAATCTACCGCGCGCGTTTTAACAGAACATAAATTTATATGAAGCAGTTCATACGGGACGCAACGTTCTGCGGCTACTAAGCGGTATGTTTTCGTTCGTTTTGACGAACGCAGGTATTGTTTCACTGCAAATGAACCCAGCGGCAAACTGTCGGCACCGGGCCTCAAGTGTGTGATTCAAAACAAATGAGATACTTGAAAACTATACGAATAAGACCCTAAACTCTTAACACTTGAGTGACCGTCATTCCAATGCATTTTCATTTGAATATAAATCATCTAGTGCATTTACTATATCACCATACTTCTTCCATCCATAATATATACACTGCCTCCCAAAAATCTTAGGGCATTTACTAAATTTCAAATGGATCTTAAAGAATTATGAAATAGTTGAAGGATTTAATGGAACATTTTATATTATATTTTGTACAATAACAGACGTAGATGCTGGATAATGCATTGGAAATCTCACTAGAAAAAGAAAAACTGCGTTCTTTGATTACAACCTGCACTAATTTTGGCGTGCCAGTGTTGTTATAAATAAATTTTTCAGCACTGTATTGTTTTCTTTCTTTAGTAGAAGATTTCATAGGTATGTTTCCGACTTCAAATACCGTTTTCTAATTTGTCGAAGCAGTTCAACCCACAATTTCTCAATGATGTTAACACAAAGAGATTGCCGTGACAATCTCATAACTTCGATCTTACAAGGGGAGGACACCACCATGTGGTAGACACCGATTTTGATGAGCCTTGGCACGATGGATCTATGTCGGAAATAAGATGTGTCCGAGCGTTTCAGCCAATAAGCCTTAATAATAGAGATATTTACATGGAAATTATTAAAAATTTCATAGTGGCCGTTGGGTTTTAGTGGGTAAAAATCCCACACCACCCTGGCGCCCGCGGAAGATTCCCTTCTGGAGGAAAAAATAAATAATTTTTTTTAACTTGGGGAAATCTTCAAAAAGCACCTCGACTCCTTCAGAGGGGAATCCCCGGGGGCGCCAGGGTAGTGTGGTATTTTTACCAGTTAAAACCCCACGGCTACTATGAAATTTGTAATAATTTCCATGTACATATCTCTATTATTAAGGCCCATTGGCAAAAACGCTCGGACGCCTATTTACTTATTTTCGACGAAGATCCATCGTGCCAAGGCGATGTCGGTGTCTACCACATGGTGTCCTCCCCTTGTTAGTAACTTTTTGTAAAGAAGTTTCATATATTCTTGCTGTGTGTCATGGATCATTGTCATGCATGAAAGTGGAAGTAGGTCTAATTAATCAATGCCTGGAAGGAACGGCATGGTCACATAGCACACTTAAATACTATTCTTTCAAAATACCAGTTATTTTTATCGGATCTGTAACTTCTAATACAATCTCATGCTAAAACAGTGCTGCCTCCGTGCTTGACATTAAGCATTATGTCATCATTATTTAGTTTATGATTTATTTTTGTGTAACACACTCGCAGCGCACACAAAAATACTTTAACCCTCTATGGGCCGATTTTTTTCATGATTAAAAAAATGTATGTATCGTAAAATCAACAAATATCAACCTATAAATACAGATTAACAATGAATTACATTTTTTTATTTATTTATTTATTTGTTTATTTATAAGTTAGAACTGATAACAGTTACCAAGAATATTATTGGTTGCTAAGAAGACATTATATAACAAGATACGCCACAGGGTGGAAAAAATTGAAATATTTAATAAAATGTATAATAGTAGCATGTGACTTGAAAGTTACACGGGCCCATAGAGGGTTAAACTTTGACTGAGACTTTCTGCCATTCTTCCAACATCCAATGTTGATAATTTTTACTCTCTTGCAAGTATTGAAGCGGAACTAATTCTGTGTCAACCATAGAATGGATCCATATTCTTATCTCAGAATATTTCATGATGCACCATGGTCCTTAATACAATTATATGTTTACAGTAGCCAAAAGTTTTTGCAAAACTAATGCAACCTTAGGGAAATGAAAGATAGAAGCATGGCGAACTGTTCATAGCCATCTGCATAAAATGTACCATACAAAGAAGGGATTTAAAACTTTAGGAACTCGTAGTACCCCGCGGGAGGAGTAAAAAATGCTTAGGGGATAGGTTACCCTCAACAGCCCAAAATCAGGCGCTTCTTCAAACGCACATTCTGAAGTAATAAATGAATATAGAGATAGTTTTTGTTTTACTTTTTAAGCGTCATTTCTTTGACCTTAATGCGCAAAAAGAAAATGTTAAATATGTTTATAGGAAAAAACGTTATAAATATAAATGTGAGAGCGTGTACGCGATACACCGTTTGATGGTGAACACGATTCCGGACAGGTGAATTACCTAAAGCACAAAGTAAAGGCATTTTTATAATCCGTAAGACAGTCTCCATTTTGTGCAGGAAGCAAAATGGTAAATAAATTAATATAATTTTTATGTTGATGTTTCAGATTTTTCCGTTTTTTGTAGGAAAAATATTTTTTATCTTTTTTTTTAAGAATGTATATTGAAAATGTGCTCCCAATACGTGGAGGGGAATAGTTTCCGGCAGCTCTCTGTAAATTTTCATTCAAATTGTTCGAGCGGTTTTCGAGATTTTATGTTCACCGTTTTGGAAAACGTAGTTTCTGGGAAATCGCGTTTAAAGTTGGACATCGTTATCCGATCTCGTGTGCAGGCTCGTACATTTTTTACTGTAATTCCTTCAATTTTTAGAATTTCGGGGCCCGGTTGCGCTTAAAATACGTAGATCCTAAAAAGCAATTTTCGAATTTTTTTAGGGTAATCTAACCCCTTAATCAACATAGCTCCTTAAACCCACCCTTTCAATGTACGATAAAAAAGTTTGTTTTCAAGCTGACAAAAGATATCTTCGTTCTATTCGAAAACAACTTTCACATGCGTGGATCATGGATCAATGTATATTTTCAAGTATTCCAGCCCTGTCTCACATTGTTTGACATGCATTTCCGATTCGGTATCGGAGGATCATTACATTATTTGTTGTTGATGAATACACTTATTTCTTTTTGTATTCCCACAAAAAGAGATCCAAGAGATTTAACTTGGGTGATGAGGAGGCCATTTCCTGGACCGTCTCGTTTGATTAATTTTTCTGCTGCAGGTTCAATTTAAAAGTTGTCTCACATTAATTGAGGCAATGAGAGCAACAACTGACGAACCCACATTAAAAAAAATTTCCTATTTTATACGATTAGTAAAGCCTATTGGAATACGTTATTGCTACTAACTCAATTTTGAAAAAAATGTGTGTTAGTCCGTTGTTGCTCTCACTGTCTCAATTGAAATATATGGTAGACCCTTGCCGTGGTAAAACCTCATATATATTCTTTTCTGGTATGGCACATCATCTAAGACTATGAGTAATTTATTCATTGAAATATAATAACTTTGGTCCATCATTCTGTTCGATTGAAAAAATGGCCGTAGAAGTCTGTTGCCTAAAATGCTTTTGGCCCTTTCTTGTTGTATTTACTGTGCCCGGATGGAAAGAAGTCGGTTGAAATGTCACAGGGACAAGAGGGGTTCTCTTCGCTGGCATTAGCTCGCGCCGGCCAATAGGGATATACTATTCGGACCTGATATTCGGACTCTAGAGTCTTGCGACCAACTTCTTTCCACCCGGGCACAGTATATCCAATGTGTTCTGGACAGATTCACCCGTACTATTAAGCGTTTGTAAACACAAAATTCAGATTGATTTTAAGACATATGTTGATTAAGCATTTTCTACTCTTGGTGAGTATTATAAGCACCTAAAATATTAGGCCCCTTTAACACCCTGTATACCTATTTATTACTATTTCATATACCTATTATTACTTCAATCGTACTACATCGTCACGCTACATAGCCAATATTAAAGATGTATGTTTAAAGTTCATAATTTTACGTCGTGTACCAGAGGTTAGTTAAAAACGATGTGTCCTAAGAATTTTGAGCGACAGTGTACAAGTATGAGCACAGTTGTGCTAAAAAATTGTAAGATTACATATACATGTATATGAATAATTAGTTTAATAAAACCAATTTATATTAATAAAACTTCACAAATAAATGTCCTTTATAAAAGTTCATTTAATTATAATGTAGTACACAAAAAAGAGTACAAATATTTTATTTAGACTTTATTAATTGTATTCAATACAACATTTTTCAGGAATGATCTACTTATATTTTCAGTGCTGATACATTAAATGCGTGTGTGCCGTAAAGTTTAAAATGACCAAAAGCTACACAACATAAAAATAAGTAATGTAGGATGCACAGATCGAGTACAATAATAATATACAAAAAAATTAACGGCTTAAGAAAGCTATATTGATTTTGGAATATTTAGCTAACTATTTATTAGACTTTATTGCACCATTCTTTTTGGTAATAAAGTTCAAAATGTAAGATTGGTCTATAACCCCGACGAAAGCATTGTCATGTTCATCGTCCAAGACAACTGCATATGATTCTCTTTCAAGAATACGCGACAATTGACCAAGCGTTGCTGAGAGTTTAACTTTTACGTAATGTTTAATCATACCCTTTTCTACCAAATCTGAAAGCTTTACTGCACCGGATATTATATTCGACATAAGTATATTTAGAACGACTACACCTTTTACGTGTACATTATCATTGCTAACAATTAATTGGTTAGATTTTTTATTTTCCAAAATACGAATAGCTTCTTCGCACGTTATACTATCCTTAAACAGAGGCGTTTTATCGAAAGATAAATTTGAAATGTCAATATTCCACCACCATTTGTTTGCTTCGTTTTGGTATGTAGATGTCTATAAATGATTAGAAAAATAAATTATTAACAAATTATTATACGAAATGAATAAAATTATATGTTTATGTATAACTAGCTATACTACTCGGCTTCGCCTGAAATTTAGATTCTGATTTGATAAAAAAAGAATATTTTTTACTTATTTTTTGTGAAAATAGTCACATTCATCTGGATCAGGCTTGGGAATTAAGTGAACTTGGCGGCCTATTTTCAGAGGCAACGCCTCCTTTCTCCTACCGCGCATCTTGGCCCCCGCGGCGGCCTAGATGCTTGTAGTGATCGGACGGATACCGATACTATTAACAATATTCAATCAATTCGATACTAAAGTACTCAATGGACAGTATCGATACGTATTGAAATTTTAGGTACTTGGTACCATTTTCGATGCTGATACTTCTTGAATCGATATCAATTCCAAAAGTGCTTACACCGAATCAATACCCGTTTGATACCTCATGAAAGTATCGATACTCGTTTGATACCTCACGAAAGTACCGATACCTGTTTGATACCTTATGAAAGTATCGATACTCGTTTGATACCTCATGAAAGTACCGATATACATTTCATATTTCTACAAATGATTGGTATTCGTTTGATATTTTACGAATGATTTCGATACCTGTAGATATTAAACTTTTGAAATTATGAGTATTCATTTGATACTTCACCGAAATATATTGACAAAAGAAATGACATTTTATCAATTAAACAAAGTGATGTCAAGATGATTATGATAAGAAGAAATTGTATTGATTCCCCAGTTAATCGTATCATGCTTAACGATCTCTCTTTTTTACTTAAAAACTTACGATTAGATTTCTTGCCTCGATATATTCATTTATTAAATTTGTTGGTCCAGCTACAAAGTGATAAGCTCTCTATTTCTTGTATTGTAACCGCGACCGTCTCCACGCCGCAAAGGTTATTACTTGTATTGATGCTTTGTATTCACTTGTGCGGTCAACACGCGATGCCGTGTATATCAAATGGGTATCAATACTTTCGGATCGAACGGGTGTCGATCCCTTCATAGAGGTATCAAACGGATATCGATACTTTCATAGAAGTATCAAACGGGTATCAATATTTCTGATACCTACGTCTTATAGATACTATTCGATACCGAATCATAATTTCCGGGCTGGTATCGATAGTATTGATTTGGTATCGGTCCGATCACTAGATGCTTGGAGCGCCTCAGGCCCGTACCATATGAACCGTGCGTGGCGCACTGGGGCGGCATTGTATCAATAGGTTTCCACATCATCCCAGAGAGCACGATTTTCGATGCGTTTTTGTTTTGTCAACACGCCACGCGCGGTTCACGTGGTACGGGCCTGAGGTGCTCCAAGCACCTAGGCCGCCAAGTCCACTTAATTCCCAAGCCTGATCTGGATTACCAGGGCGTAATGAGCTGAGGCTCATTTCGTGATCTCAGAGTTTAGCGTTCGAAAGTTTTCAGGCGACAGACAAACATATAGAAGCTTCCTGCTTTATATATTAAGATATAATTGTAACTTACTAAAAATCCCCTAGCTTCCATCCAATGATCCGACACAAACTTAGTCATATAATTTCGTATTCCATCGGGTAAAACAATAACAACGCGTTTTCCCTCGGGAATATCTTTAGCTATTTCAAGAGCAGCTGTAAGTGCAGCTCCACTACTACCGCCGCACAATAATCCTTCTTGACGTATAAGCATCCTAGCAGCCTTTAATGATTCGTTATCATCAGTTTTTATCCATTTATCAATTACATTATGATCTAGAACTGTGGGTATAAAGTCGTAGCTGAAAATAATTTTTGTGATTATTATTAAAAATATAAATAATAATACTGCCTTCGTTAGAATATAAGAAGCTTTTTACCCAATTCCTTCTACTTCGTAAAAATCGACACCGTGCAATTCGGGTGACTGAGCTAAAATACTCCCTTTGGGGTCTACAGCAACAATTGTTGTAGCTGGTGATAATTCCTTCAACTTTCGCCCAATACCAGTAATAGTGCCACCAGTACCTGCACCGGCTACCAAATAATCTACTTTTCCATCACACTGTTCCCAAATTTCAAGTGCAGTTTGATCGTAATGTGCCAGTGGGTTTCCAGGGTTGGTATACTAAACATACAAAATCAACAATAAAATTATGTAATATTTCATAAGACAATGTCTGGGAGACATGAGGGGAGAAGAATTAATTTACTTGATGCACTCATTGCAAGTGCGATTTTGTGTTAAAGGTGCCGTAGGTAGACAGAAAGGAAGGTATGGAACAGAGATTGGCAAAACCTTTATCTAAATAAAAATTTCAAATAACGAATCGAAGATAACGAAATTTTATTCGTTAAAAGATAACTTGAATTATTGGAGCGTCGAATAACGAATAAAATCTTTTTATCTTTTATTGGTTATTCGAAATTTGTATTTAGATAAAGATTTCACCCATCTCTGTTATGGAACGAACACAAGAAAAATACATACAATGGATATTAGGATTAGACTCGTGGACATTGAGATATATGGTGAGAAAAGAAACGGAAGATCAAATGAAAGTGGTGGTGGAAGAAATAGCAAAAGAATTCAAAAAGATGCTGAAGGAAAGTGGCGATGGGTTTTATAAGAAGATACTGGAGGGATGTAAAGAAAGGGAGAAAGTCGAGTGGAAAAAGGAGAGGACATGTTATAAAGAAAGGGAGTACATATAAGCAGGAAGAGGGTGTTGGGAAATAAAGGAAAAAGTGCAGGTAATGATTAGATAGGAACATTACAGAGAGATGAATATAATAAATTCTAAATTAAATAGGTAGTATACAAAGATGGCTGCATCATAGGTACCACGATATTTGAGATGGAACGAAAGAGAAAAAAGGTTAATAAGAAGTGAAATTAGGTAAACTTTACAACTTATAATAAAAAAATAGATACATACTAAAACGAGGAAAAGAATATGCCAAGTCGAATTATTGCAGCCAGAAGAGATTGGGTAAAGCTTTGTAACAGTGCGTGATAGAACAAAGCTTTAAATACAAGAATTTAAAGGAGTACATGCGTGTGAGAGGGTTAGTCAATTTCACGCACACAGTGTTCGAAGTGGAGAGTCTTTACTTAACAAGTTTCTGTTCTTACAGGGGTCATTCCACGTGAAATCGGTCACTTTTTTCCTCAATGTATGGGATTTTGTTCAAAATGGAATACGATGCGGTCCGTCTTAAATTATGGGGGGATTTAAGTCATCATTATGCCGATTTCGAATTTGTTTAAAAAATACAAGGTTTTGAATTTTGCGACTTTTACCTATTTTCGTGAATACGGATGATACTTATGAATTTTTATCTTGGCAACTACTTATCGTATTTAGTTGATTCCTTTTTTATTGTAATCGAGAAGGGTCGGCCTTCCTGAATAAATTTCTTTCTGGTTGAAAAATCTTTTTTACAATAATGAAACTTATTATACACAAATTTTTATTATGCAAATTTCGGCTCAAGGAAACGATTTTAAAAATCCGACAAAAACACTCATATTTGCCGAAGTATTTTCTATAAAATAAAGCCTTCTAGGCGGTACCGCGCATATTCGAAGCCACAGTAAGCTGTGAAAGACAGCGGTACGTCACGTTTCAGGTAATGACCCGCGCGCTTCGCTCTTACCGTCGGCTGACTAACGTCTGTTATTAATATTTTCTAATAAAAATTTGTGAAAATCGAGGTAATAAGTCTCTAGTTTTGAGATAATAAGTAGGTATATCTATTACTAGAAAACAGTTGGGTTTAATTTCCACTTACAGCTTCTTCTACAAAAAATCCTAAACTTGTATCTTTTTCTAGGGCCTCTAGGTAGATGTAACGTAACTCGTTAACGCTATTACGAATCTGCTGAAAAATCTTTTTCCTGTTTTTCACAGGATCTAGGGCCTATGGGGGCCCATAGGGTTTGTTTCTACTTTTTGTGACGAGTCTCAGATAAATAGTGAGACATTAGTTTGACAACGTCCTCTTGTAAGATTAGACATGTGTGCATTAAACCAAATTTCGTAGCATGCCAAAAAATATGCAAACTTTAGAACCATCTAAGGCGAGCAATGTGTCTATGTTACGTATACAGGGTGACCCATTTAAATCGATCCACTGGAATATCTTTGAAATTGTTGATGATACTAAAAAATGTGTCAGACAAAAAGGAAATGGTTTCAGGCGGCACATTATCTGATATGAGTAAGTTTTTCCTATATGGACGCGTAGAGGGCATATGAAGGTCACCCATACTTTTTTAAATGGAATCATACTTTTTAATGCATTAATCTATGCAGCTCGGCATTCCCTACACGAAAGTACTAAGCCACTTACGGTGAAAAATCATTAGTTTAGAAGAGAGAGATCGAGTCAATTTTCGCATTCAAACTGAAGGACGTAGTTTTGAACACCAACTTTAGACAGGTAACTGCTACTACGATGTACACGTAGCGCTGTAATTATTCGGCTTTTCGAATAATTTCTTCGAATATTCGAATAATCAGGAGTATTCGAACATTCGGAGTGATCGAATTTCGGATTGTACCGAATAAGAATCTGAGCATGAAATATTTGTTCACACATTACCGTGAAATTCTTTTCATATTGGCCTTTACAAATATTTGCTTTTCAAACGACAAATTTGGAACTTTATTAATCTTTGGTAAATTTATACATTTTGAAACGAAAACAACGACCAGTTATTAATATTATTATTCTAATAATAATGAGTGGGCAACCCCGACTCTGTCGGGCAAGGGCCCCTCCTCTAGGCCCACCCGTGCCCCGCCATGAGCGGGTGACAAACAGTATAAGCAGAGTTTTTTTCTAGGAACCTAAACCCGATAAACGATTTTGAGGAACTATATTTTTATTTCTGCCCCCGTTATTATAACGAATATTCGCAGACTCCTAATTATTGGAATACTTAGATTATTCGAATATTCATTGCAGCCCTAGTACATTTCGAAAATATTCCAGTGGATCGATTTAAAGGGGCATCCTATATACAGTTAGTAAAAAAAGTATTTGGACGCTTTTTAAAATCGCATAACTTTGTTAGAATTGGTCCAAACGACATGAGACATCAAAAAATGCATTTGGTCGGAATAGCAAAAAAATAGTAAATGTCGTTTGTTAATCTTTTCTTTGTGAGCCTGTAATGAAAATTCAAAAAACCCGTTTGTAGAATGAAGTAAGTTACATAAATGCCTAAAATTTTAACTTCGATCTCCAAACGAGTTTTTTGAATTTTCATTACAGGCTCACAAATTTTTTTTAAAAACGACCTTTACTATTTTTTTTTGCTATTCCGACCAAATGCATTTTTTTCAAAACGACGAAACACCTCACTTAGCAAACTAATCCTTCTAGCTTCTAAAAGATCTCATGTCGTTTGGACCAATTCTAACAAAGTTATGCGATTTTAAAAAGCGTCCAAATACTTATTTTACTAACTGTATATAGTAACTTGTAGCAGTGCGTTACAATAAGTGAAACGTACGAATAAAATGTAGAATGTTCGTATATATGTTAGATAAATGTAAACATAACGTAGAAGACGTATCTAAATAAATGCGCATAACGTATTACCTGATCTAAAACAACGGAATTTGGGATTTCCGCTTTTAATTTCTGCGCAACATTAATATGCGCCTCTGGACTATCCCAACTTGCTTCAGTTGGTGTTCGTACAATTTCGGCACCAAGTGCATGTAGCGTGGATACCTTCTCATTAGACATTTTTTCTGGCATAACAATAATACATCTGTAACCTTTCACTGCAGCAGCCATTGCTAAACCAATTCCTGTATTACCACTTGTGGGTTCAATGATGGTATATCCCGGTTTTAATAAACCTTTCTCTTCTGCATCTTGAATCATTCTATATGCAATTCTGTCTTTCACAGAACCACCAGGATTGAGGAACTCACATTTTGCGTCTGAAAATCCAATGTTCTATTTGCAATGTATGTTTAATCGTCTTATTCAACTGTGGCTTCTATAACGCAAACACAGCAACAGGTGACCGTAATTCACCTGTTTGGCACCGGTTTCATGAACGCTTCTACAATATTTTGTGAATAAGGCCCACCTAAGGTTCTATAATTCGAAAGAAATACTTGTACATATGTTTGAAAACTTTTTTTTATAGAAATCTATGGACATTAAACCAGACTTGGGAATTAAGTGAACTTGGCGGCCTAGGTTCTTGGAGCGCCTCAGACCCGTACCACGTGAACCGCGCGTGGCGCGTTCACATAACAAAAACGCATCGACAATCGTGCTCTCTGGGATGATGTGTATTGTATTTTTCTTTTTCCTGTTAAACAGGATGGCGTTTCAAAGCCTATTGCTTTATATTGCTCAACGAACTATAGTCCTTTATCTTTTTTCCTCCTCTCTCTCATTTGGGGTCCCAGCAGCAGCAGCGCACCGGGAGAAAAAGGTGGTCTCACCCATCTTTCCCCAGTACCCGCCCCGTGATGCTTAACTTCGGTGATCTAACGAGAACCGGTGTCTCCATCACGGTTACGGCCGCTTGGGATGATGTGGAAACCTATTGATACAGTTTCGCCTTAATGCGTCACGCGCGGTTCATATGGTACGGGCCTGAAGCGCTCCAAGCACCTAGGCCGCCGCGGGGACCAAGACCCGCGGCGGGAGAAAGGAGGCGTTGCCTCTGAAAATCGGCCGCCAGGTTCTCTTAATTCCCAAGCCTGCATTAAACTATACACTGTAATATTTGTAACAATATATGAATACAACAAATACGGAAATTAATAGGATTTTAAAAACCTTGTAAACGGGCCTTATTTCCTGCAGTGCAGGTAATAAGGCCCACCTATTTAATATGTACAATCTGGGCAAACAAAGACATCTTCGTCCTCGGGTGTGAGCCCAACGCATGCCTCGTGTATCCAGGTGAGACACATGACGCACTGTCGCATATCTGTCTTGAATACAGTTCTGCAAAATTGGCAAAACCAACTGTCTGCAGAGTTACCGTCCACGTTTTCTCTGGAGGTGGATGGCATGGGCTCTTGTTCACACACTCTTGTCTTTTTTCTTCCGGTCGAAGTGGTACGTGCTTTGGAGCTCTTCTCAATATCGGTCCTGCTTTGGCAGAGGTCTCTGCTTACTTCCTGAGCCTTATAATTTATAGCCTTCTTGGTGGGCCTTATCATTCGCTTTGTCACTTCCTCATTGCCGAGGTTATACGTTAAACGTGCACTTTACAAAATCATCAATTGTTTGGAAATATATTGGCAACATATATACTTATACATACCTATAGTTGTACAGTAATTGGATAATGCGTACTCCTAACATTTGTTGAATTTACAGCCAGCAAGTGTTATATTAATCGCGCGGGGGTTCTTCGAGTGACATTTCGTATGCAGTAAAAGCAATAGATGGCATTAACAAGATTGTGGGTTGACCTACCAAGGATAAATTACAGGTGGGCCTTATTACCTGCTGGGCCGTATTACCCGAACTTAAATAGTCCTGTTCTAGACTATTTTGTCAAAATATCGTAGAAGAGTTCGCAAAACGAATATCAACTGTGCGAAATTGGGCCGTTTTGCTTTTGTGTTAGAGTTCAGAATCAAATAAGCCAGTTGTGCAAACAACCCTTTCATTATAAACAATTTATACTCACACATCTCACACTTAATTCCATAAACCTTGGGAATATTGTTCAATTTTACAAGTGGTGTCTGCCCAATAGCTGTTAATATATCAGGCAGTATTTTCTTGCGATCTTCACATCTAAAACGAGAATTCCAAATAATTCCAATAGCGAAAGAATCAATGTTAAAAATAAGTGGAACGACGAACAGAATTATGTTAAAAAATTAATAACTCTTGCACAACTAAAAATATAATATTCAAGCTAGTCATCCTTAATAATCACATTTTAGGTGAAATAAAATTTTTCGTGTAATCTTTGCACTTTTCTTAATAATAATTTTAAAATTTCGAAAATCATTTATGCGTTTCAAAATGGAATCTACAAATTTTTAATGTATACAGAAATAACTACAAAATAAATTCAAGTGAACTATATATTATGTGAAAACTTGGATATACGATTTTTCTCAATGTGTAGTATTAGAGATGAATCTGAGTATGTCTGTTCAAACGTGAATTCATTTTTCCAAACCAAAAATGATAAATAACTTCTTATTTTGCAATTTCCAGTGCAAACCCGGCTTTCAAAATCTCAAAAAATATCACGAAATTTTTCGAAGTTTTCTCTACAATGTACTTATTTTTTTGTATAGGGTTCATCTGAATGTTATCATCTCAATGATCCATCGAATGTAGTAATGCAATAGGCAGTAAAGAGAAAAGTGTATTATTGTACGATTCTAATGTTTCTATTGTTATTTAGCATTATTATTGATATAGTTTTGTTACATGTTTTATGTAGTGCCTAGGTCTTAAACATAGGAGCATGGGACATAATAAACAATAATTACCGTATCACTGTACCAATTATTCAATTAATTTCATTTAGTAATATTATATACCTATTTTCCGAACTTACTCTGTTCTACATGTATGTGGTGAATTCGTTGCATTTTGTTTCCACGTGCAACGACTAGACCGGTTTGGTAGTGCCAATTCCATTGTGAAAATGTTTATTTCACTTTAAATACAATTTGGTCGGATATATACGATTATATTAGGTTCGATACCCAATACAAAATTATATACAATTTTTTTTAATGTTATACCCCTTTCTGCTTCGATGAAATCGAGGTTTTGTGGCAGCAATATAACCTTTGACTTTGTTTTATTACAGCGTACTCGGACGGTCGCACTGGTGCGCACTGAGTGTGAACTTTTTCGCTTCCGATTGGCTAAAATGCGCACCCAGTGCGCACCAGTACGACCGTCCGAATACGCTATTAGTGATTTTAGGAATGTGCTATTATACATACGCACAGATATATAATATATAATCGCACAAATGACACCACTGTGGCTCTATGATTATGTATGCTCGCACATCTCACACGTCACTGTTACGCTCAGGGCTGTACCAAACACAATATTGCCGGAGTTATTAATTTAGTATTCTTTAATTAAGAATTTGATATACAGTGTTTACTTTTATATCTGTATAAACATAGTTTTGAAAAGTTATCATGCAAAAGAAATGGATTGAAAAAACAGATTTTGTTAAAAATGCAATATGTTGTAGTCCTCGTGAAATTAGGGAGAGGGGGGTGTTGAGTCATCATTTAGCCGGTTTCGAATTTGTTTAAAAAATATAGGCCTTAAATTGTTCGATTTTTACTTATTTTCGTGAAAATGGGTTATGAATTTTTATCTCGAGAACCAGCGTTGGATAATTTAAAAAAAATTAAATGAGAAAGGGAATGATATCATTAATAATCGGCATAAAAGTTTAGATTATTATATCTTATTAGTCAAAATTTTACATATAATAAATGGTCTGCGGCCGGCCCTAGGTTTCGCGGTTCTATCCTGATTGGACGACAAGGATCTATGGGAGGACTAGGAGGATTTCACCGTCGAATTCATCGAGGAGCCCGGAGGATACTTTGCAGCGCTAGACACATTGTTTTATTGAAACACCCACACTCCAATGTCTCCAACGTTCCAGCGTCTCCAACGGTCGCCAACGGTCTTCAATGAGCACACGGAAAAAGGTCTGCACCGTTGGGAACGGTGCTTGAAAAGTGGGCACCGTTGCTGACGGTGCCAGCACTGTAAATACCCAGATAGCACACAGATGGCTAAAAACGCCCAAAAGACGTCCTAGAGCCGTCCAGACCTAAAACGGACGTACAATTGACGTCTTTAAGACGTCCGTGCTATGACTGCTATGTGGGATATCGGTGCTGAGCCCAGGCCCAGATTAAAGGGGGGGCTAGGGGGGTCTGCAGCCCCGGGCCCTACTTTCTGAGGGGGGGCTGCAGCCCCTAGCCACACTTTCCGAGGGGGGAGGAGGGCTGCAGCCTCGGGCCCCGCTTTCCGGAAGGGGGTTCTAAGCGATTAGCTCACTCTCTTCATTGGAAATGTTGTATCAAATAAATTGTCTGAGTTCCACAACTTCTAATTTTATGTTTTTATTTTAAATTTTCATTGTTTAAACATCCTTTGTCTATTTAAATTTTTACATTTTTGGGGAATTATATAGTATTTTTAATCATATACAAGGTATCCCATTTGAAATTTCGCACGCAATTACATATCTCCTAAACTATTCGTTATTGAAAAAAATGTTTTAAGTATAACTTATACTTTGTTTCGAGGGGGATATCTTGTAATGGTCACAAATTCTATCTAGGTGGACGTGCTTTCGGGATTTCGGGGTGACCGTTGTTTTCTTGGATGAAGCATATGTTTTTATTCAGATGGATGTGTAGCCCGTTCTGTGATAAATTCATCGATCTATATTTTATATAATGTGTACGTGTTCTAGGGTCATTCAAGGTCATTTAATGCCGTTCAAAGCTTCGTTGAACGTCTAGAAACTGTTTCTTAAGTTATCTTCGGCATTTGAAATGATGACCTCAGATGTCAATGCGTTGATTTACTCTATCTCTCTAATGTTGCAGAAGTAATACGATTTTTTATATTATCAGGGTAAACGCGTGATAGTTCCATTGGCGAGGGCGGGGGGCGCTTTGAAGTCTCGAAAGCATGTTTAGATAAGATTTGTGAGATCTAAGGGAATAAAGAATATGTATAGAGCGACGATGTTAGATGATCGGTTATCATCCTTACCCACATAGCACACAGCGCTGGTCCCAGGCGCTCGAGGCGCCGTGAGTATCCTACGAGCGGCTTATGAGGGTCCAAAATGCGCCTTCTGAGTGGCTGATGTTACAAAACGAGGCGCCGTAAATGCGCCTGAATTGGGACTGACAGGCGCCTAATAGGCGCCTGGAATAGGCGCCTCAAAGGCGCCTTAAACGGGCCTGGATTAGGACTGTCAGGCGTCTTAATTATCGATAAATTAGAAACAAACGGTTATCAAAATGAAATCAGATTGGATAAAAATTCATTGCGATTTACTATATTTATTTATTTAAAATTTGTGTACAGATACTTTTATTAACAGACTTCGACAAACAAGAAGGTTCTCAGTTCGACACATATATTTGTGTCCCACGCCCAGCTGGCTGACGGCACCCTTGGAACAGCTAGTCTTTCGATGAGCCAAGGGACGAAGGCGAACGCCTCGTGGTCTCGGCCAGGGTGGCGAGGAAATTCGATACCCGGCGGTAGCTAAAATAGCTACCCACGTCCACGCATGCGCGCAATGACGTCACGAGCGTTGAGCCAATCAACGCCAAGATGAAAATTAGCCGACGCCAGCGCCAAGTCAAGTCAACTAGCCAAGCCAAGTGAGGCCGCAACCAACCAGCGTCGACAACCGATTCCCCGCGATGCTGGTTGGCTAGTTGGCATGACTTGGCGCTGGCGTCGCGAATTTTCCAGCGATTTTCATCTTGGCGTTGATTGGCTCAACGCTCGTGACGTCATTGCGCGCATGCGTGGACGTGGGTAGCTATTTTAGCTACCGCCGGGTATCGAATTTCCTCGCCACCCTGTGTCCGTGGAACCCACAAGGGTTCTGCTTGCGAATCGTATGAAGTTGATTGAACAAACAACTAGTAACGAATAACTTTGAAGCAAATAAAGATTATTGAAGTGAATGGAATTTAATTATTGAATATTAACCGGAACTATTAGGAAACGAACGAAGATATTAAAGATATTTGAAGATTGATCAAAAGTTGAAGAAACAGGCTTCTTCGTACGTTCGTTCCTCTTTTGAAATCAATACATAGTTTTTCGAGCGATAAGGAAAGAGGCGGAGACAAATTTCTAATGTAATAAACTTCATCCTTAACTCTTTAAAGTTCGAACTTCGCGCTTTAAGACCTTGCGCTAAATGCCGCTAGGGCTTGGCTTGGCGTTGGCGTCAGCGAATTTTCCAGCGATTTTCATCTTGGCGTTGATTGGCTCAACGCTCGTGACGTCATTGTGCGCTTGCGTAGACGTGGGTAGCTGTCCCCACTCCAAAATAGCTACCGCCGGTAGCCACTTTCCAGGCCACCCTGGCGTTCATAGCGGTTCAACTGATCAACTCTGTTCAGCTCTCCACGGGCACCAACTCGCGTCCACATTCACAAAATCCCCACTAAAATACCTAACACCACCAAACTTTTATCCTTCCGATTGATACCTGTGTGGATATATGTTCAACACATGGACATCAGGTCCATGGTTCAATATCACAATCAGCATAATTCCCTTTGCGCAAAGCAAACACGTGATAATACTCGCATGAATCCTTATGCGTATATCGCATTGAAAATATCGCGTTGAAATTTAAGTACCAATCGATTAATATAGCATTGATAATTTTAGAATGTCTGAAATACGAAATGCTTTAGTGAAAAATTTTACTTCGCTGCATACCTATAATTCCATTGTTTAAATGAACCCGTAAATAAAATATTCCTCAATTCAACACAAGCATACAAAATTCTATTCACGAAAATTATAAATATATTTTTATTATAATTTTATCAAGTTTGACATATGTATCGTACATATATCGGTTAAGCAGATCGAGGTCTACAATCCAGTATGGTGGAAACTTTTTGATACGCGCACTATTTTCTGTTTTGTTTAAAGAAGTGCCACACGTTAGTGAGACTTGCGATAAGAATGTGCTGATCATGAAATATATAGCACTAACGTCGCTCTGCGTGCATTAAACGGACCGATGTGTGTTTCATAACACCGTATATTTTTACTTGAAATGAATTATCATCGTAACGATTGCATATTTTGTGAAAAGTGCACATATGTTGTTTTGTCAAGATGTAATTACAATAAACATAGAGCGGTTGTACCATTCGCATTATTAAATTGTTATTGAATTATACTGTTGTTGTTTGGTAGAGTTGCCATATAAAATAAACAGATCTGTCAGACAGAATTTCCGACAACGCCATACATATAATTATTATGTACTTTGAAGTGGAATCTCCTCAGAAATATCCAACCACAAGCATGTGCGTAAATTTATAATAGATCGTCGCCAAGTATTTTTCATATCGTATTATTCGCAATTTCTTTATAATTTTCGTACCCGATCGTACCAAGACTTTTAACGTTTCATTCCTAATTCGTCCATATTATTCTGGCAGGAATAAGTCGGTGGAGGATCTATTAATATCTAGTCGCGAAGTAATGAATAACATAAGCTCCACTGGATTGGAAAGTCCAAATACAACAACGAATATGGGAAACGGCGTGACGGACAACGTTCAAGACATATCCAGTGGAGCAGGCGGAGAAAGAAGTAGTCCAGTTTCAAGTCCAAATTTATCTCCGCGCCCTAGTCCGAAAGCACGTAGTAAACGAGATCATTCTAAAGGAAGTTCTGACTCGGCTATTAAGGAGTCTAACAGTGTAAACAAATTCGACGAACATCAGTTGCATGTGAGTTTTTATATCTATCATTCAGATTGATTTAATACATTTGCTGTTGGTTATTAACCAGAACCTTTTCCAGGAGCAGGTATATATTCTTTCATTCAGAATATTGTCATTTTCTTTGGTAATTAGATGTTTTCCATCCTCGCCGATTTCAATGATTATTGGATATGTTATCAAGTTCAAGATTCTGAGCAAATTTTTCCTATACATGTTACCGCCGCACGGCAGTAGTTTCAGAGATATTCGCAAAGAACTGTCGAATCGAATCGCCGAACGCTGTGCTGCTACGAACGCATACATATAGGTAGAATACAATGTCGACCTTTGTTGGCCAGATCAGTGGCGGATTTAAGAAAAAAGGCCCAGATGGCAAACGTTCTGAGGGGCCCATTTTTTTCAGGGAAATGAAAAGGTAGTTTACTAAAAGGGGGTAACTGTACAGAAAAGTATAGAAAAGAAATATAATGCTTGGATAAAATCATACATTTTTTTTAAAGACAGGGCCCTACGGGGGCCTTCTGAGCAGAGGCCCATTTTTCAGGAAAATAAAGCTGTAGTTTACTAAAAACAGGCTCAGTGTAATAATACAGAAAAAAATATGCTTTGGATATAATCATACATATTTTTTAAGACAGGGCCCTAGAGGGGCCTTCTGAGCAGAGGCCCATTTTTCGAGAAAATAAAGCTGTAGTTTACTAAAAGCGGGCTCAGTGTAATAATACAGAAAAAAATATGCTTTGGATATAATCATACATTTTTTTAAGACAGGGCCCTAGAGAGGCCTCCTGAGCAGAGGCCCATTTTTCGAGAAAATAAAGCTGTAGTTTACTAAAAGCGGGCTCAGTGTAATAATACAGAAAAAAATATGCTTTGGATATAATCATACATTTTTTTAAGACAGGGCCCTAGAGGGGCCTCCTGAGCAGAGGCCCATTTTTCGAGAAAATAAAGCTGTAGTTTACTAAAAGCGGGCTCAGTGTAATAATACAGAAAAAAATATGCTTTGGATATAATCATAATCTTTTTTTAAGGATGGGGCCCTGAGGGGCCTTCTGTGCAGGGGCCCAGGTGGCAACTGC
The DNA here is from genome assembly GCA_910592295.1 of Andrena haemorrhoa. Lineage (NCBI taxonomy): Eukaryota > Metazoa > Arthropoda > Insecta > Hymenoptera > Andrenidae > Andrena > Andrena haemorrhoa. The sequence goes on along the minus strand of OU342940.1, from coordinate 28,087,451 downwards.
TCATTGGCCACCCTGTTAAATCCGCCACTGAGCCAGATATTTGCGAAAAACTTCTGTTGATTTATTCCGACGCAATGCATTCCACTTTCTAATTTGTCCCGGGTATTAGTATTGGTTGGGGCTAGATTAGTGCGGGGGGCGCGTAAAGCATGATAGCGAACTGATACGAGTTTGGAGATTTGAACCAGAAACTTGCGGATGCCCGTCAACATCCCGACTCATATCTGTTCGCTATCATGCTTTACGCGCCCGCGAGCGGATAGCGAACTGATGTGAGTTTGGAGATTTGAACCAGAAACTTGCGGATGCCTGCCAACACCCCAACTCATATGTGTTCGCTATCATGCTTTACGCGCCCGCGAGCGGATAGCGAACTGATGTGAGTTTGGAGATTTGAACCAGAAACTCGCGGATGCCCGCCAACACCCCGACTCATATCGGTTTGTTATCATTCGCTACGCGATCGCGAGCGGGTGCGCGCCTCCCGCACTAATCTAGCCCCAACCAATACTAATACCCGGGACAAGTTGGAAAGTGGAATGCGTTGCGTCGGAATAAGTAAAAACAAGTTTTTCGCGAATATCTCGGAAACGAAGGTCGAGCGATGGCAACATGCATAGGAAAAAGTTGTTCAGAATCGTGTCCCCGACAACATATCAAAAAATCATTGAAATCGGTGAGGATGGAAAACTTCTAAACAAGTACCGTTTCTTTGATCGAATTTTGATCATAATTTTATAATATTAGCGTTATTATAACTTTCGGCAATTAACATTATTCGCGCACAGTAAAGCGCGCGTGTGATCCACAGCAGAAGTATTAAAGACACTTTTTACAGCAGAATTTATATTATTTTTTAAAACATGTACTCTTTGCAAATAATAGGATATTACGAACAAGTTGTCAGATTCCTCCCAAACTATAAAAGTTTCGCACGAAGGTAAAAAAGAAACGCGCGGTAGTGAGCGAAGCAAAAAGAAATCATCCTGGTACAATGTTCTTTATCCAACGTATAAGTCTAGATCAGAAGATTTTAAGCGAATATTTAAAGATGTGCCAGATGATGAAAGATTAGTTGTTGGTAAGTGACTGATTAATCATTATTAACATCGTATGGTTTTATTATTGTAAATTAGTTTCATGATACAGGGCGAAGCACCTATGATTATGTCCCCACATACGCAATGTGTGGTATAAAACGTACTTAAAACACTTGAAATGAATTGCTTTTCAATGTAGTCTAATGCTGGAACTTAAAATATCTCTTATTTTCGTTGATGTACACAAATATGTACTCCAAATGGACAAATAGTATGATAAGCACCACATTTTTCTCAGTATTATAGTCTTTGAGATTTAAAAATTTCTTCTACATTTCAAACGGAAGTATTTACGAAGGGCAGATGGTTTTGACGATTACACATACAGCAATGTTTATCAGAGGACCCCAAGAATGGGATGTACGATGTTTGACCAAAATCGGGCTAAAAAAATATTGGGGACGATGGGAATAAACAAATCCTGGAATAGTAACCATTTTTATAAAAGATGGCTTTGAACATTACAATTTTGAAGTCATCCAACTTAACTTCATTAGTAAAAACGTAGTCTTCTATTACTCAAAGTACTCTACCTTGGTTCTTCGCTGGTGAGCCGGAATATTTACACGTGGATTACTGTGGTAATTGAAAACTACGTTTTTAGTAATGATTTTGAGGTGGATGACATCAGCATTTTAATGTTCAAAGCCATCTTTAATAAATCTGGTTGGGCGTTAGCAGGTACTGTTGTGGAATTTGTTTATACCTATTGTCCCCAGTATTTTTATCCTGATTTTGGTCAAAATTCGTTTGTTCCGAACGTAGCCTTCCGTCGTTATATAGGTCCCTGCGAAACTGCAGTATCGTCTTTTCTTTATGCTATTGATCTACATATGACTACGGAAACATTAAAGCAGAAAATGATTTTAATGTGAATATGAATATGCAGGGCGCATAATTAAGGGGTCATTCGGGTTGAAAAAATCGATTTTTATTTTTAAACAGTTTTCGAAAGTACAGATCTCCAAGAATGTATTGTTAATTTATCATGGAAAAATTCCGATTATTTTAGCTTCTACAGAGGCATTTTGTAGGGAGCGCAGACGCTTGGCCTCTACAGATGAAAATTTTGAACGCGTTTTTCTCGGAACGTCATTTTTTCACATCGTGAAGATAAAATCTCAAAATCTATCGAACCGATTGCTTTATAAATTTTACTGCTTATTCTGCACACCTATGACTCTCACAGGGACTACAACCAAGTATTTTCATTGAGTCTAACCTACTTTGAAAATCGAAAATAGCAAAAGAAAACACCGAGAAACATTTTTCTTGCATTTTGCCTGCCATTTTGCTAATTTTCAAGATAAATCACTGATTATAGTCCGAGCGATAGCGACAGTCATACTGATCAAGAATCTGTTTGGATTTTTGGGTTCAGATAAGTCTAACAGCACGAGCAAGGCATGACTGTAGAAATGTAGTTTAATAAATAGAAAAAAGTTTTATTCCAGTACTACAATTAGTTTCTAAAAATCGCTGAATTTATCGGAATGACCCGTTAAATGCATATCAGTACTCCAGTTTGTGAATATCTACACTAAAATCGTAGTATAGAAAACAAGATTCAGACTTACTCTTATATTTTATAATATAATATTTGTTATTTATTTAATTATGTAGATTTACTTTCTCGAAGTATTGATATACTTTTATGAGTAATCCTGTACAATTTCTATTTTCACATTGAAAACTGCTACACAACGTTTCTTTAAAGCACACTCATGTTTTTGCTATTACAACATAAATGTTGGTTTAAGTATCATGTGCCAAACAGTGATGTTAGGCCCTTGTACGGTTGGATTTAACAAGATTCAGGTATCAGTAAACTAATACTACGTAATTTATTGTTGATCCTTTTTCCATGTAGCAACACTCCGCCTGCATGGAATGTCTTCAAGAATGAAAAACTGATACACGTTATATGTTTCCTTAGCACAACATTAAATACATCTTATTTCTACGTTCTTCACTAAAATCATACAACTTGTATGCATTAACGTGTTGCTGCTAAATCACGGATCAGGTCGATAATGATCTGCGAATGAAAGGACAATGTTAAGTCGCAGAGGGGATTAGTGACCTACGAGCCTACAGCGTATGCTATACACCGTTGGAAAGGTCTCGCCAAGACGAGTTGATTGATACGATTTTTAATTTCGAAATCAGATAGGATCACCTCGACAAATGCCTCAAAGTTCGAGATTTTGCGGTTTTGAACAAATGAAACCGGTAGCAAAATCCCATCCGACCCGAGGGACCTCGGGTAGGCACTTGAGGGAAAACCGAGGGATACAAACGATACTCTATATAGCTGGTTGGGGCGGCAAATGTGCCCCACGATCTTAATTTCAGGGCCGTGTTGGGCCTGCGTTTGCCGCATGAGCCCCGTTCCTAATGCTCGGGATGAAATCGCCAGTGGATCAGTTGTTTTTCATGAACATACTATGTTCATGATAGACGATTTGCAGGTATGAGTTTGGGAATGTGCAGGTTAGCATTCAGACTAATGCGTCGCTTACAAAAGTGAGTAGAGTGACATTTTATTGAACGAAAGATAATGCTGTGAAGATGATTAACGCAATAATTGTTTTATAAGGATTGCATCATTAAGCTTCTCATCGTAGGACCCAAAAACATAAGCAATATAACCATTGCTAAATACTGAGCCGAACCCTTGCATTTGATGCACTGCACCAAATCTTCGTTGAATGATTCTTTATAAATGATGCATTCAGTGACTTCTTCATCACTCCACTTTTGTAAGCGTCGCATTAGTCTAAATGCTAACCTGCACATTCCCAAACTCATACCTGAAAATCATAGTATGTTCATGAAAAATAACTGATCCATTGGCGATTTCATCCCGGGCATTAGGAACGGGGCCCATGCGGCAAACGCAGGCCCAACACGGCTCTGAAATTAAGGTCGTGGGGCACATTTGCCGCCCAACCAGCTAGAGTATCGCTTGCATCCCTCAATTTACCCTCAGGTGCCTACCCGAGGTCCCTCGAGTCGGATGGGATTTTACTACCGGTTTCATTTGTTCAAAACTGCAAAATCTCGAACTTTGAGGCATTTTTCGAGGTGATCCTATCTGATTTCGAAGTTAAAAATCGTATCAATTGATTCGTCTCGGCGAGATCTTTCCAACGGTGTATAGCATACGCTGTAGGCTTGTAAGTCACTAATCCCCTCTGCGACTTAACATTGTCCTTTGGTACTGCTTTTGCGTCAATGTATCTCACACCTGGGTGGGTTTACGATTGAATGTTTGACTGGAGAGGACAGTATACACCAAGAGTAAGCAAGAGAGGATAGCTAGAAAGTTTCTAGTAGGACCCTAGGCCTACCTACGGTCAGCGATGAACAGTCGGGAGCTATGCGGCCTGTATCTAACAAGACGAGTCATATATTAACACTTTGAGTGGCGCAAGGGTTTGAAAAATGCCCTTCCATGTCGATCAAGACTCTCTGAGCGAGCTCTTCTGCCAGGAAAATTTTATGTTATTGATACCGTTTATTATGATATTGTTTATTAACCTTTAAGGGACCGGGAAAGCTGCATTTGGGGCTTTGAGTAAGCACACTACTTAAAAATGATTTAAAGTATAAATATGTGTGTGTTAGTGCCCCACTGTGTTTGTACGTTCGACTATAAATTCGTTCTGTTCAAAAGAACACAAAATATGCGATAAGATAAAAGAATCCCTGAAACAACACAAAAATACCGAAAATAATAAATAAAAACATGGGAAAAAAGAAAAGATGATACAAAAACTTTCTACGTCTACGTCGTTAGTTCTGGGTTAGGTCTCTCCTACTATTTTTAAGTCATTATGAAATTTCCTATAAAAACTTGGCGCATTTGGTACTTTCACCCTAAAGCGCCTCAACATGCTTCCTAGTGGCGTTACTGTCTCCTCGGAGAAAGGGTAGTAGGAATCGTCCCACCTTAGCTGAAGGCGTAGCGTTGGAGGGAGACCCGAAACATGCGTTTCAGGAGTGGTTTTCCCCTACTTGGGAAGGTCTGGTCTACACTACTCTAAACACTCTCTGTCCTTCAATCTTTAGCTGTCGCGAGCCACGAGATTCTGTCTAACCATTGCGGTACCCTTTGACAATCCTTTCAATGCTTTCCAAAAGATATCGGTGTGAAAACACGCCGTAACCGTTTACAGGATGCAAATCCCAAGGTGTGAAAACTTGTCGACACCACTCAAAGTGTTAAAGTATGAAGTGTTCATTATCTTTCTTTATACAATGCTCGTTGATAGATGAGCCTATGGTACGAGTGGTAAAGAACTTGACCGCCTACTTAGTAGGCTGCATTTTTTCACACGGGTTGGAATCACGGTACTACTATCTTTTTTATTATCATTCATGTTTTTTAACGTAGAACTAATAATCGTAGAGTAATAAATAATACGATAGCTTATAGGGTCCCATTTATAATAAAACAAGTTTCAACCCTCCATGCCTTAACCATTGGATATAGGAACATTAGAAAGTTAAGGGGTTACGCCATCCTGAGACGCTCAAAACAGCACCAAATTAGACGATTTTTTTATGATTCTATGAGGTTGAAAATTATTTCTATGCTTCTTATGTTTAAGGCATGTATTAATGAATATATTGTATGAATATTGTACAGAAATATTAAAAAGTTGCCGAGTTATGTGTTGTCCCTCGAAGCTTCTCCGCGGTGTATCAAATTGTGACGCCCACGTTCATCTGAAATTAGAAAGACTATGATCGTATTGTTCATTGATAACATATCTATGATGTAGTAGCATACCGATTTGAGAAAAAAAAATTATTGTACAAATGAGAACAAGATGAAAATTAGATTCATTCTTCACGTAACAAGGCGAAGGTAAAATATTTATTAAAAACAAATGGGTTATCACATCAAAAAAATCTATATTTTAGATATTTTATCAGTGAACAATAAAATCCTGGTCATTCTAATTTCAGACGAACCTGGGCGTCATCATTTGATAAACCGTTCACGCGGAGAAGCTTCGCGGAACAACACGTCACTCGGCCATTTTTCAATATTTCTGTACAATATTTATATTCATTAATACATGCCTTAAGCATAAGATGTATAGAAATAATTTTCAACCTCATAGTACCAGAAAACAAATTCGTGAAATTTGGTACTATTGTGAGCATCTCAGTGTGACGTACCTCCTTAAGCTAAATTTCCCACGATTTTGTTCATAGGTACTATGTTCTCTTAGAAGAAATAAACTAGGACCAAAATTGAGTCCAAAAACAAAAATCAAATGTGCACAGTGGCAACTGTGCCGCAATCCACAACGTATAACTACGTCCACTCTTTTTAGGTGAATACTTCAATGACGTAGCTCTTGTGAAATAGTGACAGTTAACGTAGTTCTAAATTGTAAGTTGTGGCGCAGTTGCTACCATGTCCCCACTTTTTACAATTCATATCTCTTTATGTGTGCCTCAATTTAAATACAGTAAACATAGGACCTGTATGTTTAATTATAAATTATATTTAACTGCTATCTTACTTTTATTATAACTCTTACATTTACTGGGATGATATTTGGACTAAAAACATATAAAACAATATTTATACACAATAGCTTGCGTTGATATTATGAATGTTTTCCAATATATATACAAGATGCTAGTTTAGCATGCAGGTTCTTTGTGTGCCCGACGGTGTCTTTTTGTCTAGTAGCCTTTGCAGGTAGTGTCATACCATGAAAACTAACTATTTTACCTTTAAGGGGACTAGGCAGTCGAAAAATCGATTTTTGCACAATCATTGTTTGTGCGCTACCAGAATCCAGTGACTTCTTAATTTTTTTTATGAAAATCTCGAAATTTTACGTTCCCTATAAGAGGTTTACCCCGAAATGGCACATGTTTTACACATCGTGTAATTTTTTCCAAGTCGATCTGAACCTCAATTCGTCCGCAATCAGGAAAAATGAAGAGAAAAAAGTATTCGAGAAGAACGCGTTTAAAGTTTCTGGACAAAGGCGACGCTATAAGTTGCTGCTTGACGAATTTTACTATAAACCAAGCGGCATTTTATTCAGAAAAGATAGTACTTTCGGAAACTGCAATAAAAAATCGATTTTTCGACAGCCTAGTCCCCTTAAGGAACAATAATAAATCTACCAATTTCTTTGCAGATACGCCTGGTGTAGAAAATAATTAACGACCACTAGGTCATATCTTGTACGTGTAAATGAGGTGGCATTCTCACCAGAGATAAAAGATAAAATGTGTCAGTATAATGATGGATCATTTGTAAAATATTCCGAGTGTTTGCAATTTTTATGTTCTACATGTTTTTACTCCAAATATTGTGTCAGTGGATGTAGAAGTTATAATAAAGAGTAATAGTTAAATATAATTGTTAATTAAACATATAGATTTAGAGTTTAAAGCTTAGGTGCCGATAAAGAATAGTAGCTCATAAAAAAAGACATGAATGATAGAAAATAATTGGGTTTTGAATGTACATAGAAAGAGTGACTGACAACCAAGCACCAAGCACTCATGCCACAAGCCAGACTTGGGCATTAGTCGAATAAATTTTTATTCGACTGTATTTTTATTCTAATGAACTCGAATAAAAATTTCGAATAAAGTGAAGTTATTCGAGGATAACGAATAAATTTTTAATCGACTAAATTTTCATTCGACTAAATTTTTAGTCGTTATTCGTTATTTGAAGGACCGCCGCGGTGAGTAAGCGACACGAATAAGCGGGGGTCAGACCCCGAGCCGAGGGGGGTATCATGAGGCAAGGGGAACACTTTTCGAGTGTACCTACTCGAGCCGAAGCGGCTTATTCGTGACACGTAGTCGCCACGGCGGTCCTTTGAATAACGAATAACGAGGAACGAATAACGACTAAAAATTTAGTCGAATACAAATTTAGTCGACTAACAATTTATTCGTTATTCTCGAATAACTTCACTGTATTCGAAATTTTTATTCGAAGTTTAGTCGAAGAACAATTTAGTCGAATAATGCCCAACTCTGCCACAAGCTCAGTCGTCAACCTATTTTATGCAGCAAAGGATACTAACCGTTTCAAACATTAATATTAAATATCTTCTAAACTATTAACCACCTCTGCCTAAAATCATATGCCTATAGCTTCAACATTCCAAGCTCTACCACTGTGCAAAAGCTTATTAAAAGTCAGCATTAAATCTTGGGACCTTCTCTTACTAGCGCTTATCATGTTATTTTAGAGTCCCGGCCGCAGATGGTTGAAGCATCACTTGCTCCAAAGAATTCCCGGAATTCCGGGGATGAGGGTTACTAGTAGCAATAGTAGTGCTGTTACATTAATGTTGGCGAATTATAATTTGAAATCTCATTATAATTTACGGACACATATTCAACAAATAATTACAGATTTGATTTATACAATGAAAAACAATGGAGATATATTAAGTTCTAATCTTCAGTGACTCACCCTGTAGAATGAGAAATGCTGTCACCACCAATAATTAATAGTATTTTTTTAAATATTTCTACGTGAACATATTATTTGAATGTATAGTAATAACTATATATTAGTTTTATTAAATTACAAATGTATGTCACAGTGCGTAATTTTTAGATTATTCATGTGCGCTACAGCGTGAAATATTAGTTCATGGGAGGCTCTATGTTTCTCAAAATTATGTATGCTTTTATGCGAATATCTTCAGTTGGGAAACCTTAGTATCATTACGTTGGAAGGATGTCACATCTATTACCAAAGAGAAAACTGCCCTTGTTATTCCAAATGCGATTTTGATATGCACTGCCTCTGAAAAGTTTTTCTTGACATCTTTTGGAGCAAGAGATAAAACATACGTAATGTTATTTCGTGTTTGGCAAAATGCTCTTATTGGTAAGGTATGAAAATTTCATATAAATTATGAACCTCACAACGATTAATTTAAATTACTTTTATATAAAATTCGAAATTCAATATATGCTTATTTATTGTGTCATGAACTAGTGTTTTTTTGCACGAAAATTTATAATCAGCGGATCATTAGAATAATTCTCACACAATTAGTAAACATCAACTTACACTTATCATTCATACAACTATTAACTCTTCGAATGGGCGATTAGAGCTATGCATATGCGCTTACTATTTCCTGTTCAGGGAATTAAATGGCTACCGAACTCCGCTTACAATTAGTTGCTTATTCTTTCCCTCTCTGGTTCTCAGTATTGTATATTGAAGTATTATGCCATAATAACAATTGAAAAACAGTAATAAATTGACGGACTGCGCGGTGTTGTGCGTACTCAGCTCATAGAGCACGGTCGAAGGGTTAAAAACAAGTTGTTGAGTAAATTATAAATCGGATACAAACTGTCTATGTTATTCTCCAAAATCATTGACAGTCTGAACTGTGAACATTTTGTATGATAAAAACATTTTAAATATTGAATCATTTTGTATTCAGTATTCTATAGTATTTTTTTTGGAAATATAAGCAACTAAAATTTTGGGATTTGTCTTCGACGCGTACTGTTTATACAGGCTGGGAACAAAGTTGTATAACTAAGAAAGGGGTAACACCTTGTGCAAACAAATGCTGTAAGAATTATACATATTAGAAAGTATACGAATTTTGGTCTGAGGCTTTGTTTTCTAGAAAATTAATTGGCCGAAATGACATGTGCGATCGTCACAACCGAAATTGGTGAGCGTCAACAGGTCGAGAGTTTCCTCTCAACCGAAATTGGTGAGAGAATTTCTGTCAGAGTTACGGTCAACCGAAATTCTTGAGAGATAAAAATACGGTCAACCGAAATTCTTGAGATTTAGAAATACGGTCACCCAGAATTTATAAGAGATGGGCATACAGTCGATTCAAATTTCCGAGCGAATTTGTTACTACTGACTCAAATTTGTAGATTATTTTAATTGTTTTTTTGTCACGTTTGTAAGCTGACCATTAATCCTTTGCATTCCACGGGGAAATACATAGTATAGATGTAATAAATTTATACTAACATTAATTGATTTGATTTATAATAAACTGTAGAAAATAAATTAATTTTTATTAATTTTTATAAATAATTTAAATGTTTTGATAAATACGATATTTATTTATAAATGAAAAAAGTTAATGAAAGCTAAATTATAAGGATTAACAATTTCTTTTCGAGAGTTTTAGGCTCAACAGTCATGCCAACTTCTTTTTCAAAAATAAACTGATAGTTTGGCCTCGGTTCTGATTCTAGTTATCGTCACTTGGTGTTTTCTGTAGAATTTTGGATTTGTTGTCCGATCATAAAAGTTGTCGATTGATTATGTTATTTGAACGAAAGTTTATAAGTAATCTTGCAAGCAGGCAACAAAATTAAGTCCATAGCGTGTTTTGCGATTAACCAGTGTGTTGCAATTGCTATAAGTACACTGTTAGAAAACTCCCGTCAAGAAGAATGAAATAATACCGCTTTTACTCTGAGAATGAGATGGAAATATCTTAACAATAGTTTTGAAATTCACAATTCCAAATACAGTGACAAAAGGAACCGGTAACAAATTCATATCTGATTGGTAGAACCTTGCGCAGGTACTGAAGAAAATTTGAATAATGTAGGGAATATGTAGGTATCGTTACAAGTCAGGACACTAATTATGTTTCGTGCACCATATTATAGGATTGTATTGGCTTGCGATGTTTGATTTCTGTGACGCATTAAGGGTCTTTCTACTGTAAATAGGATCTTTGTTTACAAATCGCTCTGCAGCTGGGGAGGCGAACCTTTTTGTCTGCGTGTGTCAAAAATTTATAACTAAAATTGATCAAATTGCTGACATAGCGGGCAGTTTTTAATAGGGGACAAATTAGTAGAAAATTAATCATCGCAGAATTTTATTGAGACAGGTTTATAAATTAACATAGATTTTCATAAGAATCAACCAGAGTTGGGCATTAACTAAATAAAAAATTATTTAAATAACGGGTCAAATAAAAGTTACTTCAACTTTAGATTATTTGATGAATGAAGTTAATTTTTTTATTCGACGAGTAAAGATAACCCGGGGCAATTTTATTCGACACATGACGAATAATTTTTTTGTCCATCTCTGGAGTGGACTTATAACTTGACATACACATTGTTGTATAGTAAAAGCTTGCCAAAAATATTTTTGTAGGTGTGTCTATCCACATAACAATTATTTTAGATTAATATACAGATATTAATGATAGCACCTGTAAATCATTGACGTGCCAGCAAATTTGTCGTACGTGCCACCTCTGACACGCGTGCCGTAGGTTCGCCACCCCTGCTCTACGTACAGTTTGAACATTTTGTTTTTCATTTTTCTACTACAGTATAACGAAGGTTTATTGTATTATAAAAATCAAATGTTGCCATTAGTGCAAAAGTTCTAATACAATAGACATAAGACATCATTTTTCAGAGGGACATTTTTCCAGGATCAGTTCTGCTCACCAAAATAACTGCATAACTAAGAATTATCGAACATATGCGCATACTACCACTTTTTTTTATTAAGTATTTTTATATTCCATAATTCCCGAGCCCGGAACGCCTATTAATCCCTTGATAACCGCGGACGAGATATTTATCTCGGGATACGATATCGTCCATGCGTTCGTCCCACCGCGCTATGGATGAGGTATATATCTCGCGTGTCCTTTCATTAGAATGCGAGATATCTCATCTAAAGGTGCGTGGTAAAACTCAGTTCCAGAGACACCTCGTCCGCGGTGGCGAAGGGGTTAAAGGCGCTTTCGTCAGGTGGCCTAATATTCATACAAACAATGGAATTGGAGGAAGCCCAGCTGTGTTTCCGCGGATTGATATATTGATTATCATTATCCCTTGTTTTTTTAAGAGGCCATGTTTAGTGAGGAGGCCGAAAAATCTGGCTCTCAAAAACTGTAAGACCCTTTTCAAAAACAATTTTCGTATTTCAAACAGTGCAGTTTAGAGAGTGTCATAATTTTTTTATTTAAAAATTTTTATTAATAATTATGGCCGATCTCCCGGAGGGCCTCTCAAAAAGGGTATTTTGCGGTGGCTACTGCTGCTCGGTACTGGATCATCCGAAATTGTGTTAAACGAAAATACTTATTATTATTATTATTATTATTATTATTATTATTATTATTATTTATTAATACCTTAAATGAATCCTTTCTTCGATGACAATGATGACCCTAATCCTCTTTACGTAAGGCAGGAGGTTAATATTCACCCAGTATTCGTTTTAGGGTAATTGTGGGGCAGTTGCCGCACCTTACGCAAAATTGTCACCGTGTCTAAATTTTTCAATGAAAATTTTGTCCAAGGATACATTATTAGTTAAACATCTTGTCCTACTACTAGCATTAAAGAAAATGAAACTTTTAATATTTGTCCACCTTAAAAAATTGGAACTAAAAACATCCACTTTTTAGGAGATCCGCCGCACGTGCCGCATTTCGAAAAACGTTTAATTTTCCATTTAAACTTGTTAATTTTAACTTTTTATTTAAAAAATAGTAAAAGCAAAGTAAAATGCAACATCTTTTTAATTTATAAAGTTATAAAATACAATAAAATTGGAAAAATAAATAGGTACAGATATTATTTCTGCTTTTCTAAATAATTGTCTTTTGTTCTTTCTTCCACATTAATTACACATAAAATAAAAATAAAATGTGAAAAAAGAGTAAAAAGCCCACAAATATTTTTGGATTATCAGATCTGTCATTAAAAAATAAATAATTTGCTTTGAGATATCACGGTATCTATTTTGAGACACTTTTTTTTGTTTTTTAACATTAAAAGCATCATTTAGTCGACTTAGGTACCTTCCGATACAGTGCGCATAAAAGTGCGGCATCTATCCTAAATGCTCGGAAGAGACGCCGCACTTTCGTATTTCCAAGTGCTATGTCGAATATGACTTATTCTGGCCGAGAAATATTCCACAGAGTTCCTTTAACGTATTACAAAAGTTATATCACGAAAAACTATGAATTTTTAACTACTACGAAAGCAAAAATAAACTCGAAGTATAACTATTGAGGCAAAGTGCGGTAGGCTTACCTTGAAAAATAGCAAAACCTTTAAAAGTAATAATAGAAACACGTTCTCGCTTATTAATTTAACCTAAACGAACAGCCTAAAGCAAATAAAATCGACAGTGTTGCATTTTTATACTGATAACCCTGAAATACCGAAGGTGCTATTTTCTGCAATACACCCTGATTAGGATGATAACGTAACAGATAGTTTTCCAGATGCATTACCATCGCATACTCTCAATGCAAGAAGTAAGAGTCCATGTATTCTCGATTAATACATACAGACCTATATCTTGATATCACAACAAATTGAAGGACACTATTAAAGCCAAAGTTATACATTTTTTAAGAGAAAACAAATCAATGTTGGAAAAATACGGTGATATTGCAGTAGTACATAATACATATGTACGTACCTACTACTGCGGGAAGCTGAGAAACTATTTTTGACTCATCTAGTACATACACGCGTGTTTGTTTGGCGGATTATCAAAATCGTTTTCATCGTAATCGAAACCTCGTTAGAGAAAATGTAATCTACGATATCCGTTGTTTCTTTATTTTGCACAAGGTATCACCCCATTAATAGTTGTACTACTGTTACCGCTGAACCTTGTACATTGTGTGCAAATATTTTGGTCGGTCCATAAGTTATCTACGATCGGTTGGGTACAATGTTTTAAAGGCTCCAAATGCAAGTAAAGCAGGAATTTTTATTTCATACTATACAGGGTGTCCCACGGTAGACTGGACAGCAGGATATCTCCTAACATATGGGAGATACAAAAATTTAAAAAATATGGAATTGCATGATTCGATGGGGCCAATTTATTAGCCCAGACGAATTTTTTTTTTCGATTATTATTTTAAAAGATACGATGGTCAAGTTCGGTTTTTTAAATGCAACTATTTTTTTGAAGAGGTGAGTTGATAGTGCGTTCCAAGACAAATTCAATAAGCATTAATGTATACACTGGATTTCCACTGGTTTTTGAGATATTGCGCTTGCAAATTTACTGATTTTCACTGGAAGAAAACCCGCTGAAATAGCAAGGACCGGGGTCGGTCTTGCTGGCGCCACGGGGGGCCTTGCCTGTTGAAACAGATACCTACCTGCCAAAGGTCTACGCCAGGCCCTATAGCTGGACAATTCTTTTCCGTCAGAAATCCTACTTAGGTAGGTACATCTGCGGTATCAAGAAGCGGGTGCAATATCCAATACAGCGTATTAAGAAATTCTTTTTTCATCGTATCGAAGGGGAAGTGGCGCCAATGGATTCCTTATGTTTTTCTGATGAAAATCATACCAAATATCATGCAAATCGAAGTACTTTGACACAAGCTGTTTGTATTCCTCATGTAAAACTTGTCCGATTTACACGACATTTGTAATGATTTTCATCGGGAAGGCACTCGAACCCCTTCCAGGGTCGAAAGCCATAAAAATCGGGTGAGGCACTGCGAAGGTCTGTCCTCGCCACGGGGTAGGCCGCATCTCCTTGGCGGGCGTTACTCCAGAATTACCCTGTATCTATTTAATAAATAAAATAATTCTTTATTCTTTATCGTATGGATATGGAAGTGTCGCCGATGGATTCCTTGGGGTTTTCCGATGAAAATCGTTACAAATGTCGTGTAAATCGGACCACTTTTACATAAGGAATACAAACAGCTTATGTCAAAGTAGTTCGATTTGCATGATATTTGGTATGATTTTCATCAGAAAAACATAAGGAATCCATTGGCGTCACTTCCCCTTCGATACGATGAAGAAAAGAATTTCTTAATACGCTGTATTGGATATTGCACCCGCTTCTTGATATCGCAGATGTACCTACCTAAGTAGGATTTCTGACGGAAAATAATTGTCCAGCTGTAGGGCCTGGCGTAGACCTTTGGCAGGTAGGTATCTGTTTCAACAGGCAAGGCCCCCCGTGGCGCCAGCAAGACGGACCCCGGTCCTTGCTATTTCAGCGGGTTTTCTTCCAGTGAAAATCAGTAAATTTGCAAGCGCAATATCTCAAAAACCAATGGAAATCCAGTGTATACATTAATGCTTATTGAATTTGTCATGGAACGCACTATCAACTCACCTCTTAAAAAAAAAATAGTTGCATTTAAAAAACCGAACTTGACCATCGTATCTTTTAAAATAATAATCGCAAAAAAAATTCGTCTGCACTGATAAATTGGCCCCATCCCTAGTAGCATTTTGGGTTGGCATACAGTTGGGCCACGCACATAATATTAGTTGGCCAACAGTTAGATTTGGCACTTTTTTTTCAGGCTGGGCCAACAACAGATGGCCAAGATAGGCTTCCCTACTGTTTCCCAACTATTTATAGGGACTGCCTGGTCTGGTTTAGGTAAAAAAAAAATTTTGCCGTGAGTAGGAATCGAACACGGGCTTTCCGATTGCGAAGCAGCCGCTGTTCGCAACTACCCAACACACTTCCTTGCAAACACTTTTAATTTCTAGTTACATAAATAGTATTAATTGTTTATAAAAACTGCACAGTGACGCGAAATATTCGACAAAATATCATCATTCGACTCATTCCTTAAAATTTCACATTCGTCTTAAGACAGACGACCTCAGTACGTGTTTGTAAATAAGAAAAGAAAAATCACAACTTGGAATATAATAACAAGTTTTTGGATGTAGCAAATTTTCTGACGTTTGTAAGACAACATTTAATCATCGTTGTAAATTGTTTGTTAATTAACCAACCATAATAATTGTAGGCCCAACATTGAATATTCGTAGACAAACTGTCGTAACTTTTTGTTAATTAACCAACCATAATAATTGTAGGCCCAACATTAAATATTCGTAGGCAAACTGTCGTAACTTTTTGTTAATTCACCAACGATAATAATTGTAGGCCCAACATTGAATATTCGTTGGCAAACTGTCGTAACTTTTTTGCCGTGGCCCTATGTTGGGAATTTGTAGGCAAAAACACTAACTATATCCCAACTGATTCCCAACTGTTGGCAACCGTTGACCAACAAAAATGCTACTAGGGATCGAACCATGTAATTCCATATTTTTTTTATTTTTTATCGCCCATATGTTAGGAGATATCCTGCTGTCCAGTCTACTGTGGGACACCCTATATGATGCCGACAATAGCCGGTTTTAGGCGGACAGTTTTTCTCACAGTTTTGGAGCGTACACTCCAGGCGTGCGCTCCAAAACTGTACATCTAAAGTCTCCAACGCGCTAAAGGACAATAGCCGGCTTTACACGACCGCTGCAAACCATGCCACGCGCTACAAAGACAGCTTGAAACAGTTTATCGCAGTTTAGAGAAGTTTCCCTTGCCTGTGGAAACTAAAACTGTGGCGATCTCTGCCTTCACGCCATCTCTTGACCCATATTCTTGTTTTATGTTGTTGGTCTGCCGCTTTAAAATAAGCATGCAATACAATGCAAGCGATCGCTCGAGTTCTTCGCTTTTTTATCAAAGACATTTTAGTGGCACGATGTCAGCGATGCAGTTGGCGTAGCGTGGCGCGTCTCACTGAACTGTCTGCCGGCAGCGCGGCACGCCGGAGCGACGCGCCAAGCCCGAAGGTTTGCAGCGGCCGTGTAAAGTCGGCTATTGAACACCACCAGTCTATAAAAAAGATGCAAACAAGGGAATGTTATTTTTTCTTGGTCACTCAAATGAACATTTAAGGGGGAACACCATTGTGACGGCCGGAAAATTAAGCCATTTTTAAGACTCTTTTTTCAGGAATAATTTACAGTTTTCATAGCAAATTTTTATTACCTACCTGTAGTACACTGTCTTAGGAGACTATACAAAAAAAAATAAATAGAAAAATATCCATGAATTTTAATATATTAACCGCTTAACTTGTACGCTCGAGTTAATTCGAGCGCGCTAAACAGGCCAAACTGTGCACACTCGAGATAATTCGAGCGGCGTTGTATCAAAATTAAAATAACAATTTTGATTATTTTTGTATTTTTTTAATTTTTTTGCCAAGTCAATATTCTAAATTGTGTTTTTTTACATAAAAAAATTGATTTTTTTGGGCCGGTTTTTTTAAAAAAAACTGCGTTAAGGGGTTGATTAATCTTCTAGCCCCCCCCCCTACGCGGGCTGGTCGAATGCGTAACTATGGAACAGCAGGTCCGAAATCAAATTTCTTTTTTTTTTATAAACTGTATGAGTGTAGTTGTCGTTGTACGTACGCATTCTTTGATTGAAAACAAATTGTTTAAAATACGCTTGAAAAACTGTCCATCTTTTTGCGGGGTTTCGAAACTTTTCTTCTAAAGCGCGCCATTTTTACAAACATAATTTGTTTAAGAAATCGATACGTACAACGGAAACTACACTCACAGTTTATAAAAAAAATGAAATTTGATTTCGGACCTGCTATTCCATAGTTATACATTCGACCAGCTCGCGTGGGGGGTCTAGAAGATTAATTAGTATATTAAAATTCATGGATATTTTTATATTTATATTTTTTTGTATAGTCTCTTAAGACAGCGTACTAAAGGTAGGTAATAAAAATTTTCTATGAAAACTGTAAATTATTTCTGAAACAAATTCTTAAAAATGGCTTACTTTTCCGGCCGTCACAGCGGTGTTCCCCCTTAATTCAGTGTTTCCCAACATCGTTTGGTCGCGACCCCATTTCATATTATATAAACCGCGATCCCCATAGGTGTGAGGTAAGGTAAATTTAATAAGGTGAAGAAAGCACATTAAAAATAGGTATTTCAGAATATAATTCTAACCTTAATAATAATGTTTAAATAGCTTAATACATATATTAAATATACTGTCAAGATATTTAATTATCTTATTCAGTGTGGTGACGGTCGTGTTTGCATCTGGATAACCAGCTTTTTCTTTTTTCAATTATGAAAAATCGGTGTTACGTCATTAATAGAATATGACAGTGTAACCATAGTAAAATAAAAATACCCGCGGCGACGCACAGTGGGGTAAAGTGACGAAGTTTGTTTCAAAATCAAAGAATTTTTGATAGAAATGAGATAGAGCGATGATTTTTTTTTAATTAAAGCTGAAAGATTGCAGAATAAGGGAAAAATGATGAAATTATGGTACGAACGTTTTTAACTTTGAAAATCTGTGTTAAACTTGAAATATTACAACAAAATTGTGATTTATCCAATACCATGTTCGGTTAGAATTTTTTCTTGACATGTTGTACATCATTTCCTATAGATTTTGTCACGCTGATTTCAAATCCGTTCGCAAAATTTGTCTACTACCTCAGGATTTTGAAAAAGAAACGATTTTTGTGAAAGAAACTAATGAAATCATAATTTTTTCGTTGAAATGATTTGATAACCCACTGGTTTGAAGGTATATTGTATTTCCATATATGGATCACAATCAAAATAAGAATAATGAAGTATTTGAATGTTTCACATCTCGTGATCACTTGACGTATCGCTGTCATTGTCACTGGCACTCTCTGTACTTCTATTTTGACTATTTTGTCGTGAATGCAGTATCATATTTTTCCTATACAGTTTATGCCAGGATTCATTTGCACCTTCTGAATAGTACGCTATTGGTAGTATGCTAACAGTCGAAGGTATAGAATGTTAGACGTTTTTAATTAAGCAATATACTTATCCGACCCGAAAATTTCAATTATATTAATAAACTATCGATTAAAGTTGTACGAACAAAATAATGTATCACCAGAAATTAAAAAATTCGTTGATGAGAAGTAAAGTAAAAAGATTAAATACTTACCTTAATTCATGTGTAAATGAAAATATAGTTATGGAAAATAGATATCTAATTTAAATTACATTGCAGCCACACACAGCCTACAGAGAGTGCCAGTGACAATGACAGCGATACGTCAAGTGATCACGAGATGTGAAACATTCAAATACTTCATTATTCTTATTTTGATTGTGATCCATATATGGAAATACAATATACCTTCAAACCAGTGGGTTATCAAATCATTTCAACGACAAAATTATGATTTCATTAGTTTCTTTCACAAAAATCGTTTCTTTTTCAAAATCCTGAGGTAGTAGACAAATTTTGCGAACGGATTTGAAATCAGCGTGACAAAATCTATAGGAAATGATGTACAACATGTCAAGAAAAAATTCTAACCGAACATGGTATTGGATAAATCACAATTTTGTTGTAATATTTCAAGTTTAACACAGATTTTCAAAGTTAAAAAACGTTCGTACCATAATTTCATCAATTTTCCCTTATTCTGCAATCTTTCAGCTTTAATTAAAAAAAAATCATCGCTCTATCTCATTTCTATCAAAAATTCTTTGATTTTGAAACAAACTTCGTCACTTTACCCCACTGTGCGTCGCCCCAGAAAACATTTCGCGACCCCTTTGGGGTCGCGACTCACGGTTTGGGGAGCATTTTAATTCGTATGAAAATTGTGCCCGAGAAAATGCATATACGACCCTGTATTCTTTTCTCATTCCACCACGAAAAATCTGCTCCTGAAGGAATTACTATCACACCTATGCTAGTTCCATGATCATGGGGTTTCATTTGACCGAGTAGGTATGTGAAGTTATTGCTTTAAAAGGTCGAAAAGTAGTGGTTCTAACGTTAATAACAAACAGTATTTCGGCCGGTCACAGGAAATACAAACAGGCGATCCGCAGGTATAATTGGATGAAAACTTTGCACAATTGAAGAGTCCTTGTAGAAAGCACTGTTATTGCAAAAATCAAATTCTATACTATAGTATTACCATTGGCATGTAGAACATTTTCCAATAATTTTTTTTAATTTTGCCACTTGCAGTGTTTTCTACAAGGACTTTTCAATTGTCCTATAATCTTGCAAGGCAATTAAAGACTTATTCAATACTAGATAATTCGTTGCTTAGACGTAATGGAAAAGATGCAAAAAGTAGGCATGTGGATGCCACATTCTTTATCCAAAATGAACATTACACATCCTCTCAGGGCTGCCATCCGTCCGGGTTTCCCCGGATTTGTCCTCTTTCTTTAGGGCGTCCGGGGACGTTCGGGGGGATTTTCTGTAGTGATCCGGGTTTTTCGATGCTGCTTCCTCAAAAAGTCATAAATATTTTAACTTTATTCCTTGATTGCGGTTGCAGTCTATAATTTTTACAGAAATTTTTGTCTGGGATGTCGTACCTAATATAGGGAATAGTTAAAAATGTCCGGGTTTCAAGTGCAAATGTCCGGGGTTTTAATGTTCTCTGTCCTAGGTTAGCGATTTTACGGCTGGCAGCCCTACTCTCAGCATATGCCACTGCTGAGTACTCGGGTACCCGGGTACCCGATGAGACCCACGGGTAGACAAAATTACCCGGGTACCCGATGAGACCCACGGGTAGACAAAATTACCCGGGTACCCGATGAGACCCACGGGTAGACAAAATTACCCGGGTACCCGTGAGATACCCGGGTAGACAAAAATTACCCGACTACCCGGATACCCGTGAGACACCCGAGTAAATGAGATAGTTGACAATTCCGATTTGACAGCCGATCGTCTTTCGACTTTCGATCATTTTCGGCTAACATCAGTAATGAACTTCAAGCAATTGAAAGAACGTCGACATTTCGCAATTTTCACATTCTGATCAAAAGACATTCTAGGTATCATAGTCATAATTTCATAATCATAACCCGCAGACAATATCACATATAATTGCTTGAAGTTTATTCCGTTCATTAGTGATGTTAGCCGAAAATGATCGATAGTCGAAAGAGGATCGGCTGTCAAATCGGAATTCTCAACTAACTCATTTACTCGGGTATCTCATGCATACCCGGGTAGCCAGATAATTTCTGTCTACGCGAGTAGCCGGGTAATTTTGGTCTACCCGGGTATCTCACGGGTACCCGGGTAATTTTTGACTACTCGGGTATTTCACGGGTACCCGGGTACCCGGCGGGTCGGGTAGTAACAGCTCTAATTAAAAGTAAGAACTGTGTTCTATGGCAACTTTTTACTAGGGGTACAAATGGGGTCTTTTATGAGGACCCAAACAGGAGTTATTGTATGAAATAAAAAGTCAGACTTCACTTAAGGGTAAAGTGACCAGACGTCCCGCATTTCAGCCCTTTGTCCCGCATTGAAAAGTGTCCCACAAAGTGTCCTGAATTGGACATGTAACCTTTTACATTTTTGCAGTGGCATAAAGCTACTGTTTCCTCTACTTTTTTGGTTATGAAAAAAGAAATATTTTCAATTTCGTTTCAATGTATCGCAAGTATGTACTTTTAAATACATTGTAATTGCTTTACTAAACTACCGAAACGATCTCCTCACGGATCTGTCAAATATCTGGTCACTTTACTTAAGCGGCCTCCAGGCGCTGATACATGTTGCAGTGAAACATTGATACACGTTTCATGAAACAGGCATCTTGCTCACCAGCCAGGAGGGTGAGCAAGATGCATGTATCAATGTTTCACTGCAACATGTATCAGCGTCTGCATGCCCCTTTAGAGCCTTTGGAACATGCCCGATCTTGTTTATTCACCGACCAAATAGGTGAATGCAGGTAGTATCTACTAATACAATACTACTTAGCGCATGGGAAAAGCTGATGACAAAACTGCAGCTAAATGATGTTGTCAGTAATAAACGAGAACCGAGGCGAGTCTTATCATTGAACATCTTTGGAAGGTGCCGTCAATTATATAACTGATCTGCGGTCTCTAGACTCATAGAGTACATCGCCGTGGGTCCGTTGTCCGCGAGGGCGAGTTTTTATTAACGGGGCAGTCCACTGTGAAGTGAAATACCCTTATTGACAGTATAAAAAAATCTATTTAAAATTTTTAATAGTTTTGTTTTTAAATATATATCGGACTGATGTAAACGCCTTCAGAAAGCAATGTAATGCTGGTGCAGGTGATTCCGGGAAAACGACGCATTTGAAACAAAAAATTCAAAGTGTGTTGTAATCATTATGAGTGTAATTATCGCTGGAACCAGGATTATTTGTACTGATAAAAAATTAACAAAATGGCGTAGGTTTGAAATTTAAGTGTGGAAGTACGGAGAATTTTTCAATCATTTTGCCTTGTGAAAAGTATGAAATGGTATATCAAAAAAGGTTTCCGTGGTCCCGGCCATAGCCACCGATGTGCTGAATGACGTGTAAAAATTTCAGACTGATTGGTCAAATAGTTATTTTGCCATCGCCTGCACCAGTTGAAGAAATGTTGCTTTGAGATAATCGCGTTTAAAGTTTTAAAACAAATTAAAAAAATTCTTTTAAATTTTGTTTGGCTAATATAAGAGTAGCTTAACAAATACCAAAAAGATTTATTGCAATATATGTTGTATCTACGGAGAAAAAATCTTTAAAAGGAGCTTAATTTTTCAAAACGTCACAGTGAACTACCTCCTTAACTCTGCAAGCTATGTGCGCGGGTATGTCGAAAAATGCCTGCGCGAGCCAGTTAAACAAATTCGGTTTAGTTTCTCTTCTTTTAAACAAACATATATATGTATAACACCAAAGATTTCTCAAGGTTAATGAAATTAATATTACCAGCAACGTAATTCAAAGGAGCGTTTATTAACCGGTTAACTGTCAATGTATCATATGATCAAACAAAAATCTGGCCAATTCTGTCAATGTATCATATATGATCAAATGGAATAACTTTTTTGATTTTCAAAAGATTTGAATGAAACTTGGTATGTAATGGTTTTTGGGGTCGCTGCATCTGAATTTGGCATTGGAATTTTAAATTTCAATATGGCAGACTCAATATGGCCGAACCAAAATGACTAACGAATTGTTGGGATTTGTATAAATTATTCGTACTGTGGCATTGAAAAAAGTAACTGCTGCAATTGAATTATAGACAAGAAAACTTCACAAATAAAAAATTTTTAAATAAAAAAAGGTTTAGTAAAGAATTGACAAACTTACCCCTAAATTCTTTTTTTTAGGGGTTGGGGGTGTCAGATGAAAAAAATTACCCCCGGAATCGGTTCAGCGACTCAAAAAACCCCCGTATACCAAATTTTGTGTGATTCACTTAATTTTTCGATGTTACCAGTTTGGGCCCGAATAATGAAAAGGACCGTGCCAGTTAACCGGTTAATTATTATTAACACACGTTGAATATTTTAAAACATTTACTACTAATAACATTGTTTATTTCAGAAAATTTCTACCCGTATTTGTTCTGCATCAATGTGTGTATGTGCCGTACACTCGCCTTTAAACAGTGTGCGCCTAAAACGAGACTCCGAAATTTTGATTGCTTATATTTGGAGAACGAAGTTTTCGATTGCAAAAATAGTAAAGGATTTTGAGAAATCCTTTTGCTATGACAAATGACTAACTTCGTTATGAAACATACTTTCAGTAAGGAATTCTGACATATGTACCTACAGTGCGTAACAACTACTTGGGCTCCACCGCGTTTTATTATGCATACCGTAATATAATGTACACTGTCCATATTTCTTTATTTCTTATTCTACTATTAGGTTGGTGCGGATGAGATTTCCGATTTATATAGATATGAAACTTTTAGCGGCTATATTTCTGTTAAATACACTGTTTATTAATCGCAAATGATACATTTTGTCCATCGAGAAATAATACTTTATACTGTCATTGTGTGCGTAAAGGGAAGTGCACATCTCCAGCTATCGTTGCTTTTGAACCCACTTATCTAACTTCTTAACTTTCCAATAATGTTTAGGTGGCGAGCAACAGTCGTGTAATACACTTCTAATTTGTGTTCAATATCCTCGTATACATTGACGAGTTCAGATTCAATTAAACTTCTCAATTCGTCATTGTCGATCACTTCTTTAGGGCGACCATGAAGCAGAGTTGGGCAAAATGTAATCTAATCAGAAATTATGATTAAATTGTAATTGTGTAATTGATTACGCATTATTTTCTGTAATCGTTAATTTAGGTAGTTGACAAAACCAAATGGTCAACTGCCTAAATTAATAATTACAGAAAATAATGTGCGATCAATTACACAATTACATTTTAATCATAATTTGTAATTAGATTACATTTTGCACAACTCTGCCATGAAGTTCACTTTCAAGGTTTATCACGTCCAAAAATCTTCCCCAAAATCAGTGTTAACATTACGAAAAGCTTCCACTGCATTGTGGCCTATGTAGTTTAAACCCGTACAAGAAGAGCACTCGAGTTTGCCTTCTATCCATCGATCGCTTGGCTTCACTATCTGCAATTTTATTTTAAAACAATTGACGATCTATCCTTCGTGTTGAATTCAGGTAGCTGCAAGATTTATATGCATATAAAATAAGGACCATTTAGTATTACTTTTAATTAATGGCTGGAAAATTTTTAGCTACGTACAATTGGCAATATTTTGTGCATCAACCTACTACCAGTTAGGTCAATAAATTTGAAGAAACAGAATACTGCTTATAGTTTATAGAATTTTTATCCAACAACGCGCAACGATAGTTTAGACTCATCAAACCGTTTATGTTATAAACATCGATACAAATAAATGTTTGGTTTAACGCTTATTTTTATAGAATAAATAAAACACTCTCTGTCTGATTTGGATACTTTGTATACAAGACGGAATTAACCAAATTAGAGTCTCAAGGGAGGGATACTCCATTGATAAAAATACATGTTTTTGTCCCAATTTCTGTGCCCTGAAAAGTGCATTGTTCCGTATTACGATACTCTTTTTTTTTTTAATAACATTCCCGCGGTTTGGTTATGTCTTCGAACTTTGAACCGTTCAAAACATTTTTTTTCTCTACGAGAGGTGTTTGCATGTAATTGTAATATTACCTTTTCATTACAAAAGCACAGTATGCAAATATAAATTTCTGTTCACCCGTTCTGAGAAACGAAAGTAAGGTTAGGTTTAGCAGTTACAGAGGGAGCCAGTGGGTACCGAGGAGATACAGTAATAGGGACAAGCGTTAAATTCCTGTCCCTATTACTGGCTTCACTTTAAAATATATGGAAACGTTATAAAAGTGCTCATTTTGCTATTTTTTCATAAAATTGGAACCTTTTATGACATAATTAACACTTCACATAAGTGCGAATCATGATAATTATCAATTTATTCACGCTTGTAAAATACGTGTTCCTTGCCGTTTCGAGTAAAGATTTGGGTAAATCCATCGAAATCTTCATATTCATTTTTGAAATTTTTTACTATGATTTAATTGTTTAAAAATGGAACCTTCTCGTTTGTAACACACACATTAATAGTTTAACTTACTTAAGAAAAATTCTTTTCCTATTTATTTATGCGAGTTTTTTTTGTACGGCTTCTTTAAATATAAGGGTACCGTAATGGGGACAGGGCACCATAATCGGGACACGTACCCTATACAAAATATGGTCCAGATCGGTTAAAAAAATCGGTTGGGTAGTTGCGACGTGATTGAGTAACACACATCTAAACACACTTTCGCATTTATGTATTATATTAGTAGGATAGTAGGATTTCGGGCCATTGCAGCACTCATAAGGCACCAAGCAGTTTATATTGTTACACACGGAAGGGGTACCTATACATAGATATAACCAAATGAAATGGCCAAATGTGCCCCTAAACCCTAAAATCAACTTGGGATGAGTCACGCGAAAATCTGAAAAAATTCCCTAATATCTGCCTCGGTAACAGAAATGCCCCTGGTTTTCTTCAAACATTTTCATGCAATAGTATAGGGAAAATTCGGCAAAAACGTGATTATCAATTTTCGAAACTTGTCACAAATTGTTTCTTTTATAAGCTTTCGTGCGGCTCATCGCAAGTTGAATTCGGTTTAGGGGTACATTTGGCCGTCTAATCCGGTGACACCCTCTCGACGAGAACTTCGCTGCTTCAAAATTCACATCATTTTCTCGCGACGGACCTCGTAAATTCCCAGAGAAATAGTTTATCGACCAACAAAACAATATAACAAAATGATAGAACACGGTGGAAAATATTTCGAGTAACGAAACTCGTATATAATATATTAATAAACAATATTCTAAAAGGAGCCCGAAAAACTTACTCTAATATTTCAGAAGTTCTCTCCATGATTTTAGATGATTTCTCTGTATTTGCACCAATTGCCGCGTGGTTGTTAGCATTAATTATGAAAATAAAACTCAACCTAATCGAGCCAATTAACTAATAAATTCATAAGGCAAATTTCCAACGCAGTAACTCATAACTCAAAACTCTACATATATGTATAGGAGTCTATATGTTGAGGAGACTCGGGACGAACATAACAAGGGACGAATGTAACAACTGTTATAAAACAATTGCAAATCGACCAACAATCGCTTCCTTTTATTTTTATACGCTGAGTCAATCTCCCCGTCCAGCTCAGTTATTGCCAACGTGCAGCAGTAAGCGGTTTTCCTAATACGACTATCGTATTGAAATATTAAACCAGAAGTATCCTTTCAACTTTTTGGGTTGTTTATGTTTATGTCTATCTATAGAATAAATAAAAATATCAGTTAAAAACATCTTTTCTATTAATTGTTTTTTTTTTTTTAAACAAATTAGATACGGTGCTACAATCGTCTCTAGGGGTTGGGACATGGGTAACAAATGACTCATTGTAAGGGAAGGCTCCCACATAGCACACGACTGTCTTAGAGACGTCCATTTTATGTCTGATTTTGGACTGATCGTCTTACGACTTTATTAAGACGTCTTTAAGACGTCTGTCTTACGACTTTATTAAGACGTCTTTAAGACGTCTGTCTTACGACTTTATTAAGACGTCTGTCTTACGACTTTATTAAGACGTCTTTAAGACGTCTGTCTTACGACTTTATTAAGACGTCTTTAAGACGTCTGTCTTACGACTTTATTAAGGCGTCTGTCTTACGACTTTATTAAGACGTCTTTAAGAAGTCTGTCTTACGACTTTATTAAGGCGTCTGTCTTACGACTTTATTAAGACGTCTTTAAGAAGTCTGTCTTACGACTTTATTAAGACGTCTGTCTTACGACTTTATTAAGACGTCTTTAAGAAGTCTGTCTTACGACTTTATTAAGACGTCTGTCTTACGACTTTATTAAGACGTCTTTAAGAAGTCTGTCTTACGACTTTATTAAGACGTCTGTCTTACGACTTTATTAAGACGTCTTTAAGAAGTCTGTCTTACGACTTTATTAAGACGTCTTTAAGACGTCTGTCTTCAGACGTTTTTAAGACGTCTTTAGAACTTTACCTGACGTCTTCAAGACGTCTCCAGAGTCTCAGATGGACGTGTTTAAGACGTCTTTGTGCTATCTGGGCTTGTTTAAAAGAACAGGTGTAATATATTTCAAGTTTTTCGGTGTGATTATGTTGTTCAATATAACTCACAAGATCTATTCTACAGAAAATGACAGAATTTTGATGAAACTGAAATATGATGTAGTCCACGTGAAATTAGGAGAAAGGAGTCCAATCATCAAAAGTTCATAATTATTGCCCAGTTTCGCGAAAACATGCTGTAAAAATGAATTTTTATTTTCATAGCAAAAAATCGTTTTTGCAACGATTCAACCCCCTCTCAATTCACGTGAACTGCGTCGTACCTTTAATTCATCAAAATCCCTGGCATCGAACCGCAAAATCTGATCAATTTATTCTATGATGAATATACTTTATATTTGCGATGAATTTCCTTTTTTTGGCGCAACTTGTGGTAATGTAAGAAACAAATGACAGGCAGTATATTTTACACATCCTTTATGTCTTAATAACACGCGAGTGGGCCCAAACAGTTACCGCGCAATATTTCCCACTATTCAACCTTCCCAATGTCTATATCCCTTAATCGAATTTTACTACATACTATTTGCCTTCTGCCTCTTGCCTGTCAACTATTTTTGCACCTATCCTTACTCGTGGCAAGGCTGTAGAACCTACCTAAACAAAGCCATATTTACGTGTTTATATTCTTCCTTGTCTTCCTAGCACTGCCTTGTCACACTCTAAACGTCATCTCTCTCTCTCTTCTCGATAATTCACCTCTCCTTTGTCTTATCCTCGTGTACTGTTTACTCGACAGTCTGTTTTTTGACTTCACACTGTACACACTTGTAATTTTGTAGTCCGCGATTCTCTAAGCTCTAAATGTTTAACAGATTGGCGTAAACTATAATCCACTTAATTCTATTCCGCATTAATCTTTCCGAGATCGTATCACCAAAATTGTTGTTACTTAGAAATTTCTTCTGTTCTTGCGTCAAGAGATCTGCATGTTTCGCATCGTATACAATATCAACTATACATATAAGATATGCATAATGTGTGAATATTTATTTCATCTGTAAAATGTTATGTTCAGATTATAATTCTGAACGTAAAATATTCTAGTCAATGAATGCAGCTGAAATGTGGCAACTTGTTCACTCTTGCTATGGAGATGAATTGGGTTTAACATCGGACGATGAAGATTATGTACCGCCGTTACCCCACGCTGACGAGGAGAAGCTATCAACGAGATTATCTGTCGAATCATTTTCTGAGGTAATTTCAAAGATGACTATAATGGAGAAACAGTTCGGTATTATAGTAATATATAGAAATGTAACGTATATGGATTGATATGTACGATTTTTACGTTTGCTTACTCTCCTTATTGCTTCTCATTCCACGTGTCTGTTGTTTATTTAAAAAATGAAGGTAGAAAGTAACGTGGAAAATTCGGGGACTGGAGCAGCAGATGCAATTCTTTCATCAAAGACAGGAATTCAACACCGGCCTCGAGCAGATCCTATTCTTGATGCAACAGACTTAAGTGATACAACGGAAAGTGATGCTGAAAAGCATGGATGTATGTACTTGGGATATTACCTTTCCTTTTTAATTTTGAACTTACATGAATTTTTCTTCCTTGGAAACTAACATCATTTTATTCTTACCACTTTTAATTATATTGTAATCTATGACTAAAACGCGTTTCAAAGGGCAATGTTAAATCTATAGAATGATTTGTTACCTAAGAGTGTGCTGCGATTTCTATACTAGAGTTGCTGCAAAAGTTTCGGGAATGTATCACTTCCAGTGCTGCCACTCACATGATAATGTCATTATCGTAAAAGTTGACACTTTAGGATAGAGGGCGTTAAAGACACAAAGGAATATTAATTGGCAGAAGTGCATAAATCTTAAAGGAGAATAGTTTGAAAAACAATAAAACCACTTAGTTTCCCGAAACTTTTGCAGCAACCCACGTACACCGTTGGAAACGTCCCATTTTGAAAAATGGCCTTAAAGTTCGCAATTTCGCGCTTTCGAATAAAAGAAACCGGTAATAAATCTGGACCGATCCTGAATCCAGGGGCAAAAGACATATTTGCCGTCTCAACTTGCAAGGGTATCGCTAGAGCCGATTAGAACTATTAGATGCGATTTTGGGGGCCATTTTTTTCCCTCTCGACGGAAGCTTATCAATGTTTTAGAGAAATCGCGTCAGACTTAATATTGTCCATTGTATATTTACAACGCACAGGGTGTTTCACTACAAATTACTTTATTACTTATTACTTCACTTCTGAGAAAATTGTGATGATTTTTCAAGATTACAATTCGTTACTATAATAATTACAAGAGAACATCCCGAACCAGGAAATTAAAAAAATTCTGAACCTTTGTGAATATGTAGGGAATTTCCTCCTGATTACAACGCAGTTTTTGTTTGCTGCCCAAATTCACTCTAAGGGGGTGTAATTGACCCCCGAAAATCCGGTTATTTTTCCGATTTTATGTTATAACTTCTGAACTGTAAAATATTTTTTCACCAAATGATAGATCTAATTAAAAGAAGTAACTTTTGTCTGGAAACTTTTTTTCTATCTCTTACAGTTCGCGAGTTATAACACAAAATCGGAAAATTGCCGAATTTTCAGGGATTAATTTCACCTCCTTCGAGTGAATTTGGGCAGCAAACAAAAATTGCGTTGTAATCAGGAGGAAATCCCTTACATACTCGCAAAGTTTCAGAATTTTTTGAATTTTCTGATTCGGGATCTTCCTTTGTTAGTTATTATATTATAGGTGTGCTAATTATATCTATAAATTTAAAATAATTAATAATTAATTAGTGTTTTCTCACATGGTGTGAAAAAAAATGTAGATATGGTATGGGGAGGGGGTCGAACTCACGACCCTGAGAACGCCACTTCGGCGTCTCACCGCATACTCTACAGCAGTTACACCCAGCCGGGAGCCGAAGTCCTCGTTGCATTCGAGAAATCGAAAAATTCGAAAATCGGTAGAAATTTGCGTTTCACACATGGGAACATGGGTCATAATAGGGTCTGAAGTGGTGTTCGCTCGGGGTTCGGCTTTAGTCTGGCCAGGGTAGGGACCCTCACGCGCTTTTCTCCACTTTTAAACGCTGTCTTTTAATTATACGAGCCGGGCGCACAACGAGGCATCAATTAAAGTTCATCTACCTACATTGCAACGGAGGTAGCGTAGGGGGAGTCCATTTTATTCTAGCCTAACAATAAGGCTTGAACAGTAAGTAGCTACTGGTCTACGGTACACGGTCTGATAATGAATAGAAAAGCGTTCCACCTTATATCATGGCACCCTTTGAGTGCTAAAATCTATATTTGAATGTACGCGTACACGACAAATATTCAAATTCGCTTTTCTCACAAACCAAGTCTCTTGTAGAAAATATAAATTCACAGTTTATTGAAAATATTCGACTTATTTCTTCATGTAAAGGCACATCCAAACGCTGATGCATGTTGCAGTGAAACACTGATGCAACCATCATGATGCAGGTTCCACATTACTGATTCCTGACAGTTTGTGATCTGATGCGGACGCGAAAACAGCTTTTTAAAAATGAGTGATTCTATCCCAACACCAGTGTTATTAGCAATAATAGGGGGTGTACTAATTATAAAAAATAAAAAATTGAAAACCAAAAGAAAATGGGCAACGAGATGGTTCATTGAGAGAAAGAAATTTTCTACTTTTGTGTTACTAAAAGAATTGAAAGCAAACGAACCGGGTGATTTTAAAAACTATTTACGCATGGACGATTATGCTTTCGGGCATTTATTGGAGAAAATTCGCCCACGGATTGAAAAGCGATATACAATGATGAGGGATGCGGCTGCTGCAGAAGAAAGACTTGTTGCAACATTAAGATATTTAGCCACAGGAAATAGTTTACAAGATTTAAAATTTGTGACTGTATTACTGATTCCTTGATGCAAGCCGCATCTGATGCTGAAACACGGAAACCGATCTACAGACGTGGCAACATGTATCAGCGTCTGGATGTGCCTTTAAGATCACCACCTTTCAGGATGTACCAATTCTGGGAAACCCTGCAAAACTTCCTAAAATACACTATTCATCAAAATCACAGTTTTTATTAATCGCATTTCCAGTTACAAATTAATCAGTCTTGATGTCTTGCAATGCATATGATATTTAAATACATACCTGGTGTCTACTAACATCTTTTAATAGTTCAGAGATTATAATTTTAAAAACTATATGTATCATTGGTAAACATGCTGTTTAGGAGGCCCACCTCCAATGACCTTGACATATGTTATCAAGGTCACTCCCCCTGGGAGACGTTCAAAAGGTTTTGGCCGTCGCTCGTTGTTTGTTAAAAACTCTGATCCATGGGCGTAGCCAAGGTGTAGCAGGGGTGGGCGCTTGCTCCTCCCCCGGGGCAGAAAAATAAATAAATCAGTTGTTTGTCCAGAATTAAATTAATTAATAACAAAATAAAAATAAATTAAATTGTGAAGTAATTCCGCATTGTGTCCTGATTTTTTTGTCTATCTAATTATACGTAAGATCTAATACCAAAATTTGTTTCACTATTGCTTCTCCCTGAATGAAATTCACTATTTATTGTTCTTCCCTAAATGAAATCCTGGCTACGCCCTTGCTTTGATCGGTAGTTGCTTGGGGCTAGAATTGTATAGCCCCCCTCGTGAGGCCTTTGCATCAGCAAACTCCTTGTAGGCTGCCTACCCATTTACCGCTGTCGAAGGAGTATGTTGTTTGTCGGGATGTTATTCTTCAGAGAGAGTATTATATTGTATCTTTATTTCCGTTTCCGCTTCTCCCATTTCACTTAACCCTACTTAAACTTAACTTACTTAACTTAAACCTATTTCTTACGCCTATGATTATCACTCCCCTATATTTACACTATTTACACTCTCGCCTTTTCGCCTCATCGCCGCCCTCGCTCGCCTCACGCCTCTTCAGAGAGAGAGTATGTTTCTGGAACACATTTTGTCTTAAATCTTTCAACAGATGGCGACCCTCCTTATGGGGGCCGCTAAACATGTCGGGCCTCAACCAACTACCGATCTATACGAGGCGTTAGCACGTTAAGCGTCCCGCCGATTTTGCCTTCCTTTCCGTTTGGCCCGCGGTCTCCGCCTTCACCGATATGCTGGCGGCCGGAGATCCGTTTAGGTTGCAACAAAGTCATACGAAAACTAAAAAAATTACATTCTATTAATAAACGTAAAGCATTTCTAAAGTATTTGTATTTTATACTGTCAGTCACCGGTGACTGACGTGGCGCTTAAAGTGTTAATAACTTGTTAACAAACAACAAGCGATAGCTAAAACCTTCTGAAGGTTACTTAGAAACATGACCTTGACAACATATGTGAAGGTCAACGTCATTGGAGGTGGATCCCCTACGCAGCACTTTTACCGTATTATCAAGAAATAAAAATGAAATGAAGAATGTATTTTATCGACGGTTATATAACATACGTAATTATTCTGATTTCAGTGAAACCAAGCATTCGATGCGGTATAGTATGCGCTGCGCCACACGAAGGTCGACAGATAAGCAAGGCTTCATTTCCCATTCATATTGATCAGTTATTCACCCTATTATTTACAAATTCAAAGTTCTTCTTAGATTTTCAAACTGCTCGCAAAACTACTGGTAAGACACAATATTAACTGGTAATGGAAAAACGATATAATTTTAATAAATTAAACTTTTCTTGTGATAAAATATTATTTTAAGAAATTATTATAACATTCGCTTTTATTAATCTAGATTTAATACAATCAGCGTGGACGCAAAATGAGCATACAGCTCAGAAAGTTAGAAATCTTTCATTTACAATAGCACTGTCCCAAGCAATTGGACCAAGAACATCTCACATTACAGAAACTCAGGTTACTGTTAAATTAATAATCGCTTATAAAGGACGGTCCAAAAGGGATGATCACCTTGAATAACTCCGGAATCATTGAAGCAACAGGGCAATTTTTCGAATGCAATTTGTGCGGTATAGTCGTAATGATTTTTTTGCAGGCGGGATCGTTTACCAGATATGAAGATCAACCCTGCTTTCTTTATTCCATATTTTTATAGTTATTTGCTAATAACGGCTCTTAAGACGAATACAAAGACCTATAACGCGGGGTCAGTCAAGGTCATGGAAAGTCGATTACATAAGCTTACTTCTTTTACTTCTATGCAATGTTCTACATGTCGGCCGTCGGCATCGGTGTAGTGTTGTATAGCCGAGCAACTGTTGATTCAAATGCTGCTGATATGCAAATTATCCCTGTCGTTCCACCTCTTAATATCCGCACTGCGATTACTAATCTTGAATCCGATCTTGCCGACATCACCGATTGTTCGATTAATCATGGACTAAGACTTAATGCTCTTAAATTTTTCTTGTCCTCGGCTCGTCGTCCTCTCTGCTTAAAGCAGCGAAGTCCAGGTGGGCGGTCCGAGGACGCTAGCATCCATAGCGTCTTCTTCGTGCTGCATGAAAGGGGGTGCTCGAAGCCAATGAAAACTCTAGTAGTGTGCACTTACGCCCTAAAGGTGAAGTTCCATGGCTCGCCCAGGTTCAGCGAGTCGGCTCAGCTCGCCCAAGTTCGGCGAGACGGCTTGGTGAACGCGAGTCGGCGAGCCACGCGCCGTGGAATCTCACCTTAAAGGTACGAGCCTAAACGCACATTACTAGAGTTTTCCCTATTCGTTGCATGTCCGCCGCTTCGTTGGCTTCGAGCATCGCCTTCCACGTAGAATGCTAGCGTCCTCGGACCGCCCACCTGGACTTCGCTGCCTTAAGGGTCATTCCGGTTAGCGCGTCGATAAATTCAGCGATTTTCAGGAATTTATTGCGGCAAAAATAATTATAGTAATGGAATAACCATGTCCCTATTTTAGGGAGAACAAAACAAACTAGTATTAGTTTCTTCTATTAGAATAATAAAGACGATTAATAATAATATCTGGTAAGCGACTTCACCTGCAAAAAATCGATATAATACGATGACTCCTTTCATACCAAACAACTTTTATTGGAAACAATTTTTTGTTACTTCCACGGTTCCGGAAATATTCAAGGTGGCAATTTTATTGGGCCACTCTGCATAATTTCCGTCTCTATTCCACATTGTATAATACAATTTAATTACCTGAAAAATATTGATTTCATTTATATATGATTTTAATATGAATTTTCAGATAATGCTGCCATGTAGCAAACCAGGTCATTTATATAGTATTGATGTAGAGAGTGCAAATGCTGGAATCCCATATGCAGATTCCTTTAGTGTGTTACTTCATTATTGTATAACCAGTCTGTCTGAAAATGAAACAAGTATCGCAATCTACGCTCAAATAAAGTACAAAAAGAATGTTTGGGGGTTTGTAAAAGGTAAAGAAATATAAAATTTATGTTTCTTTCTATTTGTAATGTTTAACTTACCTTTTAACAATTAAAATAGGCGTTATCGAAAAAAATTGTTGGACTGGAATGGAGGAATATTTTTCAAGTTTGATGAAGGCATTAGGTGTGGAATGTGAAGAGAGTACGAATACAGTTGGACTAAAAAGGAAAGCAAGAAGAAGACGTCGCGCTACAGGACCTGGCATCACTCTGCAAAGTCATGCTTCAGATCATGCATCTTCCAATTTACAAGCTTCGTTGAATTTGGCACATATTAATGACACAACTGGTACGAACACAATACAACATTGTATTGTAATATCTTTAGAGAGATCATAGCTGCGGGCTCGCCGATGGCAACGAAACTTTTTGTAATGGATCTAGAACGAAAATCAACAAATACATATCTGTTCGTTCGTGTCAATGCGCATTATTTACATAGACATTTAACATTAATGTTACATCGAAAACGTTGGCTACTACAGGGTGTCCCAAAATGCAGGGGCTTCCCGGAATACGCAATATCCTGATGCATCAAAGACACCAAAAAGTCCTTTACTGTTTTGGGATCCGAGGCTCCGTTCTCAAGATATTAACATTTGAATATTAACGGTGGGATTTCCGGGCCGCGCAGTTTAAAGCCGAGTCAGCTGAGCGCGCGGTAGCGTACGCTTGCACGCACACACAGGAGGAGTATGGAGATACAGATTCACACACAGAGTTGAGCCGACCGCGCTGGCTCATTGTCACGGTTTGAACCAGCCGGCTAGTGTGTGCGTGGGTCTGTATCCACGCGTGCCTACTGCGTATGTGTGCTAGATGTCACTGCCCCGCGCTCAGCTGTCTTGGCTTTAAACTGCGCGGCCCGGAAGTCCCACCACTAATATTCAACTGTTAATATCTCGAGAACGAAGCCTCGGATCACAAACCGGTAAAGGACTTTTTCGATGTCTTTTTGCATTAGAATATTGCATGTTCCTGGAAGTCCCTGAATTATGGGACACCCTGTATACATATTAGGGTAAAGGTACCACTAGTTGACCATGTGTCAACTGACAACTTTTCAGAGAAACGTGAAAAATAAGGTTTTTAGAAGTGGCGAACTGTGGGTATTAGGAGCCGCGGCGCGCTGTTGAAAAGAGATAGTTGCGCTTCCAAAAACATTATTTTTCACGTTTTTCTGAAAAGTTGTCAACTACTGGTACCTTTACCCTATGTCTGCTCATTTTCGCTCTACATACGCTTCAAAAAGTTTCGTTGAAGTCGCTTAACCGACAGCTACGATCTCTCCTTGTTAGTATATTGTAAGATTAGGAATTATTGGTAAGTATAACTTAATAAACATAACGTGTATTTTTTAAATATATAGTTTCTGGTGCTCGGGGCGATTCCAATATGATAGTTAGTTCGATACTTTTGATTGCTGTATTGTGTTTGATGATTATTAATGGCCTACTATATTATAAACTGTGGAGTTTAGAAGAAGCTGCAGCTTATACAATCATGGACTTACATGTATTAAAGTGTGTATTACTTACGTAGTATTTAGCACAGGCTTGGGAATTAAGTGAGCTTGGCGGTCGATTTTCAGTGGCAACGCCTCCTTTCTTTCTCCCGCCGCGCGTCTTAGCCCACCGCAGCGGCCAAGGTGCTTGGAACGCTTCAGGCCCGTACCACGTGAACCGCGCGTGGCGCGTTGACGAAACAAAAACGCATCGAAATTCATGCTCTCTGGGACGACGTGGAAACCTATTGATACAATTTCGCCTCAATGCGCCACGCGCGATTCAGATGGTACGGGCCTGAGGAGTTCCAAGCAGCCAGGCCACCGATGGGGCCAAGACGAGCGGCGGGAGAAAGGAAGCGTTGCCTCTGAAAATTGGCCGCCAACTTCACTTGATTCCCAAGCCTGATTTAACATATGCACCTGCAGACAATTTAAAATTGTGGAATTTCTAGAAGCACTCCTAAGACTGAGGAAGATTGGATTCACTTACTACAGCAGCAAGAAAGCTTACATAATGTAGAAATGAGAAAATGGCAAAGAGTACTGCATACTGCTGCACAATTACTTAGACAAGTATGTCATATATCGCATCGCTATATAATTATAATATTACGCTGCATAAATTAATCACAACTTTTCTTTCAATGCTGAAGACAGAAGAATCACTAATGGAATTACAAATGAGTATTCATCCTACAGCGACAGAAAAAATGTTTTCAGTCTTGAAACCAAATTTAAAAGGTTTGAACTCGTATACAGAACAGCGGAGTCATTCAGAAATATAAAAAAACCAAGTAAAATATTTAAATAAAGTGAGTATTGCTACACAATATGCAATAAAGCAGTGGCGGATTTAAGAAAAAAGGCCCAAATGACAAACGTTCTGAGGGGCCCATTTTTTCGGGAAAATGAAGAGGTAGTTTCCTACAATCGGGCCAAGTGTAGTAGTACGAACAAAAACGTAATGTTTGGATACTTATACCTAATCTTAATTTTTTTGTTTGGAGATCGAGCCCTGGGGGGCCTTCTGCGCAGGGGCCCAGGCGGCAATTGTCGCCCTGTTAAATCCGCCACTGCAATTAAGATGCATTATTATAATAAATTTTACTTAATGCAGTAGTGTTCCGATAATTTCTCATGGCTCGGGATTGGTGCTGAGCAGTTATCGAATCAGTGGTCGAGCATCTCTTCCAAGAATCGCCCGAGCTCGGCTCGCGTCGCTGCCGACGCTAATTGCTAGGGATGGTGGTGGGAACAAACCTCTATTACCTGCGCTGGAAGCTGGTAGGCGAAGAGTCATCATTCCTCTGTATGAAAAATAAGATTGTCATTTTAATTTTATCTCCCCGAGATGATTCTTACTGAGTTGGTAAAATGTTTCCGATGAAAATCAGTCCAAACCGTTGGCGTATTACATTTGTAAGTTTCAGGAGAATCACGAATGGATTGGTAACAATAGATTTCGTCGGGGATCGAAAAAGTTCTGGAACTCTCATTTTTAAAAAAATTCATATTTTATATTTCATAAGTCCCATTCCAACTAGAACTTTTACTTGATCAGTTCTTACGAGGAGGAATGTCATTCGAAAATTCAAATATATTAGTCGATTATCTGTGCTTGTCTTGGTTATTCTGTTTTTCCAAAATTCGTAGTGGCAGGTTTACATTCGAATTTAGTCCTGTTGTATAGTAGTTTAGAAGGACAATGAGAGACCAACATTATTTTCAGCCGATTGAACCTTAAGCTTTCTTCGTTACTATAAAATGTGGTATTTCTAAAAAGGCGCTACTTATTGTATATAGAGAAAAACAGAAATAACCAGGTGAGCTACATCTCCCAGATGTATCCTCAAAGTAACGTCGTTTTGGGAGAAGAGGAAATAGATAATATCATGTTTCGGTAACTGTATCGTGCAAGAATAAACCAGAGTTAATTCAGTTACAGGTATGTGCATTATCCACAAAGTAATTACTATCAATAATAATCCTTGAACAATAATGAGCTGTTGTCAGAGCTACCACATTATTCTAACCAGGAAAGATTAAGATTCAGTCAGCTAAAAGTAATGACCATCCTTTATTTTTCATAAAAATAAAAGTTTTTGCTCGAACTTATAAATATCATGAAAAACATTGCAACGCCAAAGGTAGGGTGGTAAATATGTGCGCAAAGTTTCGATTCGATCAAACAATTCTAAACCCTGCCTCAAGAGGCTCAAAGTTTCGTCACAAAACTGCGCTCTTGCACACAGCAGTTTTTTTTTTAATATGCAACTCTGTATGTAAGCAAATGAGTAGACTCGTTCCGCGCAACGATGACGTGCGCGGGCAGCAGAGGGAGCTGCGCAGATCGGTGGGGGCGTAGGTCTACTCTTATATGGAGTCATAGAGTTGAGACTATCAATGATCGATATCTTATCGATAACCAATGGCGTATTTAGTGTAAACAGTGCCTAGAATGCATATCATTCCAATTCCATCTTTTCTGTTCTACTTCGTTGTTTAAAGTGTTCATCACACAAAACATTTTATATAGAATTTAGATAATCCTTTTAAAGAAAATATAGCTGAAGGGCGGAAAAGGCGAAAGTTGGAGGCAAATGAAGCCGAAAAGTGCAGCAAGTTTTTTTCGAAGGTTCTCTAAAGAGGCATGCGAATAACAAACGTAAACTACTAATATTAAACATCCAAATAAATTTATTCCAGAAACACTATTTCTTTCGGTTTTTTTTGCGCCCCCCGGCATTGACGCCCAGGGCACGAGCCCCACTTGCCCCGCCCTAGATGCACCTCTGTCGATAACTTATTGATACTTAACAATATAACGATGGTGGTACAAGTTT
The DNA here is from genome assembly GCA_910592295.1 of Andrena haemorrhoa. Classification (NCBI taxonomy): domain Eukaryota; kingdom Metazoa; phylum Arthropoda; class Insecta; order Hymenoptera; family Andrenidae; genus Andrena; species Andrena haemorrhoa. The sequence goes on along the minus strand of OU342940.1, from coordinate 28,048,254 downwards.
TCCATTCTTCCAGTCTTTGGACTATGGCGGTAAAATATTTATACATTCCAGCAACCTCAGTTCCAAGTGAACGATTATTTTTTAAAGGTGAACAAAAAATAATAAAAAAAATGTATAGTACCTACATCGTAATTTTAAGCTTCTTAAGGCAGGGTTCAGAATAATCCGATTATGCCGAAATTTTGCATACTTAGCACAGCAAAAGGAATAAAATTAGCGGGCGTCCCAACATTTGATCGCACCTTCCATTCTAAGAGACACTTATCCAACGGTTGAAGACACGCTTGAACTAATTTTCATCGGGAAAGTTCTACCAACTCAGTAAAAACTGTTTCATTCAGATAAAATCAAAATTATGAAAATTTATTTTTTCCTACATCAAGTGGGAGTGCACCTTTAGGTTCGGGGACCCGGATTAGAACTGAGCACCGAACTGCTACGTTGCTCACCACAGCAAAGCATGAGGGTAATTTCATGACTGCTGTGCATGCAGGTTCGCGTCGCGCACACTATTGTACTTCCCTGAACCCATGCTGTGGTTAGCAATGTAACAGTTCCACCGTCGACTCTGATCCGGCGGCCAGGATCGCAACGAGGTCTCCGGCTCCGAGCGGCTCTCTGTGCACCTCTGAGCCAGAGTCACACACACACACAAAGACAGCAATAAGCCATTCAGTAATGAAAATGCCAATTTGTATATTTCCATTTGTATAATGACGACGTAATTCTGATTATTTTTAATGATTGAAACGGAAACGAGATTGAACGGAACTGATATGTGTGCAAAGACCTTAGACTGTTGCATCAAGTGCAGGTGGCCCGCCCGAAGCTTTGCTCGTTTAAGGCAGCCCGAATAGTTGTCGGGGGTAACCCACGAGTAGCTATCGGATCAGTTCAGCGAGCAGTTAACGGATCACTACTGTAATACAGTAATATTAATAAATTACTGTATTCGCATATAATTCATAACTAGGGAGAAGAGTGCTTCGCGATGTTGATCCTTTAAGCTCCAATTGCGCAACACATGCAAACCGTTTACAACACATAGAAAATATGTTTTGAATATTTGCAGTTATCTTTCTTATAAAGTATTAAATTTATTAAATTTTCTTTCGTAATAATACTGTTATTTGTAATAAATGCACACCTACGTGCATGCATGTGTATAGATGATGTATATTAGTACGTTGTAAAGGGAAAAATAAATGATTTTCAAGGCAATCTATTTTAAACATATACCATTCTAATGGAAGAGGAGTTTTTGTGTCCCTATATCTGATACGTGGTGCTCAGAAATTGTAAACAGCTTTCGTAATCGAAAATGATACATTTATCTGGAAGATACCAAAACAATATGTAGATATGTAAAATAAGAAATAAGACGTTTGTATTCATGGAACTTCTTTAATTAAGTAAAGTCACATGTTTTCAACTTATTTGTCTTCGGGCTTGTTAAATACAAGCGTATAACCGCATTTGCCACAGTAATGGCGGTCTTCCATCGCAGCCATAAAAACTCCTGCTCCGCATTGTTCCATTGGACACTCCCGTCTCAACCGATGTATTTTTCCATTTTCGTCCACCTATTTAATAGAACATTTTTTATAGTATGCACATTCATAGCGACGCGATATTGCTTTATACGAAATTCCTATTCTTGACATGTCAAATATTTTCGGGGTTCTGTGATGATAAAGAAAGACGGTGAAAAGAAGTTCTTAGATTTGTTCTTTTGCTGAACGGTATCTAGTTATTAGTATCTCTACAATAAAAGTCGTACAGCTAAACACAAATAAATAACGGAAACAAGTTATTTTGAATACAGCTGCCGTAAATTAAAAAAAAAAATGTCGAACAAAACGAAATTTTTTCCCTTCTTTACCATGAAACTAATACTCTTTTCAAGTCGAAGCAAAGAGAATTAATAAGACTAGGTTAACTATACTATACGTTGAATGACTTTACTTCATCAATGCTATTTCTTTAAAAAAATTTATAATTTTGGATCTCACTCGAGGAAATTTTTTTAAAAACATGCATCTGTGCACTGCGTGAAATTTGAAAATTTCAATTATTGGCCAACATATGATGGGAAATTTATAATAAAAATCCGCGTGAATGAGAATCCGTTCATCAACTTTGCATCGAAATACAATAGCAGATAATGGTTTAGTTAGGTTTCCATAGAAAAAGTAAAATTGTTACAAAACATCCATATTTCAATGTTAGAATAACTAGAAACATCAGATCTTCAAGTAAGTGATGTAAAGAAAAACCATGATAATCAGATACACAGAGTATTACGTTACGGACTGCATTACTTGTGTAGGTTCATGAAAAATATTTTGAAAATATGGAATATTTATTTTATATGAAGTTCCGTCTTCAAAATTCTATCGAATACGCTTGCTCTCGACTAAATATCCGATTCACCTTAACAACTGATTTCCTTATAATAATATAAATAACAATAATGAAGAAAATCTTCGAAAATCTCTCTATCTCTCTCTATCATTAAAAGCAACAAATCTATCGGAGCCGAAATCAGAGTAAGTATAGGTGATTATTATAGCAACGACAGCCTGCCCAATTTTTTTTAAAAACATCTTTCCTGAAGTCTAAAAGGTTTTAGAAATTTAAAAATATATACAGTCTTTCTACTTTTGTTATCAACAGAATCACAGGAACATACATTTTGTATGACAACTGCTTAAAGTGGAACTCAGCAAAGCATACCTCTATTAAATACATAAACCTAAAGAATTATAGAGATTAATTACTCTAAAAATAAGGTTTTTTAACAAACCCCCCAAAAAAACATAAAAGCAATTCTACAATTGAGGTTATCAACGCAATAGTGGCGTAAGCTAAAGTAATCAGACGTCGCACATTGAAAAGTGTCCCGCAAAGGGCATGTAACCTTTTACATTTTCGCAGTGGCATAAAGTTACTGTTTCGAAAACAGTAAGTTTATGCCACTGCGATAATATGCACGTACGTACATATTTTTACAAGTATGTACTTTTAAATACATTACAAATGCTTCTCAACTACGGAAACTATCTTATTACGGATCTGCTAACCCATCTTTTTTGCTTGCTTCCTTCCTTGTCCCGCATTGGAACAGAAAATATCTGGTCACTTTACCGGCAAACCCAAAACTTTTGTTTCGAGATTACGGTCAATGAAATTATTGCCGTTCTAATGTCGTTGCTTTAATTTCTATTTTTAGGTACATAGGTATGGTTTTTTAAAAAATATAATTGCTAAGGGGTGCACAGGGTTAGCCATTTAAGACTGTCGGCGCTCGCGCGAGTACAAATGAGAACGGCAACATGTACATGACCTACGCGAACCTATACTTTTAGCAACAGCTCATGGATAGCGGATATATCGACATATGATTGTAGTAGAAAGAACGCGTGTGACGCTGTTGCCGTTCTCATTTGTACTCTCGCGAGCGCCGCCAGTCTTAAATGGATAACCCGTTGTTATTAGTAAACAACTGTTATCCGAATATTAGAGAATTGGTATTGCGCGACGTAAATCAAACCGTGCTATGTCAGTTTAATGTACAATTTGGTGATGTGGATCCCTTCGTAATTTCCTCGAATGTTTTCGGCGAACGGATGCGCTGTCGATTGCGAATTGTTTAGCGGGGGGTGTAGATGTGTCAGACACTAATTAAGTTTTGTCATTTTGTAATTAATAGGATTATCCCGTGAAATAAATAAATAAATAAACATAATTCTAATTCGAAGAATATTGATTTCGGCGCACTGGTTCGGACTTTTGAATACTTGAATGAAAGCTATTTTGTAATTTAAAAAAAAATTTATCAAATTCCAACGTTTCGGTCAATGATTCTGACCATTTTCATGGAAAGTTAGATAAAAGGGAAAAATAAAAGTTACTAAGTATGCTTTTGAATTGAAAGATTATAAAATTGTCGCGTTCATAGCTGAACGCGCAACATGCGAGTCGGTTGACTGGTGAGTCATGAATCATTGACCGAAACGTTGGAATTTGATAAAAAAAATTTTGAAATTACAAAATAGCTTTTATTCAAGTATTCAAAAGACCGAACCAGTGCGCCGAAATCAATATTCTTCTAATTAGAACAATTTATACGGTCGAAATTCAAATGATATTATTTAAATAAACATAATGCTCAGTGCAAAAACACATTTCTGTGCTGCCACATTGTATGAATGTTTTTGGAATGTTGCTCAGGCCACTGTAGAATTAAAATTTCTCCTGTATAAAAGGTGGTTTAGACTGAAATATCAATCCACCCAAAATTGCGGGTTAGGCCACTATTGCGCCGATAGCCTCAATTATGTTCAAAGAATCACTTCCTTACTACATAGATTCTGATTACCATCACTGCTTATGTTCAAATACTAATTTCATAAAATAAAAATTATAAACCTGTTCAAGGTACCTTATAAAATTTGAGTACTGCAAGCTTGACCTTCTTCTTTTTGTGTTTAATTTTTTTGGGAGTGGAGTAATTCTTCTTCTTGCGTTTCTTGGCTCCACCTCTTAAACGTAGGACCAAATGCAACGTAGATTCTTTTTGAATGTTATAGTCTGACAGTGTTCTGCCATCTTCCAATTGCTTGCCAGCAAAGATTAATCTTTGCTGATTTGGTGGAATGCCTGAAATACACGTTTCCTTAAAATCTGTTCATTATTAAAGGATGATTCTGGTAATCACGCCGCAAAATTCGGCAACATTCAGGCTTTTTTTCTCAGCGAATACAATGAATAACACAATGTCAAACTTTTTTTCATTTATCAAGCTACTTGTAATGTATACGAAACAATTTTTTAAATACACTTTTAATTGTTTTTTCAATGTTATCTGAAGTTCACGATCGCGCCTTTGAAAAGAAATATCTCTCTGGCGGGAGTGATTTAAGCCAGGGCTGCGGAGTCGGAGTCGCGGAGTCGGAGTTCAGAAGGAATTTCTGATTACCGGAGTCGGAAAAATATATGCCGACTCCAACACAGACTCTATATTAGTAAATTTTATAAAAATCCAGTAAACCAATAACACTCGTACGACGAATGCAGGGTCATTTTGGCTCGACTTTGACAAAGCCAGGTTCCGACTCATTGTCAGTTCTCGGATTACAATCGCCGACGGAGTTTTCCATGTCCTTAGTATATTAACAATCTATTATAAATGCAGGAGTCGGTGGTAAAAAAAAAGAGGAGTCGGAGTCGGGAATTTTGACTGCCGACCCCGCAGCCCTGATTTAAGCTTAAAGATTCATCTGAAACAAAAACCAAGCTGATTCTTAATCATTATGAGTACCGCTATCGCAGGTGCCAGAATTAGCCACGTAAGTCAAAATTAAACAAAATTGCGCGCATTCAAACTTCAGCTTACGAAATTTTCCATTCTTACTTGAAGTTTGAATGCGCGCGATTTTATTAAATTTTTACTTACGCGGCTAATTCTGGCACCCGCGATAGCGGCACTCATAACGATTAAGACTCAGTTCGGTTTTTTCAGATGAGTCCGTAAGCTGAAATCGCTCCCGCAGTCTTTTCAAAGCCCCGATTTTGAACTCCAGATAACACCAAAAAGCACAATTAAAAGAGTATTTAAAAAATCGTTCCGTATGCATTACAAGTAGCTGAAAAAATAAATTATTAATACCTGAAAAAAAGTTTGACATTGTTATTCATTGCATTCACCAAGAAAAAAAAACCTGAATGTTACCGAATTTTGCGGCGCGATCACCAGAACGATCTCTTAAATAGATTTCACATCTCTACCTTCTTTATCTTGAATTTTAGCTTTGACATTTTCGATAGTATCCGATGCCTCAACTTCTAGAGTGATGGTCTTCCCCGTAAGGGTCTTCACAAAAATCTGCATGGTGAAATCAGTAGCATGTATCACTGCAAAGAAACAAGAGAATCATCTAGTTTTGCGCCGTCTCAAATCTCTAAGATAAAAACATCTATTAATTCACATAATTCACGGTTCTTTAAATATACTTAAAAATATCGCGCAGAAATAATTAAACAAGACTTTTGCGCTCATATACTGTCTTTATTATAAATTCGTCGTAACAATAGCTCGGGTAATAATACAATGGTACATTGATAATTTACACAAGTAATACAGCATTAATACATCCGTCATTTTCAGGATTATTCGTGACCTGAGCATATTTTCCCCAAACTACTTTTCCAGACTGCGTTACTAGACCCAATTCCGAAATGTTTACTTCGACGATTGTCCCCTTTGTAATCACACCTAAGCTCGTATACATCGACGAGCTCGGATTCTTTTTCACCCCAATAATAGGCACGCAGAACGTGGCTTTCAATTCCGGATGAGTTACGTGCGCCTTTTTAAAACGCAGCGCCATCGGTCGAACGAACCTCTCGAATTTCGGTGGCTTCCTCGTAAAATTCTCGCCGACAAACGTCACTTTGGTGACCATTCTCTTCCAGGATTTGCGTCTAGTTTTTCCAGTTCTCATTATCTTGAAAACTTCGGACTCCGATTGCGATTTTACTTTGGGTATCGGCACATCCCATTTACCAGCCTTTTCTTTACGTTTCTGCTTTATCATGTTCGATAACACCTTCGCGTCTTTCTTGACATCGCGATCCAGCAGGTACACAGGCAGCGCTCCGTTCGGCACATCGTCCGACGTTTCTTTCACCTTCCTTTCCATGTGAGACTTAATCTTCTTCTTCATTTGAATCTTCTCGTTGCGCCGTTCCTTATTGAAAATCTTTGCCTTTATGCCGCGCAACGTGCGAGCGCGCTCCGCTCTTTTATGCGGCTCGCGGGCCTCTCTTTTCCTTTTTCTTTCCTCGTAGTCCAACCGTCGCCCGTACAGCTTACGGTGCCTTTCGATATACTCGTTCTGCGGCATGATGGAAGTTTTCCTTTGCGAATAACTTTTACTTCGAAATTAAATTGTTAACAATTTCTGAAAATGAGAAAAAATTTAAGTTTAGAAGATAATCGATATGCGTTCGATTTGTCGCAAACTTACCGTACATATATAATTCATTTAGTAATCTTAAACCTAATTAGTTGCAAATATGTACTAACTTCAATTTTCAGAAAAGATATATATATATATATATCATTGACAATTATAGAAAGAAATCTATATATATATATATATATATATATATGAATCAGAAAGAAACGAAGAATAAGAAATGAAATTGTAGCCTAAAGAATGCGTGTAATATATTTCGAAATCTAAAATATACTTACCTATGCTATATCTTCTTGCTTGTATTTTTTTTTTAATTTAAACGATACACTTCTTTGCGATACTAGTTGCTTTATATCCAATAATAATGTAGTTATCGACTTCTGCGTTCACATACTTCGGAAACTAGGCGCAAATGAAAACTTATTTATCCGTACTTCCCAGGATTGAAATCTAGGCAAACGTTGATGCAAGTCTGAGGATTGCTAATAAAATTTTACGTTCGTGGAAAATTAGTATTCACGAAATTTACGAGTAAATAAATTGTTAGGAACGTACGAACATCAGTTCTGCAGATTTCTTAAGTAATAATACGAAATCAGGTTGCTTGCAACGTGCCATGTGTTCATCCTCACTTTACTTTAGAAGACACATTGAAATAGAATGATTGTACATATTCTGAATATCGGAAACGCGTCCGTGCGAATTATAAAATGCAAGCGAATAAGAAATGTACCGAAATTATCGTTGTTTTATAACAATTCCAAAAAATCTCGAAATTAACCTACCTCCAAGTGCGCCCCTCGCATACGAAAAGAAATTACAAGTTCGGTCACGCATAAAAATAATGGAAGCTTGTGACATAGTCAGCGCCATCTACTGGCAAAGGACTGTAAAGTATTTACCCTAGATAGTCAAACGAATACCATGAATCGAAAATAGAAATGATAGTTTATAATCATTTCTACGTTATAAAATACTTAAATTTTAGTTTACTAAAGTATAACGTTCATTTCTTGTATTATCGAAATTATGCGTACTTAACGTTATATATAAGCGAATATATATATCTTAAAGAATTTGGTAGCCTTGAAGTAGGTATTGTTACAAATACAAAGTATTATACCGTGTTATATAAAAAAGTTTTATAAAAAAGTGTGCAATTAAATCGTTATAAAATAATGATAAGTAAATAAGGAAACACATACATATTAGGGTATGATTGGTGTAAAATAGCGGAAAATTCAAATTGCTAGCAAATATTGATGGTCCTTTTAACGTAATAATACGTTCAATAATTTACTTTATACTGTTGTCGTGTATAACTTCGGGCGAATTCCACTTACGCCCAAATCGCCGGCAACAGCCAGAGATAGACAAAAAATTATTTGAAATATAATTTTTATTTCAAATAATTTTTTGCCCATCACTGGCAACGGCCGTGGTTTACATTCCCAAAATTATGAAAATCTCTTGCAATATGGAAGAGAAATCTGTGAAAGAGCCATTAACGGAAAATACAGGTTTTTAATTATAAATTACGACTCGAAAACAGGAACATATAATTTATGATATTCATTTTATTACAAGAATGGAAAAATCCTACTCTCGTGGGCGCGTGCGATTTGGGCGTAAGTGGAATTCGCCCTTCATGTTCCTCCACCAGAGGCGGAGGTCGGTTGAGGCCCCGGGCGCAAAAGAAAATATTGGGCCCCTTACAAAAAAGTGAAAGACAGGAAAAATAAAATCACGACTGCGCAGCGTTGCACAGTCTTATACTTTTCTCGCTTACAATTTTACGATCCGCTTACAATATGAAATCAAATTTGGTGTCATTAAAAAAAGTGGAAAGTTGGTTTTTGTGGGGCCCCTCAGAAGTCGGGGCCCTGGACGTGCGCCCGGCGCGCCCGCCGTTAAATCCGCCTCTGTCCTCCACTCCTATTTGCCGTAGTGATCCTCTAGGGAATGACGAGTATAACCGCGGCCATTTTGGAGCAAAACCGGAAATAAACATATCTATCTCTTTCCTATCAGTATTTCTCTCTCTCTCTTTCTGTCAGTATTTCTGTCTCTTTCTTTTTTACAGTTTCATTCTCTGTCTACTTTCGCTTTTGCTCCAAATCGCGGCAACCAATCAGTGACGATACACGTTGTTCCGATCACTGCCTAGGGAATGTTAGGGAATCACTAATTTGTCGAGGCACCCGAGAAAACGGCATTTCCATCTATGACACGTGGTTCTGTGGCGCGGACCGCAGCGCCACGGTCACGTGGCGTTCAGGGGTGGTCCACTCGCATAGGAGGACTGTTAACACGGATTTAGTAGCTATCCAGGCCGTATGAGGTCTCTGAAAGCAGTATTAATTCTCGGATTTTGTACTGGTGGCGTTCTCTGTTGTCACTCTTGTGACGCTTGTCTTGTCACTCTTGTGACTTATTGCTTGTCACTCTTGTCAGTCACTCGGTCCTTTCACTCGGGGGAGGTAGGAGTGGGGTTGATAAGATCAACAAGTATTTGACACGGCTGCGTATGTACTTACGAGTGCTTGCGTACATACAAGATTGTCGATGGTGTGATCTAACCTTTTATTAGAAAATATACACAAATAAAAACCAGGCAAAATAACGAATAATGAATCATAAGACATTTATTCTACTAATCAATCGCGTTAAAAGATTTTCTTAGCCTGTCATAATCATTGATAAAATTCACACCAAAATCAAGAACTACGTATATACATATACCTTCAATAATAAACATTCATAATTATGAGCGACAAAAGATCGGAAAATGCTAAGAGAAAGCGCTATTCGACTACAAAGAAATTTCATAGTAAAAAGATTTATTTTTAATTCATGCTTATACAATAACTTACACGAACTACATTGTAAACTATAAAAATTCACCTCTTCCGTTTCATGATATGCTCGAAAAAACGATACTTTATACGTAATTCAAATTGATACTTCAACCAATTACATTTCTATCGATTAAACGAAAATGTTTCTTACATAAATTCTACTTGTCATACAAGCAATTAATATTTTACAGAGCGCAGAAATAAAGGTGGTCAAAATGTTGAGAACACATACCAAAACTTAGATCCCATCGAAGCGAGTAATTTATTGGAGGCATATGACACTCATGTGGATCTGAATATCCATTATTACGGGTGGAAACTATTTTTTGACGGCGAAGGTAGAATAATATTGCATCTTCAATCGACACTAAAAAGTCTACCATACGTTTTAAAAATTATAATTTAGCGGCAATACGAAGAGTCACCAGTGGCGGATTTAACAGGGTGGCTGATGAGCAGCTGCCGCCTAGGCCCCTGCACAGAAGGTCCCCGTAGGGTCCCATGAGCAAAAAAAAATTATGATTAGGTATAGGTATCCAAACACTACATTTTTTCGTAATATTACACTTGGCCTGTTTTTAGTAAACTACCTCTTCATTTTTCCGAAAAAAGGGCCCCCGCCCAGAAGGCCCCCTTAGGGCCCTATTTTGAAAAGAATATGTTTTTAACCAAACACTATATCTTTTTTATGTACTACTACACTTAGCCCGTTTTTCGTAAACTACCTCTTCATTTTCCCCCCAAAATGGGCCCCTCGGAACGTTCGCCACCTGGGCCTGTTTTCTTAAATCCGCCACTGAGAGTCACTGAGCAAATAATAATTATCGCAATTGCAAACATTTTATTTCATTCTTTAGAGTATGAAAAGGATTCTGACACTGTGAAAAAAGTTCAAGCAGTGACGAACTTTATAAGCAGACACCAGCGGTTGTCATCTTCGCTAACAGTAGAGAATTTAGAAAATGGAATAGTCTTTACAATCGACATGAATGAATTATACAGTGATAACATTTTTTTGGACGACTGGTCTAATTTCAAAAAGAATATCTTTGACAGTCCTTTGCACACGTTAAACTGCTTCAAGCTTTCCATACATCAGGTATATTTTATTAATAGCAGCTTCGACGTGCTATGCTGTATGGATGTTTATAGTAAACGTTTAATTCCCCTAGAAAATATTAGACGCTGTGCCGAAAGAGGACTTGTCGAATACTATGGTTATTATAAGTACATTGTCTACCGTTAGATTAAAGTTATTAAATTATGAATCAATTATATGTCTGCCGGATCTGAAAGCAAGCTTTTGTGGTAAGTATGCCCGCTTTTGAATAGCGAGAAGCTGTTGTACTCGATCATCTCTGTTATTCTATCAGGGAAATTGGTGTCTATTAGAGGGTGTGTGATAAGAGTAGGTCGTGTGAACCATCTCGCGGAATGGATCGTGTTCAAATGCCGTAAATGTTCTTTACAAATGATAATAAAACAGCCAGGAGGAATTTACACCGTCCCAAAGAAATGTAGTATATGTGGTGTGTCTAAGTTTCGTCCAATGCTGGATGCACCGCAAGTAAAGTCTGTTTTCTACCAAACTATTAAGATACAAGAACTTTTGGACAACGAGCAGGTTTTTATTTTCATCATAAGTAAAGTACAACTGATAGAAGTTTTACAGATTAATTCATGCTTCCTTGGTAATATTTTAGCATTAATATCATCTATTTTTTATATTGTAGAACAGCAAAGGTTCTATGCCTAGAATACTTGAGGTTGAATTGTTGGATTATTTAGTTAATACTTGTATGCCTGGAGATGATATTACTGTGACGGGAATTATAAAAGTAAGTCATGCAGTGAAAATTACAAATTCGCTACTTCGTTTGATATTATTCACAGGCTAACTTTACTACTCGGCTTCGCCCGAAATTTAGATTGTGATTTTATACAAAAATTTTTTGTGAAAACAGTCATATTCGTCTGGATTAGCCAGGCATAATGAGCTGGGGCAGACTTTGTGACCTCAGAGTTTACCCTTCGAAAGTTTTTAGGCGACAGACATACACACAAACACTCATCTTAATATAAAAAGCAGAAAGTGTTTGTATGTTTGCCTGTCGACTAAAAACTTTCGAACGGTAAACTCTGGGGTCAAGAAATGTGTCCCAGTTATTATGCCTGGCTAATCCAGATGAATGTGACTCTTTCTACACAAAAAATAAATACATTTTTCTTTATAAAATCACAATCTAAATTTCGGGCGAAGCCGAGTAGTACAGCTAGTAAATACATATACAGGGTCAGCGTTTTATCCTGCAACCCGCCCTCGCGCGAACTTGTAAAATGGAAACAGCGCCTCACGGACGCATTCCACTACAACGGAAATTCTGAATAGCTCTTTGCGACTTTAATTTGAAAGAGACCAGCCTAAAATTCTCGAAGCTCGGGCATCACTGCTGTCCTGCGGTCGCTGGCAGCTCTCCGCTGGGCCGGTGCGTGGTTGTAGTGGAATGCATCCGTGAGGCGCTGTTTCCTTTTTGCAAGTTCGCGCGAGGGCGGGTTGCAGGATAAAACGCTGACCTTGTACAGTGTTTCCTCGCTAAGGGCTCGCTGGTCGGGACCGGCGTTGAGCCGTCATCGTGAACGGAGCCCTAATTCCGAGCGATGGTTTCTCGCTTCTTTCTGGCCGAAGGGGGGAGCGAGATGGAACTCTTTGCGCGACGAACGCGAGCCTTCAGACGAAAACGGTTCCACATCGTAGGCATCGTAAATCGTAAAGCATGCTAGCGAACCGATGTGAGTCGGGGTGTTGACAGGAGTTCCCACACACCCAACAGGTGCTCTCGAAAGCACCCTCTTTCTAGCAAAATAATTCTGTTTTAGAACCAGAAACATCCTAATATCCGGCGGCGTCGGCAACGCCGAACAGAGTCAGGGTGTTGACGAGCATCCGCGAGTGTCTGGTTCAAATCTCCTAACTCATATCGGTTCGCTACCATGCTTTACGCGCCCGCGTCCCCCGCAGTAATCTATCCCCAACCAATACTAATACCCGGGACAAGTTGGAAAGTGAAATGCGTTGCGTCGGAATAAATCAACAGAAGTTTTTTGCAAAGATCTCAAAAATGAAGGTCGTGCGGCGGTAAGATGTACAGAAACAAGTTGTTCAGAATGTTGAGTTTTATAACATATCGAAAAAGCATTGAAATCGGTGAGGAAACACCTATTCTGTATAATTACCTTACTTTATTTTGAGGGGGACATTCTTGCGATGATCACAAATCTTATCCAGGTAGACGTGCCTCCGAGATTTCAAGGTGACCTTTGTTTGTTTAAATGGAACTATATGCTTTTATTCAGATGGATGTGTAGCCTGCTCCGTGAAGAATTTATCGATCTATATTCTATAATATGTTGGTGTTCGGGGGTCATTCATTGTCGTTCAAAACTTTCTTCGGTGAACACCTAGAAATTGCTTCTTATCTTCGGTATTCGAAATGATAGAAAGAGGAAGTAGGATACCCTTCCCTCCAAAGTCTCCGGATTTCACACCTGTAGACTTCTTCTTCTGGGGTTTCATAAAAGATCAAGTTTATCGGAAGAATCCGCTACCCCTGATAATATGAAAAATCAAATTGAGAATGCTTGCCAACAAATTACTTCTGCAACTATCTTTCAACTATCTTTTAGGGATGGAGTTAATCAATGTATTGATGCCCGAGGTCATCACTTCGAATACCGAAGATGAGGAACAATTTTCTGGACGTTTAACGAAGGTAAGTTTTGAACAGCAATAAATGACCTTGAATGACCTTGGAACAGGTACCTAGTGCCTACAGTCGTTGGAGGAGTTTCGGTATAAGAGAGGTTGAATCCGCTGAGCATAAAGTCGCACAACGTGCGGTCTTGCGACATTCTTGCGTTCCCGACACCGCTTAACTCCGTCATATGTGGTTTCATGGGTATCACTGAATTGCTGGCGAGACTCCAACCGTATACGATTTCTATATTTCGACTTGCCTTTTTGTCGTGTATAGTCCGACATTGTGTTGACTTCTTTTAAGTTTTAACTTCAACTCTATACAACTTCACCATAACTATTCGTCGCTAATGTTTTATATAAACTGATTTAAGTGTACATTTAAAGAAAATAAATAGTTGTAATTCAAGGTTTAATTGCCGTTAAAGTTTCATACATAGTATGTAATACAGGGGACCAGGAATACTAAATCACGCAAGAAAATCGCATTTTCCTTGTACATGGAAGCTGTTACTATACTTAATAACAAACAGAGGTTTCGGAGTAAAAATGCAGATAATGATATGACAGTAAGAGATTATTTAGCAATAAAGGTATTAAAAATATGAACATATCTCTTTATGATAATTGTGAAAGAGTTTATTACCATTATTAAATGAATATATGTACATATGCTTTTCTTTGGCTATGCAATAGGAAATTTATAATACACCGAATATTTTTTCACTTTTGGTGTATTCACTTTGTCCAAGTATATACGGTCATGAAATGATCAAAGCTGGGCTGCTATTAAGTTTATTTGGTGGAAATGCTGGACATTCAAAGTTAAGAGATAACATACATACACTAATGGTTGGTGACCCCGGTCTCGGGAAATCACAGATGTTGAAGGCCTGTGCAAAAATAGCTGCAAAAGGTATAACACTAAAGTTTCATTGTCATCTTTCTACATTTATTTTGAGTTATTCCATAACAATAATTTTTAAAGGCGTCTACGTCTGTGGAAATACAAGTACATCCTCTGGATTGACAATAACACTTACAAAAGACAAAAAAAGTAACAACTATGGTTTGGAACCAGGTGCATTAGTTTTGGCCGATAGAGGCTGCTGTTGTATCGATGAATTTGATAAAATGTCTAAACAATATGCGGTAATAATAAATTTTAATATCTGAAAGATAAATCGCGTAGTTCACGAAATTCTTCATCTTCTATTCGTCTATATTATAAAAATAAATATATAATTACAGGCATTATTAGAATCTATGGAGCAGCAAACTGTAAGCATTGCTAAATCCGGGATAGTTTGCTCCTTTCCTACTAGGACTACAATTCTTGCCGCCGCAAATCCAATTAATGGTCGATTTAATAAAAGTAAAACAATTTTGCAAAATCTGAAGATGAGTCCACCTCTCTTGTCGCGGTTTGATTTAGTATTTTTATTGTTAGATGAACCAAACGAGGTGCGTGTTATTTTAGCAATCATGCGAATATGCATTCTTGACGAATTTTATTAACAGTGCAATAATATTACACATTTTCTTTTGTAACAGCACATAGATGATTTATTAAGTAAGCACGTTATGTCATTTCATAAAGGTTTAAATACAATGAATAAAACACAACCAAATACATCTCAACAGATAAATATATCAAGTAATATTACGTCCACGTTGAGGTAATTTAAAAACATTCGTTTTATTAAAATAATAATTAATGTGGTATTTATTTAGTTCGTGCTAAAATATAAATAATTTTCTAGGAAGAGACTTATGTCTTCTGTAACCGAAAATATTAATATCCTTCCACCGTTAGCTCTTCGCAAATACATTTCATACGCACGACAATATGTTAAGCCAAAATTGACTAAGGAGGCAGCCGAAATGTTGCAGAATTATTATTTAGAACTTCGAAGTAGAAGAGATAAATGTGGTGGATTATCTGTTTATAATAGGAAGTTGGAAGCTATGATACGATTAACCGAGGTTCAGCCTTCTTTAATTCTCTCACGGATAATAGATTTAAATTTCGTTTCTTGGACAAGTAATATTAATATTAATATTAACACAGGCCAGAGCAAAACTAGAATTACGTGCGGAAGCAACCGAAGCGCATGCTGCAGATGTAATAGAAATCTTGAGATATACATTTGATAATGATATCATTGGTTGGCAGACATTAAGCAAGAGGAAAATCAATAAGAAACATGTAAGCTAAGTAGTTCTATACATTTTTATAATATGTTATAGAATATCTGGAATTAAATGTGAAATAATAACGCACATATTTTTTTCTGAAGGTTCAAGGATTTATACAGTTATTAAGAACGGAAACGTTTTCCAACAAGACGGAATTATTCACTACGGAGAGATTACGCGAAATTGCTTTGGACGGAAATGTTTTGACAAATGATTTTTCCCAATTAATATCGAAATTAAACGAACAAGGTATTTTATTGAAGAAAGGACGTAATACTTTTACATTTGTTTCTCCTTAACAGCGTTTAGCGCGCAGATTGTAGGAAACAATTACCATATATCAATATTCTTCGAGAACAAATTATTCTATAAGAATAAACGGGTAAAAAATCTTATAGTACATAATATTTTATTTATATAGAATCTCGCATACTGTGTAATATAGTTAATTTAATTTCTTTTGTACCATTAAATAAATGTGAATCTCTATCGAACTTACTACTTATTTGGTTTTACACTTCGAAGCAATGTGCTTTACATGGTAAGCGCCAATGTGCGTAAAAGCAACAAGCTGGTCTTGGGACATGAAAACAACCAGGCCTGCAGCAAGGTCGTTTGGGAATATATATTTTTGATCTTGGAACAGGCGTAGGAGGTATGGTGACCTTGCAGAATCTGTTTAATAAAATCACTTTGTAATTTTTACGTATAATTTATCGTGATCGAATGTACGATCTATTAATTGTTAACTGTTATTTGGTACACTATTTTATATCACCTTCTTTCTCAATTATACTTTGCTACTCAATATTCAAAGTTAAAACCCGCTTAAGGAGGTCTTCTAGTGTAACAAGTCAAAAAAATCGAATTTTTCTTTTTTCATTTTTCTACAAGTACCTGTTATGGAATATATGTGTGCAAAGGATTTTGTCCAATTCATAATACTCGAGTTATTGGCTTTGAAAAATAGGTATCGGTACGGTTCGTAAACTGTATGCAAATCTTTAAACACGTTTTTCTTGCAACCATGTTTTTCGAACCGGCGTCCACGATATCTCAAGATTGACTTGACCAATTAAGGTCAACTTCTGCATACATCTTCAGCACACGTGTGGCTATCGCCCCTACCACAATTGTGTGAAAATATTTAATTTCTTTCATTCTGGTACCGGCTATAGCCAAGGACATACAAATAAGGAATCCTTTTGAATTTTTTGTTTCAAATGATTAGAAACCGTCCAACAGTGGACACCGTATGGGCACCACTTTTCTTCAAAAGCAACTACAAAGTGGTCCACTCGAGTTAATTTTAATCTTTTCGTGCTAAAAAAACATTGAAAATGTAATCGAAATATAGATAAGTATGTAGAAGTAAACCGGGTAGCAATAACTTTTACAAGCTCCTCATAAAAAATTCTGAAAAACGCAAGGAAGATGCTTCGTTACACTGGAAGATCTCCTTAAGTATATTATTTCAAGTTAAACAAATGTAATAATAGTGAAACATAATTACATTCAAGCAAGTAATTTGTTTCCAAGTTGTGCCGAGCGGATAAAACGATACAGATTTATATTTAGTAAATAGATAATCTTTGCTAGAAGTTTATGGTCCACTTAAGGGGGCGTGTCGTGGCTCTGGCTAGACATCTTATTGAACATGCGGGTGGACAACAGGGAATACATTTCGGTGGACACGGTCCGCACGGCACTGGTGGAGTACATATTGTAATTTTACATGGTGGTGGGCAAGCTATGCACTTTGGCGGACAACAAACGCAAGGTGGCGAACAGGGTGAATAAGGTACACACGATGGGCAGGATGGCGAGCGGTACTGGATTACGCACGGTGAACAAGGTGAATTTCCACAAGACATATTTCTCCTTCCAGTTAGACTACTGTCTTTTTATGTATTTACTTTATTTTATTCGATTTTATGAGGTATAGGAAGACTTTGAATTTTGACAACTGTTGCCATATAAAATGATGCCAAACAATTGATGTTTCAAATAAAATAACTATTCACTTGTTACGTATCGCATATACGTACATATGTTCAGACCATATTGATTATCTTGAAATATACCATTCTGGTTTCAAGATTAATACTAAATTAATCGAGTAAAAAGTATTCAAAGAAACAAAATGAAAGTATAAAAAAGATAGAAATTCTGTAATATTCGCAATACATTCAAAATTTGTTGTGTGTAATCATTTAAACTAAATTATTAGTAAAAATGCCTTGCGATGGAAAGAATCCAAATTGTGACAAACGACGGGAATTATTGGCGCAGCTAAAATGTTTAATCGGCTCTATGGAGAGAAAGTAAGAACGTGTTTAAATGAAATCGTTGGAGGTGAACCTGTAAACTGTTTGTTATAGGAAAGCATGTGAATGGGATGAGCCATTTTGTCCACCTCCTGTTGTTTGCCCTACTTCACCTTGCGATGATCTTCCATGCTGCGTGAGTATAACTGGTTTCTCATGATTCATAGATGATGCACGTAGGAATTCAGGTTTCTCCTTTTTTTTCTTCATAGACATTGTATATGTTTATCAGACTGATGTTGTAAAAAATATATAGTGTAGTGTAAAGTAATATAAATTCTAAAGTCAAGAATAATTTAAGGAGAACGTCGGTTGCAAGTGTTACAGGTTTTTGTATATAATTTACTGTTTATTTTGGAAACACTTATTAAGTAAACTGTCGTGAACCCAGGGAGGAACAAATCCAAAAATGTGTGTAAAGTAAAAGACACATCTTTATTCACAGCTTATCATAAACTACTTTTTGATTTCTGGTTCATGTGCGAGGAAAAACGTAGAGTGGTAAAATGCTATTGGTGGTTGCTATTGCGAGGGTGTGGGAGTAGAAATTGGGATTGGTTATTGAGAGAGTGGAAGTGGTCATACTGGAGAATGTTTAGTTTCTGGGTAGGAGGTAATAATGGGTGGGAAAGGGCCTTGAGGCGTATGTGCCTGAAAAGGACTAAGGGTCCAAGTGAGAGATGATAATCAAACATGGTATTGCGAAAGTCGTACTGTAGATGTCTAACGGTTCAAGTGGGTGAGGATGTGTAGATACATACTTTGTGAAGAGTAAGACTCGGGGATATTTATCAAGACTATAATGTGAAGAATATGTAACAGTTAACATTGAAGGAAAACTGTACCAAATTTAAATGCAAATTTAATTTTATGCTAGAATACATCTTTGCTGTTTAACATATAGTTTTTTCGTTACTAATGAAACTTTTCACCAATTGCTGAATACATAATCCACATATTTTTACAGTCAGTCTTTTACTATACATGTAGTACACCTATGTGGGGTAATCATTTCAATCAAATGGAAATATGCTTATATAGGATTCTTTACAGGAAAATGTTTATTAATAATATGTAAGGAAGGATTAACTTAATAATTACACAGTTTTATTTGTTAAAAACTTGCGGCTCGGAATTGCCGACGAATTCAGAGCACGTACAGCAGGCATGGCTAACTGTGGCGAACTGCTCGTTGGGTCCCAACCAGGGTGGCGAGGAAATTCGATACCCGGCGGTAGCTAAAATAGCTACCCACGTCCACGCATGCGCGCAATGACGTCACGAGCGTTGAGCCAATCAACGCCAAGATGAAAATCGCTGGAAAATTCGCGACGCCAGTGCCAAGTCATGCCAACTAGCCAACCAGCATCACGGGGAATCGGTTGTCGACGCTGGTTGGTTGCGGCCTCACTTGGCTTGGCTAGTTGACTTGACTTGGGTAAGGACATGCTTGTGTGCAGTGCAATGGGCAGAAAGTGGGGGACGACGGTAGGTCATAGTGGGGGTAAGCGTTTGGTCCCGCGTCCCACGATTCTGGCATCACTGGTTGGCAGCACTCAGCAGGCAAGGTTACTATCAGGGTGGCGTGGAAAATCGTTACCAGCGGTAGCTATTTTGGAGTGGGGACAGCTACCCACGTCCACGCATGCGCGCGATGACGTCACGACCGTTGAGCCAATCAACTCCAAGATGAAAATTAGCCGTCGCCAGCGCCAAGTCAAGTCAACTAGCCAAGCCAAGTGAGGCCGCAACCAACCAGCGTCGACAACCGATTCCCCGCGATGCTGGTTGGCTAGTTGGCATGACTTGGCGCTGGCGTCAGCGAATTTTCCAGCGATTTTCATCTTGGCTTACTTTGTTTTCGTCGACGTTATCGCGCCGGCCAATAGGGATATAGGCAGGGTGGTGAGGAAATTCGATACCCGGCGGTAGCTAAAATAGCTACCGACGTCTACGCATGCGCGCAATGACGTCACGAGCGTTGAGCCAATCAACGCCAAGATGAAAATCGCTGGAAAATTCGCTACGCCAGCGCCAAGCAGGGTGGCGAGGAAATTCGATACCCGGCGGTAGCTAAAATAGCTACCCACGTCCACGCATGCGCGCAATGACGTCACGAGCGTTGAGCCAATCAACGCCAAGATGAAAATTAGCCGACGCCAGCGCCAAGTCAAGTCAACTAGCCAAGCCAAGTGAGGTCGCAACCAACCAGCGTCGACAACCGATTCCCCGCGATGCTGGTTGGCTAGTTGGCATGACTTGGCGCTGGCGTTGCGAATTTTCCAGCGATTTTCATCTTGGCGTTGATTGGCTCAACGCTCGTGACGTCATTGCGCGCATGCGTGGACGTGGGTAGCTATTTTAGCTACCGCCGGGTATCGAATTTCCTCGCCACCCTGGCGCCAAGTCATGCCAACTAGCCAACCAGCATCGCGGAGAATCGGTTGTCGACGCTGGTTGGTTGCGGCCTCACTTGGCTTGGCTAGTTGACTTGACTTGGCACTGGCGTCGGCTAATTTTCATCTTGGCGTTGATTGGCTCAACGCTCGTGACGTCATTGCGCGCATGCGTAGACGTCGGTAGCTATTTTAGCTACCGCCGGGTATCGAATTTCCTCACCACCCTGGATATGGGTAGTATTCGGACCTGATATTCGGACCCTAGAGTTTCTCGACCGACTTCTTTCCATCCGGGCACAGTACGCGTACTGGCTTGCCTGGCAGTCCTGGGAGCAGGCAGGGATGCCAGGAATGTCCTTATCGCAGTGTAGGGGGAACACCTACAGCCGTGGCGGTATATTCTAATGAAGAATAATTTAATATATTTTATGTTTATCTAATTTTTCATTTTTTTAACCATAATTGTTGTAAACAACTTTTGAAAACTGTTTATTTGATACTTTATTTAATGCTCTTTTGAAAATTTATGGTGTTGATAAAGAATAGGTTAGATCTTTATGTATCGTTACTTTCATAATATGAGAAATTAAATTTGTATTCAATTATTAGTTCTGCAGCCTCCGAATCTAATGTTTTGGTCTCCTTTTTTGTGATTTTATCATTAATGTACATATGCAGAGATCGTACGTAAGGAGCAACTAAGGTCGTGTTCATATATATTGGCCGGTGAGCTTCGTGAGGGGAAGTCTCCTACCACACCGCTTGCCTGCCGCGGCGCTCCTTTTCTCAACGTTCTCACTCTCTCTCGGGCTACGCCTGCTCGTCGCGCGGTGAGGATTCGGTGCCCGTGACGTACGCACACATGCATCGAACCATCCTCACCACTTTAACTACATAGCGGGACACGATTCCGAGTAGTCGTTTCTCGCTTCTTTCTTGGCGAACGCGAGAGCGAGATGGTACGAGAGCGCGTCACAATTCGTCGCGAATAGCTTCGTAAATAAACAACAGCCACACGGCTTCGTTCAGGCGGAGCCGTGCAGCGTTCCCGTTACCCCACCGTACCCTTCGTGGGCCAAGCAACTCCAAGTGACGAATCCACGATCGTCATGTGGTGGTGGCTGATTTCTCCTCACGCGCTGCTCGCGAAACCGAACTCACCGGCCAATGTATATGAACACGACCTTGGTGGAATATGTCTATGTTTGCAGCGGTCTTGAAAATGTTCTACAATTTTCGTTTTACATTTGTCGTATTTACTTTGTGTCGTACGAGCCTACAAACACACTAATACAGTATTCTCTCGCGCGACTCTACGAGACAGCAAGGTTGTCAGGAAAATGCCTACCGTAGTGCAGGGAGAACACCTAAAGGCACGGTTAAACATGGCAATGCGCGTTGCAGAACACCATTACAAGGGTCGATTTTTATGGCACGGCGCGCAACGTAGGACCTCGTACCATAGGTAACCTTGAGTGTTCGGCGCGCAATGCGCGCTGTTGCACATGTTTAACTCTGCCTTAAGCAGTGCGGTATATGCGTGCGTGATGACGGCGTGACGTCAAACCAATCGACGCCAAGGTAGGTGTTCCACCTCCACTACGGTAGGGATTTTCCTGCCAATCCTGGTCGCTCGTGTTTCTAACCGTTAAGTTGGCCATGTCTGATGTAGGGGTTGTTTCTGAGAAGAGGAGAATATGAATTTTTCGAATTTAATCAGTTGCGCTACTTGAACGTGACACGCACAACCACTGTTATCTTTCTTTAAAACCAAAGAGATATACTTGGCACAACCCTATGCTCCGGATGCGTTTGGCACGCGTACCCGCAGAGTGAACGATAGCGCAACTGGTTAATTTTGGTGTTTTTACAATTCATTGCATCAAACTGTGTCTTTATAGTGCACATATCAGCTCGGTATTGAAGAAAACATATAAATAAATAGCAATTATATAAGAAGAATTGCTGCTCTAATGTACTTACAAATTATATTTCAGGATATTATATATTTCAGGTGCAAAAAGATGGAACCCTAATTAAGTTTTACATAAAATAGTAATTGGCTATCTAGGTCGTTTGTTTTTGTAAATTTTCACATTTAGGGACATGTATACAATTACTGTCATCAATTCAGAGTTATAAAATATATGAAAGAAAGTGAGTTTCCGAAGATCTGATGTAATTAGGGTATTCCCTGCTTTCCTGTCTCTGCCACTTGAAACATTAAATAGGTACAGTAGCCTGCCGCTCTTTTATGCATATCACATGCTCTCGTGTAAATTGAAAACAAGCAACTTGATGCTTTTGTGTCAAATATGGACCTGTATCTCTTCTTCTGCTTATACAATCTCCTTCCTGCATCCATCTTTTGATGGCGCACACATTCATGCTACTTTCGCTTACTTGATGGAGTTGGTATCAACATTGGGAATACGTCGAGGGCCATGTTTCAGAAGACTTGCAACCTTATGAATCTATCATTCCCCTTGAAAGTTGCCCTTCACTGAACAAATTCCAGCCTTCTCTCTTAGGCTCTTAGGCCTCAGATATACGGGCGTTCTACGTATATATTGCGTCCACCGAAATAGGAACTGTGTGTTTTAATGCAACTGACTACACGGGCTTAGCATACGCTCTGGCATGCTCGCGAAACCACGTCTGTCGCGTGTCATACGTGGAAAACGAAACACGCTGGCAATGCGATACAGTGTTTAGGATCGGTTTGACCACGCAGCAGTAAGAAGTCAAAACGTGATTGAAGAATGTGGTGATTTTGATGACCTGGAAATATCTTGTTGGGGGCATGATTCTGAATAACTTTTTCCTATACATGTTACCGCCGCTCGACCTTCGTTTCCGAGATACATGCAAAAGTATATAGTTTCGACATTACGTACTTATCGTATTTCTAAAGTTTGGGATAGAGAAGTTAGAGATAGATTCGACAGTAAATAAAAAAAGTATTCCTACCAAAAAAATATGTTTTAGAACCAGAGTTATGCTTGAACTAAGCTTTGAACTAAAATATAATTTTTTGCTAGGAAGGGGATGCTTTCGAGAACACATGTTGGGTGTGTGGAGGCTTCCGTTAACACCCCCACGGGAGGGCCTCCCCGCTCCAAATCTAGCCCCCAAACCTATACCAATACCTCGGAAACGATCAACTTTCAATCATTCAAACGGAAACACCGAGTCTATTCACAACGTACTTATAGCTTTTTCTACCTATACTGAGAGCAATAACTCTCACAGAAACTTCAGCATTTAGTGGCATGTTTATTTTCATAGGAGCTGTTAAAACTTGATTTACGCAATGAATAAATTTTGTATAGGAAAGCATGGAATACACCACCAATATCTTAGCTAGAAAAGACGGAATTGAACATTTTTGTGTTCCAGATATTCCACTTGTACTCGTAATATATGTAACTATTCAGGGGTTAAAGATATAGTAAAAAGTAGTATATGCTATTAGGAGCGGAAAACACTTTGTTCATATCTCGAAGCATCACACAATCGCAAGAAAATGCAACCCAGATAGCCCTATTACATTTTAGTACTGTCAAAAAATCACATCTCTTCTAAGTGTTCCACTTTTTTTAACCTGAGTATACCTATATATGTATACATATATATAAAGATACTATCCTTTTAGTTGAAACTCACTGTATCTTATATTTCATATTTCAGAATCCAGTAAAACGTTGTAAAAGTTTTGATTTTCGAGCAAGTATTATATACAGATGTGAGTGTATCAAAAGAAATGGGTTACAAGACAGATGCATGATGTGGGATTGCATGGGTAGACCAGAGTGCATGACGAAATTGTATCCTGTTTGTGGTCCCGGTCGCAATGCATTATTGAAGTTAACTGATTTAGGAGACACAGAAGTTGCCTTGAGAAAATATTACTGTGCTGATCAAGCAAGAGAAGCTGCTCTAGCTGCATATTGTAGACTAGTTTGTAATAATCCTTGTCCGAGTAAACAGGTTTGCTGTTCAAGCGGATCTAATAACTCAAATTCTAATTCTTGCTGTGTTGAACCACCATGTTGTCCACCATGCATTACCTACTGTACTCCACCACCGCCTTGCATTTCTTACAATGTTTGTGCGCCATGTCCACCACCATGTCTTCCACCATGTCCGCCATGTTGCCCACCGCCATGTATGCCATGTTGCCCACCACCATGCCCTCCACCATGTCCACCACCATGTCCACCACCATGTATGCCATGTTGCCCGCCACCATGTATGCCATGTTGCCCACCACCATGTATGCCATGTTGCCCGTCACCATGTCCACCGCCATGTCCACCACCATGTATGCCATGTTGCCCGCCACCATGCCCACCACCATGTCCTCCGCCATGTATGCCATGTTGCCCGCCACCATGCCCACCACCATGTCCTCCGCCATGCCCACCACCATGTATGCCATGTTGTCCACCACCTTGTATGCCAGTGTGTGCACCAATTTGTCCTCCACCATGTATGCCATGTTGCCCACCACCATGCCCACCACCATGCCCACCACCATGCCCACCATGTTGCCCACCGTGTTGTGTACCACCATGTCCATCATTATGTGTACCATGTTGTCCACCACCTTATGTATTCAATTGTTTATGACCAAGTTGATTTTGTATACCTATACATTGTTTTTGTCATATAAAAATCTTAAATGCATTTTGTAATATTTACCTGCGTTTTGCACTTTTCTTGTTCACATAGGAATACATTAATTCAACTAATGTATGTTATCAGAGTGCCAATAAAATGTAAAAGACATGATAGAATGTGTCATTTTCTCAATACAAGTAGAACATATATAATGGAAAATACGAGAAAATAATTAACCTTTTCGTTACGGCGTACATTTCCGCGAAAGTGCTTTTTTCTAATTTTCTTTTTAAACTACTAGAGATGCTGACTAAAGTCGATGCTAAGATCGGCAGCTCGTTCCGTGACGCCAACTAAAGTCGACGCTCGTAAACACAGGTCGTCGCATGGGTGCCGATTATAGTCGGCGCTCGTAGCGAAAGGGTTATTAAGGGGACTAGGCAGTCAAACCGCTTGGAGATCAAGTATTTCTTTGCGAATTAATTACAAGGAGATAAATACAAATTGTGACTACTATTTTTGGCTACTGCTTATTAATACTATAAATAGTATAAAAAAGTGCCTAATTGTAGATTAACTGTAAAAAAAACAAATTTTTAATAACATGTACTAGTTTTTAAGCCTGTCGTCGTCAGGCATTACTATCCTACATAATAAGACGCCTAAGGTAAACACGATTATTGTTGGAAACCCCTCTAGAAACAATTTTCCCTGCGAAATACCAAATTTGGTAATTATGTACTTTAGGGATTCCTCACCGATTTTAATCAAATTGAGATATGTTGTAAAACTCCACATTTTGAATAATGCTGACTTATTCGGACACAACGCATTCCACTTTCCAACTTGTCTCGGGTATTAGTTTGGTTGTGGCTAGGTTAGTGCGGGGCGGGGGGCGTCCGCTCGCGCCTAAGCATGGTAGCGGAGCGATATGAGTCTAGGTCAGGGGTGCACAGGGAGCCTTTTTCAGCGCCTAGCGGCGAGCAACCGGCCGTACGCCGTTATTAAGGGTAGAATCAGTGAGGAGAACTGCAGTAGTGTAGGTGCAGGCTCGTAGGCGCGTAGCGTAAGTACATACACTACTACAGTTCTCCTCACTGATTCTGCCCTTAGTAACGACGTACGGCTGGTTGCTCGCCGCTAGGCGCTGAAAAAGGCTCCCTGTGCACCCCTGGTCTAGGTGATGACGGGAACACCCCACACACCCAATAGGTGCTCTCGAAAGCACCCTCTTTCTAGCAAAAAATTTGTTTTAGAACCAGGGTCTTCCCAATATTCGGCGGCGCCGAACAGAGTCGGGGTTGACGAGCATCCGCAAGTTTCTGGTTCAAATCTTCAAACTCACATCGGTTCGCTACCACACATTAAGCCGGGTCCAGACCTGAATGAGTATACGCTGAGCAGACTGAGCGCGCACGAATGACGCATGCGGAGGGGTCGAAAGTGCCATTGTGTCTTTCTTCACCAACTTCTGTGCTTATCTTAGCCCACTCCGCAGTCGTAACGATGGTGTCATAGTTAGCTAAATAAACATACAGCTCAACCCTCCGAGTCATCCTGTTTACCAATACAGGGTGATTCTCCAGCGACGCCTGTCAAAGAGTTGCCACCTGGTACCCCGTGGCGAGGACAACCCCCCGCAGTACCTCACCGAATTGTATGGGTTTCGATCCTTCAAACGGTTGGCATACCGTTAAAAAGTCAGAAATGTCCAAGAGTTCCGCATTTCTCATCAGATCTTTGCGAAAACGACGTCAATTGATTCCTTATGTTTCGCCGATGAAACTAACACCAAGAATGACGTAATTCGGACCATAATGATGGACATTTCAGAAAAAATTTATTTATATCATTTCAAGTTGTATTCGTTAAAAATAGTCAGATTTACATGAAATTTGGAATGATTTTCATCGGAAAAATGTAAGGAATTCATCGGTGTCACTTTCACATCGATACGATAAAGAATAGGAAATTATTTTATTTCTGAAACAGGTATATGATTACGTTGGCTGTATGAATTAAGAACAATGCAAAGGTGTAGTGAAGAAATGAAAGACAAATTATTCAGTAAAATAGAGCTTTAACGTCTATCATATGGTAATTGCATTATTATTATTGAAAATGTAATTTTTAAATTTTTGATTATCTGTTTATGACAATATTAGCAATGGAGTAAATTCATTCACATAGATCCATCCTTCATGATTAAAAAAAAAGACGCAAGTCGATACCTTCAATAATTTAGGTCATTAAAATTAATTTCTGTTGGCGGGTTTCGTAAAAATCACGGAAAGCAGGTAACTTTGAAGATTTGTATTTTTAAACAATTTCGAATCTGCAAAAATGAGGACTTAACCCGTCCTAATTTCATATGGACTACCATATAGTTCAATATCATGTAGTATATCTCATCTGCTTCTATCATCCACGCTGAACGCAATACACTCCAAACTCCCTTTGATGTGCGGAAGAAAACCGACAACGGTCGGCTCAGGCCATGTACCTTCGCCGGCATTCGCGAGTGGTGTCGAATGCCCCGAGTTACCACGAATGACACGTCCACACTTGCATATGCGTTCACGCTCACCCTTTCTGACGTAGAAGCATGCGGTCCTGGCTACCGTTTCACCCGTCCACATCAGAATATTCGTGCGCACTCAGCCTGCTCAGCGTATACTCATTCAGGTCTAGACGCGGCTTAAGACTAAGCAGCGGTAACATGTATAGGAAAAAGTTGTTCAGAATGGTGACCTTGACAACATATTTCAAGGACATCAAAATCGGCGAGAAATTCCTAAACTACAATAATTACCCAAAATTCTGCATCTTTTAGGTACCAGACGGGTGCCCGTCTAACTGGTCACAAGAAGGGCACTTCGAGGGGCCTAAGTAACCTACGTGCTCGGCCTCACTGCCCAGCGGCATTTGAACCTCCCTAGAAACGAAATAATTCCCGATGTTATTAGAATAACTAATGTGTGACAAAGACTCCGAATCAAAGAAATTTATGGAGCATATTTCCTCTAATAACGGCGCTTTTTCGTTTGCTTCCATGGAAGCCCAAACAGAGGGCGTATTTCGACTATGCGTTGAGCGCGCGTTTGTGTCCCACCATTTCTTGGAATCCTTCGGTCGTGGGTGAGAGAATCCGTGAGCGAACAAGAGAGAACGAAAGAATCATCTGCTACGAAAGAGAGAAAGCATGATACTAGCTTTGTCTCGCTTCGTCTTCCAGCTCGAGCTCGACCCTCGTGCGGACTTACATACAATGTATGCACATGTATAATAAAACAATGTAGTTTTAATTAAACCTTGAGTTTGTTATTGGTTTTTATTTTATGTATCGGAATCATGGACCTAAAGGACGGTGCATAAGTTAGACTTATGGCCGCGAGGAGTGAAGATCTCCGCGGGGAGGTACCATGGACCTGAAGGACACTCCTTTACGTCCATGATCCCGGCGAAACCTTCCCGAGGAGTTGCTGGAGTATCTTCTGAAGATTTCCCCATAAAAAAGAGCGATTGATTAAAAAGTCAACTGCTAAGTTTCTTTTCTTTAATTATTGCAACTTTCACATATGTTTTCTGTAAAAGGAACCAACAATAGCTTATCGGATTTCAATAATATGGATTTGGGTTTACGGTATCGATGTGATTTTCGTATTTTCGAGAACTGGTTATCATACGTGCTCCAACTCGACCTTTCGAAATTAACCGTTTATAAACAGACAAAATTTCGGATTTTAAATTCAATTATCAGCATCTCTCTGCTCTTCAATAGCGATTGCCGTGTGGTAAACTCAGCACAGAGGGACGATTGCCGCACCGGGCTCTTACCAGTGGATACTGCGGATAATGTTGAACCAAAAATGTGATATAATTACAGTGTCGCAACTCGATAGATTTTCAAAGCATATTACTAAATACGTACCTTTAAGGGGTCTGTGTTTGTACACCCGTAACCAGTCCCCAGCACAGAACAGTTGTTCTCAAAGGCGTAGCTTGCGCCATCTGGAATGCTCTCTGCTCCTGCTCGCCAGAAGATCCTCCTCCGGGAAAGAATGAGTTGATCGAGCTTCATCTAAAGGAATAAGCCTGACGTCCGAAGTCATTTATTCACTAGTCGAAATTCAATTTTTATACTTTTTATTACCTTTTTATAAGAAGGTTACCAATGAATTCCTGAGTTTTGTCGAATGAGAATTACTCCAAATATGACATCATTCAGATTATTTTTATAGGCGATAACTCTTGGTCCTCGGATGTTGGGGTCTTGGTATGATGGTTGTCTGGCCTATGTAAATAAAATATCTTGGGAGGAGGAGGGATGATTCATGAGCCCTCAATTGGGCAGAGAAATTTAGCTTTTAACAGACGAATACTGCATACCTATTATAGAACTAACATCAGAACCGATATGTTCAGAAGTGTCCGTTCTTTGTAACAGTTTCGCAAAGAACTTTTACATAACAGTGTGAAACAGTTATTTCTAGAAGAATTTCAATTCTTGTTGAGTAAACCACTGACGTTCTAAGGAAGGGTATTTCATCTTCTTTTCGAAGATCGGCTCATGTGTATTTTCGCTTCATGCCTTATGCGCTTGGACTTCCTTTCGGTTTCTTAGAGGCCCGAGTGTGGTACATCACACGAGATCATCAAGTATCTGTACAGTGTACATATTCATTTAATAGAAGAAGTAAGCAGAAACTATGAACCTTATGTAATATATGTAGCAGTATTGTGTATGTCTGTACTAAACACAGTGGTCTCCAATGTTATTTAAATTTCAATCTGCTGGATATTGTTGTGGGTGTCGAAGTCGTAAATATCTTGCGGGTGGACAAACAGGCCATGGTTTAATGAGACAATCAGGTTGTCCTTGACATGGGGTCAACGGACAATCATCTTGAAGGCCATCTCTGTGCACACAATAGCATCTCGTATACAAGACCCCACCTCTCATTTCAGGATATTTCAATTCAGGTGCGCCCTAAAATAAAAATTAATGTTTACCCGGCGCTTTTTGCATCTTCTTATAGTGTATGGTATTAGAAATAGCGTATAAGTAACGTTTTGAGTCGAAACTTAAAGAATGGACAAAGTTATAAGATTATGAGTAAAACGGTAAAGTGGGCCAATTATAATAAGTTCACCGATTTAGCAGCATAAAATTACTGATGCCGAACGGTTGTCACTCATTTCTCTTTCGGCTGGAATTCTTATGGCCGTAAATGATTCGAGCATAATTTACGGTTGAAACAGTCCGTACCATCATTTTAGGAGTAACTATTAGCGTATATGACAAAACGTAATTGAAAATGTCATGGAATATTACCAAATGTGGTCACAGAATTAATTTTATACATGTAAGATTAATGTCAGGATGGGGTGCGAGCAGATGAACTCAAGCGCGAGTAAAATGTCTTGAATATACATATCTATTGTATAAACTATAAACTATACACAGTGTTTGACTGCTGCTGGAAGAAAATTTAAGGGGTGATTCCAGACACCAGGATAATACGAAAATCAGGAATAACGCTTTTGCGATTGAGGCTTCGTTTGTCAGTTATAAGCGTTTAAAGATAGCGCCTAAAAGCAGGCAATCCGCGTGCAGCGGTGCACGCAGGGCAACTCAGGCGAGGGGCCGAGCAGTGGTAATCAAAGCCACTATCGCACGGTGTCACTCACCTCAGAGAAACTGCCACGAAATTGATCTCTCCTGCATTGTTACTTCATCCAAAAATTAAGGGTACCGTTGAATTACACCAGACGTGTCTGCTCGCTAAATTCATTGTTTCTATTATATCCACTGTATATAATAGAGTGTGTGAGCGCGCGCGCGTGTGTGTGTGTGTAACACAATTGACTACAGTGGATATAATGGAAAGAATGGAGTTTAGGGAGCAGACAGGTCTGGTGTAATTCAACGATACCCTTCAATGCTAGATGAAGCAATAAAGAAGAAGAGATAAATATCGTCGCAGCTTCTCTTAGGTGAATGACTTATGCAAGACAATTTTTGGCGCCCCTAAATTTTTGCACCTGTTTTCTATTTAATATGTTTTGTCTTTACGCGGTACAATGAAAAAAGAATTACATTTACATTTTATTAATATGGGAGTTGGACTTTATTATTAAGTCTGCGATATAGTGTTTAGCGCCCCCTTCGGCTAGCGCCTTTATGCGGCGCATTACTTGCATAATGGTTCCGCCGCCCTGGCTCGACCCCTCGCTTGACTTGCCCCGCGTGCAGCAGTGCACTCGGATTGCCTGCTTTTAGGCATATCTTTAAACGCTTATAACTAACAAACGACGCCTCAATTGCAATATTGTTATTCTTGACTTTCGTCTTAATTTGGTGTCCCAAATCACCCTTTTAATTTTTTTCCAAGCAGTAGTCGAACACCTTGTATATGGAAGCACGAGCTGTCATAACGGCCTATGAAAAATATAAATATTTTAATTTTCTATAGTGGATAATAAATTTATCTACCACACAATTTCATTGCTCTTAACTGTCGATGGGCGAAGTGCTCTTAGCTGTCCTTGGGCGAAGTGCTCTTGTCGAATAAGGAAAACAATGGTACAGACGCACTACACGAACAAAATTCGGGACCCGCATTCAAGCCCTGATTACCGTAATTAGATTAAAAATATTGATGGATCATTGCTCAATTGCTTTCAAATATATCAACGATCATTCGGTTAGCAGCAATTAGATTAGAAGGTTTTATGACTTTTAAACAAATATCAGGCTATTTGAAAAGTATTTACGCATTTGTGTTTGAACTCTGTTACGAAGAAAAACATACAACGAAATAAGTTCAATCATTAATGTGATTTTCCTCTTTTTCAATGACTTTTTGTACTCGCTGTAGTTTTTATTACTTCTATTATATTAATATGTTCTGTTAATAAGGGAATGAATTAATGAAAGTGGTAAATGAAGCAGCAAATGAAACAAATAAATACAGTTTATTAATATTTTTAGTAGTCCCTGTAGCATTTACGGATTTGTTGAATTTATAAAGCATACATTATTGGGATTAAAACTAGGTTGTACATTCGGTTCACTGATTGAATCTTGATACTAAACTGATGCGCGAAAAAGAAGACAAACGTTGGAATGGCTTAAATAAGTGAGTATAGAATATATTTAGTTATGGAACGTCACAACTGTCTCCTACAAAATACGCGAGGACTTTTGAAATGACTTAATAATTTTTGGATCCACGTTTAAGAAATATTTTTTGTGTATATTAACGAGTAGGACTATTCGCCCCTAAAATTGTACACAACCTTCTGCAAACACCTGTACACATCGTGCTACTGTTTTTGTTTAAATATATTCTGACATAAAATAAGTATAAAAATATATTATTTTGTTTATAGTGATTGAAATATGTTTTCTTATGTTCGTGAATGTGGAAATTGAATACCTATGTAGCTTGGTTTAAATGATACTTAAATTTATTAAGTTGATTTTTAAGTTTATTAGAATTACCATTGGACTTGCATCTGCATGTTTCTTTGCTGAACACTCAAGCTCTAATATTTTCATTGGTGGAGGTCCCCTTGTTTGATTACGTTGATTCTGTTGTATCATATCCATGTTATGATAACTATTGTATAAAACAATTAATAAATTGGCTGATACCGTAATAAAATAACCGAAACTATAAAAAGCTTATAAAATAGATTAATCGGGGAAGAGGTGGTAAGTAATATGAAACTACATTTGGCATCTATCCGCAACAGTAGTATTATAACTTGCAACCATTAGGTTTCTCTGTTGCGGTTTGCGGCCGTGAAAGCAGTCTTTACATTTTACAGAAATCGAAACTTTTCATAACGTAAATTTAAAAATGATTTTGACCTTGACATATGTTGGTAAGGTCACCCTCCTGAGTGACCTTCAGACATTTTCAGCCGTCGCTCATTATTTGTTAAAAAGTTATAAGTCAGCCGCGTTGTGTTTTCTATTTTATCTGTGATCGGTAGTTGGTTGGTACCAGATTTGTCTAGGGAAGGGCCGCCAACTTTTCAGAGATTTAAGATAAAAAATATATTTCAGAAACATACTCTCCCGGCAGAATAATATCCCGACAATCAACATATGTTCTCCTTCGACAGCGGTAAATAGGTAGACAGAACACCAGCAACTTGTGGATGGTGCGCATCCGCAAGATGCTGGGTCAAATCCCGATGATCCATTTCTGAAACACCATCTTTTTATCTTTAAGGTACGTCTACACGACGACACTTTTGTGTCTAGATCAAGTGTATAGGACATTAAAAAAAAATCCGGAAGATTGGAAGCTGCCTAGAGTAGTTTGCGACACTGAATTCGACCTACGTCCATTTTACGTCCATTTTAGGTCTGAACGTCCATGGCTTGATTTGTGAAAATGGACGTTTTTAAAACGTTTTCCGGACCTTTTCTGGACGTTTTAAAAACGTGTTTTGCAGACGTTTTCAAGACGTCCAGAATACGCTTTGGTTACGTCCGAAACAGGCGTTGAAAAGAGGCTGTGCGCCATGTGAGAAATGTGGATAGATTAGGATACATGAGTTCAAGGAAACCAGGGATTGTAACCGCTATCTAACCCAAACCATCCACGAAATATGGATAGATCGCACAGGTAAAGCCTACTTAGATCTACATACATACATATATGTATACATAATTACATACTGGGGCATATAAATGTTTCTATGAACATTTGCTCAAAGAAACAATGGAAAACCAAAAACACAGAGGCATTTGGTTAAATGTTTCTGACCGAATGTTTGTAAACCGGTTTTATACAGTTTTTATACAGCTTTCATAAAGTGTTTGTACAGTTTTTGTATATTTGTTTCAGTATTTGCGGTCAAAGGTATGTAGTTCTAGGTTAGGGTTCGAATAATTTTTAAATTTTAGGTTAACGAATTGGCAAATTTTGATGGTTCCCATCATTATAATTTTGTGAAACGGGCGCTAACGTCGTTGATGGCCAATGGATGTTGCATTGCTATTTAGTTGGTCTTGGCAGAAAAGAGAAAGAAGATTTCCATAAATTAAACGTAGCAACGGTTTTAATATGTAACTATCACCCTTATTTTACTGTTCCTAATATTGATTACTGTAAAATTCAATGCAATGTTTCCTCGAAATTTTTCTTTAAGGTGCAGCAGAACACAGGGAAATGGCAGAGAATAGAAAAAATACAGAGGTGTCTGTTTAAGTGCACATCCATATCTATTTTAAGTGTATATCCTGCATAATTTGTATATTCTGTATATTGGACCCCGTACTAACATATTCTTGTATCTACTGTAAATGCATATATTCTGCATTATTTCTGAATTCAATAAATGAAATAAATTGTTATCGAGTTTAATCTTATTTTGAAAACCATTTACTTCCTTAAATTTTTATTAAATCGAACCAGCATTGTCAAACGTCCCAAAAACGTCCTAAAAACGTCCATAAAAGGTACTGAAAACGTTTTAAAAACGTCCAGAAAATGTTTTAAAAACGTCCAGAAAAGGTTCTGAAGAAGTTTTAAAAACGTCCAGAAAAGGTCCTGAAAACGTTTTAAAAACGTCCAGAAAACGTCCTGAACGTCTGACCTGGACGTTTTAAAAACGTTTTTGTGCTATACTGAGTCCATCCTAAGAATAATCCTGTTCCGCGCAGGGATGATTCTGAGGAGGCGCTGGTTGGTCCGACCACCACTTAACCGCCTACGATTTTCTCCGTCTTACCGCCTGTTACCTCTCTGTCAACCGTTCCGCACGCGACGCCTTCATATACACGGTGGCACTATTATTTCCGAATACGCACGGTAACGATTTATAAAAAGAAAAGTACAGAAAATATGGAAAAAAAAGAATTAGGGTCCATACAACACGACGTATGGAGGTCGGCGCTGAGGGGTTAACAATTTTTATTGCCTAATATTACTAATAATTTGTATTTATGAACGATATACAATGAATAACAGGATTTACACGCGTCAATCAATAAAAACGGATAAGTTGTAATTACATAGTTGTAAAACATTTTATTAACTAATGCAAAAAATCAGTATTAAGTTTTACAAATAATAATTTCTGGAAATTGAGAAAACCTGGCCAAAAGATAAAGGTGACGCTTAATTTGTACAAAAATCAGTATACTAAAGTTTTCTAAGTCGCTGATTACGAAAAATCTTATCGTTCGTTGGAATATAAATCCTAAAAAAAGACATAATAAATGGCATTTTAAATAGACTATTTAGAACACCTCCTTAACTGATGTTATATCTGTTCGGAACCAAAGAATTACCGGGTAGATACACTGCACTCCTGCAGAGTTGACATTAACATCGGTCACGTCCCGCCCTTGGACGAGGGGCAGGGAAGTCAGCAGGTAAAGTGCTGGGAGCAATCGCCTGCGTCGGGCCCGTAGGCGGTAGTGGGGGCTGCGCAGAACGGTCACAAAACGGTCTGGGCGTAGGATTATTCTTAGGATGGATTAGTATAGCTGTAGCTAGACACAAAAGTGCCGACGTGTAGACGTACCTTTACGTCTCTCAAAAGTTTGCGTCCCCCTCCCTCAAGAAGGAACACCACTGTGCCGCACAGTGGTCAAAAATCGAGAAAACCTGCCCAAAACATGAAGGTGACACATACAGATACAGGGTGATTCTCTCGCCAGAGTCCTCAAAGGCAATGTCGCCGACAAGCCGCGCCTCGATGAGTTTCGTGGTCATCGAAGCTCGAGACCAGAGGGGCCATACAATGTTGCCCAGCAAGAAGTGACGAATGTGAAGTTCTGTATTTCTCATCAGATTTTTGCGAAAGTGACGTCAATCGATTCCTTATGTTTTCCCGATGAAAGTAGCCCCCAAAACGACATAATTCGGACCATAATTAAGGAAATTACATGAAAAATTGATTAGTATAATTTGAAGCTAACTTCGTTCAAAATAATCCGATTTACAAGACATTTAAAATGATTTTAATCGGGAGAACGCCAGGAATTCATTGGTATCACTGTCATATCGATTCGATGAAGTATAAAGAATTTTTTTAGTACGCCATAATGATTATTTCACCCTCGACCGCGGGGTGCCGATTTCAATTCGCTGTGCTCGGCCGATGATTTTAGTCGACCGGCACACTTGTTTCAGAAGAACTAATTTCTTTATTGTTCATCGTATCTAGGGTTTATACACAAACCGACTTTTGAAAAAAACGCTATTCGAATTCCACTATTCCCAAAAATCGGTTAAACCGGTTTTCGAATTTTCACAAAAAATTTAATTAAAATAGAAAATAAATATCAGTACTTATTTTAAAATATTTAGTTTTTTTAATATTTATGGAATTACAAAAATGTAACAGAATAAAATATACTGTATCTATACAAAACCAAATAAATAAAAGAAATTAAAATAACTAAAATCTGTACAAAATATAAATTATAAACCTGTATTTCATTTAGTATTTTTCTTCTGAAAATATGAACTCACGAAGATTAGTTTTACAGTAAACTGTTACGTACTACAATATGCTTGTGTCCGAGGCGATTTCAAGTCAAAATGTTAACGTTTTTAATCAAATAATTAATTAATTTTTCTATATTAAGTCTAGTATATAAAACCGTTTTTTTCAAAATTTAAAAACCGGTTTTCGAATTTTACAAATTTATAAAAAAAACGGTTTTTAAAAACCGACAAACCCTAATAATATCGATATGGAAGTGGCACCAATAATTGGTAAATACATTTTCTACGTAGTTACTTTCATTATGGTCCGAATTTGGTCGTTTTTGGAGCTATTTTCATCGGGAAAAGATAAGGAATCGAATGACGTCACTTTCGCAAAGATCTGATGAGAAATGCAGAAGTTGAACATTTTTCACTTCTTAATGAGTATTCCAGCTGCTTCGAAGATCGGAAGCCATAACATTCGATGAGGCATCGAGGGATGTTCTTTCCGCCACGGCCAGTCGCTGGAGGATCACCCTGTACATTGTAAATTGTAACGCACGCGCCAGTTCTCAACTCTCCGGTCCTCAGCGGAGAATAACAATTAAAGTAAAAGTTGAAAAATTTATTCGACGCTGAAGTTGCAACGCTCGACGAATAAAAAAGTTAACTTTAATCGTCGAATAAATTATTGGCACCAAAGTATGCAATTTCTATGAAATTTTCCATTTTTTCTGAAAATTTTATTTTGTTGCCGATTTACTTTTAACCGCAAAATAATGGGTATACTGATGATTACCTATGCTAAAAAATATGTTTGCAAAACTAAGCATTATCGGACATATGCGTATACCCACTTTTCTTATTATTCTGATGAGTAGAACCGTCCCTGAAATATTGTCCCATATATGTATAAACACCCTGTATATATACAAATCGGCATGTATATATATTATACACACATATATGTATGTATATGTATACACTGATTTTCGAGAAATTGAAACCATGGTTTGCAGCAAACGCGTATAAAAGTCTTTGTGTATAGCGTGACATTAGTAAGTATTTATTCTAGTAAGATATATATTCTAATAATACTTCTACGGCTATTTTTAATAACTATTTTACGTTGAACGTCATACAACTACCTAACCAATTAATATCAGATGAACTTCTTGAACTAACCATTCTAATGCTGTTATAGCTGCTTTTAATTCGCAAATTAGATCTGCTGGGTTAACGAGTTGTATTGTAGCCATTTTAATTGAATAATTTTTCTATTGATGGTAATGAAATACTTGTTAATTTTGAGGTGACATAATGTAAAAAATGTTAAGTTACAAAAACATTGTGAAAGCAACTGATGTATTTTGTTTTATTTGTATAGTGTTTTTCTTTTTAAATTTTTATAAAATCTTTTTAAAATATAAACTATCGTAACGCCTGCAATATTTATTTTTATAAAATGCTGTATGTTTACGGGATAATAATAATATACTTTGTTTATTAAAATTATAATTGTTTTTCAATGTTATTATATACCAACATATTACAATTATTAAAAACAGTGTTCTTTTACAAAGTACTTTACATTGTATATTATAAACAAATAGCTTATCTGACATAATTGTGAATATGTCATATTTAGATAGTAAAACTAAATTGACTACTCTTCCTTTGGAGAAAGATTTAAGACTTCTAATAGTGTACAGGTTATTCCAAAAATTGTCGAGTTCCTTGAAAGAGGTGACTCGTAGGGTGATTTGAAACAACTTTTTCCTTAGCGAAAATATTCTGCGAGGCTTCATTAACGAGATATAAAAAAAACTGGACCAATCGGAGCGCGGGTCTGCCGGCCGAGTTCCCGCGCTAACGTGGCCGCCCTGCGACTACGAACAAGCAACTCGGCATACATCGAAGGAAATTGCGTAGACTGGCAAATGAAATAGACGTAATAAATAAAATCGAACATTTTGACATGGTTTGTTTACTATTTAAAGTGAATAACGAATGAAGGATACGTCCACCGCTGAAGTGACTCCCACATGTTAAGAAATACCCTGTACAGTGAAGCGGCTAGAATCGAGCAAATTGACTGTATGTATGAAACTAGGTTGTAAGCGCCCGGAGCAAGGATCCTGTTTGACGCTCCCCCTCAACATTTGACCACCTTGTATTGCCCACCTTAGGAGCTTGAGTCCACACTTTACATAGAAAAGGCACAATAAACGTGTTTATTAACTGGTTTCAAACACATTGCAGGTACCCTAATTTGTTTGCTGTTTGATAACAAATCAATAAATTTTAATTACTGTTCCATAAAATGTGTATCTCCTTTATTCGCAATGGAATAACGTAATATATAAATTTGAATAAAGCCATTGATGTAGCTTTTCCAAAACTATGCCTTTCTCTATAAAGATTTCTCATTTAGCGCCCCCCGCCAGGACCCGATCTAGGGGGGTGCACACAGGGCAACTGCCCAGGGCGGAAAATTTAGGTGCGGAAAAATTGGTAGAGAGAAAATTAAAATCAATAAAAAGCAATAAAAAAGTAAAACTTTTTGAGACGGGGTAACAATGTAAAAGGGTAAAAAACGGGGAAAGAGTAAAAAAAGGGAAAAGGGTAAAAAGGGATAAAAAAGGTAAGGTAGGTAATACATGTTTGAATTTAGTACAAAACTTATAAATTGTTTTACAATAATTACTAAATTTTTTATAAAACAAAAAGCTGTTGTTATTCAGCAAATACCTACAAAAATTTCACTCAGTATGACAAATTATATCTATATATACGTCAGAGTTGGGCAAAATGTAATCTAATTACAAATTGCAAATTACGATTAAACTGTAATTGTGTAATTGATTACACATTATTTTCTGTAATTGTTAATTTAGATAGTTGACAAAACCAAATGGTCAACTATCTAAATTAATTATTAGAGAAAATAATTGTAATCAATTGCACAATTACAGCTTAATCGTAATTTGTAATTTGTAATCAGATTACATTTTGCCCAACCCTGATATACGTATATATAAAAGAAGAAGTCCTGACTGACTGACCGACTCGTCAACGCTCAGCTCAAACCGCTTAACCTAGGAATGTGAAATTGTGAAAGTACATTGTTTTCACGACGCAGGCAACCACCATAAGGGAGGATTTTTGGAAATTCCATCTCCAAGGGGGTGAAAAGGGGAAAAAGGAATTTTCTCTGACTCCCTAATATCTCAGGCCCGAAGCAAAGCGCGGGGGTATTTTGCTAGTTTAAACTAATTATTTACAGTCACCTAAATATAAGGGGCGGCAGAAATCATTTTTGCCCAGAGTGGCCGAAGATCTAGATCGGGCTCTGCCCCCCGCAAATCGGCACCCGGGGCAGAAACACCCGCTGTCCTCCCCTAGTTTCGTCACTGTACGGACCGCTCAAAATATCACTCCAATTATCTCAAATGCACGAAGGAGAGTGGACCAACCTGTACATTATTGAATAAAACAACTTACAGTAATATATAACAGTGAAATAAGTTTATTACATACTGTATATGTATTACATAGATCCAGAATTTGACTTTCTTCAGAACGAAACCATCTATTATCTATTAATAAATTTTACCTACAAGAAAACTGTGATATCCACTATAATTTTGGATCTGGTTTAAAAAATTTTTCCCATGGAAAGTAATTCAAATGGGAATTATAAGAACTACTGTTGTTACTTGATGGCAACCAGTTACTTCCTTTTATTTCACCTGAAATCCACGTAGTTATATCCACGTAATAATAAACACGTACTAAACGATACGAAGTTATAATCTTAATTCACTTACTCTCATCAATATTAACGAATTCCTCTGTTTTAGTTTCTAGCCCATTCTTATCTCTTTTTGTGGTAACAGTATGTATTTTGTCACCAATTTGTTGAGATACAGTTACTTTCTCATTTCCTTCACTGTCTCTAAATACTTGTTTCTGTTCTATCGTTCCATCAGACTTACGAACATATTCCTTTCTTATGGATTTCCCGATCATGCGTTGCTGTGGCACAAACACTTCTAATGACTTCGGTTTACTATATTCATCCCATACGTTCGAAAAATTATCAGCGGTAACCCTGTTTAAGAGACCAAAGATTGTTCGCATTAGTTTCAGATATTGTACTCGATAACCTTCTCCCCTAAATAAAATGATTGTATACTATCTAAATGCTAACTTTCCATCTAAGTCTGTATCCACTTTTGCCTTCGTTTCATTGAAATCACCGATATTTGACTTTAACATTTTGTCACGTAAATTTTCATCCTGCAGAGATGGAAATGGTGGTACGTTTGTAAACGCATTATGACCTAAAAATATAATAAATGTACTCTTAAATTTAACCACACATATAGAATGGGCGCAAGTATTCGTACAGTGTGTATAATTTCGTTTACTGTTTTCGTTATTAAATTCTCATGAAACCAGTAACTTTTACAAATTTCAAGAAACATTTTGAATAAATCTTGCGAGCACGACTAACATAATGGTGTCCATTCGAAAATATTAGTATAAGTATTGAAAACAATTACAATGTCAATTCTAATTCTTGAAATTGTTACGAAGAACCAAAGTAATCTTATAATTTTCATTTGCAAAAATGGTTCTCATGCACACACATAAATTCCTGTGACAATTCTAATTAACTTGTCAACACCTTTGATATCTTTTAGTTGCATGGCATTTCGACTGTGTAATTTCTTTAACTCTTAGGTTTCTGTTGACATCGGACAATGTACAAATACTTTTCGTGCCCGCTGTGTATCTATAGATAAGAAAATACCGTCATTGTTAAATCCAAAAGCAAAGTTTTTCAATATGTCATCGATCTGTGACTCAAAGTATTTGGTTATTTCTAATGGATCACTGAAAATGTGAAATTGCATGTTTCCTCTGGGACGCCTATATTTAACAATATTGAAAACGACAATGCAATATTAATGGTCTGCGAGTTATACTTCTCGCGTTGTATAATATAAGATATACATCACCTAAAGTCCTCAATATCATCATCTTCATCATTTTGCCAGATTGGATTTCTAAAATTGTATCTGTCATAGTCGTCTTGATAATCGGAGAACCTACGATATTTTACGAAGTCAATTTCGAATAATATGTATAAGGATATGGCATAAAGAGTAGGAAGCTGACAAGCGTAGACTGTCAAAATAAAATTGTCACATGATACGTGTATTTTTAATAAATACAAATTCTGACGAATATTTACCCATTGTTTTTGGGTTCTCCTGAATTTCGTCCAGTAAATATGTCACGAATGAAATTCCAGAATGGCATTTTTACGCCCCCAAATAATCTGCTTACTGACGAGAAGCATAAAATTACGTCATATTTCGTAAATTCACGACTACATACTACACTACTTTGAAGCAACCGTATATATGTATGCACTACTCAGAGTTAGGTTAGGATCGATTAATCTCCAAGGGCGGAGGGGGGAACACCCACAGAAGCGGTGCTAATGTGTACGTGAACTGACGCCAGCGCCAAGTCAACCAAGTGGCGCCAACGCGAAGCCAACGGTGACGTCACATGTACGTCACTGCGGCGAATTGTGGCGGTAATATTAAAAAATATAAGGTCCTTTACGTCCCTGTTTCTAATAACATTAATTGAAGTACAGTAGAGCGTCAATTATTCGAACTGCTTGGGACCGAGGTGATTCGGAAATTCGAATTGTTCGGATAGTCGAACAGTTCGGAGAATGAAGCATACATGTACTTTAAACAGTTTATAACTATAGGAATTACACCTAAAATTACTTATTAAATACATGAGTCCCCTACTGCGTTAATTTATATTACGCAAAAGTCAATCAATCAATTGGTAGCGCCACACTGCTTCGAAGATATGATGGAGACAGTGATGATGCAGCACTGTTTCGGATAATCGGCGGTTCGGTTCATCGAGGTTCGGATAATGGACGCTCTTCTACTGTATATGTAAAATTGGTGGTATGTAAAAGAAAACACAAAATAATAATGGAAATATTATGTATTTATTCACTAATAATAGTAAATTGAAGGAATGTATCCTGTTATAATATATAAATATATACTATACGTGAAGGTGATAAAACTAGGACTGTTCGGGTGCTCGAATATTCGGGCGGCTTGAAATTCGGACTGAGCCGGGACTCGGTCTTCGAGCCGAGCCGGGTACCCGTAAAATCCGGGCGACCCGAAAAATTCGGGTAGCCCGAATTGTTTCGGGCCAAACACTCGTTTCCAAGTGGGTATTGAGTAATTTATAATTTTGAACATTTACTTATTAAAAGAATTTCTAACTACTTTCAAACCCCTCGGGCTTGTGTGAACTTCGCACTACTCATGTTTTCCTCGTATCTAGTGTGCGTATATAAACTTTTGGAGGGTGTATTTTTGTG
Source organism: Andrena haemorrhoa (assembly GCA_910592295.1). Lineage (NCBI taxonomy): Eukaryota > Metazoa > Arthropoda > Insecta > Hymenoptera > Andrenidae > Andrena > Andrena haemorrhoa. Next base: position 28,005,210 of record OU342940.1, on the reverse strand, counting down.
CAATATATAGTGCTTATGTATCCGGTTCTTCCGGGCGGCCCGAAACGATTCGGACTACCCGGATTTTTCAAGCCGCCCGAAAAAATTCGAGCTACCCGGATTTTTCAAGCCGCCCGAAACAAATTCGAGCTACCCGGATTTTTCGGGCCGTCCGAATTTTACGGGTACCCGGCCCGGCCCGGTCGGTCGAGCCGAGCCAGGCTCGGCTCGCTTTATTGGAATACCCAAACAGCTCTAGATAAAACATATTTCTGTATTTAATATACAAAATATATACATAAAATATAAAACTGAAAGTACAAAACCTAATATTACAGGTAAAATATAATGTAATGCACATATAAACAGGAAAGGAATATATACATATTAACAACTATAATATATACATTTATGAATAGAATATTTTCTAATTGTTGTCGCTATCGTTAGTGCTTTCATTCATCTCATCCGGCAATAAAATTCCTGCGAACTCTTCCGGTATTTTCTCGTTGTTATACATACTGTCATTAAATAAATTTAACATATCATCGGTAATTTTATAATCATGCCAGTGCGCATTTTTATTTTTCAAATCTAGTTTTATTCTGGTGAGTGCAGCTACTGTTTCTGGGTTTAATCTATTCCTATCTCTAGCTTTTATTTGCGTAACAGTTGCAAAATATTGTTTTGTGGCCCCAACGCGAAGCTAACCACGGCCAACCAACGTCGACAATCTATTTCCCGGCGACGCTGGTTGGCCGTGGTTAGTTTCGCGTTGGCGCCACTTGGCTGGCTTGGCGCTGGCGTCAGTTCGTGCACACATTACCACCGCTCCTGTAGATGTTTTCCCCCCATCACTACAGCCCCATCGCTCCTAACTCTGCTAATGCATGAGCCTGAATATGGAGCATAGTTGTTGGGGGTTGAAGCAAAAGACTTACGCCCGATTTCTTCACCTCCGACTAAAGTACCGGTCAGTGAATGACCAATTGGATGCTATCACCCAGATATACACGGGACGTCTTAAAGACGTCCATTTTACGTCCATTTTAGGTCCGAACGCCTGTCGTCTTGATTTGTGAAAATGGACGGCTTTAAGACGTCCAGAAAACGCACAGAAGACGTCTTAAAGACGTTTGCAAAATACGTCTTTAAGACGTCTTGGTTAGATCTGGAAGAGGCCTTTAAAATACATTTTTAAGACGTTTGTGTGTTATTTTAGAAATGTCGATACATTAGTTAAAGGAAACCAGGGATTGTAACAGCTGTCTAAGCCAAACCATCCCCGAAGTATGGATAGATCGAACAGGTGAAGCCTAATTAGATCTACATACAAATGTTTATGAATACTCCCAGAACAATGGAAAACAAAAAACGCAGATGCATTTGTTTAAATGTTTTTGACCGAATGTTTGCAAACAGGTTTTATACAGTTTTTATATTGTTTTCATACAATTTTTATACAGCTTTCATAATGTTTTTGTACAGTTTTTGTATATTTGTTTCAGTATTTGCGGTCAAAAGTGTGTAGTTCTAGGTTAGGGTTTATGAGGGTTTGTGTCTCCAGCCAAAACTGGAGACATCTTAGAAATGCCTGTTTCCCGACCTAACCAAGACGTCTTAAAGACGTCTTTTGCAGACGTCTTAAAGACGTACTGTTTTGTGAAAATGGACCTTTTTAGGACCTGTTTAAGGCCTCTTCTGGACGTTCATGGACGTCTTTAAGACGTCCTGAACGTCTTGTCTGGACGTCTTTAAGACGTCTTTGTGCTATGTGGGCATGTGGCACTCGTCGACCAGTTAGATGCTATCAATTGGCAGTTATGTCCCACACAGCACAACTTGTAAATGCTACGTAACATGGAAGTCACAAATTCTGTAACTTTTGTTACATGTACAAAATATAACCGCTACGTAATACAAGTGTCACAATGTTCTGTAACTTTTGTTACATAGATAGAACATAGCAGCAACATAACCGATGAACATAACTGAAGAGTCACACAAAACATAATTTTTACTCTTCTTATGTATAGGCAACATATTAATCCAGATGTAAATGTTATGGAACGTAGGTGTCACAAGTATTCCGTAATTTTTGTTTCATAAATAGAACATAACAGCGACATAAACGATAAATATCATTTACCGGTTGCTCGTGACTGATCGTGATCTTCGAAACGTGGTAACGTTTCCGCTGCAAAACTCCTACACGGAACGTGTTAAAATAAGGCCTGCCTTTAGCATCGGTGTGTTGAGAGTGCAAAATCTAACGTTTACGCGAATATTAAACGTGACGTGTTGCAATAAACAATTATTACATTGGTTTTAGGTTAAGTTGGATAGATATTTTAATTAATATGTCGTTTGAGAAGAGATTTTAAAACATACTCTTCTCGACCTTTTGCAGTTTATTTATATAGATAGACTCGGTGGTAAATCGCCGGCATATAATGTTCGGCAAATATTGAGCAAACTTTTTAGTACAGAATTTGCTGCGTTATACACGTGGAAAGGAAGGAAGAATAAAATCAACATATCACAATTACAAATGGTGCGAATAATAAAAGGTATTTACACACTTATTTTATGAACCCTTTATATTAAAACTGCGAGCTAATATATACAATATTATTTTTTTATTCAGATCAAATAATAGATAGCAATTCTGACTTCCGCGAGGTCGACTTTAATAAAGAAGTAGCGGAATTGTTCCGTCTTGGATTGCGGAGGAAGTGCAGAGAGGAGAAAAAACATTAATAACCTTATATATATAGTTTCTCAAATATTTTTATCTTTTCAAATATATATATAACATGTTATATTATATAATATGAAGTTTATAAAAAAATTCTGACCGATATTTAACTTTTTTTTTAATTAAAATAATCCTTCCAAATACCAATTATCCATAACGTAACAATAAAGTTATTGCTGTTATCCTGTTGCTACGTAACAGAGAGATAACAGAGAAAGGTAAAATTTATATAAAAGTGTGACCTTAATGTGACGCACACTGTTATGTAAATGAGCCGGATATTTCCACCCTGATGATACCTTCATGTGACCCCCACGTGACGTAACCAAAAAATGATGGTTACGTAGCAGTTACGTACTAGATACGTTTTAGTGCTGTGTGGGGTGGAACATAACTCTAACTGGAAGATTACTGAAGGTGAAGAAATTGGCCGTTAGGCCGGTATTCATAGTCGCTACTTATTTTTAAGCAAATGCTTAAGCATGCGGCATCCTCTACTAACATAGTAGGTAGTAAAGGATGCCGAATGCTTAAGAATAAGTAGCGAATATGAATACCGGCCTTACGGCCGATTTCTTCACCTTCAGTAATCTTCCAGTTAGAGTTATGTTCCACATAACTGCCAAATGATAGGATCCTACTGGTTTAGAGCATTTAAATGCTCTAATCCAATTGGTCGTTCACTGACCGAAAGATTACTGAAGGTGAAGAAATCGGGCGTTTCTAGGGCACGAAAGGGGTGAGTATGTGCTGGGTGCGTTCCACTTACGCCCAAATCGCCCGTGATTTTCATTAAGCTAGGTTCTCCTGTATGATATGGATTAAACAGACCATTGTTCTTTGGGCAAATAGGAGCAGAGTTCCTTCAACGCCATCCAACGAAATATGTCGTGGTAAATAAAGAATACAATACAATACAATACAACGTCACGAACTTCAAAGTCGATTTTCATGAAAATTAAGCGCGATATGAAAAAAGTTACTCTTTCTTTTCGACTTATAATAAGGAAATAAGTCGAGAAAAAAGAGTAAGATTTTTTATATCGCGCTTCATTTTCGAGAAAATCGACTTTGAAATTCTTGCCGATGCGTCCAGTCGCGTACAAGGAAACCTACCCTAATCAAACTCACGGGCGATTTGGGCGTAAGTGGAACGCACCCTATATTGGATCCTCTAAAGAGGGAATATTATTGAGTACCCGCCTCTTCGAGTACTGTCAAATTCACTGTATAAACAAAACACAAAGTTAAACCTAATAAAATACTCCACTAATATGCCGTGCTACCAAATATTAATTATCAACAACGCATGTTTCGTTTATAAAGGAAATTTGACAGTTTTCAAAAAGGCGGGTACTCAATAATCTTCTCTCTCTAAACAGACAATCCAATATGGCGGATGCGCATACTCGCCTCCTTAGTGCTCTAGTGTATGTGCATACATACGCCGCATACGCGTACGTTCATATGACGTGTTGCTGCGCTCGCTGCGTGTTGCGTAGCATTAACTGGTCGAGAGCGAATCCCCGGAATTAATAATTTCACGCAATTTCTTCCGCACATATTAAGCCCGTTCTGCAATCAGATTCATTGTCACACGGTGTAAATCATTGCGCCCCCGAGGCATTTCTATGATATTAATTTCCACTTAGAAACAAAATAATTCCGTCGAATCGGTAAAAATGATCGTTCATTATTTTCAATTCACTCTGAGCAAGCTAACGTCGCCTATTTCCTGATCCTCTCGCGATCGTAAAATAGTTGATGGAATCTACCTTGTGTCTGATAGAAGTAAATTCCTATCGAAACTGCCTTTCTCGCCCGATCGTCGTATCCATCTGTCCATGAATACGGGACAACAGCAGTCAGCAGCTGGCAGCCGCAACAATGTCTGTAGAGGATAAAATTAAGCATTATCAGCGAAATATTGAAAAATGCGATGACAATGAGGATAGAGTATGTATTACTCAACTAATATTCACCTCCCCTAATTTCTAGCCACGCACACGACGATGCGGTTCCTTTAATATCGTTTCAGTATAACCTCGCGACGATGTCTAAACACAGTGACGACGATATCCGAACCCGATGTATTATTTTTCACGATTGTAATGCGCACGCTACGAACTATTATCTTATTTCCCTGGCTCCAAGATGCAAATAATTTCTCCGAAGTTTGCGGCCAATTATTTCGATTATGCTCTATTTCCCCTACGAAAACAACGTTCACAGGGAAATGTACGATCCTTTAGCTGATTTTATTTGTATTAATTTTACTATTCACATGTATCGAATGATAATATTATTTTAATAAATATCTATGTATTTCTGTTTTACATCCTCTTCATTTCACTCGTTCGGACCTCCTTCGTGTTTGACGTTCATTATTTCTCGGCGTGCTCGCTTATTCCGTTTACACACTGACTCCTAATATTTCCGCCTTTCGACGTGTTACAGATACTACACTGTATCTCGAAGCTATCCAATTTACCAGTGACAGTGCAACACCTTCAGGAGACCGGCGTAGGGCGCACAGTGAACGCTTTAAGGAAGTACGACGGCGGCATAGGGGACGCTGCCAAAGCACTTGTCGCCAAATGGAAGGCAATGGTCGCCAGCGAAGAAACCAGCGAAGGCGAGGACGAGGACGAAGCTTGCGTTCCCGACGCGCCCGAAAGTTACAGCGACGGTCGAGGATCTCCGAAACATGACGAAAACTCTATAAGGTACGGCGAAGGGTTTGTTTAATTGTCGCCTGTATAAAGTGTGATTTACCTTCAGATTTAACACGCTCGAGTAAAACGGCATACATTCACTGCGACTTTTCAGACACAAAAGCGAAGAAACCGGCAAACAGTTGCACAGGCATAAGGCGGAGAAAAGCGAGATATCGGCACACAGTAGTAAGTATGCTTCCAAACAGGAACTCAAAGTAAAATCTGAAAAGAGTCCGTCGAAAAGTAGCTGCGACGTCGCGAAAGGCTCGAGCGGCGAATCGGAGAAGCCGAAGAAGCACGATAAGAACAAGCATAGTCACAAACATCATTCGAAAAGCGAGAAAGAATGTGCGAAGGATAATAAAAGTGCCTCTAAGAAAGATGAAGTCTACGGGTCTAAGAGTCACGCCAAATCCGAGAGCTTAGAGAGATACTCGAACAAGCCCGACAACGGTGATCTCCATAAAGCCAGCGAGGAGAATTATAAGAAACGTAAGAACGACGGTTCGGGCGGCGCGCGCAAGGAGAACAAACGAAGGAAGAACTCGGAGAGCGAGAGCGACGAGGGCAAGCTTCACGTGTCCTCTAGTTCCGAGAAGCATAAGAATAATGCTGCGTATAGTACAATTAAAATAAAGGAGGAGCCCAAGGATAAGGATGTGATAAGTAAGAGTGAGATTAAGCAGGAGAAGAGAGATGTCCAGGAGAAGAGAGATGTCCAGGAGAAGAGAGATGTTCAGGAGAAGAGAGATGTTCAGGAGAAGAGAGATGTCCAGGAGAAATCGAAGGCGTGCTCTAAGAAGAGCGATTCGTCTAGCAGTAAGTTGAAGGACAGCGGGGAGAGGCATAAGTATAAAACCGAGGCTCAGGCGAGTCATAGCAAGGAGGAAATTAAGAGAGCGGATAGCTGCCATTCCAACGTAGAGTCTTCGGAGTCGAAGCATCACAATAGTTCCTCTAGCGATAAGCATTGTGATAAAAGTAAGGATAGAAGTAAAAAGAAGGAGTGTAAAGAAGGGAAGGGTAAGCAGGAGAGCAAAAGTAGCAAAGACGCGAAGCACTCGAAGCACGGTTCGAAGGAGCCGAAGGAAGTAGTGAAGATCAAGCAAGAGATTAACGGCGACGAAGGAATCGATTGCAATTCTGGTTAGTTTATAAATATACATGTCGCTCTCGAGATAATTAACAACATGTTTGTAACTGCTGTGGCGTTTTATTTAAATGGCGTTGAATAAATTTAATTTACTGTATTACTATGTGGTTACAATAACCGAGTTATTGTACGTTGTTCGTATGCATACGATGTTTTAAATAAAGTGCCAGTATATTTTTCTACAATGGTGGTGCGTTAAAGAAATACTCCCTTTTCAAAACCGATTTGAGAAATTTAGTTTATCGCGGGGACACAGATTTTTCGACCCTACGATCTTTTCATTGATGCTTATCGGTGTTTTTTTGTTTTTATATGTAGGTGCTAGTTTTGCGGAGGCACTTGGTATGTGCACGGTGGCTCAGCCATCTAGAAAACGCATTAATAATACCACTACAACCTCGAGTTCAGCGAAAATGATTAAACCAGAACCGACGACTACGGCTAATAAGAAACCAGTAGTTCAGTTGAAACCTGAACCAACGAATAGCGATCCTTTACAAGTAATTTGCATAATATAATACTGTACATAGTAATTTAAGCTGTATTCAAGGATGTTCCGACGAAGTTTGTGAACTTGTGAATGTAATGAATATTTTTGGTTGCAGCCACCATCGCTTTTATCATCAAATATAAAGTTAGAACCATTAAGTGTGGATTTGGCATCTACGCTGCCTGAAATTAGCCCCAATTATAAGCCACTGCCATATATCAACCCTCTGCATCGCAAGGAAGAAGACAAAGTTCTTACCGACGTGATTTACGTTAAAAATCAAAGGTATAGCAAGTTTCGTGATTCTCAAATGCTTTCGATAATTGTAGGAATATCTATAAGGGCTAATATTCATTTTTAATTGTAGGACAAAAGTGTATTCCGGGAATAAATCTGCTTATACGACCGTACCAACTCTGTTTGAATTGTGTATAAGAGTGCTAATAGAGAACATCGACGGTAAGTGGTTTGGAGTAATAATTCTTCGCTTTTCTTCGTGCCTAAAGTACAATCTTTACTTATTACTTAAGCACAAGAGAAGTATACAAATCCTTCTTTTATAATTTTAAATCCCAATCCAACGCGGTATTAAATATTGCATACAGGATAAAGCGCTTAAAACAAGTTGGCTGGAGAACTTCTGTATCTTTGTTGACAAAAAACGATGTAGATACCAATCATATGATTTATAGAAGAACAGCTTATTGCTATTGCTTTGATTCTAAACGAAAGCATCGGATATTTCATGGACACCTTTTTTTTTAATGATATAATACATTTTTTTATTTATCTTTTAAGGGGTTATTCTGGTAATCACGCTGCAAAATTCGGCAACATTCAGGCTATTTGTGCTCAGTGAATACAATGAATAACAATGTCAAACTTTTTGCCGGGTATTAAGCTACTTATAATGTATACGGAACAATTTTAATTGTGTTTTTTTCAGTGTTATTTGGAGTTAAAAATCGCGTCTTTGAAAAGATGGCGGGAGCGATTTCAGCTCACAGACTCATCTGAAACAAAAAAACCAAGCTGATTCTTAATCGTTATGAGTACCGCTATCGCAGGTGCCAGAATTAGCCACGCAAGTCAAAATTTAATAAAATCACGCGGATTCAAACTTCAAGTTTCGAAATTTTCCATTTTTACTTGAAGTTTGAATGCGCGCGATTTGATTAAATTTTGACTTGCGTGGCTAATACTGGCGCCTGCGATAGCGGTACTCATAATGATTAAGAATCAGCTTGGCTTTTTTGTTTCAGATAAATCTGTGAGCTGAAATCGCTCTCGCCAGGGAGGTATTTCTTTTCAAAGGGGTGATTTGGAACTCCAGATAACATTGAAAAAACACAATTAAAAGTGTATTTAAAAAATTGTTCCGTATACATTACAAGTAGCTTAATTAATGAAAAAAAGTTTGACATTGTTATTCATTGTATTCGCTGAGAAAAAAAAGCCTGAATATTGCCGAATTTTGCGGCGTGATTACCGGAATGACCCTTAAAAGATAAATAAAAAAGTGTTATACCATTTGAAAAACAAAAGATAGTGGTGTGCAAGTATTATTGGCACTTGTACTTAAAAGCAAAACAATTCAGAACCAAACTATTCCCTGAACCAATTTTATACCTCTGAAAAGGAAGGAGTTACATATTTTGGTGTCATGATTTTTGTAGAATTATTTGCTACGTATTCTGATTTTTTATTTCTCTCTTACATGTAGCACTTGAATTTACTGGTGGTGTGCCTTTCGACATAATAAAACCAGTTTTGGAACGTGCAACATCAGATCAATTATTTATGCTGGAACATTACAATCCTTATTTAATCGGCGATACAGATAGTTTATGGCAGTTTCATTCTAATCGCGAATTTAGAAATAAACAAAGGGAAGAAATGGAAACGTGGCGTGAAATGTACATGGTATGTATTTTCTGTAAAATAATTGTAACTCAATTTTTGGTACAGTTTTATTCAATTCTTATTGGAGCAATAAAATATACAGTGGGGGAGACAGAGATGCGCAAAAAATTATTTGAAATAAAAATTTGTGTACGAAATTTTTATTTCAAATAATTTTTTGCCCATCTCTGGGGGAGAATAGTATGTGGACACTCTTTAAAATTGTATAACTTGTTCAAAATTGGTCCAGAGAACTTGAGTTTTTTTTAGAAGCTAGAAGGATTAGTTTGCTAAGTGACGTATTTCGTCGTTTTGAAAAACGTTGCAACTGGTTGGAATAGTAAAAAAATAGGAAAGATCATTTTTTCAACTTTTTTGGCTGTGCTCGTAATGCAAATTTAAAAAATGCCTTTTGTAGATTGACGTAAGTTGTATACACGCCTAAAATTTCATCAAAATCGGATAACGTTGCTCTGAGCCATGAACGCTTAAAGATCGCAGAATGAGGTCGAAAATCGCTGATTTCGGGAATTGCCGCGAAAAGTTGTAATTGGTCGGAATAGCAAAAAAAAATACTAAAGATCGTTTTTTCAACTTTTTTGGCTGCGCTTGTAATGAAAAAAGTTGAAAAAAGATCTTTCCTATTTTTTTCGCTATTCCGACCAATTGCAACTTTTCGCGGCAATTCCGTTTTTCACCTTTTTTGGCTGCGCTCGTAATGAAAAAAGTTGAAAAAATTATGTTTCCTATTTTTTTCCTACTCCCACCAATTGCAACTTTTTTCAAAACGACGAAACACGTCACTTAGCAAACTAATCCTTCTAGCTTGTAAAAAAACTCAAGTTGTTTGGACCAATTTTGAACAAGTTATACGATTTTAAAGAGTGTCCACACACTTTTGTCCCCCACGGTACATATATGTATCGAATAATAATATGTTACTGACGTATTATATATCGTTTCTGTATAATATATGATTTTTACTGTATGGTAGCGCTGTCTGGACGAAAGGGAAGCAAAACTGAAAACGCTTACTGCTAATATAAAACAATCGATAGACAAATCTCTCCCTGTAAGATCTACGAAGCTTGCATACGTGGATAACGTTGTTAAACCGCCAAGGAATGTCCTGAAGAAACAAGCTAAATACGGCACCGCAAATTGTGTGCCTAATACGGCATCTAGTTTAAAAAAGAAATTAATTAGTGGTGGAGGTCCTGCAGCTGCAACGAACATTGCAGTTCCGCCGCCACCTCTAGCTCGCACCAAAACATGTAAGTGCTTTTGTGTTTGATAGTAATTTTCAAAATGTGTAAAAGTGCATAAATCGGGAATGAAAATATTAAGATGTTTCTTTTAATATACCTTTATGCAATTAATTATCATTCACTGTGCAATTTATGTACTATTATACGTACACTAATTTTTCTAACGAACGAAATTGATGTTAGAATATTTCTAAGCGTTTAAAGACATATTTTTTATGTTACAATTGTTCAATTGCTTCGTAGCGTCTGGTGTCCTGAAGAAAACGAAAGCACCTTTAATGGCGAAAGCTCTGCAACTAATTAAAGGACGTTACAAACGGTAGTTTATACAATTTTTGGTAATATTCAGCACCTTATGTAAGTCACGCATCAATTCATAATTCATGTTACGTTTATGTATAAATATTTCACGTCAGTTCACACTTTCTGTTATCTCGTATACTAACGAAATGATGTTTTCTGATCGGAAATGTGTTCTCATGACATTCGCATACTGAGTTAGGGACTTCGAAATTTATCGGATTCAACATACCCAAATATTCTACAGTTCAAGTCTGCTGTAAATATTATAATCAGGTTCATAAATTATACAGAAGGAGGGATATAAATACTTAGATCTTTTACAAATCATACTGAACTTTTCTTATAGAGGAATGTCGAGCAAACCGTCATAATATTTCTCATTTAAAGTAAATTATGAACTGTAACTTGAGTAACAAATGTTGAAGATATTTTTTTCTTCGTCGAAGAAAGTAACAGTTGACAAGGCGTGATCGCGCACTGAATGAACGCCTTTTCATATTTGACTGTATTCGAGTTTGAAATGCAAACGCCGAATATTTTTAGAATGTATCGTTGTCATAGACAAAACAACGGCTTCAAACATCGTGGTTCTCTGTTATATTATACTTGATATTATAGTTGACGAAATAGTATTTCTTCACTAGTAGTTACAATATTTGTAATTATTCACGTGTACACATAATTACTGGAAAACCTAGGTTATTTATGGTTCTTCCTGATTAAAAATAGAAAATCTCTAGTAATGAATTGCGGTTTTTAAAATCTGATATTTCGTAAAGTATGGCACAAAGTTGACGGAAAGCAAATTTATCTCTTTAAGGATTCAAAATTTGGATTCCGTAGTTTTAATCCAGGACGCGATCTGTGGTTTTTAAGCGACGTGGAAATCACTTATTTATTGCTAGACTTTAACGAAGTCAAGCTCGGAAAAGCGTGCGTCCAGTTCGCGATTTCCCTTAGTAAACGAAGGACTTCACGCAGCCATGAAATCTATTTTCGTTCGGTTCACTGATTTCAATGAATCGGCATTCTATTTTACAGCTCGTATAATTACAGTGTTTAGTGATATTTATCCATGTAAAAAAAAATTCAAAGTTGCGTACATACTAAATATGCACCATTTGTTGCTGTGATTCATTAATTTCGTTAGATTACAATTGTAAATATTTGTTTGCGAGGATATCTAGGAAGGTATACAACAGAATAAATATCCCGAAAGCCGACTAAAATTATAACGATTGCTAGTATTAAGATTGTAATGTGTACTTTGCATTCTTTTATGAGTCACCATAGATCTAAAGTGTTGATAATATCACGCGTTACGGATCCCATATAAAGATGAAGTATATTTATAAGCAGTGAATGAAACATGTAATAGTGCATTGAGAGATGCTCTCTTAATTATAAAGAAAATCGATGAGAATTAACAATATTTAGAAAATTATAATATTTACTTATTTTATTAATTCGAAGTAAGCAGCATTCAACACGTTTTCGAAAGAATGCTGTAAGGCAGTGCTGCCCAACTTAAGCCCCAGAGCTTGAACACCTTCCTCCACTCTATCGCCGTTAGTCTGCATAGAAACAAGCTGATAACACTACACACAAACAAAATGCGGCATATAGAGGGTGGCGAAGGCACGCAAGAGGCCCCTGACGCGGGGCAGCACTGCCGTCAGATACGGTAAAGCAGTATGTTTCAGGTCATTTAAATATATAGTTAGCCGAATACGCGAATATAAATAAATCTAGAAGCTGCAAATTAATATTTTTGTAAATTTTGATTTAAATAGCAGACAGTAATGAAATATTATATGAAATTATTGTTACTTTGTCTAATGCGCGATATACGTATGTGTATGCAGAATTTATAATTGACTATATGTGTTTAGTATGAAACGTTGGTTTTTTATATAATTGTTGTCGACGAATTGCAACTTCTACCAGCTTAAATTATACACAATCCGTTTCGTAGAAATTTTATTTGTACTTCAATCAGAATGTATATTCGATGATGTATATTGAATAATGTGTATAGTATAGATTCGCTCTTTTATTTGAAACTATGAATAGGATTATATACAACATCGTCAAGCAGTTGATACTGGGCGAGTAAGAAAAATCTCCTTTTTCGAAAGCATGTATCTGTAACAATATGTAGTAAGTGGAAGAGATGTAACGAAGTTGCAAGTGGCTTGAACAAAGTATGGGGTGATAATTACCCAGGACCCAGGTCTTATTCCAAGTCGCGCCTGAAGTATTTTAACACTAATTTAGTTCCCATTAATCTTATTGCAGGATGCTCGGAATCCTAAAATGGAATATAGTAAGTCCTCGTTATGAGCTCGTTTCTACTTCGCGTTTAAAGCTCGGCGACTATCCCCACCGTTTCTTGGAATCCTTCGGACGAGAGTGCGGGAACCCGGGAACGAGCGAGAGGCTCCTTCGTTTCCTCTCGCTCGCTCTTGTGTTTTCTCACTCGCGTCATTAGCGCGAATAGTGTCCACAACGCGCTAAGAGCCCGCCGCTAGCCCCCCCGTTCGTCGGGCGCATAACGAGGATTTACTTTATATATATCGAACCGATCAACTCCACGACATTAATCAAACTAGAAACAATTGATTGTTTGACAGTAGTCGTATCTTGAACTACTAAAATTGAGAAATTTACACGAAGTGGAGTTGATCAGTTTGACTTCCTCTAGGTTCATATATGGCTTTGTGTCAATCTACAATTTCATTATAAGTATCTCTTCCACTATATACAGTATATGTTGCATAAATAGGAATTCTACATTATTTACACTGTATCATCACGGAACTATATGTTTTAGATTTTGAAATTCTATTTTAGAAGTAACGACAAATGTAATTTTTTAATTCTGTCCATCTAATGTGAGATACATTCGGACATATACATCAAATATAAAATAAGTGAAAGAGTATGAACAAAATGTCATAATCAATTTTCTATTTATTATGCATAATAAGTTAGAACTGTGAGAATTATATTATACGTCCGTTGTAATTAAAAAAAAAATTAAAAAAGGAAACGAACATTTGGACAATTAAATATTATTATCGCTATGTATTAGTGTGTAACTTAGGCTCGCTTAGTTTCTTTTAATTTAATTTATAATTCAAAAATTGCGTTAACCAGCATATTGTTGCCAACATAGGGCTATATAATAATCATGTATGTAATCAATTTTATATACATAGCGGCATTGAAGAGGGTGTATTTATGTTTTATTTATAGTATACAAATTTAGCGGTCTTGTAAAGTATTTTGATTTTGTAGGTAAATTTGTTTCCTAGAATCGGTATAAATCGGTTTCAGAAACTTTTTAAACGGGAATCTGGAGACTCCGTATTATTTGCGTAAAATATTTGAATATTTGTTTGTTTTATTCTCATAAACCATGATTTTAGTCTAAAATTATATACATATAGTGTACAATGATATTCGTAGGTGCAGTACTTTACTACCTACTCAGATATATATCTATTTCCATCAGATTATGAATTCAGTTAGCAACGTTAGAATGTTACAATAATTAATTGCTTGTGTACTTACGACATCTAATGTAGATATATGCATGTAGGAGTAAAGTACTTCTTTTATGAGCTTTGCAAGGTCATTATATTTATGTACAACAGAAATTGAAATATGAAAGTGAAAATATGTCAGGGGTTGAAACGGTTCCGAAAATAACTGTTTTCAACTGTTATATATAGGTTCTGACTAAAGCAGTTATGAAGAACCGATATTGTTATAAGTGTTATAAAGCCGGGAATCCACTAGGAAGCTATGCGATGCTATGCTATGCTATGCTATGCTATGCGATGCTATGCTATGCTATGCGATGCGATGCTATGCTATGCTATGCTATGCTATGCTAAGTTACGCGATGACGCCGATGCTATGCTATGCTACGCGATGCTATGCTACGCGATGCTATGCTACGCTATGCTATGCTATGCTATGCTACGCTACGCTATGTTGTGCTATGCTGTGCTATGCTGTGCTATGCTATGCTATGCTATGCTATGCTATGCTATGCTATGCTATGCTATGCTATGCTATGCTATGCTATGCTATGCTATGCTATGCTATGTGATGCTTATGCGATGCTAAAGCCGGGAATCTACCGGGAAGCTAAGCTATGCTATTGTGATGCTATGCTATGCCATGCTACGTTTTAAAAAAATTAGCTTCAATACATTCTTATGGAACCGTTTCCACCAAAACCTACGTTAAAACATAGCATAACTTAGCTTCCCGGTGGATTCCCGGCTTTATGGAACCGTTTCCACCAAAAGCTACGTTAAAACATAGCATCGCATAGCACAACTTAGCTTAGCTTAGCTTAGCTTCCTGGTGGATTTCCGGCTTTATGGAACCGTTTCCACCAAAAGCTACGTTAAAGCCGGGAATCCACCGGAAAGCTAATGTTTTAACGTAGCTTTTGGTGGAAACGGTTCCATTAGAATGTATTGAAGCTAATTTTTTTAAAACGTAGCCTGGCATAGCATAGCGTCGCATAGCATAGCTTAGCTTCCCGGTGGATTCCCGGCAACATAGCATCGCATAGCATAGCTTAGCTTAGCTTCCCGGTGGATTCCCGGCTTAAGGAACCGAAATTTATGACTATATCGATTTCGGTTACGTTATATCGTTACGTTATATATCGATTTTATAACAGTAATGTATGTGGCGGTTCTGAGAGTTTACTGTATAACCGATATATAATCGTTATGGAACCGATGTAATATCGGTTCTGCAGAATCGGAACCGAAACCGATATAGGCCAGAACCTTTTTCAACCCCTGGTTGTTAACATCAGAAGGTTAAGTAATGATGATGCAAATAGAAAACGTGTACGCGCATTCGCATTCGTAGTACAAAATCAGTCCAATGTAATTTATTGTATCGCGCATAATTATGTTTATAGAATGCCAATTCAATTTGGAAATTAATAACGAAGTTTACAATACTTTGAATGTGCTACAATTTCATTCTTCAGATTGTAAAGTTTAGTTATATATACTTGTGTAATCGATTCAACAAAATTTGGATACTTTCTGCGAAAATATATGAGTTCTATACACATTTTAATACGTATCTTCGTATAGTTTATTAACTTACTTGACGTTAGAAAAGAAAAAAATAATGAAGCGTTTTTAAAGGAAGTAATTATTACACTTTTGTCACAATCAGTGTGTTATATATATATAATTCGGGACACAATATGTTCATATTGGAAAGTAATGAAACCTTAGCGAATCTTTAATGCAAATAATAAATGCAAGGTATATCATTTAATTTTCAACCTATTTCCTGAGATATTATCAATAAACATTCCTTGTTAAAATTCTTTTAATGTTGTATTGAATAACAGGTTTGGTTACTTTTCCGATCACGAAGCAATTCGTTGTAAGAAACATTTTTCCTTGTATTTAAACGGATTCGAAATGTATATTTTACAAGACTGAAATTTGTTGATATATTTAGAATAATTCTACACGAAATAAATTACAAAATATATATATAAGAAGTGTGTATGATTAAGTAGTCTTTCAACACAATGTGTTGACCCTTCTGCATAATTTAGGCAGTTTTGATCTCAAATCAAACGAAAAACCATCTTTGTTTCCTGTATAGTAACGTACTACTCGAGTTATACTTTTATCATATCTTCAAGTAGATAGTAACAGTCGATATCAAGCGTGTCCCACGAGATAGAATAATAGAAAATAGAATATATGCAGTGTGTACCAGAAAGATGGGAACCCCGGATTAACTCGGAAGTATGAAGTTTTTGAAAAAAATATTTCAGACAAAAGTTTTAGGGTTTGGAAAGAGGCATATGATGGTGATCTTCACTATGACCTAGGGATTAAATTTAGAGGTCATGCCAAGGTCAACTTGATTTTTTTAAATGGAAACTACTCTTTTCGGCACAGGAATTAAAAGAACGAAAAATTTTACCTTCAAATATGTGGTCATGAAATTGAGTAAAGAAATCCTTGGGGGATATTCGAGGGTCAAATCACTTTTTCTAACAAGACCCCGGTTTAAGTCGAGGGGATAAAGTTTTTGTAAAAATGTTTCAAACAAAAGTTTAAGGGTCTACAAAGAGGTATCTGATGGCGATGTTGACCATGGCCTAGGGGTAGTAATCAATGCAGCGTAGTAGTCAAAAATAGAAACCGAACATCCGTTAAATCTTGAATATCAAACACACGACTTAAATATCAAGCCACATACTTAAACGTACAATTTTCTGTTCTTTTCATTTCTGGTGCCGAAAATAGGGGTTCCCATTTAAAAAATCAAGTTGACTTTGTGATGACCACTATTTGACCCTTAGATCATAGTGAAGGTCACAATCAAATGCCTTTTTCCAACCCTTATAACTTTTTCCAGAAACATTTTTTTTCGAAAACTTCATACTTCCGAGTTAATACAGTGTTAATCTTTCTGGTACACCGTACACCCTGTATTATTCTTTGTGAAAAAATAGATGAATGGCAGAGAGTACAATTTTGTTATAAAAGCCCTCATTTTCGAGAAAATTTTGATACCTCGTCAGGTACGTGTATACTTGATTGAGTTTTGCTCTCGCGTATTTAGATATACATATATGTATGTACTTATATTTCTCTGTTCTCGCTTGTATTTATAAACATTACTTAGACCGTGATTTGCTTTCCGTTGCGTCTGCTATCTTATTATCGACCTAAACTAATGAAAATTTTAAATCCTAGATTTTAGTTTTATTTAATTAACATAGATATAATAATGATGTTGTTGAAGATGTTGTTCATATCAAACTGATGATCTACTTTGAGCACATAACGATTATCGAGCACTTACACAAATGAGAGGTTGAATGACGATTGGAAAGATTCAGGAACATTACTGTAGCGAAAGTGACAAAAGGGAGGATGTACTGAATCGGTTTATCAATCACGAATTATACGTATAAGCATAAAACAGAACGGTGGTCAGTTGCTTCATTTTCTATTATTTAGATATATCTAAATGTAATGGTTGCGTATTATAGTGCGAAGTAATCAAAATGTAGGATAACCAGTAAATATTTCAGAAGATAGCTTTATCTAATTGAAATGGGAAATGTATTACCATAGCATCACATTTTACGAAGCGAAATAACTGCTCTTTGGGATTTCAAGCTAAAAATGTACAACATACTCAAAACTAAACGATTACGTTATTTTAAGTTTGCAAACCAAAAAATGCAAGTAAAGTGTCCAGACAGTGTGAAAAATGTATCTGATTTTTTTGTAAAAATTAATGTGCTTCGCGAAGACAGCAATAATGGAATAATTACGTTATTGTGGAACTCATGAAAGAAAAATAAATATATTTCACGAATTTCGAATACAAATATGGGACATTATATAATGATTCATAATTTATATTATTTACGATCATATTATTATCACTATTCATCCTATCCTCATTTACTTAAGTACAAAATCACCTACTGCAGTTCTCCTCACTGATTCTACCCTTAGTAACGGCGCACGGCTGGTTGCTCGCCGCTAGGCGCTGAAAAAGGCTCCCTGTGCAGCCCTGGCCTAGAGCGACAAAAAGTGACCCAAAAATGAGGCCCTTTTTCGCCTCTTTTTGGTCTCACGAGTTTGGAACTGAATTTTATGCCAATCGATACCTTATGATGAGACATCAATCACACGAAATTTTCAAGTTGAGGTGACAATTAGTTTCTGAGATATGGGAGGTCGAAGAAGTCAAAATTTGTTAGCGCGTCAGCCTACACGCTTCGATGTACGGACTTTTATGTTAGTCCAATAATTTCAACAATTATTTCCAGGGGTTTTGCTGACTGCTGACAACGAATTTGAATGGTCGATTCAATATGGTGGATGATATATTAAAAAAGCACGCACTACACAGACATTTATATTTCTTGCTTTTTATTTTTTTTTTTTGTGATTTTTGAAAATCTAGGTTCAAATTCGTTGCTAGCAGTCAGCAAAATTCACAATAGCCAGATTCATTCTTATCATGTTTAATTTGCATTTTTCATCACTTTATACCCCACATTTCTTAGTTTTTCGTTAAAGAATGGAGATTTCTTCTATATATGTATAATTGTTGTAATCATACATTATTAATTTTATTGTAATCTCTGTTTAACTTTAAAAGAATTCATATGACCCAACACTTCACAGCTAATGTATTGTTACATACTAATAATAATTTATTTCATGTACATGTATAATGATACATTGTTGTTATATGTACATAACACCTACATATAAAACTCAATTTCATTATTTCTTTTAGTTTGTTTTACATTTATTCGGTGAAAGAAGTGCGAAATAATTAAAAACAAAGTCCAGTTTCATTTAATTACTTGGTATAATGGAAATACAACAAATAAAAGAAAATATGAAAATGTTTTTTACAATCTTATCCTTCTTGCTTTATGAAGTAGTTTTATCTTTTGTAGTTTGAACTATTTCGCTGTATAATACAATTGTTAAAATTAAAATTGGATTTGAATGAGCTAAAAAGGTATTTTTATTTTCCCTACTGGCGCAATTTGACTATGAAGTTTGATTTACTAAAAACTATGAAACACCTTCCAACCTTATTTTACGCGAATATTTAAATGTTCAGAACATTTACGATATTTGTTACCAAATAAAAATTAAACGGTTACAAATTTGTATCTAACATGCGGAGATGATAAATAACTTTATCAAAGAAAACGTTGTACATATTCATTGCTTGTAAAATGATATTTAAAAAATCTCCAACCTAATGATTTTTCAAATTGTATGAATTGCATCAGTATAACAATATGTTTTTTTATATTTGATTACTCAAGCAGATATTGCACCATGTATAACATTTTCTGCCAAATGATTGGTAACGACATTACAATAAGACAGCAAAACGATCTTCACAATAAGTTTCTTGTGATAGTATCTACTAATAAAATAAGTAATATAATTTTAAAATGATTACTCGTTTTCTATATATTATTCTACTACTGCAAGTATAATATTGATCACATATGACAAGGAATATACCTTCGGAAACCGTCCAAAGCGTGACTAAATTTTTACATTGAATGCACACCGAAACGATAACATTATCCGTTCCAATTGAAAAGGACGTGAGCGATCATTAAGTATATGGTTATTGTCATATTACTCGTTAGCATAATTGGAAAGCCCACTCTGAAATTAATGAAATTATTATGAAATCAATGAATAAATTAATTACGTGTTTTTGTGGAGAGAATTTAATTTATTCGCGATTTGTTATTCGATCTGCATTTCGAAATTTTACTTAAAACATGCCTGATGCAGTGTATTGGATTAATTAACTTTATTGCGATTTAGTTAATTCAAATTTAATTTCATTACTTCATAATTGTCATGTATAAACTGGAGTGATATGATACTGTCTATGCAAATTGAATGACAAATATGTCTCATTGTAGTAATTACACAGGCCCAGTCCTGTGTATACGAAACAATAATAGTTACTAATAAAAAATACACATTTCTTTTAGCCTTGATAAGTAAAAAGTGTTCGAGAAGCATTTAAACTTACAAAATTAGAAAAAATATTTGTTCACTTTTTTCAGTTTTTCGGATTTTTTTCGAAAACCGTTTGTCGAACGTGAAAAAGTAATAGAATATAAAATATGCTCCTGGTCTGGATCTACAACTTTTATATGACAGGTTTTTTACGTGATCAATAACTTCGAGGATAATTAAATAAAATCGACTTTGTGCGCTTTTAAGTAATTATTTAAATGTTTAATGGCCCAGGGGCTTCTTTTCCCCATATCCGATCTGGCTCAAACTTTACACAGATTATTTTTTATTAATTGGAACGATTCTGGGGGATGTTGCGAAGAAAATTCAAACATCGAAAATAAGAGCCACCCTGGTATACAAATACGATAAAAGTGTAGGTACTTACTTGAAGAATTGCATAAAAGTGAATTTGTATCCATGTTGTTCGGCTACGCCCACGCAAACTACATTAGCAGTACCTCCAATCAAAGTTCCATTTCCTGCAAATATATCCACCAATTCAACCACAGGAATAACAATAGTACCTACCGGTATCTATCGAACTTTTACGATTTGGTGCGTTTTCAATGAATAAATAACATCGCGGATTGATTCGGTATAGCAACATATGAAAGTCGTACAGTTTGTAAAAAAAGTTCAATTATATATTGTATTTTCAATGCACAATTGGAGCAGAAGTACCTATAAAATATTTTTATATCTGAATTACAAACGAGAATCATAAGAAGTATTTTTATATCGAATTTTGCAACAATATGAAACAATTATTATTGCTATATATATGGGACCTATCTGTCGATTTATTAAAAACTTAGCCGTTAACTATCGGGTAAACTTAAATGTTTCTTAGCAAAATCTTTAAGTACACAAAAATATTTGGAATTTTGATGAAACTGAGATATGATCTAATTCACGTGAAAGTAGGGGGAGTTTAAGTCATCACTTTGCTGGTTTCGAATTTGTTTAAAAAATACAGACCGCTAAACTTTGCAATTTTTGCTTATTTTCGTAAAAATAAGGTTTATAACTTAATTTATATCTCTGGAACTATACATGGCATAAAGTTGGTTCTAATTTCATTTTGACCAGGAAGGATTAGCTTTCCTGAAAAAAATTATTTTCGGCCCAAAAAGTCATTTTTGCAACATGTGAATTATAAACAAATCCTTGTTTTTCAAATATCGTTTTACGGTCACGTTTTTAAAAATCTGGAAAAATATAATCGAATCCTTTCAAGCTCTTTCCTATGAAATAAGACCTTTAAAAGTTCAAGACATCCAATTTGACTTCACAGCGAGCTAACTACAGGGTGTTCGGCTACGGGTGGGCATCGTTTTAGAGGTGATTCTGCAGGCGAAAATAAGACTAAAATCAAGAATGACGAAATCACGTTTGAGACTTCGGTTCCGAGTTTAAAATATTCGTAAAAAGGTTCTGATACGAGGCGAGGGACCTACGACTGTACCGCGGCAGGTTTACACAAGGGTTAAGCCGGGAATTCACCGGGAAGCTAAGGTCTGCTATGCGATGCTATGCTATGACATGCTACGTTTTAAAAAAATTAGCTTCAATACATTCTTATGGAACCGTTTCCACCAAAAGCTACGTTAAAACATAGCATCGCATAGCATAGCTTAGCTTAGCTTCCTGGTGGATTCCCGGCTTTAGGGTTGCCAACTGTTTTTCTGGAAAATATAATACTATAGGCCAAATGTGATAAAAAATATAGTATATTGTGAAAAAATATAGTACTTTTCAGAGGAAAATGGTACAAAATCAAACTACATTAAAACGATATTTTATTTTTTAAATGTATATTTTTCGGGCATTTTTATTAGTAATTCATTTATTGTCTTTAACAAATATGTCAAAGATTGACTTGCACTGAAACTCGAAATTAACATATGTAAGGAGTTCATTTTTTATTAGAGACAGACTGGTTCTGTTTCTCCCTTCTAGTCACTTCATATTCATCATAGAAAAAAAACTCTCTGTTAAAGTTTAAATTCGTAAACTAATTTTTTTATGTAGCCATAGAATAAAAAAGTAAGTAAAATTGTAGAATTTTATCAATATATTAGAAATATAGTATTTTTACGTATTCTTTTTCTAACAATATATAGTACACTAGACAAAAATATAGTACAATACTATATATTATAGTAGTTGGCAACCCTAACTGGGGTGGACTTTATTTTTCGACCATCAGATTTTTTTGGTCTCACTCCCCAGAATTGTGACACTTGTTGCGAAAATGATCTGGAAACAATTTCAGGCCGATTGGACCACGGAAAAACGAAGCACATCGGATTTGAAAATTTTGAATTCTTTAAAACTTGACATAAATATATGTTATGATATATCGTTGAATTTGTACTTTTTTTCTGTTTAAGAATACGTACACATCATATACGATTGTTAACAAAAACATCCGTGACCTTGAAAACTCAGAAGTGACTTTGAAAAAAAAATTTCCTACCATTATGTTCGCCTTCTTTTTCCAAATCATTTTCCTAACAAGTGTCTCAATTCTGAGGGGTGAGACCAAAAAAATCTGATGATCGAAAAATAAGGCCCGTAATGTCCACGTATAGTCGAACACCCTGTATTATTCAAATGACGTATACAAACGACATCGACAAGTTCCTTAGTCTTCTCAATGATATGGTTAACAGTGATTTATATCTTCAGTAGAGTTGGTTTTTGGAATGGATAATAATAGTTCGAAAATCAGTTTCCCCTTACCTCCCATGCAAGCGCCAAAGGCTAAAGCCCATACTAACGGCTGCAGTGGCAATCCAAGTTCGCGGTTGCGTGCCAGATTAGTTACGATTCTTATCATCATGGTTGATAAAGGCACATTATCGACGAATGCACTTGCAAATGCTGACACCCAAAGTAATAGTAAAATAGCAACCGCTAATCGTGACTCTTCATTTACGGATAGGATAATTCTTTCCGTTTGTTGTCCTATCCAAGCAATAAGACCTAGTCGTGAAAGAGCCTGCAACGTGTCGAAAATGTCACCGAAATTTGAACTTTTGTGGTTCACGAATGGTGTTATGAATATATTTACTTGGTAAAGGTAGTGTTAATTGAAAAAAAGGATGGAGACAAACAGGGTATGTGGCAATGAGTTGGAAAGACTAAGCGTGAACCATAGAAGTGACCCATTTGAAAGGTCACTTATTTTTGTAACAATGATATGATACAAAGGACTTATCAAATTGATGATTATACAATGCTTGGTGTAAAAAAGAATTAAGTAAATGGTGTTCCGCATAAACTAGACCATCTAATTATCTTCTCATAAACTAGACTACCTACAGTCGAATTTACTAAAGAAGGCGCTTTGGGGTCGGGGCCAGAACTTGCGATGTTGCCGCTACTCCAGGCTCGCGATTGGTGCTTCCCCTACGCGGCTCCCTACGCCTTGGGCCTAGAGTAATCGTTGTTTTTGTCGGGTGTACATTGCTATCCTCTTCCAGAGGGCGAACCCAACGTTCTTCCCATAGAGATTTGACAGAGTGCGAAATCTTATTGGCTATTGCGGCAAGTCGAGGAATACAGGCTCATAGGATTCTTATTCTATTTAGCGACATTCCACGGCAAATCGATCACTTTTTACACTCGATGTCGGGGATTTTGTTCAAACTGAAATATTAGAAAGGGATTTCAGTCATCACTTTGCTGGTTTTGAATTTTTTCCATTTTTGCCTATTTTCATGAAACCGAGCTGTACTTGTGAATTTTTATCTCGGAAACTCTTTATCGTATTGAATTCATTCTTTTTTAATTTTAATCTAGAAAGTGCGGGCTATTCTAATACTCTTTTTTTTATATTGAATAATTAATTTTATAATGTTGAAAATTATAACCAAAGTTTTATTTTGCAAATTTCTCCTCGAAGGTCGCTTGTTTTCAAGTATAAAAAAAGTGCCCATATTTCTTCAAATATTTTTAAAATTTTGAAGCTTTATTCTGAAAGATTAATTCTTCTCGATTAAAATAAAAGAAAACTAACGCAATAAGTACTGTTGATAGTTTTCGAGATAAAAATTCGTAAGTACAGCATCTTTTAACGAACATAGGCAGAAATTGTACAATTCAAAGTCCTATATTTTGTAACCGAGTTCAAAATCCTTTAAACAATGACTCAAACCTTTCCGTAATTTCACGTGATTCACAAAATACATATTGCATTCTGATCAAAGTCTCTAAAAATGTGATGGATTCGGCATGGAGTGACTTGTAGATGAAGGAATCTGTTTTATCGAGCGAGTGAGAGAGAGACAGTTGCGCTTGGAGATAGAAAGAGACGTCCGATCTGCTACACAACGTGGCAACATCGCACGAAGTACGGAGCAGGCATTGGGTCTCTCTCGAGCGACGCGCGCCGGCCTACGGGCCGCCCAGGCGCCTTCTTTCGTTAATTCGACTATAGTTTCTTGTCCAGTGCCTTAAAAGCAGTAATGGTAAATATAATGTAGAAGTATTTATTACCTCCATGAGAACAAATAAGGATGCAAAGAATAACAGGGTGCTCCATTCCACTCGTGCCATAAGACCATCCAGATCTGCGCTATCCGCTAAAATTAGTAATAAAAGAACACCAACTAAAGCGGTCCAGCCTAATGATAAATGCAAATTTGGAATACTGTGCAGAAAGAAAAGGGTGATCACCAACGATAATGTGAAGCCAGACTTTACTAGTAACCACTTGTCTCGAATTGGATACTGCAAAATGAAATATAATGCAATCAGTGTCTGCTAATCAAAATGTTAGATTGTTGTATAAGTTCTATAAAAGACCACAAAGTAGTTCATGCAATTGGAACCATTTGGCGTCCGTAGACTTTTTTCCAGGAGGAGGCAACTTCGAGGTGGCGGTGAAGAAAAATATAGTAATGAAAAAACGAGGAGCCCGCTTGTTTTTTTGAAGTTATTTTGTAGTGCCAATTTAATTAAAAATTTAAATCCGAAATTTAGAAGTATTCAGTTTTTTAGTATAAACATAATAAAGATCTGTTTTTTAAAAAATAGGCGATTTTTTCTCAAACGCCAGGGAGGAGCAACTGCCCCTTTTGCACCCCCCTCCGGACGCCCATGGCGAATACTCATTTACAAAATTTAGTTTACATTAAATAATTTCCAATCAGGAATCTGATAATTATCATACAGTTACGATTGAACTTGTTTAAATGTTGTGTAATTTATAAGTGGAATAATAAGTAAACAATTAACAATTAATCATTCACTTTGATTAACAAAGTTTTCATTTTGACCAATTTTTTTATAATTAGTACACAGCAATCTGAAAGTTGACATAGTCATTGAATTCTCAGGTGGAATAAAATAACATTAAAATCCACGGAGTCTTTCTAATTATATACTGATATTCGGTTTGTTTTTACGAAATTCATAGAAACATGACCCCTTATTTGTTTCAAACTGTGTATCTGCAGAATTAGTCAAATGTTCCGAATCGTGTCTAGCATTGTAGTATTGTGTTACTGTTATTGTTTACAAATTCGTACGCATCTATGTATATGTATAAACATTTAAAATAATATTTTCTTTTTTATTTCTTTGTTCTTTAAATGGTCTATTATTTGATTATATTTTTCTGTATGTATACGTAATATTACCATAAATAATGCGAGTATGTAACTCGATAACATATTTAGATGTATGGAACTATATTTTTCTAAATTTCGAAGCGTACCTTGCTTGTAATAAATTTGTTGCTTGGAATATATTTCGGGATGTGGACGATTTATATCATTAATACATTGAATAATTGTAGTATCTGGATTAATTTCTTATTTACCTTTTCTTGAAGCTCTTCCAGCGTAGTTTTGTACCTTTCGAGCGCTACGCTACCCGTCATTAACTTCTTCTTTAATTGCGAGAGTAACCGTTGAACTTTTTTTAATAAGGTTTCCCTTACTAAATTTTCATCCTTACTGTAACTCGACAAACTGGCCGCGGCTCTTTGCCAAATGGCAATTTCATGCCTTAATTCCTAGAATAAATTGACGAAGAAATTTGTGAAACATATTTTGTGAAATACAATATAATTATATATATATAAATATATATAAACTGTCTGGATCATCTACTTTTGTACGTCTGTGAAATATATTAGCATGAAATACAATATAAAATTAATTATTGAAAACATATTTTAAAACTTTTAAACATTATTTTATCGTTAAAACATGGAACGAATCATCGTCATTCCTGGCATCAGCAGTAACTCAAGTTCTATACCTGTTAATGTTTTTCTGTGTTCAACAAGGCGACATTTTTAATATTTCAAAAAATGGAAAATTTATTATTTCGATACTAGGATCGAGTCCGAGTTACGGGGGCAACCATTCAAACTGTCAGTATTAGTAGATAATATAATTTCTTATGTTTAACAGAATATAAACAGATTTATTGTCTTCATTTTGATAATGAATGTGGTAATGCCCGGCATTGCCGAGAATGTCCGGGATTCCCGAGAGTGCCCGGCATCCCGAGAGTGACGGGATTCCCGAGAATGTCCGGGAATTCCAAAAGTGTTGGGGTTCTCGAAAGTGTCGGGATTCCCGAGAATGTCCGGGACTCCCAAAAGTGTCGGGGTTCTCGAAAGTGTCGGGATTCCCGAGAATGTCCGGGACTCCCAAAAGTGTCGGGATTCCCGAAAATTCCAAGGACTCGTTTCATTCAAGAATCAGTAAGTCCCAATAATACGAATCCCGACCCTTTCAGGAATACCGGCACTTTCGGGAATCCCGACCCTTTCAGGAATACCGGCACTTTCGGGAATCCCGACCCTTTCAGGAATACCGGCACTTTCGGGAATCCCGACATTCTCGGGAATCCCGAAACCCTCGGGAACCCATCCCGATCCGGAGAAAAATTCTCGTCCCGACCCGACTCGACATTTTCGGTTTCTCGCACACCTCTACATTAAAGCCTTTTGTAATTAAAGGTTAAAGTGGATGGAAAATGTTTCGTTCGAGCACTTCGGCGGTGTGATCGTTTTTTCTAACCCGCGCGTAAACGCTGAGGAACCTGTGTCGCGTCGGCCGTTGCCGAATTCAAAGCGCGTTCGGGTTTCTTCGGCCTAGGTACCTTTCTCGCGGTTCGCCGCACGCGGGAAGACGCGCTCGACCCGTCGCACGTCGCTCCGCTACCAGGTACAGCCATTATATAATTAACTTGAAAATTCAGGAAATGTTAGCTGCGCGAAGGTTTTATATTCTTTAGTTTGTAACATTTCCTGAATTCTCAAGTTAATTAATTTTTAGTACCAAACAAGTACAATTAATTTTTCAATTGTACGTAATTTTACTTATGCTACAACTAATGGCGTAAGTTCCAAAAACTTACAAATTCACATTTCGAGTGCGCTGGGTTTAAAAAGGAGAACTTCAAAGTTTATATGACAAGGAAGACGGGATTATTTAAGAAAAGTAGTTTGAACGATTCTTGCAGAGGTACCATTGGTATGCACAACATGAATGGCTCAATGAAAATAATTAAAAAAACATAAATACCTGTACATCTTGTGGCTCGTCGAATCTAAGCACAGCTACATCTCGAAAGATAAATCGTAGCTGAGCATAGACTACGATTAGTACTAATATAATGCCAATACTCATATGTATTGTGAATGTACTAAAATCGACACCCTAAAAATAAAAATACAAATCTATGATTTACCGTAAACAATTAATATGTTCGAATAATCAAACAATTGAAATTAATTTAAATGTATATAAAAGTTGGATAGTTTCATACTATTTATTCAGGTTCAATTTCTCCCGATCTGAGCGTCACATGAAATACGTATTATTAATTTCCAATATACGTAGCCTGAACTAACTTTTTATTAAACTCAATATAATATTATAGATCGCACAAATAATAATACAAATATTTTACTGCATAGTAGTACATAATTCTGATCTTATTAGGAAAAGGGAACAAATTCTATATCGTCTGCATTGTTATTATAACTACAGTATTATCAAATTTAAATAAACAAGATATTGCTAGACATTTTTGCCAGCATTCAAAGGAATACTTACGTTATTTATAACATCGCGATGGGATGCGATTATTACGTTGGGCGGATCCCCTACTGGTGTCATAGCGCCTCCGATATTAGAGAAAACCACCATGGAGGTCAATATCGGCACGGGATTTATTTCCATTACTTCGCATAACCGGATGGTCACTGGTGTCATTAAAAGTACTGTTGTAACGTTATCTAAGACAGCTGAGATAAACGTCGCGAAGAAACACAGTGTGCTTATTAGTGGCCATACTTTTCCTCCAGTTATCTGAAAGTCATAGTTAATTTCAACATTGAACTTGACGATATTATAAAAACGATACCAGGTTACGCACCGACACATAGTAAATTAATATAACTTCAATTTGTGTGTACTTCATTGTAAAGTATAATTTAGAATTTTTAACTGAGGAAATAAGTATCTACTTAAACTGGAATTTATGAAATATTTGTATTAAAATAGAATATTAAAGAGAATTTCCTACAAAATTTCATAGATTTATAATTTGCAAAACAATTTACTAAAATGTGCCATTTTCAACCAGAGTCCTTTGTTATGTTACTTACTATGTAATAAACATTTACAGGATCATGCCTAATTGGCAGGCGAAAATGAACGTGATATTCGGGAATTTTTTCTGGGAAATCTAATGTATATCTATTGCAACTATTTCCTTATTTTAAAAGTACATATATTTAGCAACACTCAGTAATTTTATTATAGAAAAATATTAAAAAATGAACGAATAGGTAACAGCCCCTCTCGTGGAAGCTGTTTTTATATAGGCGCTGTGCGGTGAGCAGGATTTCTCTGAGCTAGATCGTGCGAAGTCAAAAAGTGAAGAAGATTCTGTTAATATATGAATTTACCTGGTACGTGAACGAAGGATTTTTGTTTTTGATGAAAATTCTATTTTTAATTAACGAAGAACGAACAATTCAGACATCGAAAAATCGTGATTTGGCGTTAAACGGCCGTCATTTTACCTAAAATAAATTTTCCGAAAAATCCTTCGTTTACTTACCACATGAACTCATATACTAACAGAATCTTCTTCACTTTTTCATTTCAGATGATCCAGCTCGGAGAAATCGTGTTCACCGCACAGCGCCTTCATAGAAACAACTTCCGCGAGAGTGGCTGCTATTCGTTCATTTTTTAATATTTTTCTATAATAAAATTAGTGAGAGTTGGTGAATACAGGGTCAGAATTTTATCCTGCAACCCGCGCACGCGCGAATTTGTAAAATGGCAACAGCGCCTCACGGACGCATTCCACTACAGTTACACCATACACCGGCCCAGCGGAGGGCTGTCAGCGACCGCTGAACAGCAGTGATGCCCGAGCTCCGGAAATTGTAGGATGGTCTCTTTCAAATTAACGTCGCAAAGAGCTATTGGGAATTTCCCGGCCCAGGTAATCGAGCCGCGCGATCCGCTTTTATAATCGGTTTACCGTTTTTTTTCTCATTTTTCGGCACAACTTGGATTCCAATATCTTTCATAGTTCGAAAGTTATACGAAATAGGCCCCAAAATTTTCCACCCGGGCCCGGAAATTCTGAATAGCTCTTTGCGACGTTAATTTGAAAGAGACCGTCCCAAAATTCTCGAAGCTCGGGCATCACTGCTGTCCAGCGGTCGCTGGCAGCTCTCCGACGCCGGGACGGTGCATGGTCGTAGTGTCCGTGAGGCGCTGTTGCCATATTACAAGTTCGCGCGAGCGCGGGTTGCAGGATGAAACGCTGACCCTGTATATGTACTTTTAAAATAAAGAAATAAGTAGTTACAAAAGATATACATTAGATTTTCCACAAAAAATTCCCGAAAATCACGTTCTATTTCGCCTGCCAACTTAAATACGCATGACCCCATAAGTCATTTGCAGGTTTGCAAATGTTATTTGATCGAACTGAACGTTACCTTATAAGCATACACGGCCAGCCAGTCGAATATGCCCGTTTCAGCGACGACAGCAACAAGTATCATCATAGAGAACAATAACATCAATGTATCGACGTCTATCCAAGAAATCAATTCCCCCATTGTTGGCCTCTGTGAAACGAAATTGTTTTATCACGCGAATTACTTATATTCAATAAATAATGCCTGTTACATTTTTACGTATTTCTTTTTGTTACATCCACTTAAAATACCTCATTTAGAGCTGCGAGTATTGCAATAGACATTGTGGACGCTAACATGGCGGCAAGAGTTCTATGCACAACCTGAAATCAAATAAATATGAAAGTATTGTATTGATTTTGTAGTGTACTAACAATAAATAAGTCCGCAATAAGCTTCAATTCTTTGGCTACATGATAATTCGTGTTACTTTAATAAAGTGACCAGATATTTTCTGTCACAAAGTGGGACAAGGAAGGAAGCAAGGCAGTAAGCAAAAAAATAGGTTAACAGATCCGTGCGGATATTGTCCCCGTAGTTTATTGAAGCATTTGTAATATATTTAAAAGTAAATACTTGTGATAAAAATATGTACGTACGTACATATTATCGAAGTGGCATAAACTTACTGTTTTCGAAGCAGTAACTTTATGCCACTGCGAAACTGTAAAAGGTTACATGTCCAATCCGGGACACTTTGCGGGACACTTTTCAATGCGGGACAAAGGGTTCAAATGCGGGACTGCCCCGCACAATGCGGGGTGTCTGGTCACTTTATACTTTAACATAACTAAAAGGAGAGGTTCCCAGGAGTCTGTCTCCAGTTGCTTTGGTTTTTGGATACGTTCTAGAGGACCGAAAAAAAAAGAAACAGGTGTGTGGCGAGCTTGACGCGCTGTAGCAGGTTCGTGGAAAGAGCGCGCACCATAACAAACGGTCGCGAAGCGCGACCTCTCCTCGTCCTTAGGAGAGCCGTTGGAATTGCGGCGTGGACAAGCGAAAGTAAATAAACGGATATATTATTTTACCTAAGAGCACAGTGTCACTCATTTCCTACAGCATCCGTATAAGGTATCTTTTTATTTTGGCCCGCTTGCATGTTTAAGGGGTGAAATCATCCCTCAAATTTCATAAGAAGAGGTGCAAAAGTTCGTATTGTTAGTTTAAAAAATATTATAATATTGTGCTGAATAAAACTTGATATAAATTTCATTTTCGCCATAACTTACTGTATTATAGATGATGTTCTTGTCGTCAGTCACCTTTGTACCTCTTTTTATGAACTTTGAGGGGTGGTTTCACCCCCTAAATCTGTAAACAGATCGAAATAAAAAGAAACTTATTTCTTATTTTTCGGTCCTCTAAAACATAATCGAAAACCAAAGCAATCGGAGACGGACACCCGCAAATCTTATAACTTTGAGGAGTGGTGGTATAACCCCCTAAATATGAAAACGGGCCGCTATAAAAAAACACGCATATCTTATTTTTCGGTCCCCTAAAACATACCTAAAAATCAAAGCAATCGGAGGTGGGAATTGTATATTCTGTGATAGTGTTCTATTTTTTTGTAGAAATATTTCGTAATATTTGAAATATTTTGAAATATTTTAATATTGAGAAACACCTACTTGGAAATATTATAATATTGAGAAATATTTGGTAGAATTATTTTTGTAGAAATATACGTATTAGAAGTATAAGTACACAAGTAAATTGATTTCTCAGAAAAGAGTGAATAAATAGCGTTGTATTACTCACCTGTACTGAAATATTTTATAGAAATTGATAACGTATTTTGTTCATAGATATTGTGTAAAGTAATTACCTCAAATACTATCAATATGTATAACCCGAGTAAAACTATTGCAGCGTACACTATACCATCATCTTTGTCTATTGAGGATAAATCGTAAGCCATGGAAATTGCGAAACCGGATTCCAGGTTTGTTTTTAAGTTCATCGAGATCATACCTCGTTCTAACGACCTATAAAACAAGATAATAGAATGCTTCAGATACCTAATAACATTTTAAATAATTTATGTCGTACATCAAAACATTTTTTTTTATCAGAGATTCGTAATCAACGAGCCTGAAAAACATAGCTATTGATTAAATAGAGTCAGTTGAACGTACTTTTTATCAACGTTCTCCAATTTAAACGTCTTATGGTGCCTCTGCCCAGGGAAAAGGTCCATCAGATTTTCCGGAAGTACTGGCAACCTCCATACATTGCTTATGTTCTACGCACGAAATATCAGAAATTTAAAGAAACAGGGAGACATGAATGAAAAGAATATGATTTTACTATTTTTTGGGGATCTAATAAACAAAATCCTCTTCAAAAAGATTGAAAGATTCTTTGAGCATGACAATTATATTCCTTATTCGTAGTATGTAATGTAGAAGTTATAAACAGATAATGTAACGAACAGAATAGCAACTTTACAAATATTAAATATGTTTTTCACTGATATCAAGAAATATTCAAGATCTCAATATTGAGCTAATACTGAAAGTCAATGTACACGTTAAAAACAATTTACGTAAAACTCTTGTATTAAAAGGTGTTCAAAAATGAAATTTTTTTATATGTGTTTTATAGCAAGTGAATCAAATTTCATTTATTATGGCATAAAATTTAAACTTCATAATATCATTTTCATATATAACGCTATAATCGGAACAATATCATGTGATCATCCAAAACCAATTCCTAAATTCTAAATCAAGGCAGATAAGAGTTCCAATTTTGCCCCCTGATATTTCCTATTTGTGTCTCAAGGGTAGATAACATGTGCTTGTATAGGCACACCAAACAATAATATCCTTTGCGGGGGTGCAATAAAGGTAACACAAAAGTTGTGAGACTTCTTTTGTTGCTTGACACTTAATAGTAGGGTAGATGTGCCGTTTGTGGCCATTGCACTGTTTTTGGCCATATGCATAATTATCTTATTTTTAAATTGCTTGCAGATCATTATTATTTGGAGAATTTCACATCATAAATATTTTGTTTAATATACCGCCAGAAAAATAAGGTTACATTTATTGCTTACACGGGAAAATATATTTTTTAAGAAGTGGCCAAAACTGGTACAATACCTTAAAGTGGTCACAAATGGTGCATCTACCCTAATGCCTGGATACTAGATCGCCTGACAATCATCGCTATACCCGTAGAAATCAGGAGGATTCTTTTGTTCAGGCTTGCATATTGCAAACTTCACTATCTACTGTTCAGGGCGAATTCCACTTACGCCCAAATCGCCCGTGAGTTTCATCAGGGTAGGTTTCCCTGTACGCCACTGGACGCGACGTCAAGAATTTCAAAGTCGATTTTCTCGAAAATGAAGCACGATATGAAGAAAAGTTACTCTTCCTTTTCGATTTATAACAAGTAAATAAGTCGAGGAAAAGGAATAACATTTTTTGTTATTGCGCTTCATTTTCGAGAAAATCGATTTTGAAATTCTTGACGATGCGTCCAGTCGCGTATAGGGGAAACCTACGCTAATGAAACTCACGGGCGATTTGGGCGTAAGTGGAATTTGCCTTAAGTATATTTATAAACCTGTGCTGACGACAGCGGTAAGAATGTTGGATTATATAATTAAATGGGATGGTAGAATTTTGATCGAATCGTACTGGACTAAAAATAATAATTTTGAACGGATCAAACGAATCAAATCATGTCAGGGATACATTATCCCATACAGCACACTTCGTTGCATGAAGGTTGCAGGAAGGTTCCATGTGCGTTGCCGTGCAATGTTCCACAGGGGCGGACATAGGAGAATTCCTGTAACATTCCAGCAATGTTGCGGTGCAATATCCCAGCAACATTCCTGCAAAGTCCCAGCAACATTCCTGCAACATTCCGGAGATTTTCTAGCCATGGTCTCGCAACCTTCCGGAGATTTTCTAACAATGGTCATGTAACGTTCCGGAAATTTTCTAGTAATGGTCACGCAACGTTCCGGAGATTTTCTAGTAATGGTCACGCAACGTTCCGGAAATTTTCTAGCAATGTCGCGCAACGTTCCAGAGATTTTCTAGCAATGGTCACGCAACGTTCCGGGAATTTTCTAGCAATGGTCACGCAACGTTCCGGAAATTTTTTAGCAATGGTCACGCAACTTTTCGGAGATTTTACAACAAAGGTCCCGCAGTAAGCAGGGCTGGAAAACTGTTATAATATCGATTTACCATATTATGCATAACCGTTATTTTTTCGGTACTATATCGGTTCCGAAACGGTTCCAGAATCGATTCTAGTATCGACTTTTCCCTAATTGCTATCAATAATAATTATTGTAGGTGCAGATTACTGTATATGTGCATATTTTTATGTTGCGTGGCCATTGCTAGAAAATTTCCGGAACGTTGCGTGACCATTGCTAGAAAATCTCCGGAACGTTGCATGAAGGTTGCAGGAAGGTTCCATGTTCCATGTGCGTTGCCGTGCAATGCTCCACAGGGGCGGACATAGGAAGATTGCTGCAACATTCCAACAATGTTGCTGGAACGTTCCGATGTTGCACCGCAACCTTCCTGCAACGGAGTGTGCTGTATGGGTAGTGATATTATAAACGAGAAGATTGATATTATGAAATTCATTCATTTCGTATGGTACATTATTTCTGTAATAATCATACGTCACATTCTTATTACTATATTTTTACGAATATTAGTATTTCCCGCAAGCATTTTACCTTAATCTGTTTAGAGTATCCAAACCGAGACTGATCAGTATTGTTTCCTTCGGCAATTAGTAGTTCTAACCATAACATTAAGTATCTTTCAGATACATTCGTATGGTCGTCTAATTTGTTTGACGGAAGTAGTGAACCTTCTATCGTTACACTAATCTGTTTGCCAGAGATGTCGCCATACATTCTATAATCTACGATAATTTAAGGAGCAATTCACAATCGGGAAATGTTTCGGTGTACGATTCTACGGTAAAGGAATATCGCGTCTAATGCGTATTTATCATCGAAAATTCTAAAATTGTATCATAATTACTGTATTCATTTCTGAGATAGGTAACAACATTAACAACAAATGGTGCAAAACAGAAATGTCAAATCATGCTTTGATCTTAATGTACCGTAAACTGGGGGAACATTGGCATGTTTTTGGAACATTTGGCTATATGTATAATATAAAAATTAACATTTCTACATTTGCTTTAAGTACCCTATCAGAACATTGCATTTTTTGTGAATGCACTATAAGTGTCAAAATGCATAAAAGTTTGGTCCTTATCCTTCTTTAATACATGTCAAATACTCGCCGATGTTACCCCGTAACCGGGTAATATTGGCATATCATACAGTTAGTAAAAAAAGTATTTCGACGCTTTTTAAAATCGCATAACTTTGTTAGAATTGGTCCAAACGACATAAGTTTTTTTAGAAGCTAGATGGATTAGTTTGCTAAGTGACGTGTTTCGTCGTTTTGAAAAAAAATCGCGAAATTCCCGAAATCAGCGATTTTCGGCCTTATTCTGCGATCTTTAAGCGTTTACAGCTCATAGCAACGTTAACCGATTTTGATGAAATTTTAGGCATGTATGTAACTTACTTCGAGCTACAAACGGGTTTTTTGAATTTTCATTACAGGCTCACAAAAAAATTAAAAAAACGACCTTAACTATTTTTTTTGCTATTCCGACCAGATACATTTTTTTTTAAACAACGAAACACGTCACTTAGCAAACTAATCCTTCTAGCTTCTAAAAAAAACTCATGTCGTTTGAACCAATTCTAACAAAGTTATGCGATTTTAAAAAGCGTCCAAATACTTATTTTACTAACTGTATATAAATAGCACTAAAAAGTTAAAGTTTTACCACATCTGAACTTACATTAACACTTAAATTTGATTCTTTTTATGTCCAATGTACTTTATTTATTATTTTTTTCATTTTATTTTTTATTTTATTTTTTAATTAACATTTTTAAATTTGGTTTAGGTATCCTATTATAACATTGCATCGTTTGTGATGGCAATCCAAGTGTGAAAATGTATGAAAATGTATTTCCTTTTCCCTTTTTAACCGACTTCAAAAAAGGAGGTTATAATAGATGTTAAGTAGATGCCAATGTTACTCCGTACTGCCAATGTTCCCCCAGTTTACAGTAACTTGTTTATCATGATTCTTTTAAATCTCAGATTGGTGAGTTTCGTTTTATAACGACATCTGGAATCAGTGTTTTAGAGCTTTTGCCGGTATCGTATTATCGTTGAAACACTTTTTATTAATTGATAAAAGGATACTTCTTATCTGGTGTTTGGGTATTGAGATTTGATGCATCGTTTCGACCTTCTCACTTTTAATGACCAGCAGTGCCTGTAATCACGAAATTATCATTGCCAAATTTTGTAATTAACATTATATTATGTGCCTCTCGTTGATATTACCAAACTTTTAGTTAAATAATCTTTTCGTGTAACGAAGAGAATCAGCAAAATCTAAATTTACATTGTTTATGAAAATAATTGATTGAACGAATAAACTTACAGTGAATATGAACCAGCAACAAGACAATAAAATCAACTTCGTATAGCGATAAATTGGTTTCTGCTTAACTTCATGAGGCGCTTGCGTAATATCCTCGTCGGTGATCTCTTCGTTATGTGATCTAATTTCAACGTGTGACATCAAATTAGAACAATAACATTAGAGGCTCAAAAATATTTATACTGTTCCCCGAGTGTCGACTTTTAAATGTACGATAAAATATGACGATTGCATTCTATTTGAAGGTATATAAAAAAACTACACAAAAGAAAAGTGAGTCAAGTAGTTATTGACGATATCTGAACATTTCCATATTTCTTTTTTTAATTATGAAACTTGCTAATATAATATTTGCATCCAATGATGTGAAAGCGTATTGAGAGTTGGACTCTGCCTTTGAAACAGATTGCAAATTATTATATCACATGCTTATAGAGAAGTTCCATATTAGAGAGGAATCAATTATTTAGAATGATTGTGGGTCCTTGCATTTTACTGGTGTTATAACAAATTGGCGGATTGTTTTGAATACATGTTAACATGATGCATAACTGATTTGTGTACACCAGTAGGAAACAATTACGATATTTAATTATAAAAAGGTGAATAACACTAAGTCGTTTACAAAATCCAAAAAATTATTTTTCATCGAGACTCCACTATGAAATTCTTATGTAAGGTGGTCCCCTAAACTCAAAAATCGACATGAGACGAAATCCTATGGATACGTTTTCGAGATATCGGCCGATGAATATTTTGGTAATTTTTTAAGAAGACGACCTGCCGTTTTTGGCCATATCTATATCTTGCGTTAGAGTGGACCGTTTTGATCGCGACGACTCTTAAATAAAAGGTAATTAAATTGCATACAATTCTTTCCTACAGTGTTTTCCAATCGGGCCAATAGTTCAGGCGGAATCGAGCGAAACATAAGAAAAATGTAATGTTTTGGGGCCGAAATTGAAATCGAAAATTCACTACATAGCCTGGAAGACATAGAAATTATCCTGTGACGTTCAGTTTCTTATTTTTTGCGTAGAGTGACGAAGAAAACGAGCCCAACCTGAGCAAAATCCATACACAAATAAGAAAGTTATGGACGATAGAGCGGGAGTGCCTATTTTCAACTTTTTCCCTATTTTTGCATTTCTTCCTGTTTCCTGGCGAATTACGTTTTCGTCTTCAATGAAAACAAATTTAAATGTATTTTATTTTTGAAAATCAATTCTGGCTCTTTCTGTTTCGTTTGCCCGCATTGAGATCAGTTTCATCAGGCGATATCTCGAAAACGTATCCAAAGGATTTCGTCTCATGTTGATTTTTGAATTTAGGGGACCGCGTTACATAACAATTTCATAGCGGAGTCTACACGAAGAAATGACTGTAAACTAGTGTAATTACCGCCAGATGTACTGAAGCCTATATCACGCTATGTACAAAATTGTATATTATATGTATGCTTGAAATAAGATAAAACACAAACCTATTCTATTAGTATAAATAAATATGAAATTAATAAAATATTTTTCCAAATAGAAACTTTCCCTTATTTGTTTTAATTTCAGTACAAACATTTCTGAGGTCATTATGGAAAAGTGGGACTATCGATATTTACCTCTTAGGCAATTCAGCTTGTTTTCCAAGAGACATGTTAACTATCAAACAATCTTTTTTCATGCCCTCTGAAGACCTATAAAAGGGAAAGTACTTAAAATAATTGAAGCATACCTTTCTCGAATTAATTTTGCGTAACCGTGGACAGTTAGTAAAGCAATGTATTTATCTAAATTGTTAAAAAACGAAGTATCGCTGAAATCTCTTTATTGGACGATCAAGAGGGTGGTCAAGAAGCAATTCTCCTTTCTCCTTTTCGTACAGCAGGTGTGTTTGAAAAATACCAACTTTCCTGCCGCAGTTTCATGAACTCGGTCGTATTCCCTTTGAAAAACTGCCAAGCTGGGGTCCAAACGTATAGCTTCTGGCAGTTGGCTCCAAACACGAAGTACCTCC
The DNA here is from genome assembly GCA_910592295.1 of Andrena haemorrhoa. NCBI lineage: Eukaryota > Metazoa > Arthropoda > Insecta > Hymenoptera > Andrenidae > Andrena > Andrena haemorrhoa. The sequence goes on along the minus strand of OU342940.1, from coordinate 27,966,515 downwards.
TCTGGAATCTGACCGAATATTACCGAGCTCGATACAGATGATGGAGTTCCTGTAGCGAAATGAATAAACGTTGAAAGAAGAGATTGAATTGCTGTGTGCATATTGCATCTCGTTATAAGCTACCGGTAAGTGAACCGTAAAAGTTAAGTTGCCTCAGACGTAGCATGTAGGGGAAAGGTGTCTAAAACGATCCCCTTAAGGCGTAATTCATATAAAAAATACAAATGACTATTATTTATATGAAAGTAAAGTAGTTTTTGTAAGTTGGTTTATCTAACTTATTATTGGTTCAGATCAAATTTAACTATCAATTATATTTTTTAATCGCATTTTTGTGAAGGCATACTAAAGGGGGATCCCTAGAAAAATACCTCCTAGGATCATTTTATACCTACCGATAGTAAATCAAACGAACATTAAAAAGCATTGATTTATTTAAATAAAAACACAAATTAACCTAACAAAGGGAGGACACCATGTGATAGACATCGATTTTGATGAGCCTTGGCACGATGGATCTATGTAGAAAATAAGTAAATAGGTGTCCGAGCGTTTCAGCCAATAGGCCTTAATAATAGAGATATTTACATGTAAATTATTAAAAATTTCATAGTGGCCGTTGGATTTTAGGGGGTAAAAATCCCACACTACCCTAGCGCCCGGGGATTCCGCTCTGGAGAATTCCGAATGCCTTTTGAAGATTTCCCCAAGTTACAAAATTTTTTTTTATAAACTTTTTAAAGTTAAAATGTTAAAAAATTTGATATTTAAAATAATTTTTTATAACTTGGGGAAATCTTCAAAAGGCACCCCGACTCCTCCAGAGGGGAACTCCCGGGGGCACCGGTGCGCACATAGTGTGGGATTTTTACGCACTAAAACCCCACGGCCACTATGAAATTTTTAATAATTTACATGTAAATGCCTCTATTATTACGGCCTATTTTAAAAATTAAGCCTGTATACCTAATGAAATTTGTAAACTTTTGGTGAGCAGCAAGTCAACAAAATACCAATGGTCTATTTATAAAAATTTATAACGTTAAAAATTAGTCAACTAGCCCCGGTCTCCCCTAATGAATAATAAATTATATGAATATGATATTCAAATTTCTCCGTTCTATATATTCTTTAATCCATTTGAGAAACTTGAAAAAGGTCATTTTTCGAACATCGAAGAGGGTCGACGATGTCCTTTATATCGCGCGTTGTCTGTGGGAACATGGTTTAACGTACCTGGTGTTCCTCGACTGCACCGAGATCCTTTCCTGAGAAACATCGGTGTTTGCAATCCTGTTTCATCTTCACTCGTGTCGTTTGGGGACATGTTCGTAGTCAGGCCTGCTCGTTAATCAATTTTCATTAGTTAGCATTAGAAACTATTAATTAGTTCCTTTTATCTGTTTCATTCCCAGGTGATACTAAATATTTGAGGTAATTCTAGAATTGTGCACTCCCTGAGTTGTAAACAAATTGCATATTGCGGTCATTTATGGCTTACAAGGGAAGATCCCGAACCCGAAAATTCAAAAAATTCTGAAACTTTGTGAATATGGGGGGGATTTCCTCCTTATTACAACACAATTTTTGTTTGCTGCCCAAATTCACTCGAAGGGGGTGAAATTAACCCCTGAAAATTCGGCTATTTTCAGATTTTGTGTTATAACTCACGAACTGTAAGAGATAGAAAAAAAGTTTCAAAGCAAAAGTTACTTCTTTTAATTAGATCTATCATTCGGCAAAAAATTATTTTACAGTTCGCGAGTTATAAAACAAAATCGAAAAATAACCGGATCTTCAGGGGTAAATTACACCCCCTTAGGGTGAATTTGGGCAGCAACCAAAAATTGCGTTGTAATCAGGAGGAAATTCCCTACGTATTTACGAAGTTTCAGAATTTTTTTAATTTCCGAGTTCGGGATGTTCCCTTGTTAGTTGCAGTGTATTAAGAATTTGAAACAATTTTGGTTTCCAGCTTCGATTTGTTATGCCTTGCATGTACCTAATAATTTGTACTAAGAAAGCATATAATCAGGCACTTGACAATGTTCAACTGTGTGTAATGGTCGTCAATGCAGTCGCTAAATTTGTTTGGAGTTATCCAAACACCAGCAAGGTAGGAACTTAGGAAGAGAGTAGCAGAAGACATGCAACTTTTTATCAAATGCTAAAAATCTATTTTATTCTTGGGAAGATCTGAATTTATTGTTACCGAATCGAAAGCAAAGAAATCTGTTAAACAAAAATGACTTGAAGTTTAGAGCATAGTTATTTGAATTAACAGTTGAAACACAGACATAATGCGACGCGTTGTCACTTGTCAGAAACCCATACACCTGTATAAATAAAATCATTCTTTATTTCACTAAATATAAATATACTTGCTATATACCGTATTCATAATTATTATTCAATCACTAAAAATACTTCATTTAATTTGTGAAAGTCAGTGCGGCGGTCTTCGAGTGCTCGAATGATCAACGTTATTGGTATAGACGAAGACTGGGTAATATTTGTAAGGCACATATTTCTAAATAATTGGTTGCGAGTATCACTTACGAAGTAGCTGCACGCAAAACTGTCACTTTGAGTAGCCCCTGGCGGCACAGTTGCACTGTATAAACTGGTAAATTATCAAAGAATTTCGAACATTGCAATTCTGATCGGGCTATTTACGTGTAAACGGGAGGTGTAAAGGCAAGGAACTGCGTTTGATATCCCACGATACCAACTTTCCTGTCCCTGGTAGGGGTCAAAATTAACGTTCATGTGTTTACGTGTGATGTATGTACTTAAATAGTGTTTCATATTCAAAGCTATCAAAGTTCCGGTATTTGGTCGCACATGTCTCGTCTTTGAAACGCAACCGTAGAATATAGGATCTTACAGATTGTAATTTTTTTCTTTCAGAATAACTTTCTGCAAAAACTACTACTTTTTGTAAAAGTTTTGGTATATATTTTGAATTAATTTAATTATATATAATTAGTATTGTAAGAGGTGAATTTTTGAATATAAAGGAGTAGATTTATTTGTTACCTTTTGTATCAGGGTTTATTAAATAATTTATACTAATTGTGTTAATCTCGAAATTAAAAGGGCTAACTATAAATTATTTTTTATGTAGAATAATAATTATGAATTTATAGTTAGAGATGAAATGTTATTAGTTTCTATTGATATCTAGTTTTTTTTAAAGAGTTTTAAAAGCAAACATGCAACAGGCTTGTTCTAGTAGGGGAAGGTCCTTCGGCGTCGGGCAGTGTACAGTACCGACCAAAGCTAACTCTCGTTTCTAATGTTAGTTAACTGCACTATCGATGGAGAAATAAATAAATTCTATAGTCCTGAGCAATGTATTTTAGTGACGTTCTTTTTTCTTCAGTAGGTATTACCAGAGTTTTAAGACGTTTAACGTTTATGCTGGTGTTCCGTACGACAAAAGTCACTTTTCACAGCTGATTTCTTATTTTTCAGGTAATTAAATAATTCTGTCGTATTACGTACATTATTTTTAGACTATTAGGGATACATAAATGCCCCTAAAACTTTTTTACGTGCTTGTCGCGCAGTATCGGCCACCTTCTAGTCTTACAGTGCCGGCCAATTCTTTTTTAATTTTTTCCTATAATTAAAGTCCTCTGGTTTTTCTTCTATATTTTTCTGCAGAAAAATGTCCGAAATTAAACAGAAAAAAGCAGAACGATGTGAATGCGGCTTTGAAAATGCTACTATAAAACTAAATTAGACTAAATTAAACTAAACTTATACTAGGCTTTGATGAACAAGTCACTGAGTGCATCATTTATAAAGAATCATTCAACGAAGATTTGGTGCAGTGGATGGAATGATAGGGTTGGGCTCTCGAGGACTGTATAGATTAAGAAAATATCTATTATTTTACCTCTGATATTTGTAGACGTGACTATAGTCAGATTTACTAAAGAAGGCGCCTTGGGTCCGGGACCAGAACTTGCGATGTTGCCGCTACTCCAGGCTCGTGATTGGTGCTTCCACTACGCGGCTCCCTACACCTTAGCCAATGACTTTTGACTACAATTTTTTCATGAATAGTAGGATTTTTCTGATATTTCAATTATTCGATTTTTTACAAGCATTTCAGTGCAAATTTGTATGTAAAAAATTAAAGTCATTTCTTCAAACTGCTATAATTTCCAAAATAATTCGAATTTTGACAAAAATCCTACGCTAGATGGAAGATAATATATTCCAGTTTATATATCATTTTTGTATTTTCTTCTCAGATGATCCAGTCATTCCCGGGAGTGTAGGCCAGATTTTTTGCGGCCCTCCGGGAAGCCATTTTGTATAATTTTTCATACAAAATTTTGTTTCTAGCAAAATAAAGGTCGCCTTTAAACTATATAACAAATCTAAGCCCTACATTTTTATTTATACGAACAAAAAATCCCTAACTTTGTCTTTTGTTAGTGGCTTCAGGGTGGGATCCTCCCTTAAACTTTATTACAACGTACAAAAGTATATTACAGAAAACGTGAGTTTTACATAGGGAAGAATACAGTAGATGGCGTGTTAGTAACGCAGGCGTCGAAGAAGCGCGGTATATTCAACAAAACTTTTTTATCAGTTTCATAATGCCCTAAATGAGTGGCTGACTGAGAAACAAATGAGTATCGGTTGTTAGTTGCGCGCGTGTCTAATATCACTATTAGATATTTCAATGATCATTGATATATCTAACGTCTAACCCTATATTTACAAATTTTATAGTATCATCGTAGTAGAATACATAAAACTTACATTTAACTGATATAATTACTTCTTTCACTGGCATCCACGTGTTTCCACCCGGAGGCGACTAGTTCACAAATTTATTTAGGACAGACGAATAAAATTTATATGATGATAAATGTTTTATTTCATGTGCCTCTTTGCAATACAGAAAGTATATTATGTGTTAGTATTACTACTGTCCAAGAAGGATAAAAGGACAGCAATATTGAGTATTAATCCTAAATACTGAATACCACGTATCGCGAAAGGTACCGGTTGCTCCCTTTTCCGTGGCGGCCACCTAGCAGAATATTTTTTAATTAAGTGATGTACACAAATATATGATTTAAATAAAAAGTAGGGGAGACCGGGGCTAGTTCATACATTATTCAGTTTTCAATTTGTTTCATTTTTGTTTGCATTAATTACTTAATAACAAATATGCCAAAATATACTTCGGTCCTTCCTCCTTAATACATTGCAAACGAAAACTTGAGAAAATACATACAAAATGAATGAAAAATTGTTATTTGGACGAAGGCAAAATGTATCAATTTATCCCACTGCGGGGCAAGTTGATACTACTTTGGGACATGTTGATACATCTGTAAAATATCCGTTTAATGAGTAACTAATAAATTTGAAAAATACAATTTTTTACCTAGATACCTTTCCAACAATATAGACTCAAAATGAACAAAGACGTATTCTACAAACCAAACAGATTTTTGTATAAACATAGAAAAACATTTTTATTTTTTTGAAGTCTTGAATATCCCACTTTAACATGAGGTGTCTTCTTCTTTTTGCTAATATATCTTAATAAACTCATTTTGTTAATATTGTATATTTTCGCGCTTTGCCTTAATGATACTGAGTCTCTTTCTATTGCGACACACGCTTTTTCAAAAATATCTTGCGATATTTCGCCACGATTTGTGTTTTTGATATAATTTCGAACAATTTTCGTAGAAATAATAGGAAAAAATCCAATTAAAAGTAGTCAGGGAAATTGATGCGCTGTATCAACATGCCCCAGAGAAAACGTATCAACTTACCCCACAGGAAGTCATAATGCACAAACATCTCCATAAAAAAATGTAGAGCATATAAACAAAATAGCAAAACATAATTACCTTACCTTCAAAAGACTCAATTTGATGCTAAATTAATTCGCATTATAAAATTCACTATACCGTCTCAAGACGGATTGGAAAGTGAACACAACTATTTACTTTTTCTCTATAAATTGAACAACAATCTTCACATATCCCGCCGAAATGGAGCTACATGTATACGGTGTCGAGATAATTTGTCTGTATGTGTACACACACACACACACACACACACACACACACACACACACACACACACACACACACACACACACACACACACACACACACACACACACACACACACACACACACACACACACGCACGCACGCACGCACGCACGCGCGCGCGCGCGCGCGCGCGCACTATGTCCGCCCCGTGCAATGTTGCAACGAAGTGTGCTGTATGGGTAGCCCCGGTCTACAAAAATATATTGTTAAAAAAGCTTCGCTGCTATTTATGCAAGTGTATAACTGATAACAGGGCTTAGCCTATTCATAGTATTTCTAATAAAACTATTATATATTATTATTATGTTTATCATAGAATGTAATTGAATGTAAGTTATTGTTATATATTTTTTCTGTGAGATAATGCATTGATTGGGATCTATGTACAAGCATTTTAATAATATAATTCATTTACGTTTAATCCTGTAATTAATAAAAATGTTATTAGTGTAACTTGAAGTACCTACATTGTGCTGAATTCATAAGAGGTAAGTGCTTGTGGTCTAATTCTCTTAAGGATCGAGTAGGCAGTGACTTTGCCAGCTTCGATTGCACCGTCTATCGTGCCTGGCCAATTGACAGCGTATTCGCTCGAGGCGAAGAAAATCCTTGTAAAACAAGAGCTTATTAATTATAAATATCCCAAGGTACTATGTTGTAGTTTTCCTTTTAATATACTTTTTATTTGAAGTGCTACGTAGTTAACATTTTTATATAATCTATATGTTTCTTGTTTTTCATTTATTCCTTGTACAAAAAGGGAAAAAGGTGCACCTGGGCCCTTGAACATTTAAATAATTATTTAACAGCTCGCAAAGTCGATTTTATATAATATCCTCCAAGGTATTGATTACATAACAAAATATTTCAAATAAAAGTTGTAGATCCAGACAAGGACCATCCTTTATGGTCTATTACTTTTTCTCGTGCGACAGTTTTCGAAAAAAGTCCAAGAAACTAAAGAAAAATATTTTTATTCTTCAAATATTGAAATAGTTTAAATCCTTCTCGAAAACTTTTTATTTATGAAGGTGAAAAAAAAATTTTATTTTTATTTTCGAAGACTACTTTTTAAACATTTAAGGGGGAGGGACGTATACCGAGGTATGCCAAAACGATAAAACAAATTGTTTTTCTACATTTTCAGTATTTGATATGTCATTAATGTTTCCTGAAAACGTTTGACCAAAATTCGAAAAAATATCGACGATAAAAATTACATTTTTTTGCCATTATAAATAAAAAGTGTTCGAGAAGGATTTAAACTTTCAAAAATTGAAAAATAAAAATTCTTTTTTAGTTGTTCGGACTTTTTCCAAAACCGTCTGTCGCACAAGAAAAAATCGGATAGGTTGAGTCTGGGATACAAACCGCAGTATTTTGGCGTGAATGCTCGGATATTGAAAAAGTACTTTCAAGGATAATTTGGATATACTTCCGAATGGCCCCAGTGGTCGATCGACACGAGGTTTGAGGGGATGGGGTGTGGACCCTAAATCTAAAATTTTAGTTTCGGGTATTCATTAGTTTTCGAAATATTGATAAAAAAGTTACCGTAAACTAGGGTGACTTCGCCCACTTTTTTACTCTGGCTGAAAAATTACCATATGCTTGAATTCGCTATTGTTTTTTTCTGTTGACCTTGGAGAAATTATTGCTATCGATTACAAAACACCATATGTTTTAATTACTTCACAATAAAATAAAATAAAGTTCATCCGAAAAGTGGGCAATGTCACCCCGGCCCGGGCAAAGTCACCCCAGTTTACGGTATTGTTAATTTTTTTTACAATCTATATTTTTGAACTGCGTATACGTAGCCCTAACGGGGATCTATCCTGCCGCCCCCCCCCAATTTGTTCTACGGACAGTTGGACGCGTTCCTCTTACCTCCGCGCGCCCTTCAAGCGCCTAAAACCTAAAAGGCACGCGTACGGGTAAACAGTGTAGTTGTTGGCCACTTAAGTCAGAGGTTCACATACATATGTAAACGTTGGATTATAAGTCTTATTTTGATAGCTTTAAGAACACAATTAGTGTTAATAGCTGTAAACGACTCTAATAGTCTAGAAATAGAATTTGTTTAAAAAAGAAGAGTAGTAGGATCCACAAAAATGTACAGAAAATACGTTACCTACGACAAAACATAGTTATTGGCCAGGCGAAGGCAATGATTGGCCGATCGTTTGGCAGTTATTGGCCACTATTTCATAACCTATATGTGACATATACCCTACCTAATTATGAAATAATACCTTTTCTACTATGTTTCTATATTAGCTAGTATTGCACCTTCTTTTAACAGCGTTTTAGATTGTATTAAAAGCATTTTCTTTTAAAACCTAACCTCTTAAAATCACAACAAAGAACTGTTTCACTGTTGCTATGACTGTTAGCTACCCATTGGCCTCGTGGCCAATGACTGTCGTAAGACATTATTTACATTACAGTTTTTGGCCACCTATAATTTTTGCAATAATGTATAATATTAATGAATAAATAATCAGTTTTTATAAAGTTTAAACCTTTATGTGTCTATATAACGAATACGAGAGTTATATATATATATATATCGTAAGTACATTAAATTATCTAAGAATTGCCTCATGTAACCGTAAGGCTATTCAATTCAGCACTGTAGTTTTCAAGCATCGATTTCAAGTTATCTATTTTTTACACTTAGTATAACAATGAGTAGCAAAATAGTGATTGCATTCGACGCATGAAAGTACAAGGTATCTGAATATGTTCATTATAAAAGGCATAATGCACATTATTTCTTAATATTCATGTTTTTTTAAAAAAAAAGGCCAATCACTGCCAGGTGGCCAATAACTACACTGTTTACCCCTATTTAGCTGAAATTGAAAGCCAATTTTTTTCGAAAACGAAGTGCGATATTAAAAAATTGTATTCTATATTTTCGCCTTATTTTGGCCCATAGAATCAGCCCCTAGAGTATTGACTCTCATATGTTGAAATATCCACCCTGTATAATAGGATGAATCGCATCCGCAAGTTTCTGGTTCAAATTTCCAAACTCACATCGGTTCGCTACCACGAATTACGGGCCCCCTGCGCTAATGTAGCCCACGCCAATACTAATATCCAGAACAAGTTGAAAAGTGGAATGCGTTATGTCGAAATAAGTCAACGGACATACTAAAAGTTTTTTATTAATATCTCGGAAACTAATAAATTCCCGAAGCAACAATTTTAGATGTAGGGTCCACACACCCTTCCCCTCGAACCTCATGTCGATCGGCCACTGGGGCCATTCGGAAGTATAGCCGATAATTTTATTGATTATAGGCCTGTGACAGCTAAAGTATGAAGCGAATGGCATGCAAGATACATCTAAATTCCCGGCGAATGTAAGATCAATTTTAATCTCGTGATATCAATGACGAAGCCGAAATGGATCACTCCGATGAATGTTATTGTTTACACAGAAACTTTTTCCGGGCGAAAACGCGTCCACCGTAACCACTCGCCTTCCTCGCTTTTTTCTTGCCGAAGGCGAGAGCGAGTCGGAGTGACTGAGCACGGGCGGGGAGCGGTGCGGGGCGAACGCAGTTGATGCTTTGTCTCGCTCTGTCTTCCGGGCGCGTGATATTCCGCGCGTTGCGTGCGCGGCGGAGTACATATCAGGCATCCGAGGGACTGAGCGAGACAGGGAGTCAGCGCGTCGTCTGCTTCGTACCATTCCTCGCTCGCGTTCGGCCAAATCTACTTAGTTTTTAACGTTTAAATTCTGTACTTTTGCGGACCCCCTATCCACGCTCACAACGGTTACGCACTCGGTCCGAAGGTAATCTCGGGAACGGACATCTTTTGTCTACTCGACGCTATATTTATTGTTTGGATGTTGCTTTTAGTTTTGAAGTTATAAGACGAAATATTCTCTCCCGTTTTCGTCACTCTTTTCGTAACGCTCGACATTTCGTGCATGCCTCACAGTACTGTAACGATTTTAAAGGCGTATTCACGTCAAAAGTAATAGAACATAAAAGATGCTCCTTGTCTGGATATGTTAAGAAATGCCAACATGTTAGACGCCTCTATTCATATTAGTATTTAAAATATGTACACACCTTCCAGTAGGAACGCCTATGCAATTGATACTATTGATATTGGCAGTTGGCTTCATAACGCTCATCGGACTGCTATCAATATTCACATTTGACGAGTAGTGACTACGTTCTCTATACTTCAGATAGATCGAGGCTTTGGTGGTATCGAAACACTTATTCAATGTATTAAACAATCCTTTATCTTGCGTGTGCGTGGAATTAACTTCAGCAAGGTACCCGGCAAGTACAAACTGTCCCATATCATTATGCGTCGCATTATACGCCATATTTAGATTGCTACTGGAATCCCATGTAGTCATAATATCCCCTGAGAAACTGTTACCCCAGGGTGGCGTTTTGTAAGTCATATGGAAGAATACGTTTTCGTCTAACGCGTACTCGTTTTGCGCGTTTAATAATAAATATTGCGAAGGCGAATTAACGACAATACGATTATGCATTGGCGGTGGTACAGCGACGATCACAAATTCGCACCTGTAAAAGAAAATGAAACAATAAATTTGATTTGATATGAAACGTATCCTGTATTTGTTAATTGTAGAGTAAAAAGTACGGATAGGTTAGTGTTAATCTACAGGGTGCGTAAAATGTTGGGAGACATCTTTTTGAGAGCTTTCTTTCTCATAATTATTTATATGTTTTTGAAGTTCTGCTTGTTTATTTGAATTACAATTTTGTACTAGAAAGGTTTTTCCTTGTCTTATTTGTTTACACAGTTGAGCAATAATGAACCGAGTAAATGAGAGTGACCATCATTGAGTTGCACAAGGAGGGAGTGAAGACCACCAGATTTGAATCCAATGGATTTCTCGGTTTGCTCAATCCTGGAGCACAAGATCTCAGGAGTGCGTTTTAATTCAAATTTAATTTCAATTTATTATTATTATTATTATTGTTATTGTTATTGTTATTGTCATCGTCATCGTCATCGTCATTGTTATTGTTATTGTCATTGTCATTGTTGTTGTTGTTGTTGTTGTTGTTATTATTATTATTGTTATTATTATTATTATTATTATTATTATTATTATTATTATTATTATTATTATTATTATTATTATTATTATTATTATTATTATTATTATTATTATTATTATTATTATTATTATTATTATTATTATTAATTTATTTATGAACGGGGAAAACCCCATAGAAATACAAAATTAGATTACAATGACTTATTGTACATGGGCAGGCCCGCAATAAGATTTTTGGGGCCCGGGGCTATCAAGCCTTCGAGGGCCCCCGCGGTTGAAAAGCGGAGGGTGGGGTAAAAAATGATTGCAATACAACGCACAATAAAATGCATAAATCTTGAAAAATCGAAATTTATTGTACATAAAATTAAATAATATTGTATTATAACGAAAAATTATTATTAAAAGACAAACATCGGAAAGATAGTATAAAATGATCTTTTAGTTGAAATGGTTTTTTCTTGACTTCCATTTTGCAAAATCTTGTATCTCTGAGTGAGCTTAGAACTGAAGGCTTAGAATGGCCCTCCCCCCTGAAAAATGGGACCCGGGGCTGCAGGCCCCCTAGCCCCCTTTTTATCCAGCCCTAACATGGGACACAATCACCCCAAAACACTGTGTATTGGGATCATTTTCGTTAAGGCTATTTTTCTCTTTATCATAATTCTTTAGGTAATTGGGAATGATTACACAGATCGACAAAATTTAACTTTTTTCGGACTTGTCACATTCAATAGCCGTCTCTTACAGGTTTTCGCTCGCTGAAAACGAATTCGCAAACCGTGTGTCGCCATCACCCTCAGTCTTTGAGAAATTCGATTTTGAAAAAACTTCGAATTTTCAACTTCGAACATCTTCTGTGTAATAAATCGCAAAGGAAATCTACACACTAAAACGAGTAAAAAATGTTACACGATCAGAAATCATGTATCCCATATTTTTCAGAGCGGTAGAAACAGAAGTTAACTGTCGGAACCACTATAATAGTATCCTCGATTAAATCCATTAGATTTTAATTTACGGGAGCATCTAAAATGGCGTGCACAAATTAATAACGTTAATGACCTTCCAGAAAAAATGCGAGATTGAATCGAAATTGTTTGAAGGACTCCTATTATTTTTTAGTAAATGCGAGGCTCAATGTTAAGAAGTGCCGTAACATGGGCTGAGGCAGGGGGCGGACAGTTTGAGCATTCCCTTTAATCTTGTACGAGTCAGAAACTATGGTATACTGCCCGACAACCGTTTGAGTCCGTCCGCGTTTTATTATGTATATCGTGAAATATAAGGGATGTGTAAAATGCACTGCCCTACCTTTATTTCTTTCGTTATTAAAAGTCAGGTCAAGAAATATGAAAAATAACGCCGCAAATAGAATTCCCATATGAAATTGTTAAATAAATAAAACGCGAAATAGTGGGTAGGTAATGGTTTATTTTCAGGGTTGCCATAATTGCCAAGCCTTAGTAACGTTTAAGTGCTAAATAAATAAAGAAAGAAAAAAGTGGGTAGGGAATGGTTCATTTTACTCTGTGAGTATTAGTGAAACTAGGACAGTCCTTGTCTTGCAACCTGCGCTCGGGCGAACAGGTAAAATGGCAACAGCGCCTCACGGACGCATTCCACTACAACCATGCACAGGCTCGGCGTTCGAACAGCTGCCCAGGGTTGTCACTTTGGCTTTTCTGACGCCAAATTCCAGAAATCTGTCTTTTTTTCAACTTGGTTGGTGTTGGAAAATTCATTTGGCCTTTTTTCACAATCCTTTCCCTAAAACTTTTTTTTTAAATAATTTCAATGCGAGCAGTTTTGGTTTAGTATATTTCAGCATCAGGGATTTAAGGAGCTTGCTACATTTTTCCTTACTTGCCTAATAACTCCTGTAAACAGTGCTGTATTTGAGAGGATCTTTTCTCTTGTATCCTCCGTTAAAACAAAGGCAAGGAACAGAATGCAGCTGAAGCTTCTATTTCTTGATTTTAGTGTATCTCAACAAAAGCTTCAAAATTTAACAACGACAAATGTTTACGATGCCAGCAAAGAGAATCTGGATCTCGAACTTTTATTGTGATTTAATCACTATGAATATTTTTCAAACATATTTGGCTTTTTTCTGGATTTTTTTTAGTATTATTTGGCTTAAACGTAAGATTTCAAGTTGGCAACCCTGGAGCTGCCAGCGACCGCGGGACAGTAGTGATGCCCTAGCTTCGAAAATTTTAGGATGGTCTCTTTCAAATTAAAGTAGCAAAGAGCTATTCGGAATTTCCCGGCCGGGGTCGAAGAACTTGGGGGCTTTTTCGTATACCTTTTTTGAAACTATAAAAGATATCGGAATCTAATTTGCGCCGAAAAATGAGGAAAAATTATTCCCTCTTAATGATGGATAATTTAACATATTTTACGTTTACTTGATTTTTCTGTTATCAATTTTTTAACCATAATTGTTGTGAAAAGCTTTTGCAAACTGTTTATTGGATACTGGAATTAATGCTCTTTTTAAAATTCATGATGTTGATAAACCATAGGTTAGTTGTTTCTGTATCATTACTTTCATAAATTGAGAAATTAAATTTTTATTCTATTATGTATTAGTTCTGCAGACCTCAGAATTTATTGTTCTGGTTTTCTTTTTTATGATTTTATCCTTAATGCAGTGCATGCATAGTTCGCACGTAAGGGGTAGGTAACTAATGGGACTTGTCCTTGATTGTAGCGGTGTTTGAATTTTATTTCTAGAAATTTTAGCTCCTCATCCCCTTCCGTTTTTTTAACGATGCCTCATTATTGTGGCTTTTACACACAGGTGACGAAAAATCTCTCCGTACAGAGGTATAGCACCGCGGTCAACCTTGTCGTAGCTAATATTTTTTAAATTGAGACGGGTACGAGATCAGTCGACATTATTTCCAAACCCCATTACAGTAATCTAGGGTGCGAGTGGTAAACCTGGGCCGGGAAATTCCGAATAGTTTTTTGCGACTAAGGGGACCTTCCAGTCTAGAGCCCCCAAAAATAGGTGATCTTTAGGAATTAATTAAAGGAAAACTACTATCTATAATTTAATGGGACTTTTCGCATTGTATTAAGGATGTCTTAAATTATAGAAATATATTTTTTGTTTTATAAAAAATTGATCCAAATCGGTGGGACCTGTATCACCAAAAGTTATTATCCGATTCGACTGAAACTTTTTTTATTTTGAAGAATATACTTATGGCTAGGGGGGGGGGGGAGAAAACAATACAAAAAATTGAAAATTTATAATTTTCAAAGGCGTTGAAAGGATGACAAATATAGGGAAAAATGTGATTTCAACCTTCAAGTGTCGTTATTTTCTAAAAAAAATGTCATTTTCGTAGTTTTTTCTTGTTTCCCCCCTAACCAGAAGTATATTCTTTAAAATAAAAAAGTTTCAGTCGAATCGGATAATAACTTTTGGAAATACAGGTCCCACCGTTTTGAGAACACTGTTTCGAGAAAAACGCGTTTCAAGTTTTACGTGGGCGCCGAGTGGCCGGTTGTTGCCCATGCGTTTGCCGTTACTCAAATGCCTATAACTTCGGAATATTTACGAATTTCAACAAATCTTTTTAAACACGTATTCCTAAAAGGTTGAACATTGGAAAAATGAAATAAAAAAAAATCGACTTTCAGACCGGAAGGTCCCCTTAATTTGAAAGAGACCATTTGAAAATTTTCGAAGCTCAGGCATCACTGCTGTCCAGCGGTCGCTGGCAGCTCTCCGAATGCCGAGCCGGTGCACAATGGGGCATTTAGGGTCGAAATGCGGCACAAAACATTTTCTGACTGAAAACATATATTTATCGTTAATTTTTCATTTCTTTCAGTTAGGACGTATACTTGTGGTCCTATTGATAAAAAAATTAATGAAATTTGTTTATTTAAGAGGGCATAGTACTTTTTTGGCCTGAAAATTAAGCAGTCTTTATGAATTTTTTTCTATATGAAATTGAAAATCTAGATAGATGGGGTTTGTTGCAAATGAAAGATCACTGTTTGAAAGTATTAAAAGAATTTTTATTAAAAAAAGGCACCCTCCCTCCCTTCGCTATAATCGCTCAAAGTTGGCACCCGAACACTGAACTTCACTAAACTCCCGTTCAAAATAAACAATGAAGATTGGGAAATTCAGTAAGGTATAATTCCAAAAATATCAGAGATATCAAAATCAAATTTGGCACACTTCAAATACATACCTCAACACTTAATCCCACCAAAAATTAGCTGAATTATGCAAATAACAAAATTATAAATAACAATACAAGTTCCGAAGAGTTTCGTGGTTTTCCTCTTCAAAACCGTGTAGTCGCGTTAAAAATTAATGAATGTGAAAAACAATCATGCTACATTATCACCCAACTATGCAGTAAACTGCCTGTAAAAAAAATGTGCAGTTTGGCGATATTTTTGTAAAAGGACTTAGTGCCGCGTTTCGACCCGAAATGTCCCACTGTGCGGTGCATGGTTGTAGTGGAATGCGTCCGTGGCGCTGTTGCCATTTTACCTGTTCGCCCGGGCGCAGGTTGCAAGATTAAATGATGACCCTGTATACGGGACGTATGGCAACCCTAATTAACATAACTAGATTTATGAAACTATAAGAATACCTGTAACTGGACAACAATATCAAAATTAATAAATATTTACACAAAGTTGTTTTCTTGTGCACACATGTTATGAAACACCCAGTATAAACGCGCAGCAACTGTTTGGTCACGGAAATGAATGAAACACGTGAATCAGTTAAAGGTTTTTTTTATGCCCACTCTTTGTATTAATAGTAGGTATTTTTGCCGCTTACGTGTAGAGCTTCAACGCTTCAAATATCCTCGTTGAAATTCTATCCTATAATTGTTTAATTCTATTCATAAGAATTTGCCTCTACGGTACATTGACCAAGTCAATTAATTCTGCACTATATAGTATTACTGTATCATTCTCCGCGATAGAACTCTTTAGTTAGATTCATTGATTTGCTTTGATATTCAAGTCAAGAGATGGTCAGTCAAAATTCTGTATATTTTCTATTTCGAATTGGTTTTACTGTATGAATAACCGCATATAGGTAGGTACATGTTGAATATCCAACGTTCTCATTCAATTATTGCTTCGAGTTTTTCTTTTTAAAAGAATTTGTTATATTCTATTTTCTTGGTGTTATAAGATCCCATTCTGAATAAGAAGGTGAAATCAAATATTTTCATATTCTGCATTACTTTTTTCGGTAATTATTTACTTTAGCGATTCCTCGCCGATTTTTATGAATTTTGGATATGTTGTAAAACTCCACATTTCGGACAACTTTTTCCTATACATGTTACCGTCGCTCGGTCTTAGTTTCCGAAATATTCGCAAAAATATTTTTTAAATTTTGTTGCTTTGGTGTTATAATTTGGGGTAGTGTTGGGTTAAGTTTAGTATAAATAAATATAACAACGCATTTCACTTTTCAACTTGCCTCGGGTATTAGTATTGGTTGGGACTAGATCAGTGCGGGGAGCGCGCGCCCGCCCGCGGGCGCGTAAAGCATGGCGGCCAGTGGCGGATTTAAGAAAAAAGGCCCAGGTGGCAAACATTGAGAGGCCCATTTTTTCGGGAAAATGAAGAGGTAGTTTACCAAAAGGGGGTAAATGTACAGAAAAATACAGAAAAAAGTGCTTGGATAAAATCATTATTTTTTAAGACAGGGCCCTAGGGGGGCCTTCTGAGCAGGGGCCCATTTTTCGAGAAACTGAAGCGGTAGTTTACTGAAAACGTGCTCAGTGTAGTAATACAGAAAGAAAATATAGTTTGGATAAAATCATAATTTTGGTTAAGGATGGGGCCCCAGTGGGGCCTTCTGAACAGGGTCCCATTTTTCGAGAAACTAAAGCGGTAGTTTACTGAAAACGTGCTCAGTGTAATAATACAGAAAGAAAATATAGTTTGGATAAAATCATAATTTTTGTTAAGGATGGGGCCCTAGTGGGGCCTTGCGATCAGGGGCCCAGGTGGCAACTGCTCATCGGCCGCCCTGTTAAATCCGCCATGGATGGTGGCGAACCGATGTGTGTCAGAGTGTTGACGGGAGCCCCCCACACATCCAATAGGTGCTCTCGAAAGCACCCTCTTCCTAGCAAAAAAATTATGTTTTAGAACCAGAGGCATCCTAAGATCCGGCGCCGCCGAACAGAGTCGGAGTTGACTGGCATCCGCAAGTTTCTGGTTGAAATCTCCAAACTTACATCGATTTGCAACCACGCTTTAAGCGCCCGCGAGCGGGCGCGCGCCTCCGCACTGATCTAACCTCAACCTATACTAATATCCGGGACAAGTTGGAAAGTGGAATGCGTTGTGTCGGAATAAATCAATAGAAGTTTTTCGCAAATATCTCGGAAACTAAGGCCGAGCGACGGTAACATGTATAGGAAACAATTGTCCGAAATCTGAAGTTTTACAACATATCCAAAATTCATCAAAATCGCTGAGGAATCGCTAAAGTAAATAATTATCAAAAATAAAATATTCGAAATGATACAATTTTATTAGTTTTAGAGTGAAATAAAAGTAAGCTTAATATAATTAATTGTAAGATTAGAATGTAGTAAAATATCAAACTATTAACATTACTTAAACGTTTTTTTGTCTGTCAGGACATATGCCCGATCATCGTTGAATTTAATCGTATGAACAGATTCTATGTATCTCATTACTCCATGTTCAACTAAAATCGTCTTCAGTAGTTTCTGTGCAACTGTTGCTATGCCGCCCTGTAAATAATAAAATTACATTAAGGAGACTGGTATTTTCTAACAAAACATTGCATATTTTGTAGTATATACACAAATATCTCAAAAACATCCCAAATGGATAAATCTTTAAATGGCAAAAGTTGTTAAAAATATTTATGTGAATATTTTTACAATAGCATTTCTAAATAATTACCTTACAATCAAGTATGAGTAAATAATTCATTACATTTCGGACATTAATACAACCAATTTCTGTATATTGTTACCAGAAGTTAAAAATAAATATTGATACAAAAAATAATATAAATTACTTCAGTACGTATATACTTGTATGAAATATCGGTTACTGTCGCCCATTGTGATTTTTAATCTGTTCAAAACACCATTTGCCCCATTTAGCATAACAAGGAACCAAAGGGCTGAAATGTCATCGAGATTTCTCATCGCTGTAAAAAACAATACACATATTAAGCAGGATAAAAATTGATGTTGAGTAATTCATATTTATAATCAAATATTTACAGTACATTGAAATCTTTTCAAAATTGTTATTAACTAGATTGCAATTTCTTTCACGTATGATATATTAAAAACAGAATCTCATTTTAGTTCCTTAGTTTTTAACCAATTTGAAATATTTTATTCAAACATGTTGAGTTAATTATTATTTACCATTTTTTCAAATGTATTTTCACAATGCTATTAAACGTGGCTTAAACACATTCATTCAAAAAATAAACAAGATTATTACTAAGTAGTAGCCAATTCAGGAGATATAAATTTACCACATGTGCTGCTAATAAATGCTATACATAAGGATCGTGCGTATGGAATGCAAGTGATTTGATATAATAACTGATTGACACTCATTTCTGCAAGTTTTTTTGCGTCTTCGTGTTCAATATATGAACGAAACCTGGGGTCTAATGAATTTTCCTCAATCTAAAAGAAAAATTTTAGAAACAAAATATAAATATCCACAATCCTATTGGTGTACTATTGTACACCACCGAAAACAATTAAAGTAATCACATATCTATTTGATTTTATGGTTTAAGAACTTTTCAATATTTAGAATAATGTCATACTATACAGGGTGTCAAGGTATATTGTAGTACCCAAATGAAAGTGATTTCTCATTAAAAGATAAGGTGAAGATGTAGAATAAATTTTTGATTTTGTTAAAATTTCTGTTAGTATTGTTCTATAAAATGTACGTTAACATTTATTTGTTACCGATATTGTTGGTAAATCGCGAACAGTTTTCTAATACAATTTCTCTCGTTAAAACCCTTCAAACAGGTAGAATGTTTTCTTATATTGCCTTCAGTAATTTTGATAAAAAAAGTATTTCTTTGGTTGTAAACTATGATATGTATAAAGTGAACCAGCCAACTCAATTTATAATAGTAAGCGCTAACTTCAGGCATTTTTTATAAAACGACTCTAAAAATACAGGCTAGTAGACGAAAATTTTAAACTACATGCTTTATTTATTTTTTCAACAGCAATCATTTAGTAGTAGAAAGTATTATGTATTTTTTGACACTCGGTATGTATATATCATTATTTTGACACGTCTAAAGTAATGCAAAAGGAAGGTGCTAAAAACTGTAGGAATGTAGGTACTATTCACGTTGAGTTCTAGTTTGGAACCGAAGGAATTTATTTCATTTTCAAGGTATGTAAACAGAAGCAAGATAAAAAAAATAGTGATTTATTTTAAACTTATTTGAAATATATGTATTTATATTTCTCAGAATATATAGTTTACAATTATTTTAATGGTTATCTAGTTTCAAGGTGAATAAACCGTGGCCACCGATACTTAAATAGAAACACAGCTTTCATTCTACAGCATTTGTTCATTTATGCCATTCAACTTTTAAAACCATTAATATATTAAATGTATTAAGGGGTAATGTCACTCTAGAGCCCGGAAAAGCAGCCTGATTTTGAGAATTTTTTAAGCGAGTATAGTGAATAGAATTCAAAATTTGTCCGGAGGCCTTTATGGTACATACCTTGAAGTGTGATCACAATTTGTTTTAAATTTTTTAAATTCAGAATGGCGGAGCCACAGCTCAACAAAAAAAGCTTCTTCTGAAAAACAATTTTCCGCAGCCGGAAAGATTTCTCCTTCAATTTTTGACCTCGAACGAAAATCAAAAATTTTAAGTTCTATATAAGACTATCTCGGGAAGTACACGAGGAAATTAAAAAATACTGCTTTTTGCAGGAGTGGTGCGTGATTGAACAAAACATTCCAACAATTTCGAGGTTGTGACAGTTGCGTGTTTTGTTCAATCACGCACCATTCTACAAAAATCTGATTTTTTTCATTTCCTCGTGTACTTCACGAAATAATCTTATATAGAACTCAAAAATTTTCGGTTTTTTGTTCTAGGTCAAAAATTGAAGGAGAAATCTTTCCGGTTGCGGAACACTATTCTTCACAATAAGCTTCTTTGTTGAGCTGTGGCGCCGCCATTTGATATTAAAATTTTTTAAAAAAAATTGTGATCATACTTCGAGGTATGTACAATAAAGGCCTTAGAACAAATGTTGTATTCCATTCACTATACTCCCATAAAAAATTCTCAAAATCAGGCTGCTTTTCCGAGCTCTACAGTGGCAATACCCCTTAAAATTGGTCAATGGAGAAAGTAAAAAGAATTGAATTTTACTGTTGGATATTTGTCTCATTTTCTTATGTTATCTGCATAAATTTTGAAGCAGATACATCCGAAAGATGATAGAAAGGTGGAGAACAAAATTTATGTTACCGTTTGTAGAAAATTATAAACTTCTGCACCATAAAATCTAGGTAATTTTTGGAAAGGTCCTCGTTTTGTATAAAATATCCTTTTCTTAGCGTCAATATTTTGTCCACGAACAGTTTCTATAGGCAGCGTGTTTACTAGTTCTGTTATGTGCTTTTGCATGGAATTGACGTGGAAAGTGTCACTAGAATCTTTTGGTAGAATACGACCCCCTATCTCATCTATTTCCAAGTACATACAATTGACACAGCTGTATTATTAGAAAACTATACTTATTACACTGCAAATAAAATTCTTTTATAATAAAGATGCAACATTTTTCAATTGAAAGTGAATAAACATTCGCAAGTTTTCAGTAGTGGAATAATGTGATATAGAAAGGAACATAGTACGTAAGCCTCAAAGGTACTTAAAACAAAAGGAAATATATTATGAATATCATATTAGGAAATATAAGAACAACATACATTTACCTGTATTTAAATGTCGCAACTATAAAATTTGACTAAACATATTCTTAATTATTCAGAATTATATGACTCATTACCTCAATTTACCAAATGGGAATTTCAAATTTTACTGCTATAATATATTTATCGATTTTGAAATTTTATTTTGGGTAATTTGAATCTGTGTGGTATATTTTAGCCAAAATTCATTTCAGTAACACATCAAGTGGCAAACAAGTACAAGATGTGTATGAATACAGATAAATCATTTTTTGTAATACAGAAATGTGTGAAGTATCTAGCGGTTTTTTAAGAAAATATAAGAAATAGATAATTTATGATTAGTCGAGTTTTATGATTAAAATCAAAGGTCGCGTTATAATTTGAGAATTAAGTATTAAAATATATGCTTATCGTAGGGAAATTTTGATAAGATTTTTGAAAGTCTATACATCGTGTATGTATGTATATACGCGTGTATAGTATTTATAACTAATCCTAATATTATTCCTTTTTTATGTTCAATTTGGACCTTATATAACTTTCATTCTTTTAGTAATAATTTAGAATCATTTCAACTGCGGCTTTGAATGATGAATTATAGCATTAATTGAAGTAAAATTTGTTATATTAAATATTGTAAATAAATTGATGAGTCATGTATCTATTTAATGTAGCAAAAACATATGGTAATTGCGAAATTTTGTAATCAATGAAATACTTTAAATACTTCAAAGTACTTTCTTCGTCAAATTATATACAAGTTTGCATTTTAAAAATTATAAATATTCAATGCCTAGTGAATATATAAAAAGATTGAAGTGAAAGTTTATTATTTTTTTTAATAATGACTCTTGAATAGTCATTCTAAGAGCAGCAATAAACGATCGAAAGTAAACTACTGAAAAAAATCATTAATTACTAAATCACGAAATGTAATTACTATTTGCTTCGATGATCAGTACATCTAACCCAGTTTTTTTCTTTAGAATATTGTATGCGCAAGTAAGACCAGTTAAACCAGCTCCTATAATTATAATATCAAAGTCGTTGATGTCCTCTGTAACGAATTCCTCATCAGTAAAGTCAGCAGCCATCTGTGTCATTATTTAAAAACTTATTCTGCTTTAGATTAAATTATAGTAAAAGTTCATGATGAATTTCTACTTGAAGTTGGCAACGTGAGAAGCGCGCAGAAGCGCGTTGAAGGAGTAACAAACATCATTTCATCATGCACATTTCGAGTTTTCATATATTTTAGGTATAGATGATCTTCTACCAAGGGTGCTTAATTTTAAATCCATTGGATTTTTCATCTCTAAATTCATTGTCTCTTTATCGTGAAAGAGAAATTCGCCCATGCTTTAGATTTGCAATGTCACATATTATAATTGTAATTTAATTAGCACTACAAGTATTCTAAATGAACTATACAATAAATATAACTGTTATTCTCATTAGTTCAAAATTCGAATCTACATTTATACTAGTAATAAAATATACATTTATAACTGTTCTACTGGGGAAAGATGGGAGACCACCTTTCTCCCGGTGCGCTGTTGCTGTTGCTGGGACCCGAAGGAGAGAGGAGGGAAAAAGATGGGACTATAGTTCGTTGGGCAATATAAGCAAAAAATAAGCTTGAAACGCCATCCTGCTTAAAACGCAGGAAAAAAATAAAAACATAAACATATTTTTTATGTCGATCCTTATTATTTATTAATTATTCTGGAATGTTGCCCACCTCCTCGACGATTTAACTCCTCTGATTGCAAAATAAATAGAAGTTTCTTAAAGTTAGATAGTTTATGCTGGTATTGGCGTCCACTTTAAAGAAAAAAAAAATGAAAAATCGAAAGAGTTATAGCGTTTGAAAGAAAAAGTAAGTTTTTCCTCAGACAATTTTTTCATATTATTCTTTATATCGACGAAAAAAGTATTATAAATAAAAACTAAAAGTAAAATTTTAGGTCCAGTAACAGGGTAAATTATTTGACTTTAAGAAAATTCTTTTCTTTTTGCAATCAAATGACTGCGACAGATGCTACACCTGATGCCAACATCGTCGAAGAGATTCCACAATAATTAATAAATAATAAGAAGGATCGACATAAAAAGAATATTTTCCGCAAGTTTAAAGATGCCTCCTTATATCCCAATAGAATTTTAATGCAATATTAACAGTGGTTTTTAAAAAAGAATTTGTAAATTTCGGGGACTGATCCGCGAGAATCCCCCTTGATTCCAAATATCACCTTAACTCTTAGGTTTTATAAATTATACAGTAGATGCTTCATTATGTAAGTTTACTGTAGGACACTGTGCACTGATAAGTGATATTTTGGGGGGATAAAATCGAATAATTACACTTCGATATGAGAACTTCTATTAATTCTTTATTACACATTAATTAAACACAACTACCCTATTTACTCAAAACTGGCTGTCATTATTACTATTTGCTTTACAAGCTAATTTCCGTCCAAAAACATATTTTAAACCGGAACAATAAATAAAATGCACAATATATCATTTTATCTCTGACGTTTCAGTAATGCACGAACATGTTTATAAAAGTATAGTCCACCGACAGTTGTGAGCAGTGGTACACAGTTTTGTACGTAAGGGACATCGGATTTTTGATCTATCTGTTATCCAACAATTTTGTCACGGTGGCAAGATGACACCAACTTCCACGTACAAAATTCCAATACGCGGCAACTCAAAAATAACGGTTGCCATCGTCTCGAAGCAGTCAGTCCCTTGATAATTCAGGCAACTTTTAACTGCAACCTTTATAACTCCCGCGATGCCCTCCACCTCTTCCCTACCCTTCCGGTTCGTCCTAGAAGCGTTACTTTCTTCCGCCCCCTTTACGACTGGTCTACTGTCTCTTTACGGAGCTGTACATCTTAAATAATTCATTCTAACGTAGTTGCCGGTGTTTTTATAACTGTTTTACCGCCCGCTGTTGCCGCTGTGATATACATTATTTAGCTGCAGGTTTTTAAACTTAAGTCCCTGGACATGGAGGTGTGAAAAGACGGAGGGAACTATTGGGGATGCACCCGCTTCTCTGATAGAAGCAGATTGCCTTATTCTTCCCTTCATTAGCTCCTCCTTAACCACGCGTCAAATTTAAATGCCAGCCAGTTCTGTTTCAACAAAGAAACAATTAGGCACGGTATTCTTCCTTGACACGAATTTATGGCAACAGTGGCGCGCTGTGGAACTTCTATCGTTTGGTGAACACGATTTTGGCTGTTTACGTTGTAACTTTCGTGTAAGTTTCTTTAAACTAAGAAGCGGTTTTATGCTTCTTCTGGTAAGGGTGTAAGCACAGCGTATTGAGGGCTACTTTTTTATATCCTCTGTAGTTTAATTAACATCTACTTATCACTTGAAATTTTAATTATTGCTTTCTTGCGTCCGAAATTGTGCCTAACAAGTCAAATGAGTGGATCATACTTTTGTATCGCAGATGTAGCCTTCAAGGAAATTGAAAAATCCTAGAAATTTTTTTCTAAACTGAACGTAACAGGTGCTCGTATGGTTCTTCTTTAAGTCTGGCTAACAAGGAGAGGTTCCCAGGTGTCCGCCTTCGATTACTTTGAATTTTGGATATGTTTAGAGGACCGAAAAATAAGATATATGTGTTTTTTTATAGCGGCCCATTTTCATATTTGGGGGTGAAACCAACCCCCAAAGTTATAAGATTTTCAGGTGTTCATCTCCGATTGCTTTGGTATTTGGATATGTTTTAGAGGACCGAAAAATAAGAAATACGTGTCTTTTTATTTTGGCCTGCTTGAATGTTTAGGGGGTGCAACCACCCCCCAAAGTTCATAAGAATAGTTGGTGCCTGCTTCCGATTGCTTTGGTTTTTTGGATATGTTTTAGAGGACCGAGAAATAAGAAATACAAGTCTTTTTATTTTGGCCTGCTTGAATGTTTAGGGGGTGAAACAACCCCCTAAAGTTCATAAGAACATTTGGTGCCCTCCTCCGATTGCTTTGAATTTTGGATATGTATTAGAGGACCGAAAAATAAGATATATGTGTTTTTTTATAGCGGCCCATTTTCATATTTGGGGGTGAAACCAACCCCCAAAGTTATAAGATTTTCAGGTGTTCATCTCCGATTGCTTTGGTATTTGGATATGTTTTAGAGGACCGAAAAATAAGGAATACGTGTCTTTTTATTTTGGCCTGCTTGAATGTTTAGGGGTGCAACCACCCCCCAAAGTTCATAAGAATAGTTGGTGCCTGCTTCCGATTGCTTTGGTTTTTTGGATATGTTTTAGAGGACCGAGAAATAAGAAATACGAGTCTTTTTATTTTGGCCTGCTTGAATGTTTAGGGGGTGAAACCACCCTCTAAAGTTCATAAGAACATTTGGTGCCCTCCTCCGATTGCTTTGAATTTTGGATATGTTTTAGAGGACCCAAAAATAAGATATATGCGTTTTTTTATAGCGGCCCATTTTCATATTTGGAGGGTGAAACCAACCCCCAAAGTTATAAGATTTTCAGGTGTTCATCTCCGATTGCTTTGGTATTTGGATATGTTTTAGAGGACCGAAAAATAAGGAATACGTGTCTTTTTATTTTGGCCTGCTTGAATGTTTAGGGGTGCAACCACCCCCCAAAGTTCATAAGAATAGTTGGTGCCTGCTTCCGATTGCTTTGGTTTTTTGGATATGTTTTAGAGGACCGAGAAATAAGAAATACGAGTCTTTTTATTTTGGCCTGCTTGAATGTTTAGGGGGTGAAACCACCCCCTAAAGTTCATAAGAACATTTGGTGCCCTCCTCCGATTGCTTTGAATTTTCGATATGTTTTAGAGGACCGAAAAATAAGATACCACGCGTTTTTTTATAGCGGCCCGTTTTCACATTTGGGGGGTGAAACCAACCCCCAAATTTATAAGATTTTCAGGTGTTCATCTCCGATTGCTTTGGTTTTTGGATATGTTTTAGAGGGCAGAAAAATAAGAAACACGTGTCTTTTTATTTTGGCCCGTTTGCATTTTTAGGGGGTAAAACCACCCCCCAAAGTTCATAAGAACAGTTGGTGCCCGCCTCCGATTGCTTTGGTTTTTGGATATGTTTTAAAGGACCGAAAAATGAGGAATACGTGTCTTTTTATTTTGGCCTGCTTGAATGTTTAGGGGGTGAAACCACCCTCCAAAATTCATAAGAATAGATGGTACCCGCCACCGATTGTTTTGAATTTTGGATATGTTTTAAAGGACCGAAAAATAAGCAACACGTGTCTTTTTATTTTGGCCAGATTGAATTTGTAGGGGGTGAAACTACCCCTCAAAGTTCATAATGGGTGCAAAATTGTGTTGAGTAAAATTTCATATGAGAAAACATATCCAGGCACCAACTATTCTTATGAACTTTGGGGGGTGGTTTCACCCCCTAAACATTGAAGCAGGCCAAAATAGAAAGACACGTATTTCTTATTTTTCGTTCCTCTAAAACACATTCAGAAACCAAAGCAATCGGAGATGAACACCTGAAAATCTTATAACTTTGGGGGGTGGTTTCACCCCCTAAATGTGAAAACGGGCCGCTATAAAAAAAACACGTATATCTTATTTTTCGGTCCTCGAAATTATATCCAAAATTCAAAGCAATCGGAAGCGGACACCTGGGAACCTCTCCCCGTAAGTCTGCTAAAAAATAAAATATAAATCTATTAAAAATCGGGACACAGGAATTTCAATGTTACCGAAAAATATCGAAGGAACTAAATGAAATGTTGAACTCAAAACTATTTAAGGCAATGTATTAGCGTCTCTCTGTATTCCCCACTTTCCCGGGAATATTAATAAATCATCAATGTCAGTTCCCATTTTCTGGATACTATTTCTCTCCGGTTTTTGCTTCCGTCGATTCCAAAGTCGTTGGAAGAAATCGGAAAGGGTTTCCAAGGTCTGTAGCCGTTGGGGTACAGATATTTCGGCGCCAAGGCGGCACTTCCGCCAAGAATGAACTTTCCGAATGCTGAATGCAACATCGTTCTCTTCCAGAAAGCACTTTGACAGAGCCCCACGGGTACATTACTAGGATTGCCGCCACCAATTGAGCTCCCTCGGCTCGCTCTCAGCACGGCCCAACTCCCTTATGCCTACAAACAGATCCGCCCGAGGCGACATCGCCGTTCAAACACCCAATCGCTCGATTCACAGCGATGAAGCAACTTGCAAATTCTCCATTGTTCACGTTATTTGACTTAGCCCTGCATTGGCTGCGCTGATCTGCATAATAGGTGTTAACCCGAAAGGAGTCGAACTTCAACCCTGCTGGGATAACTTCTCGACCCGGCCTGATTAAGTCTCCTCGCCAGCGAAACTTCGGGACACGTTGTAGTACCCCTCGTCTCGTACTTGCTCCTACGAAAGAACGTGATTAGCCATTCCATGGCAACCTTGGCGGAACTAACACCATCACCGACGGAACACGTGCTCCAACATTTTTCTGGATGATTAATCTTGCACTACGAGGTCGGTCTGTGGTAGGTGTCCATTTCATTGGGAAACGAATTTGCGTTGGGAGACTTTGATTTGCTCGAACAATTTCGACCGAGTGAATTTTTCGGTGGTATTTTATCGTAAATGCGTGATGCAGACTGTTGTGGCATTGTTCGCAGTTGACGTTGTAATTTATTTGCATTGCACTAAGGGCGTGAGCGGAATATGGCAAAGGGAGGAGTCGAAGTATTACAAGGGGATGCCATTTTAGGGGTTAAAAACATAGCAAAATTTAGGAATTTTTTTTAATAAAAGCGATTAGATTTATTTGAAATTTGGACCATGTCTTTATGCATCCTTAAAGAAGTTTTTTATTCATTTTAATAAGAAATATAGGAGTTATGTATCACCCCGCGCAAAACTCGTCGTCCGCTGGTGTGCATGATATGTATTTACCTTCCAGGTAATCTGAAACAGAATATCGCTTCAATTTTATACTTTTTGTTACATACGACAATTGGCGCAAAATTGGATCGCAAAAATTAAAGGTTCAGACCTTCTGAAAACTCTCCACACCGCGCAATAAATTGTTTTGTTTTTTGCTGGTTCATGAATTTCAAGCTACATATGTATAAAATAAAACGCCGTTTCATTTTTCTGTTTCAGATTACTACTATATTTATGTTTAAAAATTGAGAAAAAAACCTGCAGCTTTTTCAAAGACGCATCTAAACATGGTCCAAATTTCAAAAGATTCGAATCGCTGGATTCTTAAAAAATATCCCATATTATGTGCTGTTTTTAGTCCAAAGAATGGGATTCCCCTTTAATTAATGAAATGGGAACACAGGATTAATCATAGGCTTCATTACAATATTTCTATACTTTTTTCAGTAAATGCTTGCAAATGTAATCTAGCTAAAGAATGTATGGGACTGCAGGACTAACAAGGGGAGGACACCATGTGGTAGACACCGATTTTGATGAGTCTTGGCACGATGGAACTGTGT
Source organism: Andrena haemorrhoa (assembly GCA_910592295.1). Classification (NCBI taxonomy): domain Eukaryota; kingdom Metazoa; phylum Arthropoda; class Insecta; order Hymenoptera; family Andrenidae; genus Andrena; species Andrena haemorrhoa. The sequence continues at coordinate 27,937,867 of OU342940.1, read as the reverse complement.
CGAAAATAAGTAAATAGGTGTCCGAGCGTTTCAGCCAATAGGCCTTAATAATAGAGATATTTACATGGAAATTATTAAAAACTTCATAGTGGCCGTGGGGTTTTAGTGGGTAAAAATCCCATACTACCCTGGCGCCCGCGGGGGATTCACTCCTGGAGGTGTCGGAGTGCCTTTTGAAGATGTCTTCAAGTTAAAAAACTTTATAATTTTCGTCCTAAATTATTTTTTTTCTAAATTTTTTTTTAACTTGGGGAAATCTTCAAAAGGCATCCCGACTCCTTTAGAGGGGAATCCCCCGGGGGCGCCAGGGTAGTGTGGGATTTTTACCCATTAAAACCCCACAGCTACTATGAAATTTTTAATCAATTCCATGTAAATATCTCTATTATTAACCCTCTAGTGCATACGCCTGCCTTAAGGCGGGCACCTGTTTAATTCAGGAGTTGGGCCCCTATAATTTTTTTTCAGAATTTTTATTTGCCAGCCTTAAAAGTATTGCCACACCGCACATTTTGGGCTGAGAAACATGTCAATCTGACGCTTCGATGTGACAGAAATCTACTTTGAAGTGCATTTTTGAGCTAAGCACGCTGCGAAAATTATTTGTGAAACTAAAAAAATAAAATAAAGTACTTCCTGACACCGTACAGCTAAAAGAAAATTATTGGTATGTATGTAGTTTGGGTAGTGATCTATTGAATGGAATAAAGATTTGAAAGCAAAAAATAATTTACACCCGTGAAGTTAGGCTTGGCCGGCAGCCGCCTTAAGGCGGTGTCATGTTAGTAGATCATCCTAAGTTAGTCAGGGTGTTTGTTTATCACTCCAATAATTGATACCTGAAAATTTTACTTGTGCACTTTTTTAGCTCTTTGTTTATGAACTTTGGTACCTATATACATACATATATCATATCGTGATATTATAATAAAGCTACAGCATTTGTTTTATTGCTCACAAAAATCTCACAAAATATTGAACAAATCATTACGAAATTTTAACTACAGTATCCATGAACAACAGGAAGGGATATAGGCTATCTGTATGACGTCAAATATAATTAATCTGTATAAAAAATGATATGTACATAAAGAAGTCATGACTCGGCCGGCTCGCGATGGCTAGTACGCGACGCGACCGCCAGGCGGCAACCGGGCCAAGCGCTTCTCGCGCTTCTCCTATGCTTTGTTAAATTTCACAATGCACAATAATGAATAATTCCCTATTATATCATAAATTTATATATTTTTAAAAATTTTTCATAGTTTTTCATTAAAAATGAAGTATTTATTAAAAAAAAACACTACATTTTTTGTACTTGCTACATGATCCCGCCTTAAGGCGGTGATCCAGAAGGCTGCGCTGGGGAGCCCAGACGTCCTCCAAATTGAAAACAGACATCGGTTTCGGTTTTTTCATCCCTAAATTAGACTAGTCTAATTCTTCCAACTGAGTTAAAAATCTATGCACTAGAGGGTTAAGGCCCATTGGCAAAAACGCTCGGACACCTATTTACTTATTTTCGACATAGATCTATCGTGCCAAGGCTAATCAAAATCGGTGTCTACCACATGGTGTCCTCCCCTTGTAAGTTAATTACAACGATCATAAAAAGAAAATCCAACAATGAGTAGGTATATTTACAATAGAGGAAAGACTACAAATTTCGCACGCACCGGAAATTCCAGTACACAAATCTAAATTTTCTTCCCACTATTCCTTTTACATCACAAATACGTTCAAACTGTTGAAAAACCGTCTCCCTGCATTATCCAACTCCCGAGCACGCTACTCACATGCCTTTGCATTCTTCCCCATTTGCAATGCCCATAGCTATTTACTCATTCATCCTGCTACCTTACATCCCGCATGGCCGCGCAACAAATGTCAATTAATCGATAATCATTTTACACAAGCATGACTGAAACAGCAAGGCAACCGGTAAAGTTCCAAAGGCTGGTAAATAATAAAACCCCGGTAAGGATTGGCGCGCTCCCCAGCAGACACTCGTCACTTTCTATGCCACCGCGGCGTGGTCCTCAGCAGCACCGCCGGTTCCCGCGGAATGCGTATTATCGAAATCTAGTTTCCGCTCGGATAGCTCGATATCCGGGGCGGGCGGTCCCCGCTAATGCACGGGCTGCCGCGCTCATAGACCCACTTTGTACCACCGAAATTCTCGGCAAGATGCGGAAGGACACTGGCAGAGGGAAGAAGCAAAGGTGGCGAAGGAGAGGGCGGCAGCGTGGCCGAGGGAGGAAGGGAGGAATTCGTAATATAGAGGGCCGCTCTACGACCCCGCTGGGAGGAATTCCGGGGTACGTTTTAAATTGCTGCATCCCCAACCTCCTTGTTTATGTATGCTACCGTTTCTTATTCTTGTGCGGCAGCGAAGGAGAGCGCGCGCCTCCCTAACTTTATGTGCACAGCGCCGGCATAAGTATGCAATCTATGCGTCGGTGTGACCGTATCCCTGTCTGCGTGATCGTACATGTGAAAGCGCGGCCGGGCCGGTGTGCCGCGGGGGCGCAGGATGTATGGGTGGCGGGGCGCACACGCGATCGCGCCCGCACTCCTCCCCCCCCAGCGTGTGTGTATTGTATGGTGAAACGTGGTCCTACGTTTCCTCTCGCCGTGTTCAAACCGCCCCACGATCTGCCCGTTTTCTCCCGTGAATTCTTTTCGTGCACCCGAACCAGCTAGACTCTTCCTCCTTATTCCCGACTTCAGCCGGTTTACCCTTCGTGCCACCGGTGGAGTCTAACCATCCCCCTGCCCGCGCCACCCCCCACCCCCCCGGCCCCGCTTCCGCTACAGGCTTCCACCTTTTTCCGGCCTCAATTGCTGTAATCTATGGCCTATGCCCGTGGATTTAACCGTGGAATTGAGCCACGGTGATTTGTACGGTTTATTAATATTGCACGGGTATCGGGGATGGAACTTGGCCACGGGTTTTCATAGATTTTCAACGGCGCCCGGATGATTATACCTACGCGAACGGCCGCTATATCGATTCGCGGCGCCGTGTAAACCAATTTTCCGCGGGCGCGATTACAGGGCCGATCCTGCGGCTCTTAATTGTTGGCAAAAAAATCGCTAGCATTTGTGAAATATTCATGCGTCTCCATGGACGTGGAAATCGGCTTTCTTTGAAATGTCATGGCGTTACCAGTGTAAGGTAAATGTCCCAATACCTGGACATTTAAGGTACGGTGGAAACGCGATTGAGAATTTTGCAGTTATACAAGTCGATTTATTTAAAAACGATTTTGCAGTTACATGGGGCACTGCGTGTACTTTATCATTAAAAAAAACAACACGTTATTGGATTGAATAATTTTGTAAAATATTGAAAATTCATAGTTCTTACAATGGCCCAATACCTGGACAGCTTAACAGGTATGTCCCGGTGTCCCGATTTTACTGTCCCATTACCTGGACACAGGATGAAACATCAGCAATTTGGATGTTTTCTAGGGAAATTAAATAAAAAAAAACAACACAATAGTTTTTCCTGTTGGCATATTTTTTCTGTATAAGTAATTTATTCAAATCAGTAAACAAACTTGAGTAAAAACAATCTATTATTATTGAATGACTAATTTTAAGGTTATGTGTATTCGTGTGTGACACGCGAATTTTGCACATGAATATTGAATTGAATATTATCATTAAAACAAGATAACAAGAATACAAAGTAATAATTGCTAAGGTGTTAAGTAATGATTTTAATATTGTGTCAACTATAACTCGTACTTACTTTATAGTTTGCACACATGGTCAGGTTTAGGGCCGTTCCGGGATTTCACTGTACCAGTAGATAGACACGCGAATAAAAAACTAATAAGAACTTTAATTTTAATGTTCCAATCAAAAAATAATACTACTAGGTACCATTTTCCTAAAAATGTATTAGTTGTATCAATATACTAAACATTATTAATATATTCGCTTAAGAAAAAGTAAAGACTCCTTAGCAAATCAGCTAACGGCAATACTAAAATGGTGTAAACCGGAGGGTTCAAGAAAATTTATTTTTATTACGAGTGTTACAAGTTTACTAAGAAAAATATGTATGTGAATATATTGTATTAAATATTTGAGTAATTGAATAGAATAATTCTTTTATGGATAAAGCGAATATTAAACGTAATAATCAGCATTACTTGCACTAGTGTCTAGGTATTGGGACGTGTCCAGGTATTGGGACATTTACCTTACCTGTGATATGCTTCATCAGGCTTGGTGTGCTGTTGCGTATTTCTGTCTGCTCTGGCGGATATTAGCCACTCAGGGAAATACTGTTGTAGGATGGCTGAACAATTGTTGTCGCGTTACATGTGCTGCATAGAGAATGGGATTAATTTATTTCGTGATATTTTTTCATTTTATTAAACGATTTTATTCAGCTTAGATTCTCTGTTTGTATGTATGGTTCAAATCTGGCAACTCAAATTTAACCCACTTCCACCAACGAAATTGTCTTGAAACTTTGCAGGCGTGCGTAGTTTGGATGACAATACAATATTTACAAAAAAATAACCCCGAGGGGGTGAATAAATTACCCAGGACGAATTCCACTTACGCCCAAATCGCTCGTGATTTTCATTAGGGTAGGTTTCCCTGTACGCGACTGGACGCATCGTCAAGAATTTCGAAGTCAATTTTCTCGAAAATGAAGCGCAATATCAAAAAATTGTATTCCTTTTTCTCGACTTATTTACTTCTTATAAGTAGAAAAGAAAGAGTAACTTTTTTTTCATATCGCGCTTAATTTTCGAGAAAATCGACTTTGAAATTCTTGACGTTGCGTCCAGTCGCGTATAGGAAAACCTACCTTAATGAAAATCACTTCATTTTATATTAAACGATTTTATTAAAAATGCACTAAAAACGAACAAATAATTCTGTTCTTGTACTACAATTTCGATGGTGTTTTTTTCGCTTTAAATAAAATCGTGGAGCAGGATGTTTCATAACAGAATATGAATAAATTTAATACAGCATCAAGCGTCGAAATGAATTTGTTGTGAGATATCCTGCTCCACGATTTTATTTAAAGTGAAAAAATCACCATCGAAATTGTGGTACAAGAAAATAATTATTTTTTAGTTTTTAGTGTATTTTTAATAAAATCGTTTAATATAAAATTCTTTTTCTTATATATTTTGTATAGTTACGCGAAACGTGGGGATCGCAAATACGAATGTATTAATTTGCAGGCTGAAAGTCGTGGCACTGAGGACTCTCATTATGTACTAGCAACTAAATAGTTGCAGTCAGCGGAACCTGTGTCTGTTATCGATTGGTAATGAAGTGGGACATAGTATTGGCAGAAGATTGACTGAGATATTGATTGTGGTTGACCGAAGTTAATTCCAGTTGCTTAAACTTTTCTTTATAGTTTCCTTTGTGTACATTCGGAGTAAGTGGAACGGAATTTTAGATGTTCCCTTATGCTGAGATGTGTTTGCATATGTATATGTATAGTTCGATTAGATCATTTAGGGCCAGCTGTTTTGTGAATATTCGTAAATACGGAATGAAAGAGGGCGGTAAATTTGTAAATATAGGTTAAACTTTCCATAAGTGTTCTAATTAGAAGAGATGATTTCGGCGCACTGATTCGGTCTATTAAATAATTAAATAAAAGCTATTTTGCAATTTTGAGAATTTTTATCAAATTCCAACGTTTCGGTCAATGATTATGACCATTCTCAAGGAAAGTTAGATAAATGGAAAAAAATACTGCGTATGCTTTTATACAAACAATTTTTCTATTAAACAAATATCACGTTCATTGCTGGGAAAGGCGGTTTTCTGCATAAAAGCATATGCAATATTTTTTTCCTTTTATCTAACTGTCCTTGAGAATGATCACAATCATTGACCGAAACGTTGGAACTTGATAAAAATTCTCAAAATTGCAAAATAGCTTTTATTTAATTTTTTAATAGACCGAACCAGTCCGCCGAAATCATCTCTTCTAATTACAACAGTTTTTACGGTCGAAATTCAAATTATATTATTTTCCATAAGTGTCTATAGGAAAGGTTATTAATTTTTTTATAATTATAGCTTAAAGCAGAATAACAAGATATATTAATTTGTGTAAAAAGAGAGTGTCTACACAGTGTCGTTTAAGAAACAATAGGGTGGCGGAATATAATTATAATATAATTATTAGGTAGATAGATTTTGCTAAATTGGGCAACATTCCTTTTTACCAATTTTCTTAATGTTGGCGTAGAAAAAGCTGTAGTCCTATCCAGCTTTTACAATCACCCGATGCAGTTCTCCTTAACTAAAAATGAATCCTGTAGCAAATTGTATTAATTTATGCGAATATAATTTTATTTCAAAATGTTTACCTTGGAATAATGATAATGGCAAGTAACCCCAGTTAGGAACAGAAATAAAAACAAATAATATTAAGGCGATATAGATCAGTAGAAAGATATAAGTACTCTTGAATACTGCAATATAATGGGAGTTTAAAATTTTAATCAAAGTAAGCCTGTAATGAATTAAATGTTGACTAATGTCATACATAACACATGTGATAGAACTGGAAAAATAAATATTACACATAAATTATTTTACCATCTAGTTAATTTGATTTGTGGATTCCTGCACTTCTATCACATTATAAAAAAGAGTAAAATTGTCGGTTTATATAATAATAATATATTAAAGTAGAAAAATAATATTGATTCCAAAGCAATTTGAAATACCTGCATAGAAAATGAACTAAAACTACTAATATTGTAACTAACACACTGCATTGCCACTCTGTACAAACACAAACAATCAGTCACCAAAATAATTATTGTATGAATGGGTAATAAAGTAATACTTAGTAACATCGCAAACAATATTATATAAATTAAATTATATAAGGCTCTATACATTACAAAAATCTATTTTCTATTTCTCAAAGTTTCGCAAAAGTCCTGCGTTGTAGGAAATCGTAATTCTGAAGAAGTTCTGGAAAAAGGATAATTATTGATAAAACATAAAAATCCGTCAAGTAAATATTAACCAATACCTTATAGGTTGTAGTCTCTTGGGGTTAGGTTTACTGGCTATTTTGCTCAGGTTGCCTCTTCCTATACCTATAGTAGTATTATTGCTGCGGTTTCGTCGTCTAGAAATCACGCTTGAAACTTATACAATCGCAACCGCATAACTCAATAGTTATCATGATAACTTTGTAATGCTTTTTGTTTTTCATATTGGAAAATGACATTTATTTTACTAGATCCTAAACTGGCAATATAAACATAGATATTTATTTGGTACTCATATATTTCAATTTTTCTTGAATTATGTTTATCGTAAACAATGCAATAATTCCTTGTATTTTTCTTATAAACGAAATAAAACAATATTATTGTATTTGTAACTTATTTTCTGCAGTATTACACCACTTTATTTAATATGATTGTACCATAGCATTTTGAACATTTTTAAAATAATTACAAATATTTATTTTCTATTTTAATTATATTTATTTGTGAAAATTCGAAAACCGGTTTGAGGTTTTTTGGGGATAGTGGAATTCGAAAAGTGGTTTCTTCAAAAGTCGGTTTTTGTATAAACCCTATTCACTATATACAGAATACAAGTACCTACACTGATTTTTTCTTCAATATTTCCTACTTGAATTAATGTGCAATGTTATCAGAAATTTTGTAATCCTTGCTAGAACAAAATCTTAACATTTCATTTTCATTCATACTTTAGATGTCCGAGTTCTAAAATAATTCCTTAATATTCCTGTATGTTTTTGAAATAATTTTAACAACTGTTTCACCTTTGTATAAAAATGTTAGTTCTGAAGAAGTTATTATTATTAGTAGTAAATAGGTTTATTTTTTGCCATTCGGCCTCAAAATGGGGTTACATGTGTTATGTGTGTAAGTGTTTCTGGGACTGTTAACTCAAGATTGTGCTTTCGTTTTGACTCCTTCCTTCATCGTGGGCTTCTTTTCCTGAAGAAATTATTATAAACTGCGGTAAAAAGAATAATTTCAATTTCTTCATAAATAATAACATACTTGTCACTTGTATTTTCCTCGTGTCTGATAACAATAATTTTGTAATTGTATAGGTACATATATTGTATTTTTCGTTAATTTCAATTTTCACATTAAGTAATAAACAGTTAGAATTGTGCAAGGAATCTATCTCTCGTTGACGAAAGTCACACAGAAAACGGTACTGAACTGTTTTATTCACGAGCGAGTGAATGGCCAGTACTTGAATAAATGAGACATCGAACGATCAACAAAGAGGGAGATCGTCATTTGTGGAAAACCAGCCATGTAAAAATGATCAGTGTCGTGAGCTACAAATCGGAATCCGACCCACGCTGTCGCGATAATATAATATCGTACGAATGTTGATTCGAATGCATTATACAGGGTGCCTTGTAACTGGAGGTATAATCCGAATGGCGATGATTTCACATGAAAGAATAAGTTCGAATTGTGGAACAACATTATTTGATTTAGGGTCTCATTTTCGAAAACATTGACATTCAATAGTCGATAAGTACGTGATGGTACGATCTAGCACGTTGTGATTACTTTTGTAAAAACAGACACCACTAGGGTGTATACAAAACCGACTTTTGAAAAAAACAGTTTTCGAATTCCATTATTCCTGAAAACCCGGTTAAACTGGTTTTCCATTTTTCACAAAAAAATATATAATTAAAACAGTAAATAAGTATTTGTACTTATTTTAAAAATTCTCAGTTTCCTTAATATTATTGAATTATAAAAATATAACAAAATAAAATATACTCTATCTATACAAAACCAAATAAAAAATAAATTGAAGTAACTAGACTCGGTAACAATGCATACAATTTTTGAGTTCATTTAATATTTATGGATCTACAAAAATATAACATAATAAAGTGGATTGCTTACAAAACAAAATGAAAAAATCTAAAATAATTAAAATCCGTACAAAATATAAATCTTTTGAAAGGTGGTACCAAATTATAAATTTTTGTTCGATTTAGTATTTTTTTCTGAAAATATGAACTCATGAAGATTAGTTTTACAGGAAACTGTTGCCTACTACAATATGCTTGTGTCCAAGGCGATTTCAGGTCAAAATGTTATGTTTTTAATTAAATAATTCAATCATTTCTGCATATTAATTCTAGTATATAAAACCGATTTTTAAATTTAAAAAAAACTTCCTTCTACATGATTTCTATCTGTTTCTATTAGTTTGTCGGTTTTTAAGAACCGCGTTTAAAAACTAATAAAAATAGATGGAAATCATGTAGAAAGAGGTTTTTTTAAATTTAAAAACCGGTTCCCAAATTTTACAAATTATAAATAAAAACCGGTTTTTAAAAAACGACAAACTCTAGACACCACCACACACAAACATACAATCCAAAAAATGTTCTACTGCAGCGCCACCTGGCGGCTAAATGCCATAAAATGTGTCTAAGAACCAGCCCGCAAACGATACCTAATTAATTAAAAAAACCGGATGAAGATCGGTCCAGTAGCTTTGGAGAAAAATGGGAACAGACACCACCACACACAAACATACAACCTCTTACCCTAAACCAGAGATGTGCAAAACGCATATACCTTCTCCATTCCGTCGTGGGTAAATATAGATGGAAATCATGTAGAATAAAGTTTTTTTATACGCGGTTTGGGTTTCGAGAAAATGGGTGCTGAAAATTGGACCCATTTTTATATAAGTCGAGTCCACGTGTGCTCGATAGATTTTAAAATTGATTTTATAGAAAGCGAAGTATCGTTCGTCAAAAGAGTTACGCATTCGACTCACTTTCGCACAAGAATTCATGTTAGTTGCAGTTGCATTGTATTTAGATACTGCTGATATTTTTTTCTCAGTAAACGATGTATCAAATCGAGAAATGTTATTCCACATTTTCGAGTAAATTTTCATGCAGAATCGTGTGTATAGCTACATTGTTCCAGTGCAACAATGACGCAACTGCAAAAAGTGATTTTTCAGGAGTCGAATAAAATCAATTTCATTTAGTAAACAACATTTTTTGCATTTTCTACTTTTTAAGTATGTAGGTATTATGTAATCGCGAATGATATTGCTGAATTTTACTCTTAAAGTCCCCCCTTTTCGGCAGTTATGTCATTAGTGGCCTGAAATTGAATATTGATAGTCAACACTTGTGTCTAAAATATTATTAGAGGTGAAGTAATGAAAATAGCGAAATACATTGGTAAACAAATTTGATTGTGTAATGATCAAATATTTAACAGAGTTGAAAAAATGTTGACACTCTTGATACTTCACTTCTGCATCAGAGAGGTAAAATAAATTTCTTAACCCTCGACGCAACTAACACTTACGTCGTTATTGCTACGAAGTGTGACAGCTAACAACGTATATTTCAATAGCGACATTATTGCCATGAGTGGCCAGAGATGTTCGGAGAATCATGAAACGTTTATAGTGGAAAGACTAAGACTAAGACTGAGACTAAGTAGCAAGGCACTTATCTCAAAATTTGCAAATTTGCAGTTATCTTATTATTGCACTGGAACAGTTGTGAAAAATATTTATACTGGAACAATTGTGAAAAATAGTTGTGATAATTTAACGATTATGTTCTTTTCATTGAATTTTCTGAGTCGTACAGGCAGTGATGGTCAAACAATAATTTAAATGGTGAAGGACAACAAAAGTTTCATAATTCGAAAAGAAGAATCCAAATGAACATGTAGGGTAAACTTGCCTAAATCGTACCTATTAAGGACAAATGCTTATTACATGAAAATTAACAGGGAAAGTGAAACGAAAATAGTGGTAATCAACTCTTTTATTTAGGATTAAAATCCTAATTCGTACTTTGAGATTTAATTATTACAATTATTACATAAATATTAAAAGTATGTCTATTCCCGCACAAAGCTCGTGCACCCACATTTTACAGTGTGCACATCGTATCATACTTTCCTAGCATTCATTTTTTTTCGCCCTTCTTTTTCTTCTTTTTGTGCTTTTGTGTATCGATTTTGGTGCTATTCTTCCTCTTACGAATTTTCTTTGCTGTTCCGCTTAAAATTCTGGTTACAGTTCTCTTTTTAGCGTCATCCAAGTTCTTTTCTCAGTACTACGATTTAAGCTTACACACGGTGGTACGAAATAGGCACATAGGTCAACTTGAATTCAAATTTACCGCGTGAAAATATAGGACACTGTTCGTCGGTATAAAAGAAAAAATAAACTTGCAAGTAGACATAGTTCTGCACAGAAATTTATTTCACTGATTCTCACAAATAGTAATTGTACAAAATCCTTAAGAAAGGATTGCGCCTTGTTGGGCCAAAAAATAGGTAATTCTTTGTGAATTTTTTGTATAATAACAGCGCGACAAATTAATTCGAGGTTTGGCAGGCTATTTGATTGTAGCTTGAGCTATTGTTCTGAATTTTTATGTGACAGTGAAAAAAACATGGCAGATACAGAGAGAGCGTAGAAAAATAATTGGGTGGTGCTGGCGTTGACGGGAAATACTGTAAGTGTTACCTGAAACACAAAAAGGAAAAGAGAATCTTAATCTATATGAATGGTGGCTATCTGTGGTAGCAGATTAACTACACTTGCTTGTGGTAGCAAAACCTTTTCAGACTCAAATCAGGGCGCTTTATTTTCTTCAAAAGGCTGCCATTTTAACATTTTTTTATTTTTCTTAATGCATCTACTGCCACAGATAGCCATATTCATATAGATTCCAAATCTACTTCCAATCTGTGTTTCAAATAACCCTTACGGTACTTTTCATCAGCGCCAGGACCACCCGATTATTTTTCAACGCTCTCTCTGCATCTGCCATGTTTTTTTGTTCACTGTCACACAAAAATTCAGAATAATAGTTCAAGATACAATAAAACAGCTTGCCAAATTTCAAATTAATTTGTCGAACCGTTTTTGTACTAAAAATTCACAAACAATTATCTACTTTTCGGCCCAACAAGGCGCACTCCCCCTTAAGAATCATGCCACAATTTTAATGAAAATTACCGAGAAACTTACCTTTTTTATATTTCTTTCATACAGCGATCGCATGGTGACTCGGCTTGTTAATGCCGTATCGCTAACTGTTGTTTACATTTGCTACAGCTAGGAGTGCCTGCGACTGCCTTACAAGGGAACACCGCGAACCCGTTCTCACCGATTGTAACGCAACTTTCTGGATTTTTAGAGTGACTCAAAACAAGAGCAAGGGTGTGTTTCATTTGGGCCCTATCGCCCGTTAAGGGAGTGAAAACTAACCTCAAAATTCAAATTGGCACTTCCACTTTTTCGCGCATAACTCTCAAAGTACAACAGATAGAAAAAAATGTTTCAAACAAAAGTTTAATGGCGCAATAAGCGCTACGAACTTGTGTTAACAAAATTTTGAAAAGAGTTTTTTCGTCAGTTATATATATTTTTTTAACTCTTTTCAAAATTCTGTTAACGCAAGTTCGTAGCGCTTGTCGCACCATTAAACTTTTGTTTGAAACATTTTTTCCGTCTGTTGTACTTTGAGAGTTATGCGTGAAAAAGTGGAAGTGCCAATTTGATTTTGAGGTTAGTTGTCACTCCCTTCACGGGCGATAGGGCCCAAATGAAGCACACCGTTGTTCTTGTTTTGAGACTATGCCATTATAATCTATTAATATAAATGATGCAGTTAGAGCAACAACGGACTAACCCACATTTCTTTCGTAATTGAATTAGTAGTAATAACGTATTCCAATAGGCTCAACTAACCATATAAAATAGGAAATTTTTTTTTAATGTGGGTTGGTCCGTTGCTGCTCTGACTGCCTCAAATATTCTGTACAGCAGATGCGCGTGTAGAAATAAAGGCGCTTTGAGGGGATTACAGGAGTGCAAAGGGGACATCGCAGTATGCAGGTAGAATTTTCTCAGGTGGACATGCTAAGGTCAAATGAATGTCGCATACCTACGTTTTTTTTTTTAAGTAGCACGTGAAATATTTGCCTCTACGATTAGGGATAATGAAACGAACTCAACCGCACCAGTTTATGTATGACTTCGTTAAAGAATATGCGAAATGATAGCATGGAATTTTAATCCTGAGAATTTCAAGGCTCTCGCGGATCGATTATCGCGTGTGGTTCCTCCGATGTTAGAACCCTCGCTACGGCTCTATACCAATGATACCTGTTACCGAGTCCTGATGGATTGTCAAATGTACTTATTACGTTAATTAGAAAACTGACATGTTGCGGTCACATAATTCCAGGTTAACTTTCATTTGCTCCATTTTTTAAACAGCCGCACCGGTCAGCTTCTCTAGTGTAATTGTTACCTTCGTTCCTGCGGGGCTACCAATTGCGGCTTGTAGCCGTCAACCGGCATGATTACATATGTTCGCGTTCCAAGCCCTTCCATTTCACTGGAAATGCGTCATAGTCACATGACAAGCTAACCGTACTCCTTTCCCTCCCACACACGGTAACATATCTTGCAATTTTTTGGTTCTACCTTCAACTGCTACCTAAATCAATTGAAGCGTCCTTGTAGAAAACCCTGTTAGTGCCAAAATTAAAAAAAATTTAATCGAAAAATGTTCTGCGCGCCACTGGTAATACCTACTACAGCAGAGAATTCCATTTTTGGCAGTTATAGTGTTTTCTAAAAGGACTCTTCAGTTACTCTTCCTTCACCATAATTGTCTTCATCAGCAACAGCAGTGCTACTTACAGCTTCAAGACCGCGAATAAATCAATTGCCGCAGAATAAGACCACTCAGGCGACAAAACAGAAAGAATCACCGAAAGTAACGAGTTCCTTGGTCCACAGTCGTGAAACCCAAAAACGATGGCGCTGTAAAATTTCGGGCTCCCCGAGACCTGCGACCGTGCCAGGTCCAGATAACGAGAGAGCGATCGGGAACAGGGGGATTGTGTCCAGTGAGGACATCCCCGTTTCTCTTCCACTGGTCTTACCTCCGAGAGCAGAGAAAATCCCACGAGCCGCGTACGTGTCAGCATTTTTTCCCTTTAAGCCTGGAGAATCAATTTGGCCGCGGGCGAGGGAAGGAGTCGTTTCTCGCGGGCGATCGCCGCGTCCCGTCGTTCGTGGCGAGGCGTGGAAACAGCCTAAGCATCACGGAGAACCGGAGAGATCGAGACGCGGCAGTAAACCTACTAGGCGTAGGTTTTGATGGCAGACAGCGGTGGCGAGTCAGCGGTGGGCCGAGGACGAGGGTAAGCTGGGGGGTCGGGTCGGAGGGAAGGTTTGGATACCTTGTCGAGGATAGGCTGCCGGTGCAAGTAGGTTTAATATTTGATACCGCGGGCTGGTCATCCTGCCGAGGCGATAACACAGGCCCCGCGGGAACCTTCCGCCCAACATCCCTCGGAAAACGACTGCCGCCAAACTCGCTGCGCCCACCGCCTCCCTCCCAGGCCGCCTCTCCGCGCTTCCTCTTCCATCGTTCACATTCCATCTCGTGTACCGTTGCCCTGTCCTTCCTGTCTTCCCTCTGCTGACCCGTCTAGCCGCGCAACCACACCATCGCTGCTTTTCCTATTGCCCTATCCCCCTTTTTTCGTCCAAATGAATGATTGCCCGTGTACCTCTCTGTCCCGTAAATACAGTTATCCTTACTTATCCTATTTGACGGGGTAGTGGTTGCGCTGTGTTGGAGTCCTATTGTTGTTGGTCCCTGAAATATGGATTTCCGTGTTTTTGGGGCGTAGACTGCATTACGGGTGCAAGAGGTACTGACTCGACGCAGCGGATAATAGCTGACAAGGGAAGATCCCGAACCCGAAAATTCAGAAAATTCTGAAACTTTGTGAATATGTAGGGAATTTTTTCCTGATTACAACGCAATTTTTGTTTCCTGCCAATATTCACTAGAAGGGCGTGAAATTAACCCCTGCAAATTTGGCTATTTTCCGATTTTGTGTTATAACTCGCAAATTGTAAGAGGTAGAAAACAGTTTCCACACAAAATGTTACTTCTTTTAATTAGAGCTATGATTTGGAGAAAAAATTGTTTTACAGTTCACGAGTTGTAACACAAAATCGGAAAATAACCGGATTTTCGTGTGTCAATTACACCCACTTAGAGTGAATTTGCGCATCAAACAAAAATGGCAGGAACGTTCCAGGAAAGTTGCGGTGCAACATCGGAACTTTGCGTGACCATTGCTAGAAAATCTCCAGAACGTTGCGAGACCATTGCTAGAAAATCTCCGGAACGTTGCAGGAATGTTGCTGGGACTTTGCTGTGCAATATTGCGCCGCAACATTGCTGGAATGTTGCAGGAATCCTCCTATGTCCGTCCCTGTTGGAATATTGCACGGCAACGCACATGGGACCTTCCTGCAACCTTCATGCAACGGAGTGTGCTGTATGGGAAGGAGGAAATTCCCTGCATATGCACAAAGTTTCAGAATTTTTTGAATTTTCGGGTTCGGGATGTTCCCTTGTGAGTGGTAATGACTGTATTATAAATACTGGTGTGCGTTGTCATGCGTCATTATAATTAAGAAAATTAATATCTCTTTCTGCGAGCGTTAGTATAGCTTTAAGGTACAAGATATTTACGAAAGTGAATGAAACCATTTTGAAGTATAGAGATGGGGAATGAATGAAACGAGTGAAATACATTTGTAAACACAAATATATTTAGAATCTGCACATAAGAAGTGTCCGTGAATTAAACTTTCATTACGGTATTGATTTTTATAAGGTCAATACAGTTTACCTTGGGCTGTATGTATTGCGCAATTATAGTTCTTTACGATTGGCTGTGAATATAATTTACACTTCGTTTTATTTTAGTTAAGCTTTTTTAGATTCTCGGAAATAACATTTTTCCAGAATAAAGCCACTGACACCCGATTTAGGCACAGATTTACCATATTGAGTATATTATATTTATTAAGTCTTCATCAATCATGACAAACCTTTCCCTTTGCCTTGAAAGTGCTCCCATAATCATCACCTAAAATTGCATTTAATAATATTGGAATCTGAGTATGCCTTGAAGAAAACGTAAAGTGTTTATATTATAGAGGTTCTATGTTCGTTCTACTTGTAAATCTGACTTGTACCTATCCTATATGCCTACTGAATGTGTCTACTGTAGATGGGGTGAGGGGGAAAGACTGGCAAAATCAACTTCTGTGTTGGTCAGTCGGATTGGAATCCGGGAGTCAAGAATAGCGTGAAACGGCTTTATTCGTTTATTGGATCGACGAAAGTCCCGGAGCTTTGTGAGTAACAGAGGGGATCTGGGTTACGAAGGGTCCATGACACCTTAAAAATTTATTATGAAACAGCTCACACAAATCTGCACTTACTACGAAGATACAACCGATCAAATAGCAGCGTGGATGAGCGGTAAATTTCTCTGAATTGTCTTATAATTAAAAATAACTATATAATGCGATGATACAATGTAATTCGCCATAAAAAGTCACAATGATGTTGGTCAATTTTATCATATCTTAAGAGATTGGATTTTGAAAACAAAGTCAAATACGACATTTGTTTATATGAACTTTTTTTTAATGTTTAGATGTGCCGACATCATTCCTAAAATATTTCCCACTTATTCTGGGTCTTATACTTAAACGTCAATCGTATTTGAAAACTAAAATGGCCAATTCACCATCAAACAGGTAGGCTTCATATTATTTTTTCTTACATGTAAATACTTGTTTTTAAACAGTTATATTGTTATGTGGTCAGTAATGAAGTTGTTTATCGCAACTCAATTTTTCAGCATCATCAGTAACGTTGTGCATATTTACGATAACGCAATATTTGAAAACCCTTTCATGCGTGACGCAAAAGGCTATTTTAAATAGTAATTATTCGAATCGATATAGGTTAACCACAATCGAACGCTAACACTGGTGAATCAATCATTCCCCCAAATAATGCATGGAGTTTTTTAAGATAAAAGTGCATGAAGATAAAGCAGAACTGAATTCAAGGGAAATATTGAACTGTTTCCTACTTTGAAGTGGAAGCACCGCGAATTGGATAAACTTGATTAAAATTTCCCACGAAGTTTATTCGTAGCAGTCGAAAACGAGTTATTTATTGATTCTAATTGTATTACTGTACACAGACAAAATGAAGAAAATGCTCGGAAAATGTCATTCTATAATTATTATACAATTATAAAGTATCTTTTTGCATTCTTGAAATTAAATTATTTTTGTACCGTATTAAGCAATCAAGCTAACGCGGTAGATTTCTATAAAAGGTAAAATTGCAAGTAAAAATTTATCTTTTTTAAATGTACGTACATAACTTAAAATAAATAGAGACATTGAAGTGTGTGGAATAGACTAAATATTTCAATTTCTGAAGAATAAACCAATACTTAAGACAGTGCATGTTTAACACGTTTCGTTCTATGTGGGCCACCAGTGACTCATAATATTTAGTACAACCGTTTTTCAAGCTTAAGTAATACGGATTGCCATATTTTTCAATTTGATGTTGGAATCAAAGTATGGGATTAAGGAGCTGAAATTATGAACAATTTAATTCAACTACTTCTTCCCGGTAATCATATGTACATATATCGCCATCTAATTGTCTCACAATAGATAATGTTTATAATATAGTATTATTATCTTTGAAAATACTTGTTATCTAATTCCAGTAAGTAGATACTCCCGCAATTATATCGAATCATATAATAAACGCAGTCATATGCAAAGGTTTTCCTACAGCAGCAGCCCACGTTTAATAAATAAAAAAATGACTATTAAAATCCCTGTCAGTACCTACAAACATCTTTTACTAAAATCTATCCGGCTAAAATATGGCATGTAATCCCTGTGTACTATAAAAATCATCAGATCTCAACGTTATCATTAAATGAAACTGCTAAACTCTGTCAAGCATTCGACACCAATCAAGTCTAAAACACGACACTTGGTTTGTGCAGCACGCCGATGTAATCAACAGATGTTTCAACGAGTTAGGATACTACACGGAGCCGTATCGAGGGTTGTGTTCCGGAGGGGGCGCAGTGCGAAAGCGAAACCTGGAGGGGCGGGTGTCGGTAAGCAAAAATGCCAGAGCTGCCGGCGATGCGGTTGCGATTCACGGGTCATCGAAGATAGATGACGAACGGCATGCCAGTGGCAGGCGGCCTTGGTGTTAAACCGAGGAACGACTGGGTCTGGCCAGTTTACGACGTAACTACTCATCCGAAGACCAGTAACGGCGACAGCCGAGCGAGAGATTTCCGTGGTGGTCGAACAAAAGCACGACGTGGGAGAAGAAAAGTAGGTAGAAGACACGAGGGGCCTTCGACGAGACAAGGTTGCACGGGGCAAGGTTTGCTACGTGCGGGGGCGGCTTGGGGGGGTGGCTTGGAAGGGCGTGTAGGATTTTCGGGAGGGGTGGATGAGAGAAAGGGAGAGGACGGCGGAGGCTGTGCAGAAGGGAAAGGATAGGGTGCGCGGAGGGCAGAGAGAGGGTAGAATGCGGGAAGGACGGGCAAACGGGTGGTCGCGGCTAGCGACACCCATACCAAACACGAAGGCAAGGGCAAAGATGGCCGACAGCTATCGGACAGGGGCGCACGCGTGACCGTGTCAGACTCCGCCTACGCACGGCGTACCCCTCCGTTCCGGTTGTTCTCGGTTCACCCCGTGGCGAACAACCCCTCTCTTTGTGAGCACGCGCTGCTCCGCGAATCTGCTAGATCGCCACCAACCCCTACCCCGGCGCTTTCGTCTTCTTCGTTCACTACCGCCATCCCCCGTGGAAGAGTTCATCCGCGGACCACTCTTCGGCGGCCAGTCAGCACCAAAAAGTGCAAAGCCTCAGGACAACATACGCGGACGGTTCTACGTGGCTAATTGCAACTTCGTCGATAGTGGGACAGGAGCTTTTTAAGCATTCTTTCCTCCCCCACGTCAGTGTCCGTCCGGTGATTGTCCCCTGCGGCGCGAACGGTCCGATCGGGCTCTGTTCCTCTTCCCACGGCGTAGCCTCACGTCGGCGGACTTGATCGGAATCAGCTGCTCCTCGTCAGGGAATTATTTATTCATACCCGTCGAGGAACGCCGCGCCACCCTCCGCGCGTCTGCGTTCCGCTTGTGAAGTGTAAGATCGCTGGTTACGTACGAGCCAGCTGGGAATTGTGATGGTTAGGACATAGGACATCGGCCGGACAACTGTGCGGACCAAGCCATCGCGTGCGCGATTATGTGCAACATGCGAGGTCCGCGTTCTCTTCGGTCGAGCGACGTGGAACCGGCGGACTGATCGGTCGTCCGCTCGACGGCGATTAGGATGAGTGTTGGTAACTGATAAAGGAGGAGTGCTAATAGTAATCTGGTCGCCGAGTGCGCAACCGTTTATGGTGACGCGTCATCCTCACCATCGGTGCGACTGCATCTTATCCGGAGGGGAAGTGAAAGTGAAGGTGGATGTACTCTCGTAGGGTGCGGGGTCATTGAGGATTGTTGTCACACAGATGCGAACCGCGACTACTGACGTGAAGAAGCGCAGCTGCCGCTGCTGGTACCGTTCCGTTTGAAGCTGCCGGTTTCTGACTGGTTTAGGTCTAAGCCCGACAGCTTAGACTTAGCTGGCTGCAAGATGATGTACTCACCGGACAAGATGATGGGGAGCAAGGGGCTCCACGGGGCACCTATCACGGCCCCGGGCTGCTTCCCTTCGGGAAGGTATTCCCCGCCGCCTTATCGCGCTGCACCAGACCCCATGCCGCCACCGCCGCGACGCTGTATGCCGAATCCTACGGTGAGTAATCACCACCTCGACCCACCTTTCTCTTTGCACTTGCCCTTCTTCATTACGGGACCGATAGTGATTACTCTTCTGAGCGGGATGCGTCCTGATTCCATGCCCCGCTATCGATGAAACACATGCCTCGTTAACTGATACCTTCCAGCGGCGTTCGTGGGGTCATTGCTTCTGGATGTTGAAATCTTAAGCATTGCTTAAGAAATAGTAGGCTTGCTCAGACAGCTTTCTTTCGGAAGTGAGTTTCTTCTTTAATTGAAGATTTCTTCTTGTTAGGCTATTCGGTGTATGGGGTAGGTGTACTTCAGAACTTGCTGACACTTATTTTGGTAAATTATTCTCAGCAGAGAATAATTGTTTCTTAGTTGAAACGAGTCACCTTCTTGGGAGACTGTTTAATGGAAAGACTTTATTATTGCATTTTGCAATGTAGACAGAGGAAATCAAAATCATTTTGGTACGAGCATTTTGGCTTTTGTGCATTTCAATGTAGTAATGGTATTTCACTTTAACTGTATTGTTGTTGTTTGTGAATTTTGGCGTTGATTTAAACTGCAAGGGTAACTCCAAACTCAAAGTGCGTAGAAACCACCCGCAGTCATCTTACAATGGAAAGTAAACTCGAACACTGTTTATGTAATTTATAAATAATCTATTAATAAGAGTTTATTTCAGCACAGTTTTGACATCAGTGCTTTTCTTTTAGAATAACACGTAATTTAAATGTTGCATAACATTCGTCAACATCATTTTTTTACGGTAAAGTTTTTAAAAGTAAAATAAATTAGATATAATTGTGTTTATAGGTGCACATATTGGATAAACGGTTTTCTAATTTCGTGAAACATTATAATTTTATGGTAGGGTTAAGATTTCGTTCCTCGAAAGTCTTTTTAGCACTTCTCCAAAACCAAATCAATTTTATAGTCCGAGAAATTCTTATAATTACCTTGAAAGCTTAGTAACGAAGCTCTGTAATCCAAGTTTTATAAAAATTCACATAAACAAAGTAAAAAATATATAGGTATACAAAAGGATGCGTCTTCCAAATGTTAAAAAAAGTGTTTCGCATTTCGTCCCCTAATTCCAGTGAGAACACGTCGAAAAAATTGCATAGCCGTTTTTTATATGTTTAAAAATGTTTTACTAACATATAAACTACAAAAATATTTGTATTTTTTATGTGATTTATGCAAAAATCACATACAAATTTTTTTGTTCACCGCCTGAAGCACCCAGTGCATATAATTCATTTTTCTACGTTGACATCGCTCGGAAATTGCTTGCCACACAGAAAACAGGCTCCACGTAGGGGACGAAATTCGGCACAAGCCATTTTTTAATATAATTACCAGTTCTAATGGATACGCATAAGTGACAGAATGAGATGGCCAGTTCGGAATATCAAAACAGAAGTAATATATAAGAACAAAAATACGCATGAACAAAAATAAATGGTAGGTACAGTTAGATGCCGAAATACGACTTCAAATATTAAGAAACAATACAGTGCCCTACGTCTGAAACAGCAAAGCGTTATAAAAGAATCTGGATAGAACGAATTCATTTGATTTTATTGTCAGCTCGTTAGTGGCGTTTCTGTTATAAATTCCAATTGTCGCGCTTTTACCTTGTTAGGAGCAGCAGTTAACAATAGAGATTTACCAAGGGACGAAATTCGGTATGGTGAAGAAATTCGGTATGGTGACGAAATTCGGTATGCTGACGAAATTTAGGCTCCTCATCTTATATGTATATTGTATAATTGAAACTTTCTTATATATAAAATATAAATGAACATCTTGAACAGTGATCGCGTTTACGACTCTATTAAGAATTCCTTAAGTCAATTTATTGATTGCATTATGATGCTACGCCATCATAAACCGTGTGCAAAATCCTTCAAGGCAGTAACACAAATCAGGTTGCGATTAAACTCCGCAAGGAACAATACATTATACATGAATAGAGGTTGGTGGGCTCGAGGAATTCCCTCGCATATTCGGAATGTAAGGTAGCGATAAAAAAGACATCGAAAGTTTGCATCATCCATTTTCATTGACCACAAGTTTCCCTTGTCACATATATTACACACCCCGTATATCCTTTGCTTACCATACTTTTCGCCAATGCCTGGAATTTTTAAGAAATGCCCCAGCATTGCGGTCTTGAACCCTTTTCCTAATGTTACTGACTTCAATGTGTGTGATAGTGGTGTCCCTATCACTGATAAGGATGTTGACCAAGAAATTTAAGAAGTTTATAACAAAATACGAATATTACACTTAAGTAATGTGTGAATTATGAATACCATGATTTATTAAGTTTGCTCAGTCTAAGAAGTCCGCTCTACCTAGTTGTCATTTTATGAGATAGAATAATTGATAAACCGAAATTTATATAAAATGCAGATTAAAGTATTAGTGGCAATTAATGTGATTACCAATAATGCGAAAGGGTGTAGTAATTATTTTTGAATTGTCAATTTGTGATATTCACTAATGTTTATCATAGTACAGATTCTTAGTCTTTGAGTTTTGAACAGATTGTAGAATCTGAGTATGTAAATTGGGTGATTGTAGAATATTGTAATCGTGAAAGCAGAAAGAAAAAGAACTGCAAACCACATTTCAGTGGTGTACATGACGTGGTTTTAGAGAAGACTGCAATAGCAATTGGATCATTTAAAAAAATCGTACAATATAATAATGATTTTAAGCTTTTGGTACACCAACTTATTGGCCCCCCAATCGACCAGAAATCTTTTCCTCCGCGTTGCACTCATTAAATACAGAATGTCGTACTAGGACGAATATAGTATAGCGAATTCAAAATCAATAATTCATTTAACTCCAGAAGTTACAAACTCAAACTGTCTGGGTTAGGTCACTTTTGCAATATTTAATGGTATCCGTATGTAATATTCATTTGAACTTGGCGTGTCTGAGAGGAATAATTGTAGTTGAGAGGATTAAAGAATCGATGACTATGAGAATCATGTACCCCTGATTGAGGTACGATGTAAACCGGATAATCGCAACATGGGGGAGAAATTATTAATGAAAAAATTATTAACCTTTGAAGATTATTCATAAATCACCGATTTATGCCTCAGAATGACTGCCAGAAAAGATTCAGTACTACTGGATTGTTAAACGAATACATCATCCGAAGAAGCCTACTAGAGCTTAATACTGAAAGCAATCAAATTAGTTATGCTTCTAAACAAATTCTGATTCACAAAATGATATCAAACAAATCAGTCTGTTTTAGGTTGACTATCTTTTTAAAAAATGCAAGCTTATTTGACAAGCCTCCCAAAATGACCTACCACATCAACATTCTTCAAACTATTCCATCTTCACCGCCCTAGCCTGAAGAAGTCTGACCCGCAGATTCGCCGTTGCGACGAGTCAAAGCGACCGATCTGAAAGAGTGGAAAATCGCGACAGAAGGGACGGGGCGGGCTGCCGGGAAAGCACAGCGTCCGCTCAGCTTCCGTAGATTCGACACCCTACAAAACCATCCGCGTTGGAGAGAAAACGCGCACACCCTCGGGCGGTCGGTCATCCGTGTCGTCGGCAATACACGTTTCATGACGTAACCGGGGAAGTACACCAAAGTAGCAGGCGTCTAAACAGAATCAATCGAAGCTCACAGTCACGCTGGCAGCCCTTGCATCCCCCTGCCCTGACAGGTCCCACACTCACCTCTCGCTGTACCCATCCGCAGCTCGGATCCCTCTGCAGGCTGGCCCCGCGTCCCTCCGCAAAGCTGCAAACCGTGGCACACGTCGAACCGACCTGTCCCGTCCTGCCTCCCCAATCCCGCGATCTCTTTCCTCCGCTATATCGCGGACTCCACGGTCTTTAGTTTATTCATGTGACGTAATAGGATAAAAACCGTCGCTACGAGCTGAGTGCCTAGATGAGATTACAGCCGTACTGTTACGCCCGGTAACGCGAATCCAGCATAATCGCTTCTTCCTGCGATTTTTCGGCTATCCTTACCGTCGTCCTCGCAACGGCTGTCTTTTTTCACCCCGCCTTCGCTCGCGCTACCCGCTTTTGCCCCTGCCGATTGGATTCTCGAATTTAACCGTGCTACCTCGCGTGGAATCAGCACTGTCGTATTGATTCATGGTGGTTGGCTCTCCGGCACTGTCCTTAGTACCCTACCTGGTATTAAGCTGTAGTTTTACGGTAACTATTAACCGTCTGCGCACCGCGGATCATGAGCTTCAGTATTTCGAGTACTATCGCTCTGCGGAAGCTCGTCGAACAGTCAGTGTCAGACTTCGGTAGCCTCTCCTTGTCAGTGTTAGTCTCATTGTCAGTTTTAACCCTGTAGCGCATACGCCTGCCTTAAGGCGGGCACCTGTTTAATCCAGGGGTTCGGAATTTTCATTTGCCAGCCTAATAGTAGTGCCACAACGCACATGTTGGTCTAAGAAATATGTGAATGTGACGTTTCAATTTGACAGAAATCTAGTTTGAATTGCATTTTTGAGCTACGCACGCTGCGAAAATTATTATTATTATTATCATTTCCTCTAGATTGAAAATAGACATCGGATTCGGTCCTTTCGTCCCCAAATTAGAGTAGTCCAATTTTTCCAACTGAATTAAAAATCTATGCACTGGAGAGTTAAGTTAATTTTTTGTATTTTTAGTTTTTGTTGTACGTGGACTGCTATTTTTATTGTATGTTACTTCAGCTACGTTTCAGGAAAATAATATTCGTGGAAAGTGTAGGTTATTGTGCTTCATCTGTGGGCTCGTTTGTTTTGAGATTTCAAGGTAATTCGCGCGGCGAATGGTGATGACTAAATGCTTAAATAGGGGCAGGGTGTTTAAGAGGCTAGACTAGTGTGACGGCTCCAAAAAATCGAATTTTTTTTGCATTTTCACTCAGATTCACATGTTAAAAACACGATCCTAGAAGGTTTTAAGTATGAGATATTTCTGTTTTTGTACTCTAAAATAGTATTTCAAACTTTCATTGAGTTTTTTTCGAAACTAGTTTGTCTTAATTGGCTGCCGTAATAACTCAAAAACTAGTGAACCGATTTAGTTCAAACTTGGCAGATATGTTCAGCAAACGTGCCATTCTAGCTCCTACCAGGATTTTTCTGATATAGTCAAAATTGCAAATTTGCGAGTTAAAAACAAGAAATTTTTATGGAAAAAAATGAATTTTTTGTTGGAGAGCCGCCATTTTATTAATTTACAATTTTTGGTACGGGCTATAGCCACATACATGCAGATTGAGAAAATATTTGTTTTTCTTGTTTCGGACCACCACAAGAGCTTGTATCATGGCAGCCATGGGAACAAAATATTTTAAGACGCTCCAACATATTTACGATAACTTTAGAAATATACACTGTTTGTACTTCAAACAAATTTAGAATAATCAGGAAATATCAGTTAATAAAACATTATAAGTTCAAGCTGATAAGTTCAGTGGTCTTTCTTTAAAAAATTTTCAAAGATTGCCGTATTATACGGCCGTCACACTAGCCTAGCCCCTTAAGGCTTTGAATGTATACATTCTTTTTGTTTTTTAATACGGGAATTCTTATAATTGTTTAGGTTTTACTTGATCGTTTGTATGTTTCTAGCTCTTCATTCATTTTGCGCATTGTTATTCTTCTACATATATTCCAAATGTACTTGTCACTATAAATTTGGGAGCTGATTTCTCAAACCTTCCATTGCGATCATAAATTCTCTCAGAAAAGCCCAGCTGTGTTTGTGGTACCAATGTATAAACGTCTAACGTTCAGTCTTGAATGTTAATAAGGTACATATGTACATAGATTCGCGGTGAACCAATTTTGAAAAACGTGCGTTGAATTCTATGAATTAAAATTTTCACCTTACGACTTCATTATAAAGAAACCGCGGTTCAAGTTTCTCCGAATATAAGAAACTTTCTACTAGAAGTTTACAAATCTGTTTGATAGAAATTCAGGTAATTCTATAGAGCCAAGAATACTATTTCCTAATCAATTTTAATAAGCGCCGAATGGTGTACCTAGGTCTTCCATTAAAGTGCATCGTTTTCTCCCTTCACTCGGGTTCATTTGATTTCGAGTTTATGATTGGTACCTGTACAATGCACAAACTTATTTCAAAATCGGAACTAGAAATATTTCTTGTATTATCTTGTATAACAATGATCGAGTGCTTTAAACAGTTAATCAAATGAACATCATTGGGAAGTTAAATATATTCTATATGCGTTTGCGAGGAATCAACGTTTTTATAAGATTTTATTAAAGCTTAATGATCGTTAACTTGTTGATAACATTATTCGCCCGTAAGCGTAGAATACGTCCTCTGTACATGGTGTTAATTTTCTATGATAATTAATACAGCTTCGTATTATTCATTTACCATACGTCTAGTAATTATTCACATTTCGATGACCATCGTTTCACACATGGATGGCTTAGTGCACAAATATTTTATGTCCACTTTTTGTGAAATTTGAGTTTTTATCTGTAGCGAATAGGTCTTGACTGTAGGGCTGGGACTATTTGTCGAATTTTTCGGTATTCGAATATTCGAATACTTCGGTTGCTCGATTATTTGGCGATTATAATTCGAATATCCAAGTATTCGAATCCTATTCGAATATTTAAGTATTCGAATACTGATGTATTCGAATAGTGTGGTGTGAATTATAAATCGAGTTCTTTAGGTTCATTTGTCAGAGTGAAATCTTGTAAGCTAATTTTGACCCACTTCACACCATACAATTCGATTACATCAGTTATTATTCGAATACTATTCGAATACTGATATATTCGAATACTGATGTATTCGAATACTGATATATTCGAATACTGATATATTCGAATACTGATATATTCGAATACTGATAGTATTCAAATATATCAGTATATTCTGAATAGTATTCGAATAGTATTCGAATAGTATTCGAATAGTGTTAGTATTCGAATAGTATTCGAATAGTGTTAGTATTCGAATAATAATATTCGAATACTCAAATATTCGAAGTTTATTCACAGCATTCGAATACTTGTAAAACATTCGAATATTAAATTATTCGAATAGTCCCAGCCCTACTTGACTGTTTCTTTACACTGTATAAAAATCACATTTATACATATTTCATAAATTTGTAAAAAATAATATTTTTGTTCATTGAATGTCCCTGTTCTTGAATGTCCCGCACCATTGCGTGCTTGAACCTACTTTTCTAGAAAACACTAAGCCAAGTGCGCTAAGCCATCGACATGTTCGGTGAACGATTTTGACAATTAGGAACTTCTGTGTCTCCCGTTTCCATATACCTACATATATTTTAATGCAATCACTATGGTTTTTATAGGTGCTGTTCGATTCTAATGAAATGACTGATATTTATGAGTACACGTCACATTTTATCCCACTGATAATTAAGACCCAATAGATTAAATCGCATCAAGTGAATCTTGCGAAACAAGATCGCTTGAAATTCGATTTTCTAACCAGACCACCATTATGAATACACTATTGCTGAAAAGAGAGAATGGAACACAACTTACATATAATGGATTACTTCTTGTCTTCATTCAGTCGCTACTCTTTTGTCTTCTTATCATGTGTAATCTTACTATTTTAATCTATTAACAAGGCTTTTACTGTTCCCTTTCACGTGATCAAATGATGCAGATTATATTCAATTCTTCATTTGAAAATTGTTTAACACGTTCCGCGTTACCGTGGAAATTCAGATTTATGAGAGTACTATGAAACGTGATGAGAAAAGTAGATTGCGATACGCAATTCTAGAAAAATAGTAGCTGTATTATGTTATTTATAATTTCAGCTCTTTTTGTTCTATTTTGATTTCGATACTGATTTGAGAAATACCACCGCCCTTTGAATAAAAATGCAGCGTGTTAGTAGCATTTTAAAATTATCAATACCTATCCCACACAGCACCATAACATTGCAGCAACGTTGCTGCAATGATGCGGTGCAAGATTGCAATGTTCCACCATAACATTGCAGAGACGTTGCAGGTTCAGTCCTATGTCCGCCTTTGCAATATCGCTGGAGTGTATTTTTGCAACGTTGCGGCAACATTACAAATAAGTAGTCCTGCAACATTCCGGCAATGATTCTGCAACGAAACAGCAAAATTGTGGCAATGATCCTGCAACTCCTCGGCAACATTCCGGTGCGAGATTGGAATGTTGCACCGCACCATTGCAGAGAAGTTGCAGGTTCACTCCTATGTCCGCCCTGGGTAATATTGCAGGAGTGCTGACTATTGATATTACAGGAATATTGTACGGCAATGTGGGTGCAATTTTGGTGGGGCGTTGCCACTGAAACATTGTACATCGATGTGCGCGCGATATTGCAGAAATATTGTAGGATCGTTGCCACTGGTACATTGCACGTCGATGTGCGCGCAATATTGCAGAAATATTGTAAGATCGTTGCCACTGGAACATAGCAATGGCAACGTGTGCGCAATATTACAGAATGTTGTTGGAGCGTTGCTACTGTAACAATGCGCGTCAATGTGTGCGCAATATTGCAGGTGTGTATTTTTGCAAAGTTGCGGCAACATTACAAATATGTAGTCCTGCAACGTTCCGGCAATGATTCTGCAACGAAACGGTAAAATCGTTGCCACTGGAACATTGTACATCGATGTGCGCGCGATATTGCAGAAATATTGTAGGATCGTTGCCACTGGTACATTGCAGGTCGATGTGCGCGCAATATTGCAGAATATTGTAGGATCGTTGCCACTGGAACAATGCAGTGGCAACGCGCGCGCAATATTTCTGCAATATTGCAATGCAACCTGTAACAACGCAATATTGCAGCAACGTTCCTGCAATACTGCTGCAACGAAGCGTGCTGTATGGTACACTTTATCATAAAATTGCCGATTGTTTCGTTGCCAAAAAACGTTAAAAATACTAAACGCAAGAACTGTTTCTCAGAAAGAGGAATATTATAATTACGAACTGTAAGTTATTTAATTCCTTGAATAACAAATGATGGAACGAAATGAACCCTATTTAAAAGCTTCATGTATATTTACCTTTACGATTTCATCTACGTGCCTACATCCTCGCTCAAGCCTCAAAGCACAGTGAGCCAAAACATCACTTTATCTTGGCATATGTAGTATCACCAATAAGGTAAACGTACCTATTATGAAACACCTTCCCAAACATGTCCCCTTCTTGAAACAGCATCACAAATAACGAAATAAGAAATAGTTATGGCATATATAAGCAACTGCCAAACATTCTATCGATATTTATACATTCTTTTCTGTACAAATTCACCAACATAAGTATTATTATACAATAATCTATTACAAAAAAATGGTTTTAATGTAATTCATTGATAAAAATAACCGTTTCATATTGTGTACCTCAATTTTTTGAATGTCCCGCTTTATGGAACGGTTCGGAAGCGTGTTCCAAGACCACGGACCCGTGTTCACATACGGGGCGTTTCATAATAGGGACATTGAATATGAAACACCGGGTCATGGTACGAAAACAGTGTTTCATAATACGTACAGGTCCTTCATTTAGTTTTTTAGTCATATTATTTTTTATTTATAATAAATATACATTTTATGGCTCATTATATAATCACAAAACAATGGCCTATCGAATGGTATGCAAATTTTCAATGCTAACCCACTAAATTTTATAAATTAGATGACAATTGCATAACCCCATCGAAAAGCGTTTCATAATAGGTATGTTTACCTTATTCATGACAATGAACTATTGCTCCTAGAGTTGTCGTTACCGAACAGGATTTACCTTCTCCGGTAATTTTGAATTAACTAGTAATCCTCCCGCAGTACTGTTTTGACAAAGCAGCAGGAAAAATCCTTTGCGATTATTGTGTCCGAACGTCCAAACGAAATATCGCAGGAAGAATTGTAGCGCCGATAAGTGTAACGACTCTTGAGGGACACACGGCGGCGGCGATTATCGATTGCTCGACTACATTCACCGCGTCATCAGCTATTAACCATTAAAAGTGAACGCTCTTTTTCCCCTGATGGAGTGGCGGAAACCGCGAAACAACGTCACCGGAAATCGGGAGAATTTTATTTGCAATACTACCGTCGGCGTCGGGCTTGCTCCCATTAAGAATTGAATGAAAATCGTATCGGGTGTGGTAAATTTTGATTTTCAAACGTAAATTGTGATTGTGGAAACGAGGAGACGACGAATAAGACGACCACTTATTTTAATTAGAGTCTCCAGAGTATCACATCTTATTAGAACTCAAAATATCGTGGTTTTAATGAACTTCTTACCGTCATTGTTTGACGGTACCAGAATCCGGTGACTTCTTAATTTTTTTATGAAAATCTCGAATTTTTACGGACCCTATAAGAGGTTTGTCCCGAAATGGCACATGTTTTACGCATCCTGTAATTTTTCCCATGTCAATCAGGAAAAAATGAAGAGAAAAAGTATTCGAGAAAAATGCGTTTAAAGTTTCTCAAATCTACAATTTTGCGAATGTTACTATAAACCGAGCGGCATTTTTTTGAGAAAAATAGCACTTTCGGAAGATGCAATAAAAAATAGATTTTTAAATCCTAATTGGTGGTATGTACTCAGGGGATACGTATGACTACATTTTGATGGTGAAAATTTAAAAAATACAAATGTATTTTTGAAATGTATTTTTGTTCTTAAGGCTTTTTCGCGAGAGTTGCTATCGTAGCTTGCGACTAGAGTTTCGAAGAGGCACTATATCCTACTATTTTCTATCTTCTTTTATCTTTACTGTAACATCGCTGGGTGTGACGGGATAATGAATATGAAATACCAGTCGTGAGCCATAGAAGTATCTTGTGCAAAAAGCCCTTGCGTGTTTCTGTGTATAATTTCTTATAAATCTCTGATTGCAAATAATCATATTACAATCAACTATAACGTATGCAGATAATTTAACTATCCGGACTGAAAACATTCCACTATTCAAGCTTCATCATCATTACTTTTAAAGACGCTAGAAACCTTGAAAAACACAAGAGTTTAAGAAATAAACAAAAAAATAGATGAGATCAAAAATACATTTAACAATTGGAGAAGTGTGATACAATTTAATATCTGAAGGTTGATTGGTCAATAAGACTGATGGCATGTTGGGAATTTTTGGGACTTTTATTATCCTAATTTATTATTTGTTCAATATAGATAGATTGTTCTAACTCTTTTCTTAAAATTATATGCAGGTGTAGTAGGTATTATACAGCTTCTGCATTTATTATTAGGTATCCTTTTTTGGTATCAAAATTTCCACAGTAGGTATTCTGAATTATAAAATTGGCTCTTTGTAGTATTTCAGTGTTATAAATAACGAAAATGATGAAGTTTCCTTATGCTAATACAGTAAGAATATATACTAATTGAAAACAGCAAGTATAAATACATATACCACTTGTTCACTCTTCTACGATCAAATATTATACTATATTCTAATTTTCTGTGATACTTCCTGGGTGCTCAAAATTTGATTGATGTTAAAATGGAAGCGTGGAAAGTCGGTGGAAGCAGTAACTTAATAATTTCTTTAACTTGATTCACCTGACATTGCGGTTTGATATTACGTTACTTATGAAATCCATGCTATTCACAACCGATAATTGTACCAAAGTTAATAATAAAATCATCAGTCTCGTGTGATACACTATTTCGATAAGTATCTAACAATAAGTATAAGATACCAAAAACTTGGGTCGCATCGATTGTATCGAATTTTGGAAATAAAACTTAGTATCTTGATGAAAGTAAAATAGTGAACACTTTTATGTATCTTTAATATTCAAATTGTTGCACAAACACTTAATCACGAATTTTCTACATTTTCCAATAATCAATTTCTTCTCTATACTTTTATACTACTTAGGTATTATGATTTCCATAACGAATGTTTTGCAATATTCAGAAATTTTTGACCAATGACTCCTTGTTTAGTTTCACCATGTTTCTTATGCTTTGAAATTTCAGATACTTTCAACAAAATCTCTTTCCTGAATCTGCAATCTTAAAGTAAACTTCGCTAAAAATAGACATTACCGCAAATTAATCCAAACCACTATCCTCTTACCAACTGCAAATATTTAACACAATTTAGGAGTCGAGCACTACGTGTTTTAATAACAAATTTTCCATGCAGCATTTCTTTGGTACAAATACAGATTTCATTTCCTCATTGGGCATTCTACAGTGCCAGGAAATGAATGTTTTCATAAGCTCATAAATATTTAATTATCAGCGGTTCAAACTCAAAACAAAGGTAGAGAATTTGACTTGCCATTAAATACTATTACAAAATACTAATTACTAAATAATCATTTCTGTATTGTATACATACAATAAACCACAGCCTGTTTTGGGTATATTTGTAACATTTATGCAATTTTAATGCATTACATTATGGCTCTAAAATAACAACAATAATGAGATTTCAGAAAATTTCAATTAATTATCTCATCAATTTCATTACACATTCTTTTGCATACATAGCGTTACATAAAAGCATTCGATACCAGTAAATTACTTCACCACTATACACGATGTGATTTAATTAATATCTGAACTTTCACGGAGCTTCAGTAATTTGTATTCTCCACGATTTCGACGAAAAGAGCTTGCAATAGTTTAGCTGAGATCCCACGTATAATTTTGAAACGTTTGTAGCGACAGTCTCACTGAAAAACTTTAATAATACAAAGGATTCTCAATTTTCTCCACAGCTCCTTGAATCCTGAAGCCTTCATTGTAAGTTCGGTTAAGGGGGGCATACAAGCGTATTATAACGAGCAGATGTTACAAACGGACGTGAAAGCACGAAGAGGAGCAAGTCAAACTAAGTAGAATCAGCTTTGTCAATAGTTGGAACTTAAACAGTGTTCCGCGTACGTTAGTAACAAGCCACCTTTACAATAACTGCTATTCTACCGACACCACATGCTCAGTGGCCTGAATTTTCAGAATTTTCGCGAAACTCAATATTTGATTAAGTCGTACATTTCTACCTAAACTACCAGAACATCCTTGCGACCGAGTAGGCCAACTGACGTCAGTCTGTACAGTCTCCACTGTTCCGTTTTTGATGAACGGGTTGTGCACACACTGCATATCTGCCAGATTTGTGAAATCTATCCCGAAGCGAAAAAATGTTCCGCATATTTTTTTTTTACCAAGGAAACTTGCAGTCAGTTTCTACAGTTACTCTGGCGAGGTATTACTCTGTATGAAGAATGTTGTGCACCCGCTTCTTATACGTCAGATTTGTAAAGCCTGGCGTTGGGTACGAAATGGGATTGAATTTTTATTCGGGAAGGAAACACGGAACTGACAAACAATGGGGATAGTACACTCCCTGTTAGTGCAGAATTTGATAGTTGCCGCAGAAAAGAAAATCGCCATTGAAATTTAGATACAAGGTTAATCCGAAGAAAGCTTCTTGATTGAGGATGTCGCGTGGGGATTTTAATTGCTTAATCCTTTGATGAAGTTTCTTCAGTGCTTCCACTAATCACGATGTACTGATGTTTTTAATTAGTCATATGATTTAGGTGATTTTTGTTTATTTTAGACTATCAAGTTTGTCATCAGATTGGTATTTTATAGTGGTAAAATACCCCGCGTTTCGCTTTGGATTTAAGAGATATCAAGGACTCCATAAAAACACATTTCACCCGTTTTCAGCATCCCCATAGGGGATGATTACGGCGAAATCCTGAAATTAGTTTTTAAGCATTTATGTGGGTAGCCTTTCGAAGGAAAAACCAAGTTGATATCTAATCAGGCCTGAGAGATTTTAAGAAATCCGGGGAAATACATTTCACTTCTTTAAGGGTTGATTATGGCAAAATGTTGAATCTGGTTTTTAGGCATTTATGTGGGTAACCTTTGTAAGTAAAAAGTAGGTTGATATCTAATCGGTCCTAACAAATAATAAGGAATCCGTGGAACACATTTCACCCCTTTTCACTTCTTTAGGGGTTGATTAGGGCAAAATGTTGAATCTGGTTTTTAGGCATTTATGTGGGTAACCTTTGTAAGTAAAAACCAGGTTGACATCTAATCAGTCTTAAGAAATAATAAGGAATCCGTGGAACACATTTTACCCCCTTTCACTCCCTTAGGGGTTGATTAGGGCTAATTGTTGAATCTGGTTTTTAGGCATTTATATGGGTAACTTTTATAAGTAAAAACCAAGCTGATATCTAATCGGGCTAAAGAGATTTAAAGAAATCCGGGGAAACACATTTTACCCCTTTTCACTCCCTTAGGGGTTGATTAGGGCTAAATGTTGAATCTGGTTTTTAGGCATTTATGTGGGTAACTTTTATAAATAAAAATCAAGTTGATATCTAATCGGGCTAAAGAGATTTAAAGAAATCCGGGGAAACACATTTCACTCCTTTTCACTTCTTTAGGGGTTGATTGGGGAAAATGCTGAATGTGATTTTTAGGCATTTATGTGGGTAGCCTTTCGAAGTAAAAACCAAGTTGATATCTAATCGGGCCTAAGAGATTTTAAGAAATCCGGGGAAACACATTTTACCCCTTTTCACTCCCTTAGGGGTTGATTAGGGCTAAATGTTGAATCTGGTTTTTAGGCATTTATGTGGGTAACCTTTGTAAGTAAAAACTAGGTTGATATCTAATCGGGCCGAAGAGATTTTAAGAAATCCGTGGAACACATTTTACCCCTTTTCACTCCCTTAGGGGTTGATTAGGGCAAAATGCTGAATCTGGTTTTTAAGCATTTATGTGGGTAACCTTTGTAAGTATCTAATCGGGCCTAAGAAATAATAAAGAGTCCGTGAAAACATATAAATAACCAGAAAGCTTCTGTGTATATGTTTGTGTGTTTGTCTGTCACCAAACAACTTTCGAACGATAAACTCTGGGGTCACGAAATGTACCTCAACTCATTATGCCTGACTTATCCAGATGATTGTGGCCATTTTCAGAAAAAAAACCTACACAATTTTTATTTTTATAAAATCAGAATCTAAATTTCGGGCGAAGCCGAGTAGTAAAGCTAGTATAAATATAGTTTAAGCTATTGAATCATAGACAATAATATATGCAGAAAATGTAAAAGTACTAAAATGCAGGAAATTAAAATGGTATACCTTGATTCTGCAATTTAAATTGCAAGCAAATTCGAATAATTGGGGCGAAGGGTCTGAAATATTGTTTCGTTCCACTTCGGTTTGGAAATATGATGAACATACAAAGTTGTTCATATTTTAAGACAGATTCAAAGTAAAGTATACAAATAATGTGAAGATCTTTAAAAAAGGAGTGAAAAATGTAGTTTGAAATTGAAATATATAGTAATGAAATACACAGAGTAAAGAAAAAGGAGCGCAATAAGAGAAATTGTACAAATATCATGTTTCGTTATTTTATCCTGAGTGGTGAAATATTTAGTAGTAAAAAGAGTATAAACAAGGTTGCGAACCTTAAGGAATTAAGTCCATCGAAACGCCTCTTTCCTAAAAACTTAAAACTATTAAAGTTCAATTCAGTAAAGCAAATTATAATCATTAATATCTCATCATATAACTGAAAAACATATCTATAAATAATTGCAATAACAATACAAAGTAATTGCTCTGCGAAACTAAATATTTTATTAAAGTACTAACATCATTACAAGTGAAACTATATACAGATATTACACAACTACTTATCGAAGTAGATATTTCACAATCATTCCACTCCTAAAACACCGAAATTCGGCAGATTTTACGTCGCGGAAACTGAAGTTCAGCAGAAAGCTTAACTAATCAAAATTCTTCATATTTGCCACAACGGAAACAACGAACAATCTGTCTACCAATCGAGGTTCAGCGTCGATACAAAATTCCAGTAGCGACTAACTAGTTGCCCGTGTAAAAATGGAACGATCCACTTCCGTCGATCTCTGCCCGCTCAGCGTCGCCTCGGTTTAGCCGTCGCTTCAGGCGAGCGGGGTTCCCCGTAGGACGGCGCTGGGAGAATTTAAAAAAGTCGGAAGAATGGGCCGCGTGGAATGGAAGGTGTATCGGGAAATCTGAAAAGTGGCATATGCTTCAAGTGGATGGCATGGTGTTTTCGTGAAGCGGTAGTAAGGCGATAATTAACGTCAGGACTGTTTGACAGACTGGGCTCGGGCCGGTTTATACGTAGTGGGGTGGCTTACAGGGCAGCAGGGATGCACGCGTATACATGTATTACCGTTCGTACTGGGGGGGTTGCAGGCCACGAGATTGCATAATCGATAACTCGCCCACACCTGTGCCACTCACAAGTGCGCACCTGTGCACAGGGGTTGGGGGAGAGGCGAGGGCTGTGGCGGGAAGGTGAACGCGTTTGAAAAAGGTCATCCACGGATGCTTATCATCGGTATATTTATGCATCCTCAAGGGCCCGCTGAATTGATCACTTCACCTTCAACGCGTAACCGTAACTTCTTTTTTTTTTTCTATTCTCTTGCGCACTGTGGCGATCGCCCATGCGAATGCAAATTCCATACCGTGGTTTTTGCTGAGAAATCACGCTTAAGGGGGCCACGGTAAAAAATCGGAATAATCGATTTTTTATTTTTCACAGTTTCTGAAAGACGTACGCACAGTGGGGAAATTTCGCGATTTTATGGCCAAAAACCACAAAAATAAATTTTTGAATTTGACAAAATAAATGCAAGTGTCAATTGCAGGACTAATATGAGTATCAAATGCCATCAATTTTACTGTTAAATGGTTTAATACAAAGCTCGTATAGACTCACAAATGTTTATGTTCATGTGAGGTTAGACCGATCGCAAAGAATTAATCCAGATTTTCAAGTTACTTCAAACACTTATATTGTGTTATCCAAAGATCTGAAAATAATTTGAAGGCATGGATTCAATGCCTGGTGGCGCGTAAGATATCTTTTTGTCCTCAAAACAATTATGTTTCGGTTCTTAATACTTAATTTATACAATTTTTAAAGTAGTGTTTTAGAAATAACCGTTTCATATAAGAATGAATTTTCAATATATAAAATAGTTATCAATCCCATAATGTCCTGCATTGATTTTCATTTCTATTTTACGTTGGACTATTTTAATTCTATAAATGCAATTATTAATTGCTAATAGTTGCTAATCTTGTAATTATATGCATTTTTTAAGCACGATCCAGTGTGTCTTGTCTAACATACGACATAACAGTGACCGAGACTGGTTCACAAGTTATACATTACAGACCTTCTTATTCTTTTTTAAACGATTTTATTCAGCTTCGATCCTCTGTTTGACTGTTTGCATTATGTATGTTTGTCGTCAGAAGCGATAATCCTTCTGCTATGCCCTGCTGCACTGTAGCAGAGGCATGCTCTAACAAAGAAAAAAGTGTATAAATGTAAATAATAAAAAAATCTTTATCGTTCGTAATTTTTGTAAGTGCTGTTTTTCGAATAATTTAGTTTCTCATATATTAGAACGTAAAAGTGCCGAATTTTATATATTAAAAATAAGTTTTGAGGTTTTGACCACGAGAATGGATATAGTTCTTCAATTGACATTTGTATTAAATTTGTAAAATTCAAAAATTTCATTTCTGTAGTTTTGGCCATAAAATCGCAAAATTTCCCCACTGTGGTACGTTTCAAGAATGCTCCCTCCAAATTCTATGAAGAAATTCGCAAAATTGATGGAGACATAGTATTTTCACCTATTCTTTTCAATTAACGACCTGCTTCTATTGTTTTTATCAACATTTCCCCAATTTTGTACCCCGAAAACATGATTCTTTTTTTTCAGTGATCCGCCATTTTGTAATTTTTTGCGATATTGCGTTTTTTTGGTCGTCACGTAATAGACGTTGGCTTCTGGTTTCTAAATATTTTTGTCTTTTTGAATTCGGATTAACTATATAGCCTGGGTACTGTCAACCTGACAAGCACGATTTTGCTGCAGCGTACATTTTGGCGAAGAGTATGCAGGAAACGGATTTATGAATTTGATTGGAAAAACATTTTCTTACCCTTCGATCTGTACATTATTAACTATACTAAGCGATACATTGATTTATTTGCGTTGTTTGGTTGAAATAAATTCCCGAAATCACCCTTACATTTCGGACCGTTACAGTGGTCTGCCCCCTTAAAGGGGTACATGATGAGTATTAGACGGCGAAAACGGACGGTTCTTTTTGGGTTGGATTGAAGGACGATTGGGTTCATACCATTTGCACGTTTTACAATAATTTATTGTGGATATAACACGTATTTTAAGACCAGGAAACATGAGAAATATTAATAAGTAAAGGAACGACGTCATAAGTTGGGAACGGATTAATATTTTTAGTTGAAATTCTAACTGGACCTACAAAACACTCTTCTCCACAATGTGGAACTCGGTCGAAACATTTTAATAAAAATTCACGGAGTTATATCAACTTTGAAGGATTTTACTGAAGTAATTCTGTGATAAATGTTGTCTTAAATGTTGCTAAAGTTATGCGATTTTATTGGGCGAGTTCCACATTGTGGGGAAAAGTATTTTGTAGGTCCAGCTAAAATTTCAGCTAAAAATATTGATCCGTTCTCGAGTTACGATGTTCGCCGTCTTGAGAAACATAGTTTTGAGAAAAACAGCTTTAAAGCTTGCCGCAGAGCGTTTGCCTGCATTGGCCCGCCTGTTACTTTTTTCGCTGTAACTCTCGCAATTTTTCGATTTTTCTATGAAAATTTTTAAAATACTTCGAAGGCTTGTGACTATCATAAAAAATTGAAAAAAAGTTTCGATTTTTTGACCCCGAAATACCCGTGTTTCCTTTGTATTTGCAAGGTCAGTGCACATGGTCCATTTTGTTTCAAATTTTGCATATAGTTAGTGCACAGCATGCATAATAATAAATTTATTACACACATACGACGCGATGCTTAATATGATTCGAGAAAATCGAGTTTAAAGTTCTGTACTTTCTGGACCTTTCATATATACACTCGTACGTAGAAACGTAATTATTTTCTCTTTACTAACTATGTTCTTGTGAAAAACCAAGGGGAGTTTATAAAGATTTTTTAATTAATTCTGTTTCGATATTTTTCTTCCATAATTCATTATTTTGTAATGCACCAAAAAAAGTCTTGCTTCGTTGCTGCAATTTTATCCCTTTTGAGATGAATACATTTTTTTTTATAAAAATCATATTGTACATTAAGCTGAAGTTTAGAAGAATTGGAGTTTCCTAAAATTGGAAGAATCTCGAGTTAGTTTGATTAAAAAGTAATACATATATCACCGTGAATAGTAATAGCTATACACGAGCGTAACTTATCGATTCCATTCCTCTGAAATAATAGAAAATTAGGTTTCCCAAATAGAATTTTCTATGTGACCTCGTTTAACAAAGTTCCAAATCTCCCATGTGTTTCGTTCCAGGATTGGAAATTTATACAGCATAAAATTTACAATGTTATGCACGTACGAAGCATGTTAGATAAATAGAACGCTCTGATTTTACAAATCTCGGTGTCGTAAAACTATAAAGCAAAAGAATAAAATAAACGTTGTAATTGTACTTCATTGGTATTATAACGCATTCATTGGCAGTGCGTCTCGAACGTTTGCAATGACAAAACTCGAGTTAGCAAACGAATATAGTATAGTGTGGAAATGAATAAATGACAATAGACACGTACATGCGTACATAGTGTTCTTTCTCGAGAATTCTTTCTCGACAATTTCTCGAGAAATTTTATAATTGCTTATTTCTTATTTCTCGAGAAATACTGTTTCTCTCGAGAAACTTATGTCAAGGAAATCGCGAACGTATAAACACATCTACAATATGTAATAAATCTTATTAGTAACTTAGAATCTATACGATTTACAATAGAAAATCTCAGTTGAAAAGATTCGTCATTATTAACTGGAGAAGGTGTTCATAAATTCTAATTTAACAATTTAGAAAAATTGTGTACCTACTGAATTAAGTAATGTAATTCTTGTGGCTATTAAAGAAAAAATATCGAAAAGAACAGACAAAACTATTTTAGTCTTCTTGTTTTTTTTATAAATATCAACATTATTCCTAAAATATACATTTTGTAATATTGTTTTCAATTTCTCGAGAATTCTCAAGAAGTATGATCTTATTTCTAATTTCTCGAGAAAGAAAAAATATCGAGAAATCAGGAACACTATGCGTACATATCTGCGTAGAGGTTACCCTAAAGCAGAGTTGGGCAAAATGTAATCTAATTACAAATTACGATTAAAATGTAATTGTGTAATTGATTAATCATTATTTTCTGTAATCGTTAATTAGACCACAATTTTGTCAACTACCTAAATTAACGATTACAGAAAATAATGTGTGATCAATTACACAATTACATTTTAATCGTAATTTGTAATTTGTAATTAGATTAATAATGTGACATTTGTACTATCAATACAGGAGAACTGAAATACATTTTGTAACATATTGAGGGGTCATGTTCAATCATGAAGGCCGAAAAAATGGTGGTCTTTGGAAATTTTTTACTCAAAAGCTATAACACATTTCTCGAAAATTCTTTTTTCCTTTTAAGGATTACATCTAGTGCCGTGCATCGTAATTTTTTTATTTAAAAATATTTATCAATAACTAAGTTATTGTCCATCACTCGAAGGTTCTTTCAAAATCGGTGACCAAAATATTTAAAAAACTATTCAACCGATTTACTTCAAATTTTACAAGCTTACTATAGGAACAATAAACTAGTCTTTGAACGAAGAATTTTTTTATCAGATGCTTAGTTTTCTTTTAATTGACGAAAATCAGGCACGATTTATGATAAAAATTGAAACTTTTACTTTAAACATCAGCCATTTTTTCCCAAATCAATATTTCGAAAAATCCTTCGTTCAAATACTAGATAATATAATATAATAAGTAAATTCTTTTGAATTTGTTCTTTTGAATGCTCGACTATCGAGCAGCAGTGGTCACCGCAGAAGCCTTTTTCTTTAGAGAACCTTCGAGTGATGGACAATAACTTAGTTATTGATAAATATTTTTAAATAAAAAAATTACGATGCACGATACTAGACGCAATCCTTAAAAGGAAAAAAGATTTTTTGAGAAATGTGTTATAGCTTTTGAGTAAAAAATTTTCAAAGACCACCCTTTTTTCGGCTTCCTGACTGAGCATGACGCCTTAAGTAGTGTGTCAAATCTGTAACCAAAGTGTTTGTTGATAACAGTGTAATAAAATTATCTAAGCGAGAGTGTAGGGAACTGTTATTTTGGATTTCTCGTTGGAAACTAACAGCTGACTATCAGCTTCGATTATTACAACACACTATTTATAAAGAAAATGTTAAATAATATTAAACGCTATATGTATAATAATAGTGTCGGCCCATATAATATATTGCAGACGTGAGAGTCGGTCGCGTTGTGTAGTAGGGTTCCCGATCCGAAGGAACATCGATGCGAGGTAAACGGGGTAGTATAGCTGGGTCCCTCCGGTGGCGAAAGTACGTGGATAGTGCATCGTCTCAAGAACCGCTCACCGACCCCCTGCCCTGCGTACGTGTGTCCCACAGCCATAGAACAGCCGCGGACGATCCCACACACGGGACACTGGGGACACATAACGCTCCCCACTTACATCCAATCACTCCTGATTTATATTTACTACTCGCGTGGCCCCTTATTTATCGCGCTTGACGGAGACGCGCGGAGAACAGGAACGTTAATTTGCACAAATTGAAAATTATGGAGCGCGACCGAAGACGAGAGTCATCGGTGGATGGGACTTCCACGGGAAGAGTTATCGACGCACCTCTCGTTCCGAGGGAATTAGCTGGCCTCAAGTTTCCCGATTTCACCCGTCGCGTCGTTCGCGCGCGCGTGCCGCTAGTCTTAATTGGCTGGTTTTATGGCAATCGGTTCGCGATATTACGATCCTCCCTCCACGGTCGGCTTCTTCGCTTTTGATGATAAAACGCTCGGGGAGATCGCAATCGTCTGGATGGATCGGGAATTTTAAGCGACTTGCGTTCCAACGCGGTGGGAATAATTGACATTTTATACGCGGGGAGCAATGGGTCGTTTAGTGGTTTCTGCTTCAGCGAGAAGATGTAAGAATTGCGCACAAATGCTAATATGGTGGTAGTCTAGTTTAGGTTTAGATATTGGTAAGGGATATTCCATATTTGACGACAATATTTCGTTTTAGAATTTAGTGCTGGAATTCTTTGTTTAGGAGAATAATTATCCACCTTTTAACAGCATAGGTGTCAAAGAAGGATTCATTTAACTTACTGCTGTATTTGTATTTATCAAATATTTGCGTATACTTTGTAAGCTATATGCACCCTTTTACAGAGGTATTTGTAGTAGGGTAGATTGGGGGTGAACAGTGGCGGATTTAAGAAAAAAAGGCCCAGATGGCAAACGTTCTGAGGGGCCCATTTTTTCAGGGAAATGAAAAGGTCGTTTACTAAAAGGGGGTAACTGTACAGAAAAGTATAGAAAATAAATATAATGCTTGGATAAAATCATACGTTTTTCTTTAAGACAGGGCCCTATGGGGGCCTTCTGAGCAGAGGCCCATTTTTCAGGAAAATAAAGCTGTAGTTTACTAAAAACAGGCTCAGTGTAATAATACAGAAAAAAATATGCTTTGGATATAATCATAATCTTTTTTTAAGGGTGGGGCCCTGAGGGGCCTTCTGAGCAGAGGCCCATTTTTCAAGAAAATAAAGCTGTAGTTTACTAAAAGCGGGCTCAGTGTAATAATACAGAAAAAAATATGCTTTGGATATAATCATACGTTTTTTTTTAAAGACAGGGCCCTACGGGGGCCTTCTGAGCAGAGGCCCATTTTTCAGGAAAATAAAGCTGTAGTTTACTAAAAACAGGCTCAGTGTAATAATGCAGAAAAAAATATGCTTTGGATATAATCATAATCTTTTTTTAAGGGTGGGGCCCTGAGGGGCCTTCTGAGCAGAGGCCCATTTTTCAAGAAAATAAAGCTGTAGTTTACTAAAAGCGGGCTCAGTGTAATAATACAGAAAAAAATATGCTTTGGATATAATCATACGTTTTTTTTTAAAGACAGGGCCCTACGGGGCCTTCTGAGCAGAGGCCCATTTTTCAGGAAAATAAAGCTGTAGTTTACTAAAAACAGGCTCAGTGTAATAATGCAGAAAAAAATATGCTTTGGATATAATCATAATCTTTTTTTAAGGGTGGGGCCCTGAGGGGCCTTCTGAGCAGAGGCCCATTTTTCAAGAAAATAAAGCTGTAGTTCACTAAAAGCGGGCTCAGTGTAATAATACAGAAAAAAATATGCTTTGGATATAATCATACGTTTTTTTTTTAAGACAGGGCCCTACGGGGCCTTCTGAGCAGAGGCCCATTTTTCAGGAAAATAAAGCTGTAGTTTACTAAAAACAGGCTCAGTGTAATAATGCAGAAAAAAATATGCTTTGGATATAATCATAATCTTTTTTTAAGGGTGGGGCCCTGAGGGGCCTTCTGAGCAGAGGCCCATTTTTCAAGAAAATAAAGCTGTAGTTTACTAAAAGCGGGCTCAGTGTAATAATACAGAAAAAAATATGCTTTGGATATAATCATACGTTTTTTTTTAAGACAGGGCCCTACGGGGCCTTCTGAGCAGAGGCCCATTTTTCAGGAAAATAAAGCTGTAGTTTACTAAAAACAGGCTCAGTGTAATAATACAGAAAAAAATATGCTTTGGATATAATCATACATTTTTTAAGACAGGGCCCTAGAGGAGCCTTCTGAGCAGAGGTCCATTTTTCGAGAAAATAAAGTTGTAGTTTACTAAAAGTGGGCTCAGTGTAATAATACAGGAAAAAATATGCTTTGGATATAATCATAATCTTTTTTTAAGGATGGGGTCCTGAGGGGCCTTCTGTGCAGGGGCCCAGGTGGCAACTGCTCATTGGCCACCCTGTTAAATCCGCCACTGGGGGTGAATGTAACACGCTAAATATCTCAAAACTTATAATAGATATTAACACCAATTTTGGATATATGATGAACAATGACATTTGGAATATACACATCCATGCCCTAGGAGTACAGATACGCAATAGACATGGATAGTGAAGAAAATAACTTTTCGATACCCTAAAGTAACTTTTCCTTACTGACTTAAAATTGTAATATAAACACTGCCTTTGCAAGGATGTGCTTTTTCGATTTTTTAGTCTGTAATTGGACCTTTTTTAAAATAGTACTGATCGTT
Organism: Andrena haemorrhoa; assembly: GCA_910592295.1. Lineage (NCBI taxonomy): Eukaryota > Metazoa > Arthropoda > Insecta > Hymenoptera > Andrenidae > Andrena > Andrena haemorrhoa. The sequence continues at coordinate 27,893,774 of OU342940.1, read as the reverse complement.
ACTTAGCACTTTTATGCGTCTCGTTAGTCAAAATTTATAATTTAAGTTCAAAAGCATGATCGGGGGCGGTTTTATCGCAACAGAACCGAATAGTGACAAAGAAGGCGAATAATATTGTCTTGTTTGTATGAAATCCTATAGCACAGCACAAGCAAACCAAATGAAAAATTGGTGCAATATACTGAATGTAAGGATTGAGCAGATGAAGAATGCACCAGCCAAAATGTTTTTTATTTCTGCCACGATTACGATACCAAATAATTGGTTACAGATTTTATTTTTTTCATTTATTATTAGGGTAAAGGCAGGTAATATGGAACATCTGATTTCAAAAGCTTGTCAAAAGTAGGGGATTTTTTTTATAATACTGACATGAGGAGACGAAGGAACTAATGCATAATCATATTTACATAATCAAATGTAAAAAAATCCAATTGTTTTGCAATTATAATAAAAAAACTGAAAAGAGTGAGAATCGGCCGTTCGAAAAAGTGGGTCCTAATATGGAACACCTTGGAAATTTGTAAAGAAAACTGAAAAATCTTTACTTGTTTTATTAAAAATGAAAATTTATTAATTAGAAGATACAAATAAGGAAATATACATCATTTTTTGAATTTATTCCTGCTTTCTGGGTATTTCCTACACGTTGGGCACGTGAATAATACATCGGAAGCCCCACATTCTTCGTGTGCCCACTGAAAGTAGTGAATACATTGGGTCTGCTTTTCATTCTCATTATTTTTATAATTATCATCGCAAAACAAGCATTCCGCATCATCGTTGTCTTCGTCATTATCATCTTCATCTATGTTACTCGGTATGTCCCATATTACGTACACACATGTTCCAACAAGAAATTAAGAACTATACTAAGAAGAAACTAACTTTATTGGTAAACTATTGTTGAATAATCAAGAACACACATATCTAATGATAAATTATATTAAAATAATACTTCGTAACATACCTTCACTTCAATATTTAACTATTTGATACACTTTTCAGAAACTTTTACACCGCACGAAAAATATAAACGGTTCTCTTTCAATAATGGGTGCCCGACTGATGTTCAATTGCCAGTATCATCGTCTATTGTGTCTAGGGATCTAGTATACACGATTGCCAGAAGAGTTCGTTATTTCTTTATCGAAATTTTATGAAGTTCCGCATTACCTGCCTTTACCCTATAATTTAAATTAATAAATATTTGAATTTTGTGAAGTGAAATTGTGCTGCTATCGACTCCATGCAGTGTTACAACCCGGAGTCAGGGACGGTTGTAACACTTTACCCGCTTCTCATTTTTGTATTAATAACTTGGATATTACTCGGCATATAAAGAAACTGCTGTGACTCAATGATGTCAGATAAGTAAGTAACATTTCCACATAAGAGTTTTTGTTGTAAATGTAACAGTTCCTGCGTAATCGTATTCCAAAGTCAAAGTGTTACTACCGCCCCCGGTCTACCCTACTGAAGGCTGATATGCTGCTGTTATTTAAAAAATACTATGTAGATTACTGATACATATGCATGTAATAGAATAAAATTAAAATTAATATTAACACCATTGTAAATGTAATATTCATTGCACTTGTACGAAAGGGGTGCGACTTAGGGTACGTTTATGTTGGAGCTGCGATAAACGATCAGAGCGACGATAAGAGCGAAGCGTCGAAATACATTCTATAGTTTTATAATGGAACAGTTTATATTGGAGCAGCGAGTAGAGCAACGAATACTATAGAATGTAATTTCGATGCTTCGCTCTTATCGTCGCTCTGATCGTTTATCGCAGCTCCAACATAAACGTACCCTTACACATATAGTTTTACAAAGTGGAACAAGAAAATCACTTTCTATTATATTCAAGGAAGTGTCACTGAAAACACTTTATATATGTGAAATAACGCAAGAAATATTGAGTTGTTTAAATCAGAATAAGTAATTCTGCAAAAATTACGCGGATAAAGCTGATGTTTCACTTATCAACCCCGCTGATGACGATGAATAAGAAACCATATCGAATGCGTTGCGCCAAAAGAAGATAGCTACGAGTTCATCGACAGCAAAGAAGTACAGGTGGACGAGGGGGTGGATCACGTTAGGGCAAGAAATAAGTGGTGGTGGGTGGACTGAAGTAGGGACTTGAAGTGGTCCTTACTAATAGCAGGTGTAAAAGGAGAGGAGAGGTTTAGTCACGCACATATGTTCGAACGATACTTACTAATGGAACCTTTATATCAACATACTAGTGCCACACACGCGTATAGATTTTTGATACGCAACGTGACTAATAGGGTGGTCCTTATTTTTCAACTTTAAAATTTGTATTGTCTGACCCTCTTAAAATCTTCTATTTGACAAAAAAAATATCTTCGTGTTCTTTATTTGTATATTTTGATATATAAAGGTCGCTCAAGGACTTTATATTTCGCAAGTACCACAATTAAGTTTGGCAACTGCGACTTTCCATAATTGTCAGTTATCAATTTTAATGAAACGGGGCCCATGTTTATGCTTTTATGAATATCATTCTACCTGAATATGTAGAATGTACGTCAAAGTTTGCGTCTGCATCTTCGAGAGCTGCTGATGGGACAAATTTAAATGTGCATATAAAGCCTTATGCCACAACACAATACAGTACACTCTCGTTATAAACCCGTTTCGTCTATGCGATGTGTGCCTGAATTTTAATGTGATACTCTCACTTAAAATTTAATACAATTATTTTGTCCTTGCAAAAGTTTCTATTAATTTATACCATAATAGTAATATTTCAATGCCATTGAGCGACCTTTAATCCTTAATATATTTTAACAAAATTTTAGACGAAATTCTTTTGAACTATTTGGAAACTTCTGAGACGGTCAGAAGAAAATTTTAAAAACATTGATTTTTTACCATACATTTAAGGACCACCCTAATGACTATCCTACTTGTAATCGTCATTGGTTACTCCACTCACGTGTGGAATATTTACGTGAATTATCGAAGGCAGTTTTCGAAATTCTGTAATTTCTTCTTTTTCAAAATGCTGACAAAACCGTATAGGCCTGTGTTGACAACCAAATCTTTATGAATTATAAAAAGAAACCTTTACTAATTTTAATGACGCCCAAACAAGTATCGGGACTCGCTCGGAAATATAACAAAATCGTTAATGAAATTTTCGAACTGTAATATACCTCATTGAATTATTGGTCATTTTTAATTATCAATAATTACAAAAAGATAGGTAATAAGAAAGTCAGGATTATTTAAAAGTGTACTAGGTACATACCTACCAAATAGGTTTCTGTAAGAAAAAAATTGACACAATTTGTTTACGACATAAAAAAATTACTATTCAGCGAACGGTGTTTCAGAGACTGATTAAGAGAGAAACGTGTACTTTGAAAACTCTTCACTTCTGACAAATAACAACTCTTTATGAGTGAATAAATGCAAACAAAAATATTGGTACATTGTTCTTCCTACATTCAACTATCTCAGGAAACTTCTCGTCCCGGTAGGCACAATTAAGAAGCTACCTAGGGCATACAGTTGACAAGGGGCGCAAATTGTTTTTTTCATTGTGGGCATTTTTAAAATAAAGTTTTAAATGAAACATTCCAAGTTGTACTATAAATGTTTTAAGCTGCGAATAAGAATTCACGGTAAGGTCATCGAAAAGATCAAATAGGGGAAACCTGTACAAAACAGTATACCATACCTATTCCAAAAAATAAATGAAAGAAGCCCACGCGCGTTTCGCAATTGTTTTCCACCACATTGAATTGTTAGTCAACAGAGAATTATTAAATTTATTTTGTTTCTAAGTGCTCTGGTCTTATTTTCGACTGACTTTCAGTGGACTATATAGTGTTTTGGTAATTAGAATGCAAGTAACATGCAGATATTTATTAAGAATATCTATTTCTATTATATTTTGAAGATCGTGGCCGATTATTGTCATTTTTATATTTATAGCTGTAACCAAAAGTGTGGGTGCTTATGTCTTGGGGCACAACCGTACGGGGTAAAGCCGTATCCCGCTATTTCAAGCAACAAGAAGAAGAAGACACCACTCTGAATATAGATCAATACATAAGAGCTAAAAACCAAAAAATGCAAACCAAAGAAACGTAGAGAGAACTTAATACTATTGTTGTTACTTTATCAAAATCGGAAAAAGAATAAGTTTCGTTTTATAGTTAAATTAAGTAGCCAGTTTGGACTTTTCAATTATATTTTTGTTATTTTATGTTGTTTATGAAAACATTTAATAAACACCGTTTTCATTACCCAATTTGTTTTATAATTTAAACAGTTATGGACCTAGAACCTTAAGTACATGGTTTTGGATAGGTTTTCCCTAAATGTATTATAAATAAAGGGCGCAATTTGTCAACTTCACCTAAGGCGCAAAAAAAGGCTCGGGCCAGGCCTGTTCCTTCTGCAATAAATATAAATGAATTTCAATAAAATTAAGGTTCTCGTTCAGCTTTCATGATATCCCGCAAACATTAATAAAAACAAATTCTTTTAAGAACGTCGTTAAAAGATAAATAAAATTATACAAAAGTCCATCTAAATTCGGACACACATATTGAACAAAATGTATTATGTTTTCCGGCAGATCCCACAAAATTAATAGTACAATATTCGCAGCATGTTAACCCGGCGAAACACGAAAAGCACTAAATCTGTTGGAACGCTTTTCGTACGTGTAGAACAGACACATTCGCAAGCAAGCCGGCATTATTAATTCGCGTGTATTACGAGGGTTTGCTGCAATGGGGCAGAAATGTCCATCGTTGGTCTGGAACAGGTACGCGGTGCGGGCTACCAGAAAGGGCGAACATTACTTCCGCTCGGTCCTCCGCGGTTTAACGCTCTTATTATTATTTTTATTAGGGAGCCGCAGTATATAATGCTATCAGCCCCTGGAAGGGCGGGCACGCAGGAAATAAACCTAAGTGTATAATTACAATAATACTTACCGAGATCCCTGCGTGGGTTTTCTCCCCTTCCTCAACCCCCTTTCTTCCACACCCTCCTATAGACCCCGCCGTCCCTCCACGCCCCTCTCCTTCACCCTCTATTTCTCCCACCCTCCACGACTAATTGTGGACTTCTTTCCTTTTCTGTCGTTTCTTGCTTTCAACATGCCCAATCTTCTTCCCTTTTCTCCTTCGCTCTTCGCAAATCCATTTAACCGAAACTCCCTTTCCTGATTATCCGTAATTCTTTGTATCTTAGCAAATATGTTAAATCATATTTGAGAACAGTTGACGAACGAAGAATGAGAAATAGAGCTCGCCACTATTTTTTATCGAATATATGACTATTAGGGCTGGGGCTATTTGTCGAATTTATTCGGTATTCGAATATTCGAACACTTTAGTTGCTCAATTGGTTGGCGAATACAATTCGAATACCCAAGTATTCGAATACTATTCGAATATTTTAGTAACTATTCGAATATTTAAGCATTCGAATATTTAAGTAACTATTCGAATATTTAAGCATTCGAATATTTAAGTAACTATTCGAATATTTAAGCATTCGAATATTTAAGTAACTATTCGAATATTTAAGCATTCGAATACCGATGTATTCGAATAGTATGGTGTGAATTATAAATCAAGTTCTTTAGGTTCATTTGTCAGGGTGAAATCTTGCAAGTTGTAAGCTAATTTTGACTCACTCCACACCATACTATTCAAATACATCAGTATTCGAATTAGGGCTGGGACTATTCGAATAATTTAATATTCGAATATTTTACAAGTATTCGAATGCTACGAATAAATTCGAATATTGATGTATTCGAATACTATTCGAATACTGATGTATTCACCGTGACAAATGAACCTAAAGCACTTGATTTATAATTCACACCATACTATAGTTTTCTAATACTTGGATCTTCGAATTATATTCGCCAAATAATTGAGCAACTGAAGTATTCGAATATTCGAATATCGAAAAATTCGACAAATAGTCCCAGCCCTAATTCGAATACATCAGTATTCGAATAGTATTCGAATAATAACATTTGAATACTCAAATATTCGAAGTTTATTCGTAGCATTCGAATACTTATAAAATATTCGACTATTAAATATGTTACTCGAGTAGTCCCAGCCCTAATGACTATGTATACATTAATCTACAATATATATAAAAGAAGAAGTCCTGACTTAGAGACTTGAAATTTGGAAGCTACATTGTTTTCATGACGTAGGCACCCACTAAGAAAGGGTTTTTGGAAATTCCATCCTCAAGGGGGTGAATAGGAATAACATGTATTTTCTTAGTCTCCCTAATATCTCTTAGCCCCGATTAGATATCAACTTGGTTCTTACTCACAACGATTACCCACACAAATGCCTAAAAAACAATTTCAGGAATTTTCCCTAACCAACCCCTAAGGGAGTGAAAAGGGGTGAAATGTGTTTCCACGGATTTCTTAAAATCTCTTAGGCCCGATTAGATATCAACTTGGTTTTTACTTCGAAAGGCTACCCACATAAGTGCTTAAAAACCAATTTCACGATTTTACCCTAATCGACCCCTAAGGGAGTGAAAAGGGGTAAAATATCTTTTCGCGTATTCCTTAAAATCTCTTCGGCCCGATTAGATATCAACTTGGTTTTTACTTCGAAAGGCTACCCACATAAGTGCCTAAAAACCAATTTCACGATTTTACCCTAATCGACCCCTAAGGGAGTGAAAAGGGGTAAAATATCTTTTCGCGTATTCCTTAAAATCTCTTCGGCCCGATTAGATATCAACTTGGTTTTTACTTCGAAAGGCTACCCACATAAGTGCCTAAAAACCAATTTCACGATTTTACCCTAATCGACCCCTAAGGGGGTGGTGAAAAGGGGTGAAATCTGTTTTCATGGAGTCCTTAATAACTCTTAGACTCGAAGCTAAGCGCGTTCGTATTTCGCTAGTTGAAAAATAAATGCCTACGAAAAGGCATATACAATCTTCTTAAAAATCATGTAAGAAGTAAATAAGGCAGAAAAAACAATTTGAATACCCGAAATTTACATACAACTTTAGAAAACATATAACGAGGGCTAATTTATTTCGCCGATAAAGTTTATCGCTTTGAATAGTCACTTGTTTACTGATTTTTAAATTTCAAACAATTCGCCATTCTTCTAACTAATAATTGCTAATTTAAAACAATGTCATTTATGTATCAGCAAATACATACGTGACAGATCGGCAGAAGATAGTGTCCAGCACTATAAGAGAATCCTCAATTCGTAACGGCTGTCAGCTGAGCCTCTAGCACCTTTCAACACAAAGATACAAACGAGCAGTGCTAATCCTTATTCTACCTCAGCACTTTGAGTGACGTCGTCGGCGTACTTTCACGCCGAGAGGTTTCCACCCGGTGCTGGGATTTGGCGTGTCTTCAAGTTCATATTTTCCGGAGAGCATCGATCGTAATGTCCGAGTGTCCCCGAATGTTTGCTCGGGGCGAGTTAAACAAAACTTCCGTGGCAGTAGCGATCGCTTCGAAAGGTCAGACCGACTTGAAACGGTATTTCGCCTCACCTTGCACCACACAAAGTGTTATATAATACAACTAGTAGTTCCTTTCTACTAAGTGTGTTGAAATTCAGGTTTATGACGCTATGACGTTCATACACGTATATTTAACACGTAAAAAATAACTAATCGGAATAACATCGTGGAAAGTGGCTTAATTGGTTGAAAATCATTATAGGCTCAACGAGAGAAACTACTAAAATAGATGCATACTTGTGAAAGTTAAGAGAGTGTTATACTACATGGAGCGTGGCTTCGTACAGTGTAAGAATGTATAGTGTCTCTGGTATGATATGTTTTATGCAAAACTGTACCCGAAAGGGGCATAAAAGTATTACGGTTAAATCGTTATTCCTTCCGTTGCACAGACAGACGCTAGAACGATCGAATACGCTGCTGGAACATGGATTCTCCGTTTCATACGATACGCTGACAGTGTAACATCGCGAATGCCATTGATTATCGGTTATCGTTAGACGTGCTACTTTAACTGCAGCAGGTCGAGGGGATTATTGCTACCCTGCTTCGAATATGTACACAGGCATTCGAAAATATTCGACGGGTGGTATATTTGCAGTTGAAGCTTATATAAATCATAATGCGTGAGTAATTTGCGTGCAAGGCTACTTACGGTCTATGACATATCTGCGACGTAATTCGTAACTTCATGGAATTCTTGAATACTGAAAATGATTTTCGTTGCAATTATTTTCATACCTATGCAAAATAGGAAAAATGTTTCGATGGAATGTTATAGAATTAGATGGGATCAGTTTGGAAATACTAAAATTATATAGTATTCTATTTAACAGAATGGGTTCTTTGCTCCCTTTTGCGAGGGTGAGAAAGGTAGCACCCCCCTTTGTCATATAAAAGGTTTCAGCAGTCAATAAAAATTTCACCAAAAGTTCTGGAACCACCTTCCGGCTTCCACTATCCCTCTGTTTCAGAAGAAAAAACAGATTCTAACGCTTTATAAGATATACGTTGCATAAGATAATTCAGAAGGCATAATAAAATTCGAAATCTTGCTGCAACGTAGGAGCGAAGAGGTGTCGTGTGCTCGGGAGTTGGTCCGCTTAAAATTCCACTACTTTCATAATTGTACAGATTTCGACGCACAAATATTTTGGGGGTACGTTTTCAAGACTTCTCACTTTACCAAAACTTCAGAAAATCGAATATGTGATCCTGTAAAGGTGCGAGCCCAACTGACAAGGAGAGTGCAGAAAGTTCGAGTCATCATTTACATATTTTCAATTCAACCTAATTTTTGGCACTTACAAGGAGAGTATTTTAGGTGTCCGCCTCCGATCATTTTGATTTTTGGATATGTTATAGAGGACCGAAAAATAAGAAATACGTGTTTTTTTATTTTTCCCCGTTTTCATATTTGGGGGGGGGGGGGGGGGTGAAAACTGCGTTCAAAGTTAGGGTTGAAAAATCATTTTTGTGGAATATCTCGAGAACTATTAGAGATAGAAATATGACTGACTCACCAGATTTTCAAAAAGTCCATTTGTTTAAATAATACATAAAAAATTGTTATTTTTTTGAAAATCTGGTGAGTCAGTCATATTTCGCATTCAAAGACACAAAATTCGTCCATTGACACTATTCCCCTATCTCTAATAGTTCTCGAGATATTCCACAAAAATGATTTTTCAACCCTAACTTTGAACGCAGTTTTCACCCCCCAAATATGAAAACGGGGAAAAATAAAAAAACACGTATTTCTTATTTTTCGGTCCTCTATAACATATCCAAAAATCAAAATGATCGGAGGCGGACACCTAAAATACTCTCCTTGTTAGCCGTTTTGGTGCTTTCACTGAAAAATTTCACTAGCCCATACAGCACACTCCGTTGACAGACAATTATTGCAGGAAGATTCCAGGAAAGTTGCAGGAAGGTTGCGGTGCAACATCGGAACGTTCCAACAACATTGCTGGAATGTTGCAGGAATCTTCTTATGTCCGCCTCTGTGGAACATTGCACGGCAACGCACATGGAACCTTCCTGCAACCTTCATGCAACGGAGTGTGCTGTCTGGAGGCGAATAAGCAGCATGGGCTGTAGCACTCAATTGATTAGAACCCATGGTATTCCCATGTAAAAATATTTCTTCCCTGACAACATCGCCTGTTTGATCGCGGCCTTATGGAGATGCGAGTTGGAGTGGTCGTGGCCGATTATAAAACATAAGCAATACCGTGGTGTGTGCGTGTGTGTGTTACAGTACGGGCAGACGTATACGTGCCTGAACTCTTAAATGCGAGAATTGCCAAGTTCCGATGGAGTTCGGATGGGGAATGGTCCGTGCTTGTGTCTACTCCGTTAGCTTCATCCCCCTCACGCAGACCGAATGGCACCCCGTACACGTACCAGTGTCCCATCCCCCTTGGCCATGTACAACGAGATACATACGGGTCACACGTGTGCCGCCTCCCGGATAAGGGTACAGCTTCTCGATATATTTTATGTCGTGCGAAGCATAACCACCACCGTAGGTGAAACTACTCGCTTCGACGAAACACCCAGTTGATACTTTTCTTGGGAACCGTCCGATGTTGGATGCTGAATTCCCTGCTGTGGATAGTCATTAAGTAATTAAAATTGGGTCGCGGGGAACATCTTCGCGATGGGAGCTTCAGCGCGGGTTTTGGGAGCTGGGTGGTAGTTGGTGCTGGTAGGAAAGAAGCTATTCATTGTCAGTGGGACTAACAATTCGTCTATTTCACTTTTCTTGGTTGAAATGTTCAGGGACAGTGTTACCATTCCTGAGACAAGTTACATGTAGCTGCGTGTTGAAATACAGGTGAAGTTAGTGGAGGATAAAGTAACTGCATTTTAGTAAGCAATTTTTCTGCGATTTTCCATGTTTCTTGGAGGTGTGTTGGTACAAACTGGGATGTGTAACAGTGAAGATATTATAAACCATTTTTAATATTACAGTTTTGTGGTTTTTGGAGGGAGTTTATTGTTGTTATTGGGGGTTCTAACACTCTAATTTTATTTTTGATCTCTAATTGAATATTTTTAAAAGTTGCTCTGTTGAGACTGACGACAGATTGAGTCGAAGATGTAGGAGACTTCACAGCATAATTCTGAGGTTTTTTTTTGAGAAATGATTTTGACTTTGACACTTCGTCGGTATGTCAGTCGGGTTTATCAAAGATCTGATACAACACTGATACTATTCATTATTGCCGAATCAGAGCTTGCTCCATCTTCCATTTGTTTCTTCCATGAGTTTCAATGCCACGTTAATTAACAATTAATACTCTATTTATTAATGTCATGTTTCTTCTTTACTCCACATCACATGTATAACAGCAATCTATTGTTTGAAAAAGTATATAATTTTCTCTATAAACTGTTCCATATTTCCAACAGCCGACGAAGAATGAAATAAAAACAAACACCTCAAACTTGGGCCTTGATTTTACTGCTTTAGACTGAATTCGCACAGCGAAAAAGAATAACGTACCATTTAGTATTTACCTAAACTAACCCTCGTACATTCCCAACATTTCATAACTTTTTGAGAATTTAAATTCAAGATTCCTCTGGTAAATTATAACTGATGTACACTTTATCTCTTGAATCTTTAAATCCGATAGATGGGAAGAGTCGCTGAGCGACTTGCTAGTCTCTCTGTTCGACTAAAATCCATTTTTCATGGAGTAGACGAGGCGACCGGCCTAATGCAAGGCCATCCGTGCGTTTTATGTTTAGGTAGTGGAGAAACAATCACGAGACACTCAAAGGGAGCACCCCTCGTCAAAATCAAGAGTCTATTATTATGACCATATGTTTATGACACGATTGTATCTGGACGAAGAGGGCGAGACTCGGGCCAGGGGTGCAGTCGTACACCTGCTCGAGCACGACAATACATGTGTAAGAGTAGAGTGCGTGGGCAGAACAAACATTCGCATAGGATATGTGTCACTCTTCAAACAAAACGGTATACTATACTGTTTATTGACAATTATTCGCGTTGCTGTTGTACTCGTGTACTTTTTGGGCGATACATTTTGGCTTCGAAGTATTCGCTCAACATATATCCTAGGCTAGGTATATCCTTATTATTCCTGTTTCTTCTCTTCTGTGAGAATTTTTTCAATTTAGTGCTACTGATAGAAACCCGAGTGTGAAATGTCATAAATTGACTATACTTTGACAGCATAATATATTTACGGTCGGTATCAGATATATTGGCCGGTGAATTCGTTCTCGGGAACAGCGATCGAGGAGAAATCAGCCACCACCATCTGACGATCGTGGATTTGACAGTTGGAGTTGCGGGGCCCTCGGAGGGTATGGTGGGGTAACGGCAACGCTGCTCGGCTCCGCCTGAACCTAGCCGTTTGGCTGTTATTTATTCTTAGCGTAATAGTTGTGGGCGTTACGAAGCTATGCGTGGACCAATACGAGATGAAGCTATCGAGAAAGAATCAATGTTCTGACCAGTGAAACTCCTGAATTTTTTCGGAGCTAGCGCGCACCTATTCTGATGCGTGTATCTCTACGCTGACAGCTCGGTGTGGCCTACACGCTATAAGCTTGGCACTATCCCCACCACTTCTGGCTCGCTCTTGTTCTGAGAAGGTGAGAGTGACATGGAACGAGAGCGAGTCAGAAAACGTTGCGAAAAGGAGCACCGAGGCAGGCAAACTGTGTGGTGGCAGAATACCCCTCACGAAACTCACCGGCCAATCTATCTGATACCGACCTCAGTTATGTTTCTATAAGCAAAGACGGTTGCCACTTTATTCTGAATCCATCTGACGAAACGTAAGTTATTTAACAATGAGTGCAAGTGGAGTGCAGGATTGAGTATTCTGCAGGGAAGAGATGGATCTATGGTTGTCGGTTTGATGGGGAGAAGGAGCTTGTAGACCTTGCAATTAGTAATAGTGTGAACTTGAACCTTGAAATAGAATAGGGTGACCTGTCCAGTGAATGAACACTTAAGCTGCATGTCTATTAAAATTAGTATTCATAAGTCGTTATTTAATCCCCCACACAGCACCATAACATTGCAGCAACGTGTCTGCAATGACGCAGTGCAAGATTGCAATGTTACACCAAAACATTGCAGAGACGTTGCAGGTTCAATCCTATGTCCGCCTTCGCAATATTGCAGGTATGTATGTTTGCAAAGTTGCGGCAACATTACAAATATGTAGTCCTGCAACGTTCCGGCAATGATTCTGCAACGAAGTGTGCTGTATACAATGCAGTGGCAATGTGTGTGCAATATTACAGAATGTTGTTGGAGCGTTTCCACTGTAACAATACACGTCAATGTGTGCGCAATATTGCAGAAATATTGTACGTTGCCACTGGAACATTGCAGTGGCAACGTGTGCGCAATATTCCTGCAATATTGCAAGAACGTTGCCACTCAAATATTTCACGGCAATATTGTACCATTGTTCCTGCAATATTGCAATGCAACCTGCAATAACGCAACATTGCAGCAACGTTCCTGCAATCCTCCTGCAACGATGTGTGCTGTATCCACACAGCACCATAACATTGCAGCAACATCTCTGCAATGGCACGGTGCAAGATTGCATTGTTGCACCAAAACATTACAGAGACGTTGCAGGTTCAATCCTATGTCCGCCTTCGCAATATTGTAGGTGTATATTTTTGCAAAGTTGCGGCAACATTACAAATATGTAGCCCTGCAACGTTCCGGCAATGATTCTGCAACGAAGTGTGCTGTATACATTGCAGTGGCAACGTGTTCGCAATATTACAGAATGTTGCTGGAGTGTTTCCACTGTCACAATACACGTCAATGTGTGCGCAATATTGTAGGATCGTTGCCACTGGAACATTGCAGTGGCAACGTGTGCGCAATATTCCTGCAATATTGCAAGAACATTGCCACTCAAATATTGCACGGCAATATTGTAGCATTGTTCCGGCAATATTGTAATGCAACCTGCAATAACGCAATATTGCAGCAACGTTCTTGCAATACTCCTGCAACGAAGTGTGCTGACCAGTGAATGAACGGGATAAAAACAGTGGTTACTGATTAACAAAATGCTAGGAAGAAACTGGTCATTCAATATTATTCGAACTTTGGGTCTTTTTATCGAATCAGTGAGACCATCGTGGTAAATGTTCTTAAACAGCAACTTGTGAAGTAGTCATTTAACATAATTTCTCGTGTTACACTACATTTGGTGAAATTAAGGATTGAGAATATTGCGAAGCTTCAGGTGTGAAATTATTAAATGTAATATTACATACACAAGCAAATCTGATAAATAAATAGTATATTTAAATTAGCAAAAGAGATAATAGTTGGAGAACAGTTCGTAAATAATGCATTGCAATCCATTTATGCCGCATGTTACTGTGTTCATTTATTAATAGCGAGACTCTAATACGACTTTTATGTAATTGTGCGAAGTGAGTACGCCTATGAATGCAATATTTAATACCACAGGCCTTGAACATTAACGTATTTTCCAATATGGAATTATTCAGAAGATATGAATACCTACTTGAAACTAAATGGTGAACATTCTATTTAGTGATGCATACTTTCAATGAAAACGGAAGGCAGAATGTAACATTACCAGGAAATATGACACATAAAAGCTAAAAATAATAATGTTGCAATTTTAAAATGACTGTAACAGTAAAAAATATTTAAAAGGAATAGTTGTCATTTAATATGTTAGAAAATATATTTAACGACTTTTAGTCACGCAGGAATTCTCCTTGATAAACGTTCCTACCTCCCGATAAAAAACATTACGGAGCCGTGATCTCATGTGTTTAAATATTAAATAATGTAACACATTAAATAAATCGTATATAGAAAAATATATAATACGTATATAGACAAACTTAAATAATATTTTTTTAAACATATGTTAGATTTAAATGTATTTTAAAAACAAAATATATATCTGTAAAAATTGTTTTGAATAAAGTTTCGTTAAAATCAAATTTTTTTTAAAACCTCAATTTTGATGTTTGAGTCAAATTGACTCATTTCAGACAAAATAGGAATATACCCAACATCCGGCAATCTAGTGTTAAAAGAAGGACTACAGTATTTCAAAATCAAAGAATATGTGTAACATATGTATGAAAGCTTATAAATATATCGTTCAGAACTGGAGGCTACTGAGTTAGTATCTCGTGAAATATCCAATTTTAAAAAATGGAAAAGATATTCGGGAAAAGCCTTTTATTATATGACGGACGTACCAAATACGCTACCTTGTATTTCCCCAATCCGCATCACTTGTATCAAGTACTAACATTGACATATTTTCCGCCATCTAAATAAATTTTTTCCAAGTGTAAAATTTTGAACTCCAAACGTGTCTCATAAATGAAAATAAACTTTTTGCACGAAGCAAATATATAGCACCAATGAAAGACACAGAGATATACCTTAATATTTCGGGAAAATAATTTCAAAATCCATAAGCAAACAAGAAGAAATTCTTCTAACCAATCCTATCGCGAATCCTATCATTTACATACCCGTCAGGAACTCGTACACTTATTTCTAACAAATCGTTTAAACAAACTGAACGTTTGAACCAACGCATAATTTCAGATAATCAAGCCGAAATTAATCGATATCCAAGTAAACGTCTCCATCCTATCCACCGAAAGCAATCTGCACGGTTAGCATTCTAGTCGAACGGGAAGCCACGATATCCATCAGATATCCGGAACCCATAAATCACTGCACGTAACGTGGCCTTAAAAGCAATGAGAAAGCAGTCCCGCTATGACGCTTTATAAATGTAAGCCTCTTCTCCTCAGATAGAAGGAGATCCTCCTGGTGGAACGCAGCCGAAGTGGCTGAACGTCCGCTGAAATTAGCATCATCCCTGGTTAAAGCAATATCGACCGTAGTACGTCTTCCGCGGTGTCTATTCTCCCGGCGTCAGGGTTTCACCCCAGGTCTTAATGAAATTATCGTCAGGCCGAGTTTCGAGGACAAATCGACGTTTCAATTTTCTTAATGCGCTCATCTCCCCGGTGGGATATTGGCGGGCGGCCGCCCTCCGTAGCCTCCCGAAAGACGTAGCCGCGGGTCGTAAGGGCACGCTCCGTTCTCCCGTTGCCCCATCGAGATCCCCGTGCCACGGACAAGTATCCGAGCACCGGACAACACGACACGCTACAGTTGGGTGTCGCTGCCACGTGTCGTCGCGTGGCCTGCCACGTGACCGACCTGCTACCCACTGTTTGCTCTCATCCTTCCTTAAGTGCATTACTACCATTGCAATTACAGGCCCACTGAATTTACGTGTCATTCGAATTATTTCCCTTGCACCCCTCCGTGGCTCCTTCCCCACCGAACGGATGTACCCCATTTCCTGTTTTGTTTTTAGAAGTGGGTCAATAACCGGACTCGTTTGGGACGGTTCTAACGGTTCCTTGAGAGTTGAGTGTATTAAAATGATTAGCGATCTTGAATAGAGGGTATGAAGATGCTGATTCTTGGAAGTTGGAGGAGATTTTATTCGCTTAGGAAAATGTTATGTAGTGATGTATTGTGTGGAGATGGTTATAGTGTGTGTTTAAGACAGGAAATTTTGAATGCGCTATTCCAGAGTTGGCAGCGTCCTTGCTTTTAGTTAGTTTAAGGGGTTATGCCTAGTTAGGTGGTCTCAAAGAGGCGAATGTTTGTGATTTTTTTTTTAAAAAGCGGAAGCATATATTTTTACAGAACTTTTTGCACTTAAAAGAGCAACATTTAAGGCACATTTGGTAATTTTTTCGTGGAAAAATATTTACGTTTATAATAAAGTAACAACCGACATCCAAGGAGCTTTTTTGAAAATTTGGTTTTGCGGTGCGCATTGCTATTCGCGATCGGATTATCTAAAATAAAAAACAAAGAAGATTTCGTTAGTATATTAATGTATACTCTGATTAACGGAGGGAATTTCCGAAATATTAATTTAAAATAAAATGGCGGCGGTTTAAAGTTGACATCCTGATTTTTGCACGAAAAAAATGTTGCTGTTTTAAGTGCAAAAAGTTCTGTAAAAATATATGCTTCCGTTTTTTTAAAAAAAATCACAAACGTTCGGCTGTTTTCGGCCGCCTGACTAGGTATGCTTATAAGAAATTGGCAGAGCTCAAACTCCTTGTTTCCTCAGCTTAACTTAATTTTCAATATATCAAGATGAGCGTGATATCATCGAACATAAATACACTGTGAGTAAATGCTATGAAGGCCCTTTAAATATAGCGCACTTGTATCAACGTTTTCTCTCTCGTAAGTTCACTATAATTTTCACGATATTTTTGCCAATGAATCTTCAATATATCAGATAATATAGTACTAATAACTTAGATGTTATGGAAGATGATGTGCAATAAATAATTCACATTGATTAAATATCAATTAAAGCACACGGATTACTAAAACATGTTTAATATATTAAAACTGAAATTCCTTGAATATAATTAAAATAATTATTCATCTCATAATAATATTAACCAAATACCTTGAGGCAATGTGAGGATTTAGAAGCAATATTGTTTGATAAAGTACCATCCTCACAGCTGGTTCATGCTCTGTAACGAGTGGGACATCTGCAAAACTGATGAACTATTAATGAGCAGACCTGCAGCCAATTTGATTTTGCTTATTATTCGGTACGTGACTACCGTATACAAATCCTGAAATATTCAAGCTTCCCATCGTTAGCATACATTTGTCGTATACGCTCTCGGGGATGCCACGAATATAGGTATATTTAAGTCGGTCATTGGTAGACGTACGATTAGTGAGATAGAGGATCAAAAGTCATTTTGAAATATTTACTCGGTACAAGGAGGGGGGCAATAAGGAAGCTATGAAAGCAGTGCAAAGAATGCTTCTCAGTGCTTAATTTTTTATACATTATATAAGCATGTAGCTTTGCTACAAGAACGATGTACATTTTATTCCTAGAGAATTATTATTATACCTTAAGATTTGGAAGCTCATGTGGAAGGAAAGTCACATGTTTCTCATCTTGTTATAAATATAACAATTAACTAAAAGAAGAAATTACAAAATTTCTTACAGGAAAGTTTTCTATAGCTTATTACTAGCAATTCAGATATATTCAGTTTATGGAGATGGAGCTACGGTTTGTACATGTATAATATTATATGTATAATGGTGAACCATATACATGCATCGTATGAAAAAGTTCTTAGTTTTTAATTTGAAATTAGTGTTTCCTTTCCAGACATTTTAACATACTTGTTTTTACTTTGTGCAGGATGTAACACAATTTTTGGTATAATAAAGAAACAGGAGACATATAAGTTAATAGATTTATTATGTGATTATCATTGCAAACGTGTTAAATCATTGTGATATACTACCATACATTCCATCAAATTATACAAGATTGTCTAACATAAGCCAGTTTTATAAAAGTAAAGTCCATTATGAGAAACGAAAATCTTATTCCACTTTGAAGTATCTCTTCTCTTCTTCTCTTCTTCTCTTCTTCTCTTCTTCTCTTCTTCTCTTCTTCTCTTCTTCTCTTCTTCTCTTCTTCTCTTCTTCTCTTCTTCTCTTCTTCTCTTCTTCTCTTCTTCTCTTCTTCTCTTCATCTCTTCATCTCTTCATCTCTTCATCTCTTCATCTCTTCATCTCTTCATCTCTTCATCTCTTCATCTCTTCATCTCGTCATCTCTTCATCTCTTCATCTCTTCTTCTCTTCTTCTCTTCTTCTCTTCTTCTCTTCTTCTCTTCTTCTCTTCTTCTCTTCTTCTCTTCTTCTCTTCTTCTCTTCTTCTCTTCTTCTCTTCTTCTCTTCTTCTCTTCTTCTCTCTTCTATTCTTCTCTTCTTCTCTTCTTCCCTTCTTCCCTTCTTCTCTTCTTCTCTTCTTCTCTTCTTCTCTTCTTCTCTCTTCTCTTCTTCTCTGCTTCTCTTCTTCTCTTCTTCTCTTCTTCTCTTCTTCTCTTCTTCTCTTCTTCTCTTCTTCTTTGCATATGTAAAATGGAAACGTTTGTCTGTCTGTTACCTTTTATAACTCAGAAACCAATAGATCAATTTCGATGTGAATTTTTTAACTTTAATTCCAATTCTCAGGGAACGTTTTAAGCTATTTAACTTTGTTCTCACTTTACCAGCGGGAGTTCCAAAAACAATGATTTAAAATGATCCTTGACTGTGTGTATGCTCTATAGTTCTCAATTATTTGACTTGTATAACAATATAGCTGTAAAGTGTTTATAGCTTTGCGTGTCTGTAGTTATCAATTGTTTTACCAATTCAAAATCCTATGCTACTTATTTATTCAGGATATATTATAACCTATCTTTATGTACGAACTGAAATTTTATTCACAACATAAAATTTCCCCCGCGAGAGCGGGTATATCGGCTAGTTAATTTATAAAGAACATACTCCTATTCAAATATATCACGAATTACGTTGCAATCTGTGTAGATACAATAAAATACAGAGTAAAACATTATACACTGTTATACACTGCTCTGTGAAAAATGCGAAATACAGTAACAATACGTACCTACACATACATAACGATATTTTTAATAAATAATTATCTGAAACAATTCTTTTTTCACGATGGTATCGCTTCTACCTTCGAATTTCGAACAAAATCTCCTCGTGATTATTTAAAATCAGTGAAAAGTAAAGCGGACAATGCCCGTTATATTATTAGTGAATCATGAACCACTTGTTCACCGAGAATGAAAAAACTCGGTGGAAACGGCTTGATATTTTGTCACAAAATGACATGACGCGTAAACAATGGAATCAATAAATTTAACTCTCCTGAATTCAATTGGCTTCTCCTCGATTATTTTCACCAGTAAAGAGTTTTTACGTCATTGGAAAAAAGTCTTAAGCATAAATGTACACATTATGCTGCATATTTCACGTAAAACTACGGCTGTGGCTCTGAAGCCATCCGAGTCAATTTTGCGCGCTCTCGTGTCACCTTCTTCCGAGCACGTTGCTCACGATTTCGCTCCTCTGTAGTATTGTTTTTCGCATAATTTTGCAAATAACTACTCACGAACTGTTATCGATCCCAATGACAAAATTTGTATTTACTTTAAACACAACGCGTAACACACGTTCGAAATCGCAGTAATCCCGCTACAAACTGAGGTACCTTACTAATTTCACTGCTTACACAACCCGTTTAAACGTAATAATTAGACTGCGGATGTTTATGCAAATATACATTTTTATAGAAACGGACTAAACAAGTGAAACTTGGATAGAAATATGTTTCGTCATTAGAGGGTTTCCAAAATATATTTTTTATTTTATAAAACGTTATGTTTATTTATTTCTAGCATATACAGAACTTACTTACTTTGCTCTAGTATAGTAGCGGCCATGATATATGATTTTCTTACAATAGGGAGCTCGTAATTATCGTAAGAAAATATACTTGCTAACCTTCCGCGGTCTAGTAATAATACTCAACACAACGCGATAACCAATCAAATCTCGTTAATTTGTGCGAGGTTGCCAGCTCGCTCAGATTCAACTGATAATAACGGTTCATATAGTTTTACTTGCAGAGTCTCGTCCTCTATATCAAGCATCTCTCTATCTCTTTCCGTTTGCGGGCAGTAGCGGCGAAAGGGGGTTGCACTTTTTCGTGACATCCAAATTCTCAAATTTACCCCTCATACCCGTTTCGTATCTGGTGCGGGGAGAGGCTTAGTTCTACGTCAAAAGAACGCGAAGGTCCCATTCGTGAGAAATTTATAAACTCAAAATTCTTCAGTTAAGACTAGAGCTATTCTTTTGGCCCGGGTACCCGGGTACTCGGGTTAGCCGAAAATGATCGATAGAGGATCGGCTGTCAAATCGGAATTCTCAACTAACTCATTTACTCGGGTACGTCACGCATACCCGGGTAGCCGGGTAATTTTTGTCTACCCGGGTATCCACGGGTAATGTTTGTCTGCCCGGGTATTTCACAGGTACCCGAGTACCCGCCGGGTACCCAGCGGGTCGGGTAGTAACAGCTCTAGTTAAGAGTAATTTGAATTACTCCAATATTGCCAGGCTAATGCGTTGTATTTGTTCTCCCCCATTGCATTACGTTACGCTCTCTTCGCCGG
The DNA here is from genome assembly GCA_910592295.1 of Andrena haemorrhoa. Classification (NCBI taxonomy): domain Eukaryota; kingdom Metazoa; phylum Arthropoda; class Insecta; order Hymenoptera; family Andrenidae; genus Andrena; species Andrena haemorrhoa. The sequence goes on along the minus strand of OU342940.1, from coordinate 27,873,085 downwards.
CCACCTGCCCATTACTTTTAACTTCTTTCCAATTATATCAGTAATAAAAACTTTTAATCCGTATCCGTATATTTCGAAATTTTCAAGGGTATACTATCTGGTAATACGTATGTTTTTACGTGGTCGGCTCTATTATTCAATAACGATACCAGCCAGCGTGATTTTCACCGTAAAATCAGCGTGCAAGAAGGTCCGGATGATAGCTATGATCGATGAAATAACAATCGTGTCTGACCTGTAAAAGTTTGACCTTCTCCTCGATGCCGATGCTACGACTGCACGGTGTACATGGTACATACATATTTACAATTCGTTCAATGCTATCAAATTTAGAACCGTGTAAAGAGTTTTTTACATAGTACACATTTATAAAACATGGTAATAAGGATTAATAAATTGAAACATTTTACTTTATATGCTTTGTTAGAAGTACGAGCGGAAACTGTTTTCCAACAAAATATTCAATTTAAAGGTAGTGGCAGAGGCTGTAGTAGTTGAGTTTAAGTGGGCGGGGGTTTGAAACAATTAAGAAATTACTTATTTAAGTGATTATCCTTCCACGGAACAAAATTAAGGGGAGGTTCCGGTCTAAAAGTCGATTTTTTTTTTATTTCGTTATTCGATTGTTCAACCTTTCAGGAATACGTGCTTAAAAGGATTTGTTGAAATTCGTCAAATTCCCGAAGTTATAGGCATTTGAGTAGCGGCGAATGCGTGGCAAAACCCGGCCACTCGGCACTCACGTAAAACTTTAAGGGGAGGTTCCGGTCTAAAAGTCGATTTTTTTTTATTTCGTTATTCGATTGTTCAACCTTTCAGGAATACGTGTTTAAAAGGATTTGTTGAAATTCGTAAAATTCCCGAAGTTATAGGCATTTGAGTAGCAGCGAATGCGTGGTAAAAACCCGGCCACTCGGCACTCACGTAAAACTTTAAACGCGTTTTTCTCGAAACAGTGTTCTCAAAATGGTGGGACCTATATCTCCAAAAGTTATTAACCGATTCGACTGAAACTTTTTTTATTTTGAAGAATATACTTCTGGCCAGGGGGGGAACCAGACAAAATTAAAAAGTAGTGAAAATTTCTAATTTTTAAAGGCGTGGAAAGGACGAACAATATAGGGAAAAAGTGATTTCAAACTTCAAGTATCGTTATTTTCTAAAAAAATGTCATTTTTGTAATTTTGTGTGGTTCCCCCCTAGCAAGAAGTATATTCTTTAAAATAAAAAAAGTTTCAGTCGAATCGGATAATAACTTTTGGAGATACAGGTCCCACCGATTTGGATGATTTTTTGACGCCTTGACTTTAACGACTCCCCAGTGCCGTCTGCAATGATTAATTACAAAACAAAAAATATATTTCTATAATTTAAGATATCCTCAATGCAATGCAAAAAGTCCCATTAAGTTATATGTAGTAGTTTTCCTTTAATTAATTCCTAAAGATCACCTATTTTTTGGGGCTCTAGACCGGAACCTCCCCTTAAGTTGCACCACTGAAAGACTTCATAAATGCGAGTTCCTTCAAATTTTGTAGACCTTGCAAAGTAGTTATATTTGACTGAGTTTGTACTTTGCTTGATTTAGTGATTGTGTGTGAAGTGTAATAAACACAACGTTTCAATATGTTGAGGAATTAATTTGTTTTTAAACGATTTTATTCAGCTTCGATTCTCCGTATGTATGTTTGTTTTTTGGTTCAAATCTGGAAAATCAATTTTAACCCACTTCCAACAATCCAATGGTCTTGAAACTATGCAGGCGTGCAACCACGATTTTACTTATATAAAGTGACATGTCATCATCGAAATTGTAGTACAAGAAAATAATTAATTTTTAGTTTTTAGTGCATTTTAAATAAAATCGTTTGACTTAACAATTTTTGTTATATAAGTATTCTTTTTATAATCTTCTATTTCTTCTTCACCTTCCGCTTCTGAATCTGTTTCCTGTTCTCTGGATTCGTATTGTGTGATCTTAGCTACATGTTCGTCGTCATTTAGAATCTGCGATCACAAACAGTGATCTTTTTCATCGTTCCTAAGCCATTCTGCGGTATCCCTAATGTAATTTCTGTATAACATGAGATGCATGTCTGTACTTCATGGATTTTTGAAATTTCTGTTCCTTCGACTATGATTTTTGTCGCTTCTTCAACATGAAGGACCTTTCTGCAAACTGTGAACAAATTATCTCCTATAACGCAATTCTATGCTTCATTTATACTTGTATAATCGTTGGGTCACCGATTCATCATCGTCCAGCCCAAACCACTGACCCTAGAAACATGAAATTCGGAGGGTGCATTCCTTTTGCGACATAGGTGCTGCATAAGGACGGATTTTTTCAAATTCCAACCCGAAGGGGGTAAAAAGGGGTGAAATATATTTTTACGGATTCCTTAAAATCTCTTCGGCCCGATTAGATGTCAACTTGGTTTTTACTTCGAAAGCTTACCCACATAAATGACTAAAAACCAACTTAAGGTTTTTGCCCTAATCAACCCCTAAGGGGGTGGTAAAAAGGGGTGAAATGTGTTTTTATGGAGTCCTTAATATCTCTTAGACCCGAAGTTAAGCGCGGGGGTATTTTGGTAGCCTATCATGTAACAGCATTTACACAATCTATATCGTTCGAGCTGTTGTAAATATTCAAATAAATATTCAAATAATAGGAGTTCAGCAGCAGCTCAGTAAATCGAGCAGGGATTAAAATTTCGTTCCAATAAATGATGTCCGGATGATTTAGAAATGCAACATAAATCAAAGAAGGAATTCGCAGAAGAGATGTAGTAAGGTCAATTGCTATTAGAAACATAAGCTTTTCATAATGTCAAACTGTAGGACACCTTACACATCGTGCTTACTGTATAATCTCTAACCCTTTAGGACCGTTGTATTTAGAGACTGGTTATTACAGGTCCAAAGAATGTCAACGAAGAACATTGCCAAGTGATCAATAGTGTGCGGAATATTGGCTCAAGAATAGGTGCCCGGCTGTTCATTCACAGTCTTTTTCAATTACGAATAAAAATTTAAATAATTCATTCGATTACCTTTAGACAAGCAAACCGATTAATTTAATTAAAACAAAGTAAACATTTAGTTACTGAACTATTGTTCAAATAGAGGAAACCCAGAACATTTCAATATTTGTTACGAGCCGTGGCTGAGGGCAATGAGATTGACGGCTGCGAGGCCGAGGATCGAGTTTGTTTGTTGGAGTTTGTTAGTAACGGACCGAATACCTGTGCCTGGCTAACGCCGGGAGCCGTTACGAGGTTGGAAAGCGTGGACGAACCGGTGTCTAGCTAACACCGGGAGCCACTAGGAAGGTAAAGGTTCACGGACCAAGCGGTGCCTGGCTAACACCGGGAGCCATTACGAGGTTGGAAAGTGTGAACAAACCTGTGCCTGGCTAACCCCGGGAGCTACTAGGAGATTGGAAAGCGTGGACGAATCGGTGCCTGGCTAACACCGGCAGCCACTAGGAAGGTAAATGTTCACGGACGAACCGGTGCCTGGGTAACACCGGGAGCCATTAGGAGGTTGGAAAGCGTGGAGTAACCGGTGCCTGGCTAACACCGGGAGCCACTAGGACGTTGGAAAGCGTGGAGTAACCGGTGCCTGGCTAACACCGGGAGCCACTAGGAAGGTAAATGTTCACGGACGAACCGGTGCCTGGATAACACCGGGAGCCGTTAGGAGGTTGGAAAGCGTGGACGAATCGGTGCCTGGCTAACACCGGCAGCCACTAGGAAGGTAAATGTTCACGGACGAACCGGTGCCTGGCTAACACCGGGAGCCATTAGGAGGTTGGAAAGCGTGGAGTAACCGGTGCCTGGCTAACACCGGGAGCCACTAGGAGGTTGGAAAGCGTGGAGTAACCGGTGCCTGGCTAACACCGGGAGCCACTAGGAAGGTAAATGTTCACGGACGAACCGGTGCCTGGATAACACCGGGAGCCGTTAGGAGGTTGGAAAGCGTGGGCGAACCGGTGCCTGGCTAACACCGGGAGCCACTAGGAAGGTAAATGTTCACGAATGAACCAGTACCTGGATAACACCGGGAGCCGTTAGGAGGTTGGAAAGCGTGGACGAACCGGTGCCTGGCTAACACCGGGAGCCACTAGGAAGGTAAATGTTCACGAATGAACCAGTACCTGGATAACACCGGGAGCCATTAGGAGGTTGGAAAGCGTGGACGAACCGGTGCCTGGCTAACACCGGGAGCCACTAGGAAGGTAAATGTTCACGAATGAACCGGTGCCTGGCTAACACCGGGAGCCACTAGGAAGGTAAATGTTCACGGACGAACCGGTGCCTGGATAACACCGGGAGCCGTTAGGAGGTTGGAAAGCGTGGACGAACCGGTGCCTGGCTAACACCGGGAGCCACTAGGAAGGTAAATGTACACGGACGAACCGATGCCTGGCTAACACAGGGAGCCACTAGGAAATGTTAATTTAGCCTCTTAACTTTATAATTTGATACACCTTGAGCGGTACAGGTGTATCTATGTGGGTTTATCTCGAAGAGGAAATTTGGATAAAGATTGATTCAAATAAAAGAACTCTGAATAAGAAATAACTAATTATATTCTATAAGCTCAGTCTTTTACCCATTGTTTCAGTGTTTATGGCGGTACCTAGGTGTCCACCTCTCGGTTTTAACGCACTGAGAAAGGGGGGTCTCAAGGTACTTTAATAGTTACAACACCTATCAGTAATTCTACGTACTGTTTGCTTTAAGTTGATAAAATACTTGAAGAAGAATGTTACTTGATCTCGCAAGCGTCTTTCGTCTAAACGTGCTAGACTGGAAATGAGCCCCCGAGTGTGGATTCGTAGCCCTGTTTATACGGTGAAATTCGGCTAGAAAGTACTGGGGATATGAATGCCTTCAATTGAATATTAGGTTTTCGGGGAAAACTCGGTTGCATCACACCACTGCAGGAAACGGTGACCCTGCCGGGTCACGTGCATTCCGGACACCCGAAAGGGTTAAAAAGATCAAAGATAGGTCTGCGTACGTAACATATTTATACAGTAAATTATATACACTTCTGCTCTTTAAGCTGCAATAACATAATACAGGAATTACAATCTGTAGAAAAGCTAGCATTGTAAATTTAACATCTATGAATTATTCCCAATAATTTTCTTCAACACTTGGTACCATTCATCAGCTACAGTAGGTACACTTAGCATTAAGAGATCTCTACAACAATTTGATGCGAAACCAGGAACTGCTACAATTTTACATTTCTTTAATCCTCTTAAGAACTTGAGAACCTTTTATTTTCAAAGTAGTATAAGAAAATATAAAAATTTCCTTGAAGTCCAACCAGGAATCTGTTAATATCAACTGGCTTGGCGAAACCGTAGAACCCTTAATGGGGGCGTGACAATCAGGGCTGTTTAATTTACCTGCAACGAAATCAAGCAAGCTACTTGAAGATTCTATTTTAATAAATGCCTGGGGCGACCGAGGTCCGGAAAGTAGTTTCTGGCTTGGCAGCCGTGCCGTCGGAAGAAAACGGGGAAAATGGAGGACGGGGTCTGCCACGTTCCTGCTAACCGAAATGACGTGAAGCATCGGGCTGGAGAACTAGAAGGAAAATCAGACGAAAGTGCCAGGGCTGCGATCCCACCAAGCTAACCGGGATAAGGACAAATGAAGACGCGAGATGGAAGAAATGACGAACAAGTCTCGTTATACAAAGTGATCTATCAAAAACAGGTCACTTTAATATGTCGTATCTAATTGCTGCTACGGAAAATGTATCAAAAGAGGATAGATCAGAACGAAGAAGTTGACTAGCAGAGACAGACGTCTACATCAATTACAGTTAGATGATTCGTTTATATATTCTATTATGCTTATTATCAGAATTTTCTTTTACCCTTTTCTGAACAGTTAGAAAAAATAAAAATTTTAGAATAAATAATTTCTAACGTGAATTTTGTAACATTTTGGTAGCTTTTGTGTCTTTTTTCTGCACAAAGGAGATTGAACGCGTTAACAAAATGGCAAGTATAATTAGAATTGCTATTCCTACAGAAGTGAAGCAAGAGTTAGATTTGTGTTAGTTAAAAAATGGCGCGGGTTTTTGAAGCAGGTATGAAGTTGAAATGAGGGCGATAAGCCAGGGCAAAGTTTAAGAAGCTGGGGTTGAGAAAGTTTTTTAGTGATTCTTTCGTGCCTTTGACCGTTGGTATCTCTTGCATACAAGAAACCATAACTACTGTCTTCTCTGCTTCTTCATATTCCCCTTCACGAACATCGTGTCTGTCAGGATTTCACTTTCATACACGTTTTCATTGTTCAAGGATTTTATTTCTATACGTTGGCTTTAATCATTCAATCAAAGCAGATTAATTTCCAGTCGCTTCAAAATCATATCCTCCTCACCACATTCTCTGCACATTCTGCTCCTTAATTCCTACTCCTATCTCTTTGGCATACTTCTTTCCCTATTTTTCATTTCTTTATTTCATGACTTTTTCACTTCACTTTAACAAGTTTTGTTACTTTTAATGTTAAGCACCACTGCTGTAGGTTGAATATTTTGTACAAAACCGTACATCCTCAAAATGTGGAACGAAGGAACAGAAAAACGAGATTAATTAGGATTTAGGAAATTAGTTATAGGAAATTAGGGTTCCACAAAGTCGCTGTTGCATTGCGACGGTGGCGATACAGATGACTCATTTCTTTCGCCTTTTCTACACTACAATTTTTTCCTAAAATAAAAGCATGTTATCACCCGAAGATGTATGTAAATATCTATACATTCAATAATTATAAAATACATTTGTTTAATAAAAAATTATCCATTATGAACTATTATTATTGTCTATAATTAAGAAGTTTTATTGTACCAAAGTTAATCCGTTTGAAGCCCACATACCCAAGGATATAATGTAAAATCTTGTTCCAACGAAAAAACGTGAAGTCTTTCCGTCTGCAGTTCTATAAAAGTGAAATAAACGACGATAATGACAGCGGAAATAAATCGATCTATGGCATCATCTACAAGACAAGGTCATAGCAATAATGAAGCTGGACTATGCAAGTCATAAAAAATTAAACTGTAAAATGTACGACAGCGAGGGGGGGAAACAGAGGAAGTTACATACATACCCGATTAATCTTAAATATGTACCGAGAAACACTACGCTACTGATAGGGTGACCTATTAATACGTAATACGAAAACAGTGGGAGCTAGAACAGAGGGGAATAGCTGAACGAAAGGGTGGAAAAACGTGAACAACGAGAGAGAGGGACTAAGTGAAATACCGACACAAGTGACTGGGCAGTGTGGATGATGAAAAGGGCGAGGAAGAGGTAATAAAAACAAGAATAAATAAAGATGGTGGGTGCAGAAGGGAGGGGAGCAGGAACGAGAGGGGAAGCAAGCCAGAGGAGCGAGGAGAAACGCGGTGGGAAAAGAGGAACAGGGGTAGAGGGTGGTAGAGGGCGAATCAGAGGAGGACAGAAGTAGAAGAGGGCGATTTTAGTCGTTAGGGTGGTGGCGTAGATGAGGTTGCGCGGATAGGTGCGCGGGCCGAGTAGATGGGAGCAGACCTCCATTAGAGGAACTCTGCCATCGCCATCTACGGCCGTTACTGCGGCCACAGTAATGACGAGGCTGCGTGTTAACTAGATAGAACTCGCATAGATAATCACTTTTCATGATTAGCCCTGCTATTATCGTCTATTCTATTCTGACATATTTTTTACCCCGCTTCCACATCTACTGCCCATAACCTCACGACTCTAAAACGTTATTTGTCTGGAACTTAATGTTTGCCCCAGGCGGGTGGCAACATTTGGGGTAGGCGCGATATCAGCGGCAGGTGTAATTCACGGTGTTTGATTATTTATCGTAGAAACTAAAACATTACTTGGTATCTTAACTTACTGTATATATATATATTAGGGTGGTCCTTATTTTTCAACTTTAAAATATATATTGTCTGACCCTCTTAAAATCTTCTATTTGACAAAAAAAAAGTATCTCCGTATTTTTTATTTGTATATTTTGATATATAAAGGTCGCTCAAGGACTTTATATTTCGCATGTAGGAGAGATCGGGGCAAAATAGGGACGTTAAGAATAAAATCTCATAGCTTCGACATTATTAAGTAAAAAACAAATTGGGATTAGAATAAACTCTTTTCTAAATAATAGTAAATATCCAATTTGTTTAATAGAAGGAAAAATACAAAAAAATAATGATTTAAAATATGATCCGTTTTTACGATTTTACACCGTGGCTTGAGTAAAACCGGGTACCATACTAAATATTGGTCCTAGCACTTATAACAACGAAACTCATCCAATTCTCCAGTTCCCCAACCAGTTAGAACAAGCTGTGAAGGTAAACAAAATTTTTTTTTTAATTTTTTTTTAAATTTATACCAAAATAGTAATATTTCATTGCCGTTGAGCGACCTTTAATCCTTAATATATTTTAATAAAATTTTAGACTAAATTCTTTTAAACTATTTGGAAGCTTCTGAGAGGGTCAGAAGAAATTTTTAAAAAATTTATTTTTTTTCCATACATATAAGGACCACCCTAATATATATATATATATATATATATATATATGCATAGATGTAATATGTGAAATAATAATAACAATAGAGGCACTTTTATGATCAGTTTTTAATTTCAAACATTTGCAATGACGTAGGGTAAACTTGGCTGACAAGGGGAGATCCCGAACCCGAAAATTCAAAAAATTCTGAAACTTTGTGAGTATGTAGAGGATTTCCTCCTGATTACAACGCGATTTTTGTTTGCTGCCCAAATTCACTTGAAGCGGGTGAAATTAACCCCTGAAAATTCGGGTATTTTCCGATTTTGTGTTATAATTCGCGAACGGGATAGAAAAGAAGTTTTAAGACAAAAGTTACTTGTTTTAATTAGATCTACCATTTAGTGTAAATACTATTTTACAGTTCACGAGGTATTACCCAAAATCGAAAAATAACCGGGTTTGCAGCGGTCAATTACATCCCCTTAGAGTGAATTTAGGCAGCAAACAAACATTGCGTTGTAATCAGGAGGAAATTCCCTACATATTCACAAAGTATCAGAATTTTTCGAATTTTCGGGTTCGGGATCTTCCCTTGTGAGTCCGTGATACTTTTTCATTCGCCTGTAACTCAAAATTGCTAGATCCAATTTAGTTTAAAAAAAAAACACTAATAGACATCGTTGATCTTCTAGTTTATAATGCGGTAAAGGAATCAGTCAATTGAGATTAGTGTGATAGATTGAGAGCGTTTTTGTTCTAGCAGGGTATTATTTCGGAAATTCTTCGTGCTTACTGTGGACGGTCGCTTGTTTATGTATTATATGTGCTTTAGAAGATAAATAAAAAATGCAAACGGCAGGAAAGTGATGGTAAGGTGATTCTTTAACAAGACTTACTCTTGAAATTATAATACAGTAAGGCATCAGTGCTATTTTTGCTTGTGAAGATAACTGAACTCTTATTTTTCGTGTTCCTGAGACTGCGTTTCTGATTGCGTTGTTTGAGGAATTCTGATGGTCAATAGCAGAGACAATGTTTCCTTACATTGCAGACATCTAATGAGCATGAAACGATTGATTGTACTCAAAATAACAATAATATAAAATAATGTAAAATAATGTAAAATAGTAAAAAATAATATAAAGTAATATAAACAAGTAGCTGCTCAACATATATCGGGCCAGCGAGAACTATTACGGAGTTACCAGAGTTATCACGGAGTAACCAGAGTATGTCGTGAAAATTTAATTTTGTACATTTCCAATTAAATATACTTACAGGGAGAGGTTCCCAGGTGTCCGCCTCCGATTGCTTCGGTTTTTGGATATGTTTTAGAGGACCGAAAAATAAGATATATGTGTTTTTTTATAGCGGCCCGTTTTCATATTTAGGGGGTGAAACCACCCCTCGTAGTTCATAAGGGATACAAAGATGTGTTGAATAAAATTTGATATAAACGTCATTTTGCGTCATAACTTGCTGTATGGATGATGTTCTTGTCGCCAGTCACCGTTATTACGGGGTATACTACCCAAGAGGTGGTTCACCCCTCATTGTCAGTACCGATGGGAGGCCATAGAACTACTAATGTGTCATCCTAAAATAAATTATGTCTGAGGTTTTTTTTAAGAATTTTATGAATTTTTTTACACGTTTCAAGTCTCTCAAATGCGCAGTTAACCGATTACGGGTAGTTTACCCCCTAATAACGGTGGATGACGACAATCCATACAGCAGGTTATGACGCAAATTAAATTTATATCGGTTTTATTGAACACAATTTTGTACCCCTTATGAATTTTAAGGGGTGGTTTCACCCCTTAAACACGCGAATGGGGCGAAATAAGAAGACATGTATTTCTTACCTTGCGGGCCTTAAAATCATCTCGAAAAACCAAAGCAATCAGAGACGAACACCCGAAAATCTTATAACGTTGGGGGTAGTTTCACCCCCTAAATATGAAAACGAGCCGCTACAAAGAAAACAAGTATATCTTATTTATCGGTCTTCTAAAACATATCCAAAAACCAAAGCAATCAGAGGCGGACACCTGAGAACCTGTACTTGTTAGTAAATTTCTGTTAACCTATTATTTGTTTGTAGGATATTTGACCTATTATTACATTCTAGACTCACTTTCAGAACATGTGAATATCAGCAGTTAAAAGACAAATTCTAAAGCTATCACTAACGGGTTTACCTTACAATTTTTTTGAAGCAAAATGATTGCTCGTTGATTTGTGAAAAGTAGTGAAGAACAAAAATAGTACAGCAATGTATCGAATGCAACAAGTTCGCGAGAACATTTGTACACGTCGTTACAGGTTACGGATTCAGCGTATTACAATTATAATATTACCTACTGTGAGGAAGAGTAACAATGTTGCGTGCTTACATCGTAAACATGCTAATGTCGTTGTAATTATGCTAATAAGCGTGCTAATATAGGATAGATAGGTACGTGCGCTATGATTCTAAAGCAGGATGCAATATGGAATGTGTTTGTGCCCCCGTGGGTTATCAATCGTTTAGTTACGCAGCGCACGGTAACTTCTGAATCGACAACAAAATATATCCTTCCGTCTGGGAAATCTACACCCGTTCTTGTCAACTAGCGTATGATGGATGAGAAACGATTACACAAGAATATCGCTCCATCACACTTAAGAGCAATTCATTGCACTTGCGGTCCCTCCTGTGACATGTCACATAGGCCACGTTGTAACGATTCGCGCAACAAATAATACGATTCCGTTAACAAGATTCAGCGATGTATTCGCAAGGGCATAGATGTAAGAATGTAGTACAAAATTAACACGTTAACTCGCTGTAACAAAAATTTCTGCGACACTGGTAGACATTTAGTATTGCATAAGAATTAACAGGGGATTTCAAATTCATTTAATAAACATTTCATTATTACATAAGGCTTTGTGATACCCATGTTGCAATAGGGTGGCCCTTATTTTCAACCTGCGATTTCTTTTGCTCTCACCCCCTAATATGGTTCCATTTCATATAAAAATAGTCCCTGAAAAAGATTGTTGCAACCAGACAACAGGAAAGGGTGCCGACCAGGCTTTAAGGTTTAGAATTCATCAATGGATTGATTTTGAAGAATTTCTCGAAAATGGTAAGCCCTATCGAAATTTTGTTCAAATAATATTAAAAGAGCATTTAATTTTCTACAATTACTGTGTATACAATTTTTTCGTGCTTCCAACCATTTTTTGGAAAATAGCGTTTGAATATGTGTAGAGAGGTGCGCACTACGTGCGTATACATAGACAACACGTCACGCCGTACATCTTTCTATATTCAAACGCTATTATCTAAAACATGGTTGAAAGTACGAAAAAATGATGTATACAGTAATTGTAGAAAATTGAATGCTCTTTTAATATTATTTGAACAAAATTTCGATAGGGCTTACCATTTTTTAGAAATTCTTCAAATTCAAACCATTGATGAATTCTAAACATTAAGGTCTGGTCGGCATCCTTTCCTGTTGTCCGGTTGCAATAATCTTTTTCAGGAACTATTTTTTTATCAAGTGGTACCGTTCTAGGGGGTGAGAGCGAAGAAATACAAAAAAATTCGACGGGTATAAATAAGGGCCACCCTAATGCTAAAATAATTGAATATGGGGACATTTGTACATTAGCACATATAATCTATAAAGTAAGTTACTGGTGAGTAGTGACCATTATAGGAGTCGAAGTATTAAAAACTTTAACTTCAACAACTACAAACATTATTGACAGAATTTTTTAGTGCATATCCAGCTCACGTTAAAAGACTGCAATTCATTGGAAGGAGTGTCCAAATAAAAAAATGCAATTTGTGAAAAAGTACAATTAAAGTTGCAAAACTGCAAATCTAAATTAACTTTAAAAGTTTATCACAATATACGTTGATGACGAACAATTAAAATGTATGAATTTAGCTCACAGGGGAACATCCCGAACCCGAAAATTCTGAAACTTTGTGAATATGAGGGGAATTTCATTCTGATTATAACGCAATTTTTGTTTGCTGCCCAAATTTACTCTAAGGGGGTGTAATTGACCCCTAAAAATCCGGTTGTTTTTCCGATTTTGTGTTATAACCAGAGTTGGGCAAAATGTAATCTAATTACAAATTTGAGAAAATTGTGGTCAACTACCTAAATTAACGATTACAGAAAATAATGTGTAATCAATTACACAATTACATTATAATCGTAATTTGTAATTTGTAATTAGATTACAGTTAGCCCAACTCTGGTTATAACTCGTGAACTGTAAAATAATTTGTTTACCATGTGATAGCTCTAATTAAAAGAAGTAACTTTTATCGTGGAATTTTTTTCTGTCCCTTACAGTTGCGAGTTATAACAGAAAATCTGAAAATAACCGGATTTTCAGGGTTTAATTTCGAGTGAATTTGAACAGCAAACAAAAATCGCGTTGTGATCAGGAGGAAATCGCCTACCTATACACAAAGTTCTCGAATTTTCGGGTTCGGGATCTTCCCTTGTCAGATTCGCAAAAATTGCAGTTTCGCAATTATACCATCGGAAAGCTGATATGTAATTACACCTATCTATAGATAGACATCTAATATTTTAGTAGCGGTAGTGATTACGTTATAAACCGAACAGAACAAAGAAATCAGTTTATTGAAGACACGATCATGTAGAAGAGCAAACACACGTTTCCAACTAGTTTCGCGTGATAAACGACGTGACTGTAATATACATTATGCACCATCTATCATATGTGTATAGTGTATTCCCAGTTCCACTTATGAGTGACATTCATACCCCTTTCCATTTCACTCTTCAATTGCGTGCAATCAACATGATTACGTTAGCCAGTCGAAGAAAAGTTTTCTTACTTTTATCCTCCATCAACCTCAACGTGCCAACTTCTTCTTTGCGTTGTTACATGGTACTAATTTTCAATGAATAAGAAAAATTAGATTTCACAATCTATCTATGGCACAGTACCTACTTCGAGAAATGTTTCAATTATCATTAATAATAAAGGTACTAAATACTATCCAATAATTGCAACAAAATGTGCAAGGCTCATACACACCTACACGAAGTTAAAATCTCAAAATGAATACCTGTTTGTTATAGGCATCATCAGTGCGATGAACATACGCGATATAAAAATTTGTCCCGTTTACTCATCGACAGATTCAAAAGAATAATCAAGTTTTGGCGCGCTTCAATGTGGAACGAACTGCAAAATCTTACGCGGATCGAGTTAAGCTTTCTCGGTGTCTAAATAAGTAACGTTGCCCCGAAAAGTAATCTGAGATTGCCTCTTTATAAAACGGGTGTCAGGAAATACGAGCGCTTGATACTTTCTCTTCAATCACCTCTCTCTCTCTCCTCTGTTTCGTATACTGTAGCTACTTTAGGCGATCCTTTTTGTTCAGTTTAAATCGAGCCGACTGATATACGATCGCGTTCTGATAATACATACACATTTTCACTATAAATAGGCAAGCCCTAATTTTAAATTCAGTTTATAGTTGTTTGTTTTTGTGAAGGACCTTTCACGTTTTCATTCGCCTTGTTGGACAACTTACCCTGGGATAAACCAACCCCCCTATTCTTTCTCTATGTTCAGAGTATCGTACATTTAAAGTTATTCGCATAATTCGTGCCTTATGTAGAATCAGGGTTTATGGCTGTCTAGTAACAATTTCCACTAGTTTCTTACTTATTCCATTCACTATACATTTGAGAAAGCAAAACAACTCTCTTTAGCCCCATTTCCACCCTGACGCTCTACTTCATCAAAGAACTTTTTCCGTACCGTTGTTCACTTTACAATTTCGATAAAAGAGACAATGTAATTTATCCATTAACTAGTTCGTTGGAGTATATTAAAACAGAAGTAGGGGAGCCCAGGGCAAAGTGAAGCACGTGATTTAATCAAATTAAGAGTTAATAAACAAGTGATTTAATAACACGCAAAACTCACAAAGACGACAGAAACAAGTATATTTTTTTATTATATTGAAATAAACACTTGTGTTTTCTAAAATCCACAATTCAACAGCTCTGTCACTTTAGAATTCAATAAAATATTTGTCCAAAATATATCCTACAATTTACCCCACTAGCGGGGCACAGTGAAAAATAACTCATGAAATAAATAAGTCAGGTAAGATCAAGCATTTTTATTGAATACGAGTTTATTAAAAATATGTTGAAACTTGGTTGTGAAATAATTTAAGTAAAAGGCTTTAATTCCAGAATATCCAAAATTGTAAAGAAGCTAAAATACACTGAAGATACACAAAAATAAATAATACGCTAAAAACGGAATGAAATTATAGGTAAAGACCGCAAAACAATTTCTCATAAAAAGTTATAATGGTTGTTGAGATGCTGAAATAAAGCCAATTTAACGTAGTTTCATACAATCTGAATGTTAAGAATGTTAAATAAGACTAGGAGCATTCCAGGTTGGCCCACAGTATCCCCAAGTTGAGAATTAGTTGGCCATCTAAATGCCAACACTAAATGCAGCTAGGGTACTTACCTGACTCTATAGATAACAATTTCATGCATAAAATTGAAAAATTTGGAATAAAAATTCTAAATACTTTATTGCAGCAGCAAACCGTCGCACAAACGATAATCGCTTCCTCTTATGACATACCCAAGTACCTGCTAGGTACATATGTATAGAATAGCACTACTACGTAGCTTGTGCAAAACAATATTTCACTTTGTCTCACCATTTCGGTTTTGCCCCGGTGTTACCTACTATTGTAATATAGAGATGACTCATCTTACCTTCCAAATAACCCTAACAACTGATGAAAGTTTTAATAATAATAATATTAATAATAATAGTTTATTTGACAGAAATAAAACCCACTGATACCGAGAAAAAAGTAACGACAAAGCCGTAAGCAGTAAAGCCCTTCAGTACAGAGCCTGACATCCCAGATATTGTAGACATTCCACAGCTAATCAGGACACACCCGTTACCTGGGTTGATCCCCTTCATACAGTCAAATTTTTAGATTTAAAAGTGCGCAGGGAATCGACAAAAAATAACAGGGTATAACGCCATGCAGTTGGCTGTATTACAGACTCTGTTTATCGGGTCGGTCTCCGCCAGATTCGACCTAAAGAACCTATGAAAAAAGTGTTTGTAACGGAGTGTCCTAGACTGAGCGTTGAGCCCCACCAGACCTAGAATATCAGGACAGTCAATCTCATCGTGCAGCAAATTTCGCAAAAAGCTGAGAGCAAGAACAGACCTAGGGTCTTCCTAGGTGTCCATTTTTAAACGAGACCAAATAGCACTGCAGTCATGACTCATGATCAGACTTCTGCCTAGCAAGAAGCTGGCGTGCCAGAGAATCTATCATTTCGTCGCTCAGCATTATCCTGAAACAAATCAGACGTCGTATAAGAAGGAACCTGCGCATAGACCTGCTCTGCGCTACTATTGGCTATACCCCAACCAAAGCTCCCTCGGAGCCAATGTACATGCGTGAAACAGGTTCCTTCTAACATGACAAGGAGATTACTTCGTGGGTCAGAGACGCTTCCTTCTTAACGAAGAAGAGACAAGTACGCAAGCTGACCATCACCACCTATTAATGAGCCTCTATGAGCGATTGGAGCAGAATCAGGCTGAAAGAACCAGTCTCGAACGAGAGTTCTTTCTGGCACGGTGTCAACGAACACCACCGCCCACCTCGAATGTTGATCAACAAATTTAGCCGCGGGCAGAGCTTTGTTGCCCCGAGTCTTACAGATTGTTATATAGTCCAGATCGGTGTATGGTCGGCGAAGGATAGGGGAATGGGCAAGTTGAGCATGGCGGCTGACTATAGTGCAGATGGTTTGGATCGATGAGAGAGAGCGGCTGGTCTGATTGGCGGGGCTGCGGGGGCGGAACACCACGTAGCCAATGAGCGTGTCTATCCCTCGATACATCTACTCGTGGTAACGAAATCACTGAATTTTACGCTGGGCAACCGTCAATTTCGGTTTAACTGTAAATACCATAAAGCGAATCATCATGATTTATGGATCGCCCTCGTACCACCCCCGTGCCCAGTGATAAGAGTCACAATTTTTAGGCGAACAACGCTGCACCCTGCAACCCTTGCATCGAGCAGCGAATTTTGCCCCCGGCATATACTATATATACACTGTCTGCTCTTGCCTCTGACGATTATTTAATGGATAAAATCTGACTGGTTCGCCTTCGATTGCTTTTGTAGTTCGGTACTTATTATTGCGTGGTTTGGAGAACCTTCGGGGCGGAAATAAATAAGATAGGTTTTGTTTGAATATATGAAGCAATTAAAATTTTTTTTGGAGCATTTACTGTCATTTGGTATATGTGGTAATTTTTTAGGATTAGGTTATTAGTTTGTTAGCTTTCTACGAGGAACATGAAATATATGTATACGTAAATGAAGTAAAATACCTGAGAGTTTGGTAGTTTGAAGAATTAATAATGTGTCGTAATAAAATAATACAGAATTAATGAAAAATTCATATCTAACAAGGGAAGATCCCGAAAATTCAAAAAATTCTGAAACTTTGTGGATATAATAGGGGATTTCCTCCTGTTTACAAGGCAATTTTTGTTTGCGGCCTAAATTCACTCGAAGGGGGTGGAATTAACCCCTGAAAATTCGGCTATTTGTAGATATTGTGTGATGTGTCTATAACAATCTATAAAGTTGCTTGTTACAATAATCTTGAGTGAATAAGTTGAGAGAGTCACGGTGACGATTAACCAAGTCGCAAATATCAGGAATAAGTTGGTACAACCTCTCCAAACGCACAATCGAAGTCGAAGAAGAGGAAGCTATCCAGCTCGCGAAAGAAAATGTAGCTCTAAAGTTGACGAGTTAAAATTGTACAGCTTAAAAAAAATTGCGAATTTACATTCGCGTGAGAAAAAAAATTACAATAAATCTTCTGGTTTTCAGAAATTTGATTTCTTAACTTCATCTAATTTTTTCGAAAATTGCTACCAAATATGCTGTCGATTTGTCGAAGCAATGGCGGAGAAGGCAAACGTCCGTTAATTTTGTAAAACTTGGATAACTTTTGGTGGACTATTTCAAATAGAAAGCAGGATTTGTTTTCTAATTATTTGCAGCTGCTTACTGAATTATTCCACGTTTTTTTGGAAAACCGTTGTTCTCTTCTCATTAGATCACTTATCGTGGTTGGCAGTTCTCTATATTTTGACACCAACAGTTTACTCTCTAACTTTGTCAAAACATCGCATCAACAGGATTCAAATTTGAATTCTAATTTTCACCTATACGTTACATGCTTTCTTTTTATTAAGGTAGTTCCTAACCAACTATGTTAGTCAAATTAGAGTTGGGTAATAAACGATAAATATAAAGTAGTCTGATACTATAGAAATAGTAATAATAATTTTTAACATCATGTATATATATTTTAAAAAGTTCAATGTTAATATAAACAATTGTAATACGAATATAGAATATTAAATTTGTTAGCGTAGTGAATTGGAGCAGCAGATCTGACAACGTCGCATGCATTCGGAGCGTCTTTTATAACCAAAATGTCAGAAAAAATGTTCATATGAATTAGAATCGTCGTTCGATATTTAAATGTCTGAATATATCGATTGTGCGACGTTGCCACGTTGACTGCTCTACGTAATTTCCAAAATATTTGCACGTATACCTATTTTTCGCAGAAATTAATAAATTCATTTCGTGACATTTCGATGTACTTTTGTGCCAATTTTGGTACACTTCTTGAATATAGTTTTCCTGCTTCAGAAGAAAAACTGAAACTATAACCCCCTTTTTCCGACTCTGCCATATGCCACTGTGTTAAAATGCATCTACTTTAATTAACAATTTCTCGATAACTATGTGGTAAATCGATTTTAAACTTTGTACAAGGGTTTCTTGTATTCAAAATTAGTATTGAACGAAATTTAAACGGATTCTTAAGTTTAGTAGAATATTCAGGAACTACCTTAACTGCGAACATCAGCAACGTTCCCATTAATATTTTGGACCATTCTTTCATCCGAAATCGTTTTTTTTTACAATTGTCATACCATTATTTCTCATTCCTTAAGAAAGTGTAATCGTTCTGAAATACCTCAGACTGTTTCCGTGGAACCTTTTAGTCGATAAGCTGCATTTGAAATTCTAAGAAAACATTATCTACTCGATCACAGTAGCGCACTTAGGATTTAATCTTGAGGGAACCCGAGTTGAACGGATAAAAATATTTTTAACGCAAATTCAATCAAATTCATTAGGTGATTATAAAATTTATTTAAAGAATAAAATCCACTCCTCTTTTCATCTTACAAAGCCACTTTTTTTAGGGGTGCCAAGACTCCTCGCCCCCTTGCCCACTGCTCGATAATAATTTCATGACAGAAATAACGTTTTCCCAACTTTACTAAATATTCCAACATTTACATTCTGGCATCTGAAGTTCCGCTTCTGCGTACACAAACTATTCGCTTTTTACTCTACACAGAATGACATTAAATTTTTGTACCACCCTGCGTTTATTTATACCAGCGCGCAACAAAACTCGCCCCGTGCCAAGGCATAGTGGTACGTTACCACGCAATAATACACATTATTCCGCTGTTATCTCCTTCTCGCTGCAGTGGTCGCATGAATTTAAGCGTCCATAAAGCAGCATAGCCGTAAAACGAACGTGATGAGTGAAATTTCATATCAATAAAGGCATCTACTTCGTTACTCGACGAGCGCCAAGTGATATTCTCGCCGCGACTAATAATCCTGGTCGCGTTTATGCAACACTAAATTTAATGGCAGCCGTGGCATTCGACGGTGGCCCCAGCAAATATATAAAAGTTGAAAAACGCGGCGCGAAGAGAGAAATATTTGTATTTTTGGAAATGAGGGAATAACAGGGGCAACGCTGGTCGATAAACCGGGGACGTTCTAGCGCTGTACGTACGTACGAGCCCACGATTTCTGTGCTAGATTTCGAGCGTCACGTGACGGATAACAATTATGATACTGCAACAACAGAACGCGACTTTATATGGATTCGAACGATAATCCCAGTATACCGCGTATTATTGACCATCGAATTAGTATGGTGTTATTAAATCATGCACCTACGGAGATAAACTACTTTAATGACAAATCGTGGGAGAATTTGTTCGTGATACGGATATTTTTGTTCTATCGATTGCGCGCAGGAAAATCAGATAAAATTAGGATATTTAAACATGTTTGGGACGTTTGGTAACTGTAATGTACGATTCTTGCAATAATTGAAAATACTGCTCCTATTGATGAAACATAGTGGAAGTGACCCACAACATAGTATGTATCATGGAGAATAATATCAATTGATGAATTTGATAATATAATACCAGTTAATCCTCCTACAGTAAATAGAAAAATAAATCCAAGGGATCATAGAATTTGGGGATTTGAATTTATTTTTGCTCCATGATGTGTAGCTAATCATCTAAATACTTTAATACCAGTTGGAATTGCAATAATTATTGTTGCTGAGGTATAGTATGCTCGTGTATCAACATCTAATCAATAAATTATTCCAATATTTCCGAATGTTTCTTTTTTCCCTCTTTCATTGTAGATAATGTGTGAAATTAAACCGAATCCTGGTAAAATTAAAATGTATACTTCAGGGTGACCAAAAATCAAAATAGATGTTGATATAGAATTGGATCACCTCCTCCTATTGGGTCAAATAATGATGAATTTAAATTACGATCTGATAATAACATTGTAATGGCTCCAGCTAGTACTGGTAGAGAAATTAATAGTAAAATTGTAGTAATTAATACTGATCATGGAAATAATGGAAGTTGATCATAATTTATTGAAATATTTTTTATATTTAAAATTGTTACAATAAAGTTAATTGCTCCTATAATTGATGAGATTCCTGCAATGTGTAGTGAAAAAATTGTTAAGTCAACTGATGAGGATGGGTGATATGGGGTACACTGTTCATCCTGTTCCTGACCCTGAATTTAAAATTATTCTAAATAAGATAATTCAAATTGCTGGAGGTAATAGTCAGAATCTTATATTATTTATTCGTGGGAAAGCTATGTCGGGCGCTCCTAATATTAACGGTGTGAGTCAGTTTCCGAAACCTCCGATTATGAATGGTATTACTATGAAAAAAAGTGAACGATAAATGGAATAGATCGCACTATATAATTGAAAACAAATTTAAACTCGTGCTTCTAAGTAGAATAATCAATGAGGTATCATACCTGTATATAATGTATGTACATATATTAGGGCTGGGACTATTCGAATAATTTAATATTCGAATATTCTACAAGTATTCGAATGCTACGAATAAACTTCGAATATTTGAGTAGTCGAATGTTATTATTCGAATACTATTCGAGTACTGATGTATGGTGTAAAGTGGGTCAAAATTAGCTTACAAGATTTTACCCTGACAAATGAACCTAAAGAACTTGATTTATAATTCACACCATACTATTCGAATACTTAAATATTCGAATAGTATTCGAATACTTGGATATTCGAATAGTATTCGAATACTTGGATATTCGAATAGTATTCGAATAATTGGATATTCGAATAGTATTCGAATAATTGGATATTCGAATAGTATTCGAATAATTGGATATTCGAATAGTATTCGAATACTTGGATATTCGAATAGTATTCGAATACTTGGATATTCGAATAGTATTCGAATACTTGGATATTCGAATAGTATTCGAATACTTGGATATTCGAATAGTATTCGAATACTTGGATATTCGAATAATTGGATATTCGAATAGTATTCGATTACTAGGATATTCGAATAGTATTCGATTACTAGGATATTCGAATAGTATTCGAATACTGGGATATTCGAATTATATTCGCCAAATAATTAAGCAACTGAAGTATTCGAATATTCGAATACCGAAAAATTCGACAAATAGTCCCAGCCCTAATGTATATACGTCTCTATAGAAATCTTGGTGCTTAGGCACGCTTAAGTTCAAGGGGTCAGTCCACTGTGACGGTGTGCAAAATTAAGCTCTTTTTAAAGATTTTTTTCTCCGTAGACACAACATACAATGCAATAAATTTTTTTGGTATTTATTAAGCTACTCTTATATTATACAAAAACAATTTTAAATAATTTTTTTAATTTGTTTTAAAACTTTAAACGCGATTATCTCAAAGCAACATTTTTTCAACTGATGGCAAAAGAACTATTTGACCAATCAGTCTGAAATTTTTACACGTTATTCAGCACATCAGTGGCTATGACCGGCACCACGGAAACCTTTTTTGATTAACCATTTCATACTTTTCACAAGGCAAAATGATTGAAAAATTCACCGTATTTTGACATTTAAATTTAAAACTTCCGTCATTTTGTTAATTTTTTATTAATTTTTTGTTTCAAATGCGTCGTTCTCCCGGAATCACCTGCACCAGCATTACATCGCTTTCTGAAGGCGTTTACGTTAGTGCGATATATATTTAAAAAAAACTGTTAAGAATTTAAAATAGATTTTTTTTATATTGTCAATAAGTGTATTAATAAGTAGACAAAGCAATATTTACGTTGTACATTCTGATTACTAAAAAATAAACCCCAAACATAACAATTTTTCACGACTTCACAGTGGACTCACCTTAAAGAAACTTTAACCCAAAATTATTTTTATGAAACGTTATACTTTCAGTTCCCTTTTCTAAACTTCTGTTCCGAATCACCTACCAATAACTTTAGCAACACTAGGAATTGTAATTTAAAAAGTATTCTGTGTACTTTATAGGTACTTATGAATAATTCCTATTACGAACTTTTTTTTCGGTGGTTTCTGTGATTATGAACGCAAATAACCCAGCAGTGAAACTATAATTGAATAAAGAATTAGTTTTAAAGATTATCGTACAGTGTAATATTATGTTTGTAAATAATTGTTGACGAGAAGTTACATACCATCGCGTTGGAAATTCTCCGAATTAGAGTAACTCGTTTCGCAACGCGAATCAGCTGAAACGATGTTTCTCGGGCGACTTAATCGTATTCTACATTAAAAGCAAAAAATCACTCGGGTAAAGAGTTGACGGGAGCAGGAGGAGCGCCTACGAATCAGAATACTACATTACGAAATTTCATAAATTCTCTTTATGATGGCTCTTAGACGGTTCGCGCTTCGTCAAGACCTGTGTTTTTCGCTTGAAATGGTAATGACTCGAGCGAACATAAATTCGGTGCAGCTACTTGCCCCCTTCATTTTCGGTACCAGCGAAAAGTATCTGACGCCATGCTTGAAGGAACGTAGATGAACCGACATATATTATGACAGACAATGTAATCATATCAAATGTGTGGCATAACAAAGGTTTTGCTGGGACTATTTGTAGAATTTTTCGGTATTCGAAAATTCGAATACTTCAGTTGCTCAATTATTTGGCGAATATAATTCGAATATCCAAGTACCTATTCGAATACTATTCGAATATCCAAGTACCTATTCGAATACTATTCGAATATCCAAGTACCTATTCGAATACTATTTGAATATCCAAGTACCTATTCGAATACTATTCGAATATCCAAGTACCAATTCGAATACTATTCGAATATTTAAGTATTCGAATATCCAAGTACCTATTCGAATACTATTCGAATATTTAAGTATTCGAATATCCAAGTACCTATTCGAATACTATTCGAATATTTAAGTATTCGAATATCCAAGAATTCGAATACTATTCGAATATTTAAGTATTCGAATATCCAAGTATTCGAATACTATTCGAATAATTAAGTACTCGAATACTGATGTATTACTATTCACCATACTATTCGAATACATCAGTATTCGAATACTCAAATATTCGAGTAGTTCCAGTCCCAGTAGAAACGTTTAATGTGACTTTTGCTTCAACTTCCATGCTTTGTTTCATAAGGGGAATAAGCAATGTCCTAGGCCCAAACCTGGGGTCAACTGTACAATTTATTTTTGAGTTCAGTAATGCTTTTTTTTATTGCAATTTACTATTATGGTAAACAATACATTCCACGCAGAGTAAAGTGAAACCAAAGTCTTTACAAAACAATACTTTTATTTGACTTTGTTTGCTGTCGAAGTTGATAGTGATTGTGAAGATTACTCAGAATCTAACAACTGGATTGACTTCAATCATGGACAGTAAATTCTAACATGCCCTGTCTGTCCTTCGATGGTGGATTTTTTCATTTTTCATTTTAGAATGTAGGTATTGTCAAAGTTTGAAGTCAATTTGTTTCTGAGTAACACACAAAACAATTATTTCTGAACGACGTTTCAACTGCGACGACAATAACTTCACATAAAATTAATTTTTTGTAACGATTTTCGTTTGATCTAATGCAAAAGGTATTAACTGAGTGAAAAATAAATTGTAAAGTTGGCCTTAGCATCCGACTCACAAGGGAACATCCGGAACCCGGAAATTGAAAAAATTCTGAAACTTTGTGAATATGTAGGGAATTTCCTCCTGATTACAACGCAATTTTTGTTTGCCACCCTAATTCACTCTAAGGGGGTGTAATTTTCCCTTGAAAATCCGGTTATTTTCCGATTTTGTGTTAGAACTCGTAAACTGTAAAATATTTTTGTTTACCAAATGATAGATCTAATTAAAAGAAGTAACTTTTGTCTTAAAACTTTTTTTCTATCTCTTACAGTTCGCGAATTATAACACAAAATGTGAAAATAACCGAATATTCAGGGGTTAATTTCACTCCCTTCGAGTGAATATGGGCAGCAAACAAGAATTGCGTTGTACTCAGGAGGAAGTCCTCTACATATTCACAAAGTTTCAGAATCTTTTGAATTTTCGGGTTCGGGATCTTCCCTTGTCAGCAGGGTAGTTACCCCCCTTAAATAATACAAAATTATTAACTTTGTCTTTGTCATTCATGCAATTTACATAGGAGCCCTTTGTAGGATTATTGGTAACCCCACGTAGTAGATACCTATTTAATTACAGACAAATAAAAAATAATTTTGATACTTTCACTCTTCAATTTTTGTTTATATTTTCAGCGCCACAAAAGCATCCTACTAAATAAGACATACCAAACAATAAACAATCTATAGAGTGTCACGGTATAAATGTATTATTGCTTGAAGTTTTTAATGCTTTCATGTGTATCAAAAACCTGACAGTACTCAATATATACAATTAAATGATTAAATAAAAAAATAAACAGTACAAACCAAGACTTCCACGGAAAAATTCTTTAAACACAGCTAATGACACATAGTTTTGTAATTGAAACAAGAAGTACTGTCATGCTGGAAGGCAGTAGAAACATGTATGAAGAGACTAAACTCACATAAGACGAGAAGATAAATTGGGATATGAAGATTGAAGGCGGGTGGCACGTCCGAGCGATGTTTAGAATGGTTCAAACGGATCCGTTGAATAATACAGGCTGGTAGACAGTTACTGTAAGGGAGCAAGTGTCTCCGATTATAACAAAAGTGAAGGGGGAGAAGCTCGGCTCATTTGTTATTAACCAGCGTAGTGGAGCGTCGAAGTGCAGAAAGACTTGGAACACGACTTCACACTTTGACTCGCAACCCTTGGTAAATTTAGTTAATTATCAGTCAAACTTCCGCGAACAACCTCGCCTCCTCTGTCCTCCCGTTTCTCGAATGCTCTTTCCTCTTCCAGGAGGCGAATTTTATTTCAATTATCGCTTGCTACACTTCGGTTCAGGCATCAAATTCCAAGACCCCAGCACCGGTTGCAAACATTTTTTATTTTAACCAATTGTGTTGTAAAATTGATTGTCATCAGGTTCGCAATAATTCCAGTTTCTGTAATATTAGGTTTTGATAAAATGGCTTGCAACATTAGCAGGCAATGTGCAATGCGTTTTTCATTTTACTCTTCACAAATTATTCAGCTTTTTATTCAATACCCGACGGAATTTTACTGATTGGAGGCAACGATTTTCAATCGACAATTTAATCAAATCGAATAATGATACATCATAATTAAGTTGACGCAACAGGTTCCATTAAGATTGACGATCGATTATTGTGAAGACTTTACAGGTTATATTTAGCACAATAAGTTCGTTATTATTATTACATTTTATTACTGTCAGACATTTTCCGTGTGTTGTTGCGACTGGTCCTTCGAACCCTTGGAAAAAAAACAGTTGGCTGTGCCGTACATAAGACCGGCTGCGACAATTCTCAGACCGCAATGGCAATGCATCTTGAGTAAAGAGGAAGTCACGAACGGGGGCGCAAAGTATTGGAAACGTTCATTGCGAACAAGATGCACATAGGTGCCAAGGTCGCATCACTTTGGTAGGAAATATTAATTTACATTAATCATTCGATTGCTTCTTAATTGAGGACCTTGCAGCAAGAGGGGTGCAACTCCATCTTTACCAGCTTCGAGTAGACTGGAAAAAACTGTTTATAAGATTATTGCTTTGACGTAACATTAAAAGGAGACCAATAATTGAAAAATATACATTTTCGCACAATAAGTAGTAGTTATTGAGTTGATAAGTTTTTATTTCTATTTCCGGCGAATTTTTCCAGTCTGGAGCTGCACCTGTCTTGCATCAAAGAGTAATAATCGGTCGCTTTTTAATAACTATGCACAATAAGGAACACAATTTTTTTATTTATTCATGCTTTAATAATCAAAGATGGAAGAAATACGTCAACATTTGTTGTAGATACCGAAAAATAATATTATTCTTGCGTCTGCTCGTCATCATTATCTGTTGATATCCTCATCCTCAGTCAGAGTTGGGCAAAATGTAATCTAATTACAAATTACAAATTACGATTAAACTGTAATTGTGTAATTAATTACACATTATTTTCTGTAATCGTTCATTTAGATAG
Source organism: Andrena haemorrhoa (assembly GCA_910592295.1). Taxonomy (NCBI): domain Eukaryota; kingdom Metazoa; phylum Arthropoda; class Insecta; order Hymenoptera; family Andrenidae; genus Andrena; species Andrena haemorrhoa. The sequence continues at coordinate 27,846,607 of OU342940.1, read as the reverse complement.
TTGACAAAACCAAATGGTCAACTATCTAAATTAATAATTACAGAAAAAAATGTAATTGTAATTTGCAATTTGTAATTAGATTACATTTTGCCCAACTCTGTCCTCAGTCAACACACATTTGAGAGTCTTATAAAAAGGCTGCTTATTAGGTGGGACATAGTTGGTGGCTAACTGCATTACGTCGTTACACTTTGCCTTTTTCAGTGGCAAAGGAGCAGTGTACATTACATTGTGCATCACTTGTTTAGTGCAAGAACGACGAGGCAGATCCGGACCGGCATTCCTATTGCACAAAACGGTAATGTGTGCATATCCAAAATTTGCAATGAATTGTCGATTTGTTATTGGATTTACATCAAACTTGCGCCAAAGGATGTAGATTTTTTTATGAATATTACACGTCATAACTCAAAAACTGTCAAAAGTGGAAATACACCCCTCTTGCTGTAAGATCTTCAATTTTATTATAGACGGTATAAACGAGAGGGAAGAAAAGTGCTGCAAGTAATAAACCCGATTTGGAAAAATTAATACTGATTATTACGAAAGCCTCTCAGCACTACTGAATTATCAATGAGATATTGGTATGGAAACATAATTTTATCAGCCGTCTATGACTTTTAATATACCAGTGCAGAAAATGTTGTTATAATTTATATATTGCTATAAACCCTAAGTGGTTTATATACGTAGCATACAATAATTATGTACAAGGGTGTAAATAAAAAAATGGATATTGAATAAGTATACAGAAATATTTCTTAGTTTCGTATTCTACAGTTTCTGAGAAAATTGTAAATAATTTTTAATGCTGCAATATCTAGTCCACGCAAAAATGAATTAATGTTATACGGTGGACAATGCTTGAATCTGAGGAGCAGCTGCAACATAGGTAAGCAGTTATTCTACGCACTGCGAAATGGAATGACTTAGATTGAGATTCTACATTCTAGATCTTGGGTTTCTACTCTACGGTGGTAGGTGTCATCTGAGATGCAAATTATTCTAGTTAGGGAAGCATTTAAATTATTATGAGAATGTTATAATGTAAATAGAAAATAGTAAATTATCTTATTAAAGAAAATATGTGAAAGCATTACATTTATAAAATTTCACAAGATCAATATCATTTCTGTCCCAATTTTAGTTATGATATTAAAATATTCCAATTTCGTCTTTATTGACTTGCATACCGAAACTATTGATCCTTACTGTACAGACGCAACAGCTATGCATACTAATGCATATTAATATCAACCTCTAATATTAGAAGCTTCCACCATTTATGACGAGCGAAAATCTCCGAAGACGCAAATAAGAACCGTGAGGAGTACCGCCAAGGACCCAGTTCCTGATCAGAACCAAATTCCTGATCAGTTTAGGAAAATAAACCAAATAATAAGCTTATTATGATACAAATTTATTCTAACAAATTACTAAATAATTATGAAGTATTTTGAAATTTATACGCAAAATTTGATAGCTCATAGTAAAACGTGTGAAGGTGATCAGAAACTGCTCCCTTTGCATTTTTCACTTTCAAAGTTAAATTATAAAATAATTATTATTATGTGTGCACTTTTTTTAATACCAAATTAAAGATAAAACATAGATTTACTGAAATAACAAAAAATCTTTTAAATTTGGTTAAGTTTTCCCTTTACACGTTTAAAAACCCGCGGTAATTACTCTAAACTGATCAGGAACTGGGTCCTTGACGGTATGGAAGCATCGAAGAATTCGGCTGGCGTAAAGTTGCCTCCCGATGCCACAAAAGGACTGCAAGCTTTTATCGATATCGAGCGACTTGATTTGTCGAATAATTTTATTTCCCTCCAGCGAACTTCGCAAGCCTTACGCTGTCGCTACAATGGATACCCTCTGCACTCGATGTATTACGTTCAGTGAAAAAGATTAGTAGTATTCGCCAGTTTCGGTAATCGAAGTAGTCTCCAGTAGCTCCTGTATACTTTTCGATTCTAAAAATCAATTTTTCAATATCTTCTTCATAGAATTTCAGATTTTAACACTTGAACTGTATCTTTTAGGCAGTAAATAACACTCGAGATGCTGAAATAAATGAAGTTCAGGGGGCGGAAGATTGGAAGAGTACGTACGGTGGATATCAAGTCGCCTCCATTTTAACCTTTAGAGGGCCGGGATTTTTTCATTGAAATTGTACATTTTATTTACTTCAAATTGATGTATACATACCACCAAAATAAACCCTAAAGTTTATGGTTCATTATTTACTTATTAGTTTCACTACTTATGATTAACCATTGACATATAAAACTCCTTTTCTTTTGGTTATCCTTCGACCAACTTCTACTTGACTATCGGCCGATTTCTTCACCTTCAGTAATCTTCCAGTTAGAGTTATGTTCCATATTACTGCTAACATGATAGCATCCAACTGGTCGACGAGTGCCACCTGATAGCATCCAATTGGTCGTTCACCGACCGGGACTTTAGACGGAGGTGAAGAAATCGGGCATATATCAACTTGCAAATAATACTGTTCTGTATTCATAGTATTTTTCATTCAACGAAACTAGATATTGTAATTCTATTTAACCCTACTACGGGCCACGGGTCTTCTTCCATGATCTACCCAATCACTCTCTTACATCTTTACAAACCTTTCCCAATTTGAATAAGAAGCACACAAAGAAGGCACTATAGAATATATAGTGCTTGTGTTTCTCGGCATTACGTCAAACACAGGTGAACTGAAGATCGCAGCAGGGCGAAAGTAGGATTCTCTTTACAAACGGCGAAGCTTCTACACGAACCTAATACATGTTGCTACTACAGTGAGTCCGGCAATCGATTGGCAGAACGATCGACCGTGTCCCGTATAATTTGGCGAAGCGTAGTTTTGGGGGGTTGATTTACAATCGGCCGGGTGCAGCCTCTCTGATAATCAAACGGGAGTTTCCGATTGGATTTGCACGATGGGCGCACGGTTGTCTCCCCGTATCCGTCGGCGCAGCAGCGCGTGCATGCGCCAGGTTACGCCGAATCGGGGATACCAAGGAAAATCAATTAGCCGGGCAAATTGTTTCGACTGCGGCTGTTTGCCCGCTCGCGGGAGTAGGCAATGTGTTTCGTCTCGAATCCGGATACGTGTCCCCGCAACCGCCGTGTGCACGCGTACCTGCGTGCACACACACCGCCCCTGCGCGCTTACAACCGGGCCACCGAGCGACCTACGCCAGCGCCGCGGCATAACGCACCGGTGGCCTGGTGTAACGCCGATGTTTCCGTGAGCGTGGAGCGCGGCTGATTGCACACGCGAACACGCGGCACGAGAATTCGAAATTGTTCGAGGGAAATTGAAACGCTAGGGATAACGTGGAAATGCCACCGTATTTCGAGTGTAAACGGTTTCGTGATGCCCATAGGCGCATGGCAGATTTTCAGTTCTGCTGATTGCAATCATACGAGGAAGCACTCGGCACAGTTAATTGTTTGTTATTTTGTTGCTTGGTACAGGCGCGGCGAAGTTATTCTGTACTTTCGCTGGAAAGTTGCGGATGGTAGCTATGTGATGAAGAAAGTTGTGCAGTAGGGTACACCTAGGTATGTAGTAGCGTAACGGACACGAATAAAAGGACGAATCGATAGTTCCTTTCACAAAACGATTGTTGGGTAATTGCATGGGGTATAATAGTGCTGGTATACTTTCGTATTATAGAGTTGGTTAAGGATTATACCAGGGGTGCACAGGGAGCCGTTTTTGGCACCTAGCTGCGAGCAACCCGCCTATCCCGTTGCTAAGGTTAGAATCGGTTAGGGGAACTGCAGTAGTGTACGTGTATTTGGTATGACTTGAACCCAGCCATATATCCTACTTACGCTACGAGCAGTGGCGGATTTAAGAAAAAAGGCCCAGGTGGCAAACGTTCTGAGGGGCCCATTTCTTCGGGAGAATGAAGAGGTAGTTTACCAGAAACGGGTCAAGCGTAGTAGTACAGAAAAAATTTAGTGTTTGGTTAAAATCATAATTTGTTTTGAAGATAGGGCCCTAGGGGGCCTTTTGGGCAGGGGCCCATTTTATCTGGAAAATGAAGAGGTAGTTTACTAGAAACGGGTCAAGTGTAGTAGTATAGAAAAAATCTAGTGTTTGGTTAAAATCATAATTTGTTTTGAAGATAGGGCCCTAGAGGGCCTTTGGGCAGGGGCCCATTTTACCGGGAAAATGAAGAGATAGTTTACTAAAAACGGGTCAAGTGTAGTAGTACGAAAAGAAATATAGTGTTTGGATACCCATTCCTAATCATAATTTTTTGGGAGATGGGGCCTTAGGGGGCCTTCTGGGCAGGGGCCCAGGCGGCAACTGCCCATCAGCCGCCCTGTTAAATCCGCCACTGGCTACGAGCCTACGAGCACGCACGTACACTACTGCAGTTCTCCTCACCGATTCTAACCTTAGCAACGAGACAGGCGGGTTACTCGCAGCTAGGCGCTAAAAATGGCTCCCTGTGCACCCCTGGATTATACTCAAACTGCTCTGAATCGGATCTGAATTTGAAGAGGAAGTAAGTACAGTAAACACTCGTATTAATGCTGAGTTTACACCTGACGAGTGTTCGGCCAAGTGAGCCCACTGAGCCGTACACTCGCCCAGTCTGAACGCATATTCTAGTACTCGGCCGAGTAATTCGGCGGGCAAGATTTTCACTCGGCCGAGTAGCAGACCGATGACTCGGCCGCGTCACTCGTTAGGTGTAAACCTACCTTAAATCCGACAAACGTGGCTGGCGGCGGGCGTACGATGCGTTGCGGACACTATTCCGTGCGGCCAATGCCGCGAGTGAGAAAACCCAAGAGCAAACGAGAGGGTATGAAACAGTTGACACGAAGACATGGAATGAATTAAAGAAGAACTGAATTTCAACAAAATTTTCGAAAAATGTAGCTCCTCCAACTTGAAATCTTAAGGAAATGATTTAAAATAGACTTAAATTCCAACCAAATTTACGAAAAATGGAGCTCCTCCAAATAGAAACTTTAACGTAATCAATTAAAACAGAAGTTAATTTCAACAAAATTTTCGAAAAATTGTTAACTCCTGCAAGAAGAACTTTAAGTAAATGTATAAAAATACTATTCAACTTCAACAAAATTTACAAAAAATTTAGCTCATCTTCTTGAAATAGAAGTTAATTTCAACAAAATTTTCGAAAAATGTTGCTCTTTCGTTGACTCTTTCATTCCCTCTCGCTTGTTCTCGGGTTCTCTCACTCTCGACCGAAGGATTTCAAGAAATGGTGGGGATAATCACCGTGCTTACTACGCATGGTAGAAACGGGGCTATAACGAGTATTTACTGTAGTTTATAGTTGTAACGTTTTATATTAAAATGAGTAAAATAAGTTATTGAAATAAGCAACTAATTAATTAAAGACTTCTTTTAATTTCTTGCTTCATATCCAAACAATTTTTGCACCACGTGGAATCAATCGCGCTGCAAATATAATTTTATAAAAGTGTTCATTCATTAGCCTTAAGTGTTCATTTATTGGTGCGTTTACCCTACCGTAAATTCGAATTTCCGACTTATAAAATCATTCTTTTTTTCATTTGAAAGAGATACATGTGCATTACTCATTTTGTATAATGCATGGGCATTAGTGAGTTGCACGACTGCAATTCGCATAATGAATAGTAAAATCAGAAAATAAAAAAACAAACCAAAATTAACACAAAAAAAAACAAAGAGCTACAAACCTTTCTACGCCCATGTCGTTAGTTCTGGGTAACACCGAAGGAAAGATTTATATATGAATGTAATTTCGATTGAAAATTTAATTTCGAATGAAAATTTCGACACTCTGCTCTTAGAATCGTGATTAGCGATATCAAAAACCCTTAGATACATAAAAGTTCAAATCTTAAGATTTTCCATGGCCACCGTAGTGGCCAGCCCAATCCTCTGAAAGTTAAGAGGAGTCCGGAACAGAGAGATATCGGGGAAGTCGGCGTCGGGGAATCGGTTAGGCGGCTGGCCAGCACGCGGGGACTGCTTGGGCTCGAGTCCCAGCACCGCGGCTTTCCTTTTTTCCGGGCTCTTATAATTGTGCGGTTTATATTGGCGAAAGACTCGAAGCGAAGTAAAATTAAATGGAGACTGAAATCGTAACAAGTGGGACTGAATAAGTGCCATATTAAAACTCCGCTTGAATATGACGTAGTATTGAGTTCTTGGGGTGTCTTCAAACAGAAGTAAGCAGGAATGTGATCCAGAATGGGTCACTCAGGAGGTAGGTTTTTGGAAAAGAAAATATTTAGGTTGGCTAGAAATACTTAAGCCTAGCTTACATTAGTCAAGTAAACGGTACAGTAGAGTGGCGAGTGTGAAAAAGCATATCTAACTCGACTAGTGTAAACAGTTGGTCGTGTAAAAAGTCGAGCAAACGGGCGAGTATTAGCCGAGTCGAGTGGTAGAGCGGACAGCATAGTAGCTGGGCCGAGCATTTTTAGCAGCCATTTCTGCCACTGTCATATTAGTATGTTTAGACTGTATAGCTACACGTAAATACCTACAGAAAAATCGAAAGCGAGTCGAGTACTGGGCCGAGCACTGGACTCAATTCACTGGGTCGGGTTACTTGACTAATGTAAACTAGGCTTTAGGCTGGGTTTACACCTGACGGATGGCTCGGCCGAGTCACGCGGTCTGCAACTCAGCCGAGTGAAAATCTTGGCCGATTTGCCGCCGGATTACTCGGCCGAGTACTAGTATCTGTGTTCAGACTGGGCGAGTCATCAGTAGGCTCACTCGGCCGAACACACGTCAGGTGTAAACTCAGCATTAGATATTCTAATAGGGTTAATCCATTGCAATAAATATAATAGCAATATCAATTTCTGTGCTAAAAATCGCGAAACAAATATGTTTTGGCTTGAAACGTTTTTAATTCTTCAAACAGGTAGGATACATTCGAGTTGAAGTTTTCTTCACATAAAAAAGAACTCTGTTTTTGCAGAAATGATTCAACGAGTTTATGACCGTTAAAATGACGCACGCAATCGCAAATTATTGTTTTTTAAAAGATATTATCATTTTCGTTTTTTAATACTTTGTGAACCATGAACTCGTGCATGCATTTACTGAATGCATGCAGCCTATGCGGACAACGCCGATAGCGCGTTTAGTGAATGCTGTGAACAAATGAGACTGACAGATTTCCGCACACGATGTACGGCTAAGGGTTTAAAGCTCCATACTCAAAGTGTTAAAACAGTTGTGACTCTGGCTAATTTATTTGTGACTAAAACGATTTTCATGTAAAGTTAAAGTTTTTCGTGGATCGTCACTGTTCTTCCTAGGGTAATAATTCTTTAATACTCCAATTTATATCGAATCAATTATGGTCTGTCGAGTAGGTATGTCTTTTTCATTCCTTTCTTCAAGGATTATAAGCTTATGCAAATATTTTGCCCATGAAACCATTGACATTATTGCAAATTAAAATTATTACATGTGAAGACAAAGGCACGTACATGAACCGAAACAGATCAAGAAAAAGAGGCATACAACATTACTAATATACGATTTAATAAATTATTACCTATTGGTTTGAATAAATTCGTAGAATAAATATACCTACAGTACTGTACTACTATTTTCGTTGCTATAACTCCAAGTATATCTCTCAATAATCATTCGATTTTGTCCAATTTGCTCTATGTATAGCAGGAACTTATAATATGTATCTTAAGAACTATATGTATATATTTAAAAAGGCTTTGATTTATATAATCTTGCTCCGTCATCGTCAGAATAATAATTGCATTCTGACGAGTTGCAACAACATCAGTGTTACCAAAAAATTGCCTGAAAATTATAAATAATGCACAATTAAATGGAGGTTGTATAATAAATTATTTAAACATTCTTTACAAATTGTACTTTTACCTTGAACATTTTAAGTGCAAGTCAATTGGCAAAAGAGTTACAAATAGTGTTGGGCGAATTGCCCAGGTTAATCTTATGAAATTTGAATTCAATTTTTTAATTAATTTAAATTTTCGTCATTAGCGTGGATCCTAAATAATGGTAAAATTTGAAATAAATAATAATTCATTTTCTGCCACCAAATATTTATGTTCTCTTTTACTTTTGAGAAAATAAATATTTGGTTGCTGAAAATGAACTACGTTTACGATATTCTTATCTCCAAAAAATGTAAACAACAGAAACGCTTTAGTTATCAAGTCAACGCTTTTAGACTAACTAAACAAGACTGTATTTGACAGACCGCGGTAGAACAAAGAGATAAAAATATATTCTCTGTGCATAAATACTGGCGTAGAGGTTACTAGAATATAACAATATTTTTCATTTTTCTACACGCTTGTGAGTATTTCAGTTACAAAATATAATATCGCTCCTTTGCTGCAACCACGATATAACTAAAAAAATTGCAGTTTTTGAGTTATTAGCATAGAAAAATCGGCTGTTGTGTAACAAAACTTTTGAACTCGTTTCCCCAAAAAATCGTGAATAATCGTGATCTACGGATAACAGCACCTACTTTAATCATCATTGCGTCTGTGAGATCTAGTTGGAACAGGATACTATTGCTTAGAACTGGCAAGCATGTAATTAATTGCAGTGTCCTAATATTAAATTCAATTCACCACTTGCAGACGAAACGTCTAAAGGCGCATTCGAAACAATTTTAATCAATACACAACAATGGCAAATTTACAAATACACGCACATCTGTAGTCGGGCGTGTGTGCAAACGTCGTAGATGTTAGCCAAGCTTTGTATTTACATTCGATGTACTCTATACAGCAAGGCACACAGGATATGTCTACATACATACGGGAACGCACACGTGTACACACGTGTAGGTATATAGACGTCGATTGTGCTGTTGGCATACCCGCGAAAGATACAAATGCATACAGGTGAATACATAATATGTATCCACCTATATTATGTATTCACCTATATCTATATTTAATGTGCGCGCAGAGCTACGTTAAAACGTCAATGAAAATTGGAGAAGCAATATTTCTAATGCTGCGATTGCAAATTCAAGTAGGCATAATGATTTTCTTTAAACTTAGGAATTCGGTCCGAGACGCTACCCTGATTTATTTCTCTTTGGTGTGGTAAATATGTGTGGAAAATTTCGACTCGATCAAACAACTCTAAACCCTGCCTCAAGGGACTCAAAGTTTCGAACGAAACTGCGCTCTTGCAAACAGCTGTTTTTTAATGTGCAACACCGGATGTAAGCTAATATGTAATGGAACTGGAGTTGGGACTACCGATTATCGATATTTTATGGATAACTTATTGATACTTAACGATATATCGGTAATAAGATATCGCTAAGTGGTGGAAGAACGAAGGTGGTACAAGTTTTCCATGTCTCCTGTCTTTGGACTATGGCGGTAAAATATTTATGCATTCCAGGAACCTCTGTTCCAAGTGAACGTTTATTTTCTAAAGGTGGACAAACAAATAAAAATAAATACAAAAAAGTTTATAGTATATCGTAAGTTTAAGCTTCTTGAGGCAGGGTTCAGCCTAGTCCGATTGTGCCAAAAATTTTGCATACTTCCTTAGCACACCAAAAGGTATAAAATTAGCGGGTGACTCCACATTTTATCGCACCTTCAATTCTAAGGGATGCTCTAACGTAGGCATATAGATTAGGGTGGTCCATTTTTTTTTCAAGTATAAAATGTTGGTTTTCCACAAGGTTGCTTTTGTTCCGAACATGTTAACTAACATCTGTACAAAAATTCAGCCTAAGTGGAAAATATTTAGAGGTTGCTAGGGTTAATCGCTGTTAAGGGCATGGGAAAGAGTTTCTGTCTGTTTTCCAATTAATGACTTTTCAGTTGACGTCGTGTAAAATTGGGGACACTAGTGGAAGCCATTTTTATATCTGACACAAAAAGAACTTTTTTACGTTATTAAGGAATAATATATATACTATATAATATTTTACATTGTGTAAAATAATCGTAGGGATTTGTAAATATGGTTCATTAGGGTGGCCCTTAGTTATACGTGTCCAAATTTTTTTGTATTTCTTTGCATCCACCCCCCCCCCCCCCCCCCGCCGGAACGGGGCCAGTTGATAAAAAAAATAGCCCCTGAAAAAGTTTATTGTAATCGGACAACAGGAAAGAGTGTCGAATAGGCCTTAAAGTTTAGAATTCATCAATACCCATACAGCACACTCCGTTGGAGGAAGGTTCCAGGAAAGTTGCAGGAAGGTTGCGGTGCAACATCGGAACGTTCCGGCAACATTGCTGGAATGTTGCAGGAATCTTCATTGCACGGCAACGCACATGGAACCTTCCTGCAACCTTCATGCAACGTTCCGGAAATTTTCTAGCAATGGTCACGCAACTTTCCGGAAATTTTCTAGCAATGGTCACGCAACGTTCCGGAGATTTTCTAGCAATGGTCACGCAACGTTCCGGAAATTTTCTAGCAATGGTCACGCAACGTTCCGGAAAATTTCTAGCAATGGTGAACGTTGCGTGACCATTGCTAGAAAATTTCCGGAACGTTGCAGGAAGGTTGCTGGGACTTTGCCGTGCAATATTGTACCGCAACATTGCTGGAATGTTGCAGGAATCCTCCTATGTCCGCCCCTGTGGAACATTGCACGGCAACGCACATGGAACCTTCCCGCAACCTTCATGCAACGGAGTGTGCTGTATGGGTAGTTTGGATTTAAAGAATTTCTCAGAAATGGTAATCTGTATCGAAATTTTGTTCAAATAAGATTAAGAGACCATTGAATTTTCTACAATTACTGTATTTATAATTTTTTTTGTGCTTCCAACTATTTTAAAAAATAGGTACGTCACGACTTACAGGTGGGACGCGCGAAGCGCGGATCTCTCTGTATTCAAACGCTATTATCTGGAAAATGGTTGGAACCACAAAAAAATTATATATACAGTAATTGTAGAAAATTGAATGCTCTTTTAATATTATTTGAACAAAATTTCGATAGGGCTTACCATTTTTTCAAAATTCATCAAATTCAAACCTTTGATGAATTCTAAACTTTAAGGCTTGGTCGGCACCCTTTCCTGTTATCCGGTTGCAACAATCTTTTTCAGGGACTATTTTTTATGAAATGGAACCATATTAGGGGGTGAGAGGAAAAGAAATCGCAGATTGATAATAAGAACCACCCCAGTGGTTCCTATGGACCAGTTTTTGATATACACACTTCTTTCGGTGTAAGAAACAAAAAAAGGCTCGTGGAGAGCAACGAAGAATACAAAAAAAATTTCCCATTAGAAATTGTTCCCCCTGATGGGAAAAGGTACGATTTTGAAAACCGAAAGGTACGATTTAGGGGACCGGTTGCCTAAACCGTACCTTTTACAGTATGTCACAAAAAGATTAATAACAAATTAATTTGTTCTGAGCAAAAGCTAAAACATCTAATAGTCGGTGACAAAAACACCAAGCTACAATATCAAAATATTAACTTGCATTCTAATTATAGTCCCAAATACGAAATATAACGTAAAATATCTTAAGTGATTCGATATAGGCAACCTTCCTCAACATTGCGAAATAAATGAAGAAATAAAAATGTCACAATACTTCTAAACCGACTTATCAGAAATAATATATTCTTATATTCTTAATCTTATTAAATTCAGATTCTTATAACAATCGTACTCAATTTTGTTCGAACAGATTATTCTTGTTTACGTATGTGATAAATTCACCTTTCGCGAAAGATTGAACTTTACTATACATGTAGTACTATTCGACCGAACGTGTGTAAGCATCTATATTTTATGACGCAACGAGATCGCACGAGATTTACATAAAAAGGATGCAGCGACATTCAAATTTACTGTACAAAAGCACGTCGAAGAAGTTGACAGATTAATGAAGACGATAATCTGAAGCATTGATGTCAGCCGCGAGTCGTACAATGACACGATCATTGTCATCAGCACCGATTGAACACAGAATTGGCCGACACTTTAATGAGAACGATATCGAGTTCTGCGCGAATCCTAAAATGACTCATTTAATTTGTGATGCCCGCCGGCGCGGCGTCGCGACGCTGCAATGGCCCGATTCTGTCAATCTTAGTGGCGCGCTTTAAATATACACATCACGCGATTGCTGAGAATAAAATATGCAGACTAGATGAATATTAAGCCCCGTTGACAGATAAACTGCACCGATATACACAGATTTCTAGCCAATGGAAAATATATCGCCGCGTAGATCATCGGTTGATTTATGGAAACCCATTAATCATCACGGTGACGCATAGTCGTTTCGAGATTGATTTTACGCGATAGATTTGGAATAAAGGGATTAAAAACTGATCAAGCTTTTTGAATTTCATTCGTAACTTCAATATGACATTTTGGGGGAAAGATAGGAAAATATTACTATAAAGTTATATTGTATTTGGATGTGGGAAATGCAACTGGTTTAAGTTAGGGTTTGTTGGTTTTTAAAAACCGGTTTTTATTTGTAAATTTGTAGAATTCAAAAACTGGGTTATAAATTTAAAAAACCGGGTTATAAATTTAAAAAACCGGGTTTTAAATTTAAAAAACCGGTTTTATATTCTAGAATTAATATGCAGAATGAATGAATTATTTAATTAAAAATTTTTAAATTTTTACTTGAAATCGCCTCAGACACAAGCATATTGTAATACGTAACAGTTTACTGTAAAACTAATCTTCATGAGTTCATATTGTTAGAACAAAAATACTAAATGGAATAAAGATTTATAATTTGGTACCACCTTTCAAAAGATTTAAAAGATATTTTGTTCGAATTTTAGTTAATATATTTCTTTTTATTTGGTTTTGTATAGATAGAGTATATTTTTTTATTTCCATAATATTAAGGAAACTGAGAATTTTTAAAATATGTATAAATATTTATTTACTATTTTAATAATATTTTTTGCGAAAATTCGAAAACCGGTTCAACCGGTTTTTTGGGGAATAGTGGAATTCGAAAACAGGTTTTTCAAAAAGCGGTTTTTGTACAAACCCTAGTTTAAGTATCTACATTTGGCAATATCATTTTTGTTCTGCTTGCTGGTAATAGCATTTCCCCCAAAATATGAGGATCCTTTGTTATACGACAATATAGTCTAAAATTCAGTGAATGTGTAAATACATTTACGTGTCAAATGTGATCCCAAACAACTAGCAGAAGCTGTCTCTTTTTTATATAGGACAACCTAGTCTAAAATTTGGGAACCTCGAACAATCAAAACTGTATTTTCGTACAAAAACCGAATGAATAAGTGTGGAATAATTACACAGACAACTTACAGAACAAGCTGAATGATATCTATTATACATAATTGCTTCAGTTTGACAGTGAAATGGGAATCAAAATATCTCAAGCACTTATAGCATCATACGTACAGTATCAATCAAAAGTACAGTATCAATTATCTCCATTAATTAGCCGGGGTCAAGAAAGTTAAACATGATTTCATTTACTTAGACGAATATCAGTTCCATCATTTTGTTACCATTGAATTCATTACAATTAAGCCAAGTTAAGTTCGTTACTGAATTCGTCCACAGTTATTTTCGAGTATTAATAAGAGTTGGTATGCACAGATGAATATAGTCCATTATTATATCAACTGATAAGAGCAAAATTCAATTTAAACGACCCCTTTTTTGAAAATTATAATAATAAACATTTTTTCAATACTTGTGCGAAACAATGTTTTGAGATGGTTATGTTTCTAGTTTAATTTGAAGTTATTCTAAATACGTAAAGGAAACATGGATAGTCTAGAAGAAAAGTGTACGACAGTGCTCCATGCGCAATTAATATTTATGACTACTAGTCTAGACAGATTATTGGGGTCAAAGCGTCAGGTTGGAAAATTTTACCAGCTTTCCAGTCCCGATTTGCTCTCTAAGCAGTCTATCACCTATCACTGAGAGTTCAACGACATTTAAAACTTATAAAGGGAAAAGTATGGACGAGTTAGATACCTATACATGGAACTGCCCTACACATATAATACATATAATTACATATTACACTTTCTATTTCAATTTCGCATAAATAGTTTTTAGACCATCCAAAATTCAATACGTCCTCTTTATTAGACTCCACTAAGTTTATCATAAATTAAAAGTTAATCGGGCTTTCGCTCATAAAGGATTAATTTGCATCTGACGCTTCTAGTTGGAGAATACTTAAATATTGTATAATGCATTAAAGAGGAATAATTATACAGTGATTTGGGCTATAATGAAACAGAAATCTCCATGAAAAACTTTAAAAAAGTAAAAAAATTATGCCAAGTATATGAAATTAAATAAATCACAAAAAATAGAAGATAATAATAATTACAAAATAAAAAAGAATGTGAAATCCAAATGAGCTGCATGTACATAAAGGGTGCTTTCCCACAGCGTACAAAGGCGACACTGTGTAACACAATAAAAGACAAAAAAGATGGCCGGGCCCGGAAGTCAAATACTTGGCATGGCATGGGAAGGTATTATTCTTAGATCATCAATACCCATACCTTCCCTCTCGCAGGCTTTCAGATAATTTGTCAATTTAAAACTCTGACAATCTATGAGTACACTTTCATTATTTTGCGTTTTTTAATAAATTAATTCTAAGACCATTCATCCACACCAATACCTTGCTTTTGACAGGCGTACAGCTAATAATGCATCAATTTAAATAAAACCTTGCAACACATTGCAAAGATTTTTATTAGTTTTCGGTTTTTAAATAATTCTTATTCATCGACACCTTTGTACGCTGTGGGAAAGCACCTTTATGTACTTGCAGCTCATTTGGATTTCACATCTTTTTTTTATTTTGTAATTAGTATTATCTTCTATTTTTTTGTGATTTATTTGATTTCATGTACTTGGTGTATTTTTTTACTTTTTTGAAGTTTTTTATGGGGATCTCACTTCCTTTTACAAAGATAATTTGCATTGGAAATGACTTCAGATAATTTTTAATATTATAAATTACAAAGGTTCGTTATTAACAGCAATGAACAGTCTTATCTCGGGACAGAATTAAGGATAAATTCTACGCAAGTTTAAAAACTACGAAAACAAACCATTGGCACTCCATTGCCGATCTATATGTATTATATATATAGTATTTTGTGTATCAAAATAACTGAATAAGTATGTATACGAAATCCTTCCTGCAAAATTATGCGACCATACATAGCCTGGCCTAGGTCACATCATTTTACGCTTCGATTATCTACATACATATACATAAAATCCTCAATTTAGTTACAAATAAAAAACAGTTTGATGATGTACAAACATGACGTAATTCAAATTTGGCCAACTTACTTTGTGTTGGAGACTGCACTTTGGTTGCAATTCATTGGTCCAACGATACATATTTGTAAAAACACGTGGCATCTCAAATTTTGACAAATTATCTTATTTGACACTGGCCAGGTTATAACTTGACGGTAAGCTGCCAAAATTTGGAGTAGATTGCATAGTGAAGATAGCGATTGACGAACAAAACATGAGTTTCTTTTGGCTGATGGTGTGCGTGTAACGCGTATCTAGAGACGCGGTAGCGTCTCGACGCCAAGTACATGAAAGACACCCGGTATATGTGTCGATGTCGCTACCGTGTACTTTTACTCGTCGCAGAGCCATTCCAACCTAACTTTTTATTTATTTCATTAATATCTCATCACGCCTGCGATATTTTCTAAATTTAATGGCATTTTTCTTATGTAAACCGCATGTGAGCTTTCGAATAAGACCAAATTGAATAAAATCGGTCCACGCATGACAGAGATATCGTAATATCGTCTCATGGATCTGTCAGAAACGGTGAGATTTTTCTTCTGATACATGGAATCAAATAAATCACAAAAGAATAGAAGATAATAATAATCACAAAATTAAAAAAAGGTGTGAAATCAAAATATTGCATACGTGGACCAATTTTATTGAATTTGGTCTTATTCGAAAGCTTACATGCGGTTTACATAAGAAAGATGCTATTAAATTTAGGAAATATTGCGGGCGAGATGGGATATTAATGAAATAAGTTTCAGGTAAGGTTGGATTAGCCGGTTTACGAGTACTTGGCATCGAGACGCTGCCGCGTCTCTAGCACTAAACGTACCAAGCGGGGGTCAAATGATCCCTTTCAAAATTTAGTTTAAAATCGTACATTCATTGTTATTTCTTTCGCTCATCTGACTTATTGTAAATTCTTTTATATTATCTGATTATTCAATTTCTCGCTTTCCGTTTTTCTCTTAGCTTATTTTTTACCGAGAAAAATTCTTTGCATACCTTATGTACCACGAGGGGTCATTTGACCCCTTACCGGTAAGAATAGGTATGTGTAAAGTACCGGTACCTTTAGTGCTAGATTAAGGATGAAATATGGGAATTCCTCAGCAGCTTGTACTTGAAATATGAAATTAGAAAGCGAAGCTCTAATTTCATTAAGCTAGTATATTAATTAAATAGTATAAAATACATGTTTTTGCAAATATTATTGTACGCAAAAGCTAGTGCACGTGCATACAATAAATACGTAAATTTATCATCGTCTTTTCTGCACCTAATTCACAGAATTATTGTACAACCAAATTTAATGTACAGATTTTGAATTATAAGAACATGAGTTTACTATAATCAATTAAATGATGAAGAATATTAATGAATTAGATGTAAAGGAACTCTTATCGAATAAATTTTGGTTGCAGTAAGGAAAATTAAGAAAAAAATTTATGAATGTGTCGAAGGACGTGAAACAGTTAAAAATCGAAACCTTTTCTTTTTACAGAGTCGTATATTGGAAGATGCCTCCATTATGTGCAATTCCTGGTCACCGAGGCATAACGTGAGTAGAGAATAACATTGATTACATTCATCGGACATTGGTCGGCAGCAAAAATGTAGTGTCACTGTGAGACATTACCAAATTATTCTTGGTGGATTAATCAGTTTATTAATTATTAATAACAAGTTTTAAGTTTAACCCTTCGGTGGGCGCGCTCTTCAAACTTGCATGAGTTTTACACCGCAATCGGAGTTCTCGTTGTTTTACCCCTAAATTTAGACAATTTTAGATCTCACAGAAGAAAATCGAAATTACATTAGTTGTTTAATAATATTTTATTCAGTGAACATAGAATGAAACATAGAAAAGGAAATTACTCCACATCCATCTGCTGCTCGTTTTTACAGTGAATTTACGAAATATACAATTTGCGGCTAACTGCCACGTGCGCGCCCACCGGAGGGTTAAGAAAAACAATTACTACGATTAGACAAATGAAATTAATGTAAATTTAATAGTGAACAATTAAACTGATTATGATAATGAATTAAGCAAGCGACGATTTTATTATATTTTGTATAATTACTCAAATACAACAAATCCTTTGAGTATCCTTTCTAAGATTAATTGTAGTAGTTGTTTTAGTTATTGATTTTTAGGTAACGAATAAATTAAGAATGACAGGAAGGATTGTCGTATATACATGATATTTAGGGTAATAATCATCAACGACCTGGTATTTTGTAATAATATTATTAACTGAAACAGTTCATTTTTTTCGTATGAACATGTAGGTACTATGCAGCATATTTCATTATGCAAGTAACGATTATGTGGAAGTTATTATTATTGTAAAAAAGAACCACTTCTATTTAGAAAATACCGAGGAATATTTCATTTTACATTACTGCGCATCGTTACCCACACAGCACAGTCCATTGCTCAAATGTTCCAGGAAAGTTGCAGGAAGGTTGCGGTGCAACATCGGAACGTTCCAGCAACATCGCTGGAATGTTGCAGGAATCTTCCTATGTCCGCCCCTGTGGAACATTGCACGGCAACGCACATGGAACCTTCCTGCAACCTTCATGCAACGTTCCGGAGATTTGCTAGCAATGGGCACGCAACATTCCAGAAATTTTCTAGCAATGGTCACGCAACGTTCTGGAAATTTTCTAGCAATGGTCGCGTAACTGTTCGCAGAGTTTACAGTAATATTGTTTCGGCAAAATTTGTGTGACATTACAGAAAGGATAGAAAAAGTAAGGGAAATTGATTAAATTACAATAAATACAATAAATGTTGACAATTAAATATTCATATATTTTTTTCTACATGTGGACAACAGCAACAATAATAATAACAATAAAAAAAAAATAGTATCGATATGTATCGATACGGTATCAGTCCCATCTTATAAAAAGTTGCGTGACCATTTCTAGAAAATTTTCGGAACGTTGAGTGACCATTGCTAGATAATCTCCGGAACGTTGCGTAACCATTGCTAGAAAATTCCCGGAACATTGCGTGACCATTGCTAGAAAATTCCCGGAACGTTGCAGGAATGTTGCTGGGACTTTGCTT
Source organism: Andrena haemorrhoa (assembly GCA_910592295.1). Lineage (NCBI taxonomy): Eukaryota > Metazoa > Arthropoda > Insecta > Hymenoptera > Andrenidae > Andrena > Andrena haemorrhoa. Next base: position 27,828,195 of record OU342940.1, on the reverse strand, counting down.
TGCAATATCGCACCACAACATTGCTGGAATGTTGCAGGAATCCTCCTATGTCCGCCTCTGTGGAACATTGCACGGCAACGCACATGGAACCTTCCTGCAACCTTCATGCAACGTCCCGGAGATTTGCTAGCAATGGGCACGCAACGTTCCAGAAATTTTCTAGCAATGGTCACGCAACGTTCCGGAAATTTTCTAGCAATGGTCGCGTAACTGTTCGCAGAGTTTACAGTAATATTGTTTCGGCAAAATTTGTGTGACATTACAGAAAGGATAGAAAAAGTAAGGGAAATTGATTAAAGTACAATAAATGTTGACAATCAATTATTCATATATTTTTTTGTACATGTGGACAACAGCAACAATAATAATAACAATAAAAAAAATAGTATCGATATGTATCGATACGGTATCAGTCCTATCTTATAAAAAGTTGCGAGACCATTGCTAAAAAATCTCCGGAACGCTGAGTGACCATTGCTAGATAATCTCCGGAACGTTGCGTGACCATTGCTAGAAAATCTCCGGAACGTTGCGTGACCATTGCTAGAGAATTTCCGGAACGTCGCGTGACCAATGCTAGAAAATATCGGAACGTTGCGAGACCATTGCTAGAAAATCTCCGGAACGTTGCGAGTCCATTGCTAGAAAATCTCGGGAACGTTGCGAGACCATTGCTAGAAAATCTCCGGAACGTTGCGTGACCATTGCTAGAAAATTCCCGGAACGTTGCAGGAATATTGCTGGGACTTTGCTTTGCAATATCGCACCACAACATTGCTGGAATGTTGCAGGAATCCTCCTATGTCCACCTCTGTGGAACATTGCACGGCAACGCACATGGAACCTTCCTGCAACCTTCATGCAACGGAATGTGCTGTATGGGTAGGGGGAGTTCTCAATAGTATATTCATCAGCTAAAGAATTGTTACCACTTTAGCATTAAATAAATTCTTGCCTTCAGGAGTTTAAAAGTTGCGCTTGGCAAAACAAAAAATAAATAAATAAACTTACCAACAAAAATATAGAACCGTATACCCTTTCGACCTGACGAGTAATTGAAAGCGTCAAGATTACTACTACGCAATGATGCATTACAAAATTAAACACACTTCGAAAAAGACAGCCACAAGAAAAGGGAAGAAGAAGGAATGTATGAGTAAAAGACAGATGAAGAGAAAAAACTCCGAACTCTGTTGCTTTAGACAAAATACTCCATAATCGTATTTATGCTTTACGAAGCCACGTAGTTATGATGGCTTCGCTGACATAAACTTGCTAACTCGTGGTTACGATTATGGCCAGTAGTAAATTGATTATTTAGATATACGATGAGGTGATGCGAGATAGTTGGAGTGCCGTAAAAAGAGCTATGGGTCGCTTACGCTTCCCGCAAATGCGGCAAACAGTGGCAACCATGCCATCTTTCGCATGACCCACTCAGCACTCTTAATTACTGGATTTATGCTTTCTGGCGATGATCGCGAGATAATTTAATTTCTTACGGTTCTCATTACAAATACTGGATTCTTTAAAATTTACCAAACTTTTCTTTCATTTCGCAACACATTCTTCTGAATTTTACGAGAATATCTAATGCGTCGCAGTTTTAGTTATTACTAATAGAATTGACAATTGTCATCATTAGAATGGCTTTCCTGTGTTAATTTTAAATGATGTTCAGTGCTTATTAAATGCTCACTTCTTGTAAACTTATTACTCTATATGCCTGGGAATTCGCTAATTTAATCTCAATGGCTACTTCGCGTACTTATCTAACCACGTTGCTATTAATTCCAAGAAAATCTCATTAAATCATCTAACAAAAGCGTCAAAGAAAGCATGATTTGAGCAGTGGGAGGGACCACTTGAGGCTCACACAGCGGCTTCTAGAGAATGCCTACTGTCGTTCACTCTGGATTAATCCCAATGCGGGATGCACGACATATACATAGGTATTAGAGTCGGCAAAAAACGCCGATTGATCGGCCTTGAATTTCCAGTACTACTGATAACTTGATAATGCATACAGATAAAACTGCAATGGTCTTTCTTCACCGTCATTAGTATATAATTAATATTTTTTAATATGTAGTATATTTATTTATACATATTTGTATATAACATAATTATTACATAAAACGTTAGAAATAATGATTATTATTTAGTGAAACCAATTAAATAAGTACCCACGAAAACGAACAGCCGAATAGTCGGCTTTTTGTCTCTAGTCGGTACATCTCTATTAAGTATATATCTACTGCGCAATTTTTTTGCTACCCAAAATCAGTCAAGGGGGTGAAATTGATTACTGAAAATTCACCTATTTTCCGATTTTGTGTTATTACTCGCGAACTGTAAGTCACAAAATGATAGTCCTAATTAAAAGAAGTAACTTTTGTCAGAAAACTTTTTTTCTACCTCTTACAATTCGCGAGTTATAACACAAAATCGGAAAATAGCCGGATTTTCGGGGGTCAATTTCTCCCCCTTGGAGTGAATTTGTGCACAAAAAAATTGCGTAATACATAACTATCTATATATCCTCCACATATCCCCAGTTTCATAATTTTTTGAATTTCCGGGTGTAGATCATCCCTTGTTAGTACAATCACCCCATTCGATCCCCTCAAAATCGACCACGCAGTCAATGCATCTTTTTTTACAGCGTATATTACACCCACTTATTTTGCCGCAAGCAAGCATTAAAAAAATATGAAAAAAATAATTTTGTATTCTCAAAGCACGTATTAATAAATAGAAAAAATATCAATTTAGTAACCACATTCTTTTTGTGACAAAAAAAAAGTTCCAAACAGAGATAGGTACTTTATCACGGTGTCACAGTGGAAAGACCCCTTAACACAAATGGAGAGTTAAAAGTGGCCTGACTTCCCATGGCAGGCACCCTCATTTTTACAACATTTCGTGAAAATGGTTTAGGCGAGGGTCTATGGCGATTCTTTATCCTGGACTATCTTCCCGAAAAATACCAACCGTTTGAAGTTGGGTCACTCTCCGTCGCCAGATTCGAAGGGTGTCTCTTTAGTCCAGTGAAATTAGACGAAAATCTGCCCAATCTGCGGAATAATTCCCATCAAGCTAAATTTTGGTATGAACCTTTATTTGGTCGTTTTAAACAATATGTCAAAATTCCCCATCGATCCGACTACCGCTAAAAATTTTACAGGGGGTTGAAAGAAAAAACTGTTTTTCACGAATATCTCGTTATCTAGCAGTTTTGCGACAAAAATAGTTATTATACAATTTCTAGCCTAGGAAATTCTCTACCAAAAAGGTCCTATGAGTTTTTTCGTACGAGTAACCATTTTCGTGTATGTCGGGTTACCAAGTTTCAACCCCCATACATTTGACAAGGGAAGATCCCGAACACTGAAATTCATAAAATTATGAAACTCTGTAAATATGTAGGGGAAGTCCTCCTGAGTAAACGCAATTTCGTTTGCTGCCCAAATTCACTCCGTAAGGGTGCAATTGACCCCTGAAATTTTTTTTACATTGTATTATTACTCGCGAACCGTAGGACATAGAAAGAAAGTGTTCAGGAAAAAGTTACTTCTTTTAATTAGGACTATCATTTGGTAAATTATAGTTCTTACAATTCTTACGGTTCGCGAGTTATAACATAAAATCGAGAAAAAAACGGATTTTCAGGGGTCAATTTCACCCCCTAGTGTGAATTTGGGCAGCAAACGAAATTGCGTTGTACTCAGGAGGACTTCCCCTACATATTTACAGTTTCATAATTTTATGAATTTCAGTGTTCGGGATCTTCCCTTGTCAAATGTATGGGGGTTGAAACTTGGTAACCCGACATACACAAAAATGGTTACTCCTACGAAAAAAACTCATAGGACCTTTTTGGTAGAGAATTTCCTAGGCTAGAAATTGTATAATAACTATTTTTGTCAGAAAACCGCTAGATAACGAGATATTCGTGAAAAACAGTTTTTTTTTCATCCCCCTGTAAAATTTTTAGTGGCAGTCGGATCGATGGGGACTTTTGACATATTGTTTAAAACGACCAAATAAAGGTTCATACCAAAAGTTAGCTTGGTGGGAATTATTCCGAAGACAGATCCTAATTTCACTGGACTACTTGTGCTTCTTGTCCCTGTCGCCGAATGCGCTACGAGCATTTTGTATCGCAGCCCCTGATGTACGGCAATATTTCATACGGCGGCCTCCGCACATTCAGCCGATGGTAGTTTACAATAGGGCGCAGTATTTCGTAGCTTGCATCAATAATAACGCAATAATTGCGTTATCGAATGAACGGCATCAATTATTTGCGCACAATGTCGAACGGGCCAGCGACGCGACGCGGCGACGAGTTACGGCGTCAGGCCAGACGCCGCGCCGGCAGAGAGCTTCCTGCAGGAAAGTATCGAGCGCGATATAAATCTGGATCGTTTCTAAATCGATGACGGTGACGGCGAGGTCCAGTCGCGTCTGTGTCACAAGTGAAACTGAATGTCATCATGACAGGACCGGCACCACGGGGATAATATACCCGTTACTCTAGACAGCAGGTACTCCGCCATGCAAGTGATAATTCGAACAGTCTGCTGGTTTTCGTGTCAGACGTCAGATTTTCTGGAAGAATTTACTTATTCATTCGTCAGACTACTTCGCGATGTAGGTTATCGGACGGAAATAACATAATTGTCCCAATTTGCAATATCCGTTGGCCGTCGGCCCTCGAACACTCTGCATTTAGCCACTAGTAACCGACGTTTCGATCCTGGACCAGCGTTTAATCGCAAACTCGGCTGGATAATAAAGTACAGAGTCATCACTTTGGTCGGATTATTTATTGATTATTTATGGGATTATTCAGGGCTGTTTAAGGCCTTACATACGTCTAGCAGCGCCAAAAATGCGCTAAAAGAAATTTTTTTTAGTAGGGATAACAATAGAAATTAATAAAAATAAATAGTACACATTGTTTAATGGTATTTAAACTTTATAAAAAAATTTATTTCACTTTATTTTTACAAAAATTACTATATAAAAAATCACGTGATCCACAACACTGAGAAAAAGAAGTTGCTCCACGGTCGGCATCATATCTCCGGTAAATGTTGATCGATCAGCAAAATGTAAAAAAATTCTTGTAAAATAAAGTTGTAGTTATAGTATGTCGAGCCGGAATTTTGAATTTCGAAAAATTTAGCAATTTATGGCAGTTTAAAAAAAAATATGCCTTTTACGTCATAAATTTTACACTTTAATTATTTTTATAAAATTTTTAAATCAAAATATCAAAAATCCGGCTCGACATACTATAACTACAACATTGTTTTACAAGAATTTTTTTAAATTTTGCAGATCGATCAACATTTACTGGAGATATGATGCCGACCGTGGAGCAACATTTTTTTCTTAGTGTTGTGGATCACGTGATTTTTTATATAGTAATTTTTGTAAAAATAAAGTGAAATAAAATTTTTTATAAAGTTTAAATACTAATAAACAATGTGTACTATTTATTTTTATTAATTTCTATTGTTATTCCTACTAAAAAAAATTTCTTTTAGCGCATTTTTGGCGCTACTAGACGTATGTAAGGCCTTAAGTAAACCGTCTGTTTAAGGCGGTAACTTAAACCGCCGCGCAACTTTAAATACTTCATCAATTACAGGGATGTCTGATTAGGGTAATGTAGCCGAAGGTGACGACCTATCCTAATATGAGACCCCAGCTTATCTAGAGACGCGGTAACGTCTCGACGCCAAGTACATGAAAGACACCCTGTATATGTCGATGTCGCTACCGTGTATCTTTACTCGTCGCCGGGCTATTCCAACCTAACCAGACATTTATTTCATTAATATCTCATCACGCCTGCAATATTTTCTAAATTTAACGGCATTTTTATTATGTAAACCGCATATCAGCTTTCGAATAAGACCAAATTCAATAAAATCGGTCCACGCATAACAGAGATATCGTAATATCGTCTCATGGATCTGTCCAAAATATTAAGATTTTCTTCTGATTCTGATTCTCCAGTCAAATTTTTGTCGACATAATACGTGTACGCGTTACACGCACACCTTCAGCCAAAACGATACTAACACATGTTTCGTTCGTCGATTCGTCGACTCTCGGGACCATTCGGCAGGGATCGTCGTCCGTCATTGTACACATACCTAATTATATATAGTATATATACTATTGAATTTTATAACCGACCAAGTGTCAAACCATCATAACTGTCAAGTGTCAAATAAGGTAAGTTGTCCAAATTTGAAATGTCACAAGTTTTTACACTACATAAGAGACTGAATTATTGTCTCAATTAACTAGGTAAGTCGCCAAAATATGTTTAATAGATTTCTTATGCAGAGTCGCAGACTTGGAAGTTGTCCGTAGAAGGTTCGACAGAGAAGCATCTCCTTTCGCATAAGTTTCTGGAAATTTGTACCATGCATGTACAAAATAATATATTGTAGTAACAAATTGCATTGTATTTAAATTGCCAGATATTTGTATACCAGCAATTTAGAGTTTTTATGTAAAGCTTATATTACAGAAATGAAGGGAGCGCACAGGCTTGGATAGAATTCAACGGGTCGCACAGGCTTGGATGGATAGAAATGAAGGGGACGCACAGGCTTGGAGGTTGTCCGGAGAAGATTAGATAGATAGACAGAGCCTCTTGTTTCGCACAAGTTTCTGGAAGCTTGTAAAATAAAGTAAATCGCCAAAATTTGTCAAAAGACATAGCCTTCAGAATAATTAAGAAAATAGATTATTTATGGTGAACTACTTGCAATGTAGAGCAAGTCACATTAGTGAAGAAAGTACGCTGAAAACACATCTCCCTTGAGGCTTTTCAATCTTTTGTGAAAGACACTCGCAATACTTTAATTAATAAAATCCACAGTACCTAGTTGCCACGCTATTCATTAATTCATTAATTTTTTAGATTCCCATTAATAATATTTCAATTCACCACGAAACATACTAAATTAATTTTATTCCAACACTAATAAATTGTGCGTTAAAAATATTGGATCTGTTCGTTCATTTTCGCTGAATTATTACCATTAGCATTTAAATTTCCTGCAGCAAGACTTTCTGCCATACACTCTCACCTCCTTCGGACACATTATGTAGTCTCTACACTCACTATAGCAGAAGGCCACTCTATTTCTATATAAGTAAGTTCTACGTTAAGTTGTATAACTAAAATGTGGCTTTATATATATTTACAGATAATCGAAGCAGAAGATGATGCAGAGTGATCTATGTCAGACTATATACGCACAAATTTTCAGGTAGGGTTTTGCATATTCAATGATCTTAACATATGAGCATGTGTGATAATTTATAAATAATTAATAAATGTGTCCTATTTTTCAGTGAACGATGCAGACGAAGAGAATTATTTCAACAGCTGAAAGAGAAAGTAATCCTGCTACATGAGCAAATAAAATAACCACATTTTGATCTAATAATAAACAATTTATTATTTTTTATTTTTGTGGTCCCTATCCCTAAAACTGGACAGAACGACACCGGACTATATGAGCCGTTCAGAGGACAAATCGATTAACTCCACTTTTTGAAATATTTTAATTTATTATAAATAAAAAAAGTTATGACTGAACCAAGTGCTTTGACACTTAAATTTAAAATATTTCAAAAAGTGGAGTTAATCGATTTGTCCTCTGAACGGTTCATATCGTGCTGGAGGAAACTAAGAGGAAGAAGCTGCGAGTTAAAGCGGGAGCAAGAGCACTTGGATATGAGGAAAGAGTAAAGGAGGCGGAAGGACGTTGCTTACTGAAGGAGTGTCTAAGAGAAAGAAAAAAAGGGAGGTGCAACACAAGGAATAGTAGAGAGAGGACAGAGTATTTAAATACAAACGGGTTCAGTCAATTAGGTATAGAATTAGAAAAAAGGGAAGGGAAGGAAATATCGAGAATACTGAAGGAGAGGGACAGAGAAAATCAAGGGCAATGGCAATGGAATAGGATAAGGGAAGCAAGATACAACAAAATGTACAAGTACATAAAAAAACTTCAAAAAAGTAAATAAAAATACGCCAAGTATATGAATTATTATCTTTGTAAAAAGAAGTGAGATCCCCATAAAAAACTTCAAAAAAGTAAAAAAATTACGCCAAGTACATGAATTATCTTTGTAAAAAATAGTGAGATCCCCATAAAAAAACTTCAAAAAAGTAAAAAAATTACGCCAAGTACATGAAATCAAATAAATAGAAGATAATAATTACACAAATAATAGAAGATAATAATTACAAAATAAAAAAGATGTGAAATCAAAATGAGGTGCAAGTACATAAAGGTGCTTTCCAACTGCGCTTAAGATGACACAACTACATATACACAACTAAAATACTGTGTTCATACATTCCATTACACTCATATCGAGGACATTTTAATTAACCCATCAAAAAGAATCCCATTTAAAAAAAATTGTCGTAAATTAATAGCTTTACAAAATTAATGATATACAAAAATTGCGCCAATTATAACAATGGCTATTTCTACAAAGAAAAAAAGGTATTAAATAATATTAAGCAGATATATTTTTATGCAAATAAATATTTTAATAGGAATAAATATTTTATTCAAAATACTTGGCGCTGCGCTCCGAATTGGTGTTGCAAAACTGAATAAATATGTTTAAATTGCATTAATCTTTCTCTCTCTTTCTTGTGCGTGCGTTCGTGAATGTGTGTATGTGTGCGTGTGCATATGCTACGTATGATATTAGAATTAAATATATGTAGAATAAATCTGACTGCGTTTCTAGTATGTATATGTACATTATGTATTTTAGATTGTAAGGGAGTTATTGTAAATTATTAATACTAAGACAATTAGCATTTCTTTGGTTTCGCAGCGCCAAGTATTTTGAATAAAATATTTTTTTATTTTGTAATTATTATCTTCTATTTTTTGTGATTTATTTGATTTCATATACTTGGCGTAATTTTTTTACTTTTCTCTGTTACAGAACTCTTGAATGTCATAGCGATGCTATTTCTTTACCAACTAACCGTGTATTAGTTGTTTTGTCCGCACAGTGGCATTGTAATCATTTGAGCGTCTTGAGCAAGCACATATTTCCGAAATACGTTGTAGAAAGTTTTTGAAGTGGTTCGATTAAATTACAAATACCTCTAAAGTGGTAAGTGTATAATGATTTTCACAAATACTATTGTACAGTGCTTGCAATGGAGTTTAAGGCTTGCTAGTTGTATATCATTAAATGATGAAGACTTAACTTCGAAGCTACTTAGTAGTTATCATATTATTGTTTCAAAATATGAGACCCGTGAACGTTCTACTGATGAGAGTAAAGAAGAAATTGTTCTGAATGATGAAAGTGATTAAGAAGAAAATTATAATACAGAATGCTTGTTTTGCACAGGTCTTCATTCTTCAGATGTGTTGGCAAACAATGGGTTAAGTGCCCGTATAAAGTGTTATGATGGGCGTAGTGGGCCACATGCCGTCGTTATTAAGAAAAAAAGAAAAAATAAGTTTCAGGAAAAAACAAACTGGGTCTCATTTAGGGACTTTCGTTTTTATTTTATTATGAAGAAACCGAATTTTTGTTATAGTACTTTCCAGTAGGTTGCTAAAGAATACATATTTCACTTTTAAAACGTGCATCGAATTTTAATAAGTGTTCTCAGTCAAGAGTTATGATGCTTTTAAGAAATGGGCCTCATATTCGGCTACTTTACTCTAATATTTGTTAAATTCCGAATACGCTTAGGTAATTTTATTTAGTATTTGTTTTTTTATATGTGGAACAAAGTATAGTAAAATTTTGAAGAATGTACAGTGGCGGATTAAACAGGACGGTTGAGGAGCAGTTGCCACCTAGGTCCCTGCACAGAAGGCTCCCTCAGGGCCCTGTGACCAAAGCAAAATTATGATTAGATTATCCAAACACTATATTTTTTCTGTACTACTATACTTTGCTCGTTTTTAGTAAACTATCCCTTCATTTTCCCCCCAAAATGGGCCCCTCAGAACGTTTGCCACCTGGGCCTTTTTTTCTTAAATCCGCCACTGAGAAAGTAGATTTCTGTGTACGTCTTACAAAGAATTTCACTTAATTGACATTTTCCGATTTTGGTGAAACTTGACACATGGGTACAGTATGTAATATTCAATATTAGACGCGTCTTTTTTTATCAACTGAAATTTATGTAACGGGTTAAAGATCGTCCATAAAATTGAGGATGGGAAACCTAGTGAGTTAAATACGGTGGTGCTTCATAAATTGCAAGGGGTCTATCGTTTAGGAAACGCACGATCGACATACGACATCCCCACTTCGAGTTCTATGTCACTCACAAGGGAAGATCCCGAACCCGAAAATTAAAAAAATTCTGAAACTTTGTGAATATGTAGAGGATTTCCTCCTGATTACATCGAAATTTTTATAACTCGCGAACTGTAAGAGATAGGAAAAAAGTTTCAAGACAAAAGTTACTTCTTTTAATTAGATCTATTATTTGGTAAAAAAATTATTTTACAGTTCACGAGTTATAACAAAAAAAAACGGGAAATAACCGGGTTTTCAGGGGTCAATTACGCCCCCGTGGGGTGAATTTGGTCAGCAAAAAAAATTGCGTTGTAATCAGGAGGAAATTCACGGTGAAATTATAACGGTGCGATATAGAATAGAACTTTACATATAAGAATTGTTTAATTTTTCATTTTCTATCACACTTCTAAAAGAAAAATAGAGTTATATTAAAAAATCACGATAACTTTAAGGGCTGATTTCACCTCTGTAGAGTGAATTTCTACAGACAAAAAACATTGCTCCTGCATACTGCAATATGGATTGTATTCACATGAAGTTTCATTAAAAACCAAATCCTTGGGGTTGGAAATGTTCCCTTGCAAGTTATAAGCGAAGGTAGATTGCATCATTTGTCAGAGTAGGGGAGACCGGGGCTGGTAGGCCAGTTTTTCAGTGTTTGATTTTTAATAAATTATGTAGACGACATATCATTAAACCGTTTAGTATATTTGATAGGGCATACATTTTGCTATCTGATTAAATTATTAAAGTTGACTCAATGTGACAACAATTAAGGTATTGTAATGTTTTTCTAACACCCTCCATGCTGGTTAACCAGCCCCATGATCGGGGTAGGTTGACTATAGGTACAATCAGTCAAGAAAATGTTATTAGCAACTTATCCCAGTTGTAATAAACTAACATAATGTCACAAGAGTTGTTTCATTATAAAATATTAATTATCTTTCGTTCATATTTTAATAATACACTGAACATTTTTCAACTTCAACATTAATTATAATGTATTTATAACATAGTGAAATTTAAACGAAAAACAAAAATCGCTTTCTGAATAACAAAATAACAATTTAAACCTTATTAACGTTATTAGTCAACCAGACCCGACCGATCATGTTGACGTCAATAATCTATATAACCTTCAATTATTTATGCATAAACAAAAATACTATATCAATAGATCGTCTAATAAACAAACGTTAAAATAGTCCTTTAACATTTATTCTATTGTAACTATATGGAGCGCGAAAACATAAAATCTTTAAGAAAAAATATTTACTTACGTAGTCAATTTTTCAACAAACGCTGATAACTGTTAAAAAATTTGCGATCGCGGGATCGGACATAAATGCATGGCATAGTAGAAGTGACTTCTTTCTATAGTAAATGGTCCCGCAGTAGAGCATATCTCGATGCAAAGTTATTAACAATTAGTCAACCTACCCCTTGGGACAACCAATCCCGCTCTCCCCTATAAATTCTGCATTCAACATGTACCTACTACTTGTCACAACTTTATAGAATATTAAATTCCTTACGTTGAGGACGTTAATTCTACACTGTCATTAAGGGTATGTATTGAAACAGGGAAGAAGTGGAAGTGTTCAACATTGATATTACATTTAATAATACTGTAATAGGAAATAATACTAGCGTCAGCGTCATTCTTATGAGAATAAAATAATTGCCTGCACTTGCCATCAAATTACCGTTCACATAATTCTTGGAGCACTGTCATTAAAAGGGAACGATAAACAGTATAATAAAACGTGATTAAAACTCCATAGTTAATTATAATAGAAATAAGCATCAATTTCAATTTGAACGTTAGATAATTTCAATTAGCGATGAGGAAATTAAAACTCATGCTATTTCTTAAAAGAATAAGTTAAGGGGAGTAGATCCTATAAATCGACAGAAAAATCGAAGAATAAAAAAAAATTAAAATAATTTAAAAAAAATAAAAATTTCTGATAATTGTCAAATAAATTGAAAAAAATTGTACTGTTCTGTTTCACATAACTACCAGAGATGCTACAACCGGCACCATTTTGCACCTCGAAAAAAAACTATTTAAGATGTTGTTCTATTTCTTTTATATTTATTATGATTTTACTGTAATAACATTTTTTTTACTTGTCATAATGTTAAATAAAGTAGGTACGCTTAAAGTTTCAAAAGGATTAGCACATTGGTATCTGTTACATCAAAAAATTCTTAAATGCTGAAAAAAATAAGCCGTTTAGAGGGGCCCTTTAAGGGAGGAAACCAAGCTGCCGGCTGGAAAAAAAGGCTGATTTTGAGGCTCTGTTTTTGGTAAATTAAAAGTTTATAAAATATCTTTATTGGCATTAGAAAATATATATATTGTACAAAATTTTTCCCAAAATATGGTGTAAAAATATTATTTTTAGAAATTTGTTTAAATCCGGCGAACCTCAAGCGTTGCAACAGTTGCTCTAAAATAAAAATTTATAACGTTTTCTTAAAATCTGAGGCAATATCTTCAGTTGTGCGTACGGATTTAAAATAATTTGTTACAAAATACCGAACTTTTGAAAGGAAAGTTTCGAAAATCAGTAAGAAAAATGGTGACTTTTTTCAACGTTACCAAGAAACTGATTACCCAATCAAGAATTCCATACGCTTAACTGGAGATAATCTTATTTGCAACCGGCATAAAACTTTGAAGTAAATCGGATGAAAATTAACTGAGTTATCCGTCCCGCCAGTTTGAAAACGCCGTTTCGAGAAAAACGCGTTTAAATTTTTAGAAGGAGCTCGGGTTGCCTGCGAACGGCTGATTTTGAGGATTGTAGGTATTCGTTGCACCAACCCATCTATAACTCTGTTATTTCTGTGAATTTTACTTTAATACCGTAACGGTACATTATTGGGACCCCAAACAATTAGAAAATACCCCAAAAATCGATTTTTTCAAACAGTAACCCTGTTTCCTCCCCTTAAGGAATTAGAAACTCAAGATAATTTTTCTAACCTTCATACTCAGATTTCCATTTCTTGAACCATTGGTGAGTTCTGGATATTCAGAACTTCTTTTTTTTATCACAGTGGGATAATAAAGCCAATTCGCTGTTGAGGTATGTGAAGGTAAAAAATCACTATAAATGATACTCATTTTAGAGTTTTAAATAGCAATATGGCTTTAGAATTCAATTTTAAAAAGTATAATATTTCACACATATGCACTAACTTCATATTTTAGTGGCAAATCTTCATGTAAGAAACAAGTGTTTGTTCCGTCGGACAATAATAATGGAAAACAATATTAGTAACTGTTATTTACTCAAAGTAAATCGTACATGTACAGTAAGGTGCAAAAGTGAATACACTCTCTTTAAAACAGAATAACTTTTTTAAAATGGGTCCAACCGACTTGAGGTTTTTTGAGAAGGTAGAAGGATTAGTTTACCACGTGACATGTTTTGTCGTTTTGAAAAAAATTGCAATTGGTGTTGGAATAGCAAGCAAAAAATAGTGAAGTTTGCTTTTTCAACTCTTTTATCTGAGCCTGTAATGAAAATTAAATAAAAATCCTTTGGCCATTGAAGTAATTTGTATGCATGCCTAAAATTCCATTCAAATCGGATAACGTCGCTCTGAGCTACAAACGCTTAAATATCGCAAATAAGGTCGAAAATCGCTGGTTTCGCGAATTTCTAATCCTTCTACTTTCTCAAAAAACCTCAAGTCGGTTGGACCCATTTTAAAAAAGTTATTCTGTTTTAAGGAGAGTGTATTCACTTTTGCACCCTACTGTATATCGAATACTGGTAGGTTCTCAATGACAACTATACTCACATTAAAACATGAAATATTTCTGCTAAAAATACGTATAGAGTGATTATAATAACATAACAAATGGCGATGAACTGTTTGTATAATATTTCCTTGAGGGTGAAAAACATATTCAATAAATGTCAAGGAAATATACTTAAACTTCCCCCCAAAGAAAGTAGACACTCCATATTACTGTTTTCTTACAATTAGTTTAAGCATTTAGTACGTGTATTAAATAACTAAATGGTTATTGTTAAAAGGAACAGTATCATTACAGTCAGTTTTATCATTTTATCCCCGACATTTCCGTGATTGAGGTAGACAAATTAAAAAAACAAATCAATTTCCTCTCCCCTATTTTGTATTCCCCGAAATTGAATTTTTTATCGTCTTTATTTTAAACTGTGAGTTTGTTTTCATCGGGTGAAACGTAATGGAAACCAGAACTGCATGCATTATATAGTCATGAATGTGCACGTCGTGTTCAATTGCATAGAGTTGTGCTCCATTCATCTTAGCTTTCACGTATACGTACTTTATTTATGCAGTTTATTTCATTCTGACAAAAGTGGTTCGGTTTTTTCTTTTTTTTCCGATGCGAAACATTGTGCATAAGAGATAGAAGTGGATTGCATCATGGAATGACGGATGGAGCAGTAAAAAAATGTAATAAAAATTTGGTTAGGACGCCACCTTTCCCATCAGTCGCGAAAATTTACGAAATTTACGTTCTTCGTTGCGAAGCACTCGAAGCGAATTTTGATCGACTCGTAAATGACTCTGGGACAAAGAAATATCGCAGATGCTACTTTAGGAATAGTGTTGTGCTCTGAAATGAAATAAACGTTGCCTCGCAGAGCATGCTGGTAATTCAATTCAATGCTACGAATTAAATGATGAGGGATGAATTTACTAATAATATATATGAAAACAGAATCTATGAATATTGAAAAATTAGATTGTTTTGAAACATAATGACTAATAACGTTATTTGTCAATTCAAACATTTCACTTGAAGTAAAATTTACTATATTGGACTAAAAGTCACCACAATTTTTATTGTGTTTTTGAATACTGAATAGAAATTATTGTAAATTTAAATGCTGAATGAGACGATTGAAATTCACATGATTTATCTGAAATTGACAAGAAACATTTTCACTTTATAATTTACTCCCATCATTAAATACAGTCTTGCTAAACAAACAATTTTCAAGTATTTATGTAAGTTTTATCAGCCATAAAGTAATTAAAATATAAGTTACTTAAGTTTACAATGATTCAGTTACAATTAATTTCCAAAATCTGTGTACGTTTCGTAATTGCTTACAAGAAATTATTTTGCCTATTTACTTTAAATGGCCTTGCACCGTATAGGTCAAATAAATAAATAAATAAATAAATGAATAAATAATACTATCCACTTTTTCATGAATTCTTGACTTTCCTTTCCCGCAGAAAAGAGCAATTCCACGCTATTTTCTCCTAAATATCGCACCACTTTACCCTATCTTCTCGAGTACTCGAGTATTCCCAATTTATGCTATAATCACTTGCGAGAATGGTGGAATTATTGTCTGGGGGAACGGGGGGAACAGGTTGATGTAACACTTTGGTTCGCGTGGTACATTACGAGCTTAATCATTCCCGCCTTTTCGCGAATCAACTCGGGCAGATAAATTACACCGACGGCTTGTGGGGTGCGATAATTCAATTGTAATTGGCTAATCTTTAACGTGCCGTGGCTGGAAGGCGTATTTAACGGGTGGGTTGGCCGCAGGCAGCTCGGAAAAATGACTCTATTAACCACAGGGACGTACTGAATCGAGGCTCGAAGGGGGACTCCGTAGAAACTTTGCTAAACAACTGCACGAGGTGCTAACTACGCAGCTAACAAGAGCAATCTGTATCCGTTGCTGGGTGCTGCCGTCGCTTTTCTCATCTCTGCCCTTTTTCGGCCAAACGGTGTACCTACACGTGGTCTGTTGGAAATAAAATTGAAAGATACACGTAACTGTATCGTTTCGGATAAATTATCGAACTTCAGTCGAATTTCTTTTTTTAATAAGCAAACAGGGTTCTTCTGTTTTCTTTTGCAACCGCTTAAGTGATTTCGCGAGTGTTTAATTGCAATTGCACTGCTTGGTTAAGAAATAATTTTAAAATTAATATTTGTTCACTTAGCATAATGGAATTCTGAAATGAGGAATGAATGGGGCAACTTAAGTATTATTAGTTACACAATGACACTATTTGCAAATTGTGGTTCGATGATTGGAGTATTCATAATTGCCTCCCAATTCTGTATTGAGGTGTTTATTGTTAAATATGAGTTCTATTTATAATAGCAAGCTCATGTTCATAATACTAGTTGAAATGTGAAGACTTTTTTCGAAAATACTCGGGGTAAAAATATTATTGGTCGTGGCTCTTAAGGGCGAATTTAAACCTCTGGATTGGTAGACATTAGGGTGGTCCTTATATGTATGGTAAAAAATTAAATATTTTAAAATTTTCTTCTGACCCTCTCAGAAGCTTCCACATAATTTAAAAGAATTTCGTCTAAAATTTTATTAAAATATATTAAGGATTAAAGGTCGGTCAATGGCAATGAAATATTACTATTTTGGTATAAATTTAAAAAAAAAAAAATTTCTTTTACAGCTTGTTCTAACTGGTTTGAGGACTGAAGAATTGGATGAGTTTCGTTGTTCTAGGTGCTAGGGCCAATATCTAGTATGGTACCCGGTTTTACTCAGGCCACGGTGTAAAATCGTAAAAACCGATCATATTTTAAATCATTATTTTTTTGTATTTTTCTTCCTATTAAACAAATTGGATATTTACTATTATTTAAAAAAGAGTTTATTCTAATGAATCCCAATTTGTTTTTTACTTAACAATGTCGAAGTTATGAGATTTTATTCTTAACGTCCCGATTTTGGCCCGGTCTCTCCTACATGCGAAATATAAAGACCTTGAGCGACCTTTATATATCAAAATATACAAATAAAAAACACGGAGATATTTTTTTTGTCAAATAGAAGATTTTAGGAGGGTCAGACAATATATATTTAAAGTTGAAAAATAAGGACCACCCTAGTAGACATTGGTTTAAAAAAGTGTCCGCAAAATTGTTTGTAACATTGAAAATTAATGTTAAAGTGTGTTTTATGTCAACGTAGTCTGCGAGCTGAGAAGGGACAAGTTTGAAAGAAGCCATATGTTGCCAGCGGACCCTTTAGTTAAGAAAAAATGTTGAAGATTTCGCAACGATTTAATTGTGCACACCCCTACAGCACACTTTGTTACGCGAACGTTGCAGAACCGTTGCTGCACATTACAATATTGCAGTTTACTTGCAGGTTGCACTGCAACTTTACTGCAACATTGTGGAAACATTGCCGTGGAATACTGCAATGGGTATGTCTGTGCAATGTTCCTGGAATATTGCGCAAACATTGCCGTGCAATATTGCAATGGGCACGTTTGTGCAATGATTCGAGAATATTGCGCACACATTGCCGTGAAAAACTGCAATGGCCACGTTTGTGCAATGTTTCGGGGATATTGCGCAAACATTGCCGTGCAATATTGCAATCGGCACGTTTGTGCAATATTACGGGAATATTGTGCACACATTGCCGTGAAATCCTGCACTGGCCACGTTTGTGGAATGTTTCGGGAATATTGCGCAAACATTGCCAAGGAATAATGCGCACATACTGCGGTCCAACCTACGTGGAGCGTTCCTGCAACGTCTACCATGGTTTTACGTTGCACTCGCAACCTACGCGGAGCGTTCCTGCATCGACGATCACAAAATACTGACTTACATATTTGCACTTGCAACCTACATGGAGCGTTCTTGTAATGTCGACAAACAGAATACAGTCTTAGATTCAACAGGCAACCTCCGAATATATGCGAACATGGACAATATGTGATTTAAGTAATTAATAAAATTACTTAATTAGCACTATAAGGTTTAAGCAAACTGTTAAACTGTATGCAGCAATAAAAGATATTTGTACAGTTCTCAGAGCTATGAAATGTAAATCCACAAACACTAAAAACTAGGAAATAAAAAAACAAAAAAATTTACGTTAAACGATTGTATTAAAAATGCAGTAAAAAGTAAACAAAATCTTTTCTTGTACTACGCAGGATACTTCATAACAGAATATGAATCAATTTAATATAGCATCAAACGTCGAAATGAATTTAGTTGTGAGATATCCGGCTGCACGATCAGGGAAATGTAATGGGGTTTGTCAAAACGAGCCTTCGATTTTGAATAATTTGAGTTTTAAGTTGTGCACGGTAGGAGTTTAAGTGCGAATACGTAAGCAATCTTCTCAATCAGCGGTTGTAGCTCAGAGATGGGCACAAATTTTATTTAAATAAAATCTCGAATAACGAATAAAAGTTAAAAAATTATTCGTAAACGTGTCGAATAAAGTTAACCCGAGTTAACTTTATTCAACGAACAAAGTTAATATTTTTATTTGACGAGAATTTATTCGACGAATAAAGTTAATTTTTTTATGAGTTTCAACTTCAGCGTTGAATAAATTTTGTAACTTTAACTGTAACTGTAACTGTAACTGTAACTGTAACTGTAACTGTAACTTTAACCTTATTCGACGGTGTATTCGGCGTTGAATAATTTTCTAGCGCGCGTTGGAGCCGCCGAGGACGCGGCGAGGAAAATCGCGAAATTCCCGAAATCAGCGATTTTCGATCTTTTTCTGTGATCTTTCAACGTTTGTAGCTCAGAACAATGTTAACCAATTTTGATGAAATTTTAGGCATGTACACAACTTACTTCAATCTACAACCGGGTTTCTTGAATTTTCATTACAGGCTCAGAAAAAAAGTTGAAAAAACGACGTTTACTATTTTTTTTGCTAATCCGACCAAATGCATTTTTTCAAAACGACGACACACGTCACTCAGCAAACTAATCCTTCTAGCTTCTCAAAAAAACTCAAGTCGTTTGGACCAATTTTAAAAATGTTATACGATTTTAAAGAGTCTACGATTATGGCTGCGAGCCACTGTATAATTTTATTGAAATGTAGGTTTCACGGATAACTTTGTATCTAAGTAGTCGTAGCTACTCGGAATTCTTGATTACCAACATTTGAACGACCTATAGAGTCGCCTGTATCTATTCACATGCAGAGTGCGAGGTAAAAGTTATCTTTAACTAATAATGTTAGTTTAAAATTTATCGCCCTACATTAACACTTCGTTTAGGTAAAGCATTCGTCTCATAATCAGTGGCGAACACTTTCTGTCACGCAAGGAACAAGCTGTATTATTACCTACATCTCGGTTACAATCCACAATTTAATCTGAAATTAAATATTGAATATTTTCAATTGATATGGTCTATAATGACAGCGTATTATGAGGAAAATCACTGTTTGCTAGCATATTAACAATATCTGTCACAATATGTATATCGTAAATATCCAGTCCTGCAAGTTTCTTGATTAGACACATTTCATGTTAAATTGATACCTTTGCACAAATTAAATTCTAAAACGATTACTCACCCGCATTGCCTTCTAGAATTCATTCTCTTAATACAAAAACTGGAAAAAGACATGTAACTGATATCAAGCACCTACTAAACAAAAGTCTAATGTTTTCTTCTGAACTTGTAGTTTATTCATTTATTTCATAATAAGAGTCTTAGTATAAAAATAACAATTTGTACACAAGACTATCGTCAAAAGATCAACGTACTGCTAGTAGGGCTGGGGCTATTTGTCGAATTTTTCGGTATTCGAATGTTCGAATACTTCAGTTGCTCAATTATTTGGCGAATATAATTCGAATATCCAAGTATTCGAATACCATTCGAATATCCAAGTATTCGAATACCATTCGAATATCCAAGTATTCGAATACCATTCGAATATCCAAGTATTCGAATACCATTCGAATATCCAAGTATTCGAATGCTATTCGTATATTTAAGTATTCAAATACTGATGTATTCGAATAGTATGGTGTGAATTATAAATCAAGTTCTTTAGGTTCATTTGTCAGGGTGAAATCTTGTAAGCTAATTTTGACCCACTTCACACCAAACTATTCGAATAGGTACATCAGTATTCGAATACTTAAATATTCGAATAGCATTCGAATACTTGGATATTGGAATAGAATTCGAATACTTGGATATTCGAATAGCATTCGAAGACTTGGATATTCGAATAGCATTCGAATAGTATTCGAATACTCAAATATTCGAATGCTCAATTATGCGAATACTCAAATATTCGAATACTCAAATATTCGAATGCTCAAATATTCGAATACTCAAATATTCGAAGTTTATTCGTAGCATTGCAAGCCCTCAGTCATCAACACTTCTGACTAAAAAGTTCTATGTAGCAGTTGTTTTTTAAACATTTTATTACTGTGCTCAGGATTCATTTCAAAATCAAAATTCGAAAACAGAATATTGAAGGCATTCTTCGCCCCTTAAGCATGAATTTCAGTTGATAAGAAAAAAATACGTGCCTCAAGTTTTCCAATAGCTTTTACCATGTTCAATCACAATCGCAAAATTGTCAATAAGTTGATGATCCTTGTAAAACGTGTTTCTACTCAGATTTCTATTGAGATTTCAATAGCAAAAATTCATTTAAGTATACAAGTGTACTGGAAAATTCCAACAAAGTGAAACAAAATTGAAAGCAAAATATTCTATAAGTAGCAATTTCACGGCACGCAGGAAGGGAAACACGATGATAAACTTCAAAATTAGAAAAAGTGCCGGTAGTTCAGCAACCTACCGACAAACAGTACAGTACACGTACTCGACGAAGGCCCGAGGAGTTCATAAATAATCGAAGCGCTGAAGCACGACGGTGGTTTTCACATGAAACATTGATCGACCGATGCGGACATTACAGTTTATAATGAAGTAAGTGGATAGTGAATCGCTCTTAGCTTCGAGTGACTGAACGAAACTATATCGACGCTCTCACGAGTGCCTACCCTAAAAATTATTAATATAAATTTTTAATACTTTTCGTGTAATAGTATCAGGGGAAGAAACACTTCTTTTACATTCTTTAAATTCCTTCAAAATGTTATTTATTATTTTACATATAAGGGTATTTAAATTAGTATTATATACAGTTACTAACAAAATAATTCACTCCCTGTATACATGCAACATATTTAAATATTCAATCAATGTTAAAGTTAGAATCACCAATTCTAATTTACATTATTGTAAACAGCGATTCAGACACTTCAAATTAGGTAGAGTTTAATTAAAATATTACACCTAATTTGTTTAAAAAAAATATTCTTATCTTTACAAAAATATTCTCCAAATTCAAATCTTATTTTATATAAACTTGATTAGAATAAATTAATATTCGTCCGATATCCTTGCGACTATTAAGCTTTAATGTAATTTGTATAGATTGAACTAGTTTTTTCTAGAAGCCACGTTTATTTTGATCCATTCCTCTACCAAAATTTCTTTGAACATTTCTTTAGTAGATGGTGCTAAGTAATGTGAGAATGCGAGGCAGGATTGGTGACTCTAACTCTAACATTGATTAAATGTGTAAAATATGTATGTTACATGTTTGTGGTGTGCGGATACTTTTGCGAGTAACTGTATATGTACACATAAATGTGACATTGGTTACGTGATAACAGAGAAGTTTCAAGAAATTTTTTTAATTCTCCTTCAACATTTATTTCTCAGATACAAGTTTCAAGGCGCACATGGAAAATACGCTTTCAGAGTTTCACTTACACAGTCTGCAATTATCGAGTTAAAACGTTTTGGCGATGCGATCTTGCGGCGATTTGATTAAGACGGATTCATACAACTTTAATCGGACTCCATAGCACAGATGGTTCCCGTTAAACTGTTTTGACAATGAATCGGCCTTTATCGATATTTAATAAAGCCAAGAAATCGATGACACTGTTCGACTGTATTCTATTTTCGTGTTCCGTTAAGAGATCGCAAACAACAACCAACATAATAGAGGTTACGGATTTCATGTTACAGGAAACTGTACACACTTTCTAAAGCGTATTCATTTTTATTCTAAGATTTTAAATACAAAGTTTCTAAATTAAAGGTATACAATTTTTTCGATTACGTTTACCTTAATTTAATTGAGCGATGTAACACACTTTCCAAGGGTGTTCTGAAAACTTTTCAACATTTAATTATCTCGAAATAAATGTTGAAAGAAATGAAATTTTCCAATCTACATGTATGTACTAGTTTAATAATTCTAAGTACTTTTATTGTCACCCTTATCGCATTTAGTCTTCTAATAAGAGCAGTTTTTCAATTTGTTCGAAAGGTAATTGCTGTGTATAAGTTTTCTATTTAACTATTAAATAAATCTAATTAACTAAGATATTATGAAAATATATATAAAGAATTTCTATACTTTCTACACTTTTATTGGACATTTATAAGACACCTTTACAGTCATATTATTTAAAATATTAAGTAAAATTATTATTCCTAAGAAGTACTATTTTTTTATTGCTAAGCTCATTTTTCGTCATTTGGGGTTTATACCACTTGTCAATGGAACAGCTGGAATATTGACGTCCGTATAAAAAATACTGTCCCTCGAAGCAATTTTATTGTTGGTCGATAAAATGTATGTCTCTTTCACACTGCAATCAAACTTGAAAAGTGATATAGCACTTTAATATCATAAAGTTCTTTCTTTTTATTAGAGTTTCAAGTTGCCTCGCATTAGAGTTGTTTCGATTTTCCTCGAATAATGTGACGATGTTCCTTGCGTGGCCGCCAAACCTTGCAATGCGACGCGAGTGACAGATGCAGTTGACGCAAAATATCCCATATAATATCGATTGCCACGGTATAGAGGTGTATCCGGACAAAACGAAACCGTGAATTCGCTTCACAACTGTTATTAATATATCAACGGGAAAGAGATCGAATTACCCCTTCACCCTCGGTCGTTCTCCGTTTATCATTATTCCATATAAAATTATGTGATTCATCTTCGTCAACGTCCTCGTTTGTTCCACCTCGAATGCAATATTAATATTAACACTAACGTAGGAAATGTTGTATATCTGCTTTTGCGACTGTGACCGTTACAAATGAATTCGAGAAATCATTTACAAAAGTATTTTTATGGTGGACTTAATGAAACCGTTGACCTAATATAAAAGTTAGTATAAACTTCTATCAGATTGACCAGCAAGATCTGGGTTGTATTCAGAAAAAAATACTGTACTTCAATCCTGCTATAAAAAACATGTGTTTCCATTTAAAAATTCAAAAGTCCTCCACCTAGAAAAAAGAGGTTTGATCCAAAATTTACTTTAATCCATTTTTCTCTATAGATAACAATATTTACGTAAATCAAAATGATAATATCAGCTGACTCGGAAGGTATTCATTCAGTAATTCAAAAAATTTGAAACTTTGTGAATATGTAGGGGATTTCCTTCTGATTACAACTAGGAATTGCAAATCGGTAAATCGGTTTGAAGTTTTTTTTCGCTGACAACGTAGAAGATACCGACGGAATTATGCGCTACATTGCTATACATACAATTTTTACCGGTAATTCGCAAAATTTTTACCGGTAATTCGATAAATTATGTATTTCTCGCGATTTACCGGTAAATATCGAGAAATACATAATTTCCGCATATATGTAGCGTATAATTTCGTCGATATCTTCTGCGTTATCAGTGAAAAAAATTCAAACTGATTTACCGATTTACCGGTTCGCAATCCCTAATTACAACGCAATCTATGTTTGAGATTAACCCCATAAATTCCGGCTAATTTCTGATTTTGTGTTATAACTCGCGAACTGTAATAATTGTAATTTACCAAATGATAGTCCTAATTAAAAGAAGTAACTTTTGTCGTGAAACTTTTTTCTATCTCTAACAGATTGCAAGTTACAAAATAAAATCGGAAAATAATCAAATTTTCCGGGGTTAATTTCACCCCCTTAGAGTGAATTTGAGCAACAAAAATTGCGTTGTAATCAGGAGGAAATCCCATACATATTCACAAGGTTCTAGATTTTTCTTAAATTTGCGAGTTCAGCATCTTCTAATCAAAACATACAAAAGCACATTTGTGTAGTTGAACGAAATTTTTAGGTGATGTTCAGTTTAAAGGGATGGCTCTTTCTCTTTCATATTATTTGTTTTATTATATTATACATATGTTGATATGTATCGTAACAAGTTGAATTCCACTACCAATTTATTTATATTTATTTGATGTAAAAGAATGCAGTATAGTTTCATCTTTATTATACGACTGACACCCTCTGTGTAGTAACTTTTAAACATTTTCTGTTGGTTATATTGCTATTTACGAAAGTCATTTTCATTGTTGTTGACCATGATTTCATCAGTAATTATAGGTATGTTTCCCAACACATGAAAGGATTGGCAGACCCTTTCGCGCGTCCGATTCTAATGGCACATCCACCCCAAAATAGTCTGGTCAGCAACCCCAGCGACATTTGACAAACAAACGAACTGGATTAGTGAGTTTCGTAGGTCACGCGTAGTTGCTTTTCAAACAACATTAATTTCGCCTCAGTAAGCCACATTTGATGTTTCATGTACCACTACCTACATTAGGGTGGCTCTTATTTTTGACTTTTGAATTTTCTTCGGGGCACCATCCAGAATAGTTCAAAATAATTAAAAAAAAATCCGTGAAAAGTTTGAGCTCGATCGGATAACGGGAAAGGGTGCCCCTGGGCCCTTAAACATTTAAATCATTATTTAACAGCTCGCGAAGTCGATTTTATATAATATCCTCCAAGTAATTGATTAAATAAAAAAATATGTCAAACAAAAGTTGTAGATCCGGACAAGGAGCATCTTTTATGTTGTATTACTTTTTCTCGTGCGACAAACGGTTTTCGAAAAGAGTCCGAAAAACTAAAAAAACATTTTTCCTCAAATTTGACAGTTTAAATGCTACTAGAACACTTTTTATTTATGAAGGCGAACAAAAAAAATGGAATTTTTATTTTCGGGGACTATTTTTTAAACATTTAAGGAGGGGGCATGTGCCGAAATATGCGAAAAAGATAAAAAAAAATTTCTTATTTTCAGTGTTTGAGATGTCATGAATATTTCCTGAAAATTTGGGACCGAAATTCGCAAAAATATCGAAGATACAGAAATTAGAAGTGAAGTATACTCATTGGTGACAGAGACGTAACAGCATTAACCTTTAGGGTTGAAAATAAAAAATACAGATTTCTTTTAGTCTTCATAAATAAGAAATGTTCGAGATACGTTCATTTCAATTTTCAAAATTTTCAAAAAATTTCAAAAAATAAATAATCCGCGCTATCAAAAACCCGAGTAATAGTGTATCTTATAGCCATGCAAAATTTTAAGTAAATCGGTTGATTGGTTTCTGAGTAATCGTGGGTAAGATGTTAGAAAATCATGATATCGAGAAAAATGCATTTGAATACCTCACTTCTGACGTCTACATGTTCGACATTTTTGCGAATTTCAGTCCCAAATTTTCGAAAAACATTCATGACATCTCAAACACTGAAAATAAGAACATTTTTTTTATCTTTTTCGCATCTTTCAGTATATGCCCCCTCCTTAAATGTTTAAAAAATAGTCCTCGAAAATAAAAATTCCATTTTTTGGTTCGCCTTCATAAATAAAAAATGTTCTGGAAGCATTTAAACTTTCAAAATTTGAGGGAAAAAAGATGTTTTTTTTTTAGTTTTTTGGACTTTTTTCGAAAACCGTTTCTCGCACGAGAAAAAGTAATACAACATAAAAGATGCTCCTTGTCTGTATCTACAACTTTTGTTTGACATATTTTTTGGATTAATCAATAACTTGGAGGATATTATATAAAATCGACTTCGCGAGCTGTTAAATAATATTTTAAATGTTTAAGGGCCCAGGGGCACCCTTTCCCGTTATCCGATCGAGCTCAAATTTTACACGAATTTTTTTTTAATTATTTGGAACTTTTCTGAAGGGTGCCCCGAAGAAAATTTTGAAAAAAAAATTTACCAAGAGTAAATAAGAGCCACCATAACCTACACTGTAAAGCGGGCTGTACTGTGCCTTAAAACTGTCAGTAAGATCATAAAATGTACAGGAAAATATTAACAACATTTACTGAAATGTAGAATTTGCTACACTTCCTTATATCTGTGCGATTCGCTGGGAATAGTATAAAAATGCCATTTTCCAAATATCCGAGAATACTGAAATTAAAGTTAATTTAAACAAAACCGATTGCCCTCAAAGAACCATTGAACAAAAAAAATCTCAGAAGCATACCGCTAATACTGCAGTTACACATTAATTAATAAGGAATTCATATTTAACTAATGAATCACTTGTAAATAAATTTATCAACAAGATTATTATTATTGATGTGCCATAAGCATCAGTAATTCAATAAAGGTTAGCAACTATTAAAGAAACGTCACTAAATTGTTAAAAGTAATCAACACAATAGTACTATAACATTAGCATAAAATTACCCCGAGTTAAAAATCTCAACACAGTTCAGCTTCCGTTTAAACCGAAGTCTGGGAGAAGCTAAATTCAAGTTTCCAGTGTCAAAATTATTTTTAGAATATCGATCGCACGGCCATGTTGAGTACGTGGAGTGACCTCTGACCGGGTGCTTTTACACAAACGAGTCGCGAACTCTTTCGCATAAAATGACATTGCCACGAATTTTTAAATAATGTCCTCTGCGTGTGCAGAGTATATTATAAATAGCAACGGTCCCTTAAACCCTTTCACTGAAGGTTTTTTTCAGAATTCGACGCGTCCTTAAATAAATTTCCAACGTTTAACGTAGCATCCCCCTTCCTGTGCCCCGATCCAACAACCCCCTCCGAAAATCGTAACTGTGGAGGTTGCAAGGTATCAACTGCTAACGTTACAGGATTTGTCTGATACGATTTAGCTTCGTTTAAAGAGGCGAGAGGCCTCTTTCTGAATTCTGTTATTCCAGCCTTAACGCGTGATCCTTGATTCTTCAATCAGTGTCACGTGTCCCTTTTAACGTTTCAGGGTGACTTATTCGGGGGCTTGAACAGCGGCCTACAAGACGGCTTACTCTCGAGGGCGGAGGCTTTGGCTGCGGATTTAGGAAAACACAACGCGGGCACTCCGATGCCTTTGAAGCACGACCCTGTCTCCGTCTATCATCACGGAGCCCACATGCCAACCCCCCATCCAAATAACCGGCCACATCATCAGGTACATTCACACCTCTTTGTGAGTCTGCTTTTTTTGACATATTACTCTCTCGTATGAATATTTCTTAGGCGTATCCGCGGTTCATGCCACTGATGAATTATTGCGCTAGTTGTTTCTGTAAAGTATAGTCGATTAAACTAACCGACGTTGCAACGGGCTTCGTATATCCTTCTTCCATTTGTGGAAGGGTGGAAGTTTAACGATAACAATATAATGCTTTAAAAATAACTGGCACGTTCATTAATTATTACGCAATGCTTGGGTGCTTATATAATGATGCACTGAACTTCAATTATCACAAAGTGTCAAACAGTCGAAGTTAGAAGGAGGGGTTTCAGGGTTGTTTATATTATTTTTCGTAGGGACCTAGAGAGTAACTATGCAGAGCGGTCAAAGCGTTTGGGAGTTACGTAGGTAATAGGGAACATGCAGGCAGACATTCTACATATACATATGTAATGCTGTAGGAATATAGTAATTTTCTTCGAAAATTGTAAGTAAAGAGACTACACGTGATTAGGGAAATAGTGACGGACAGAAAGGGCTTGACTGATAACATCAATTTTTTGTTTGATTTGGTTGCTTATCGAGCGCTTAGGATTATTCGTCTCAGGTGGCATGTAATTCAGGATAGTATCGAAAGGGATGTTTTTTTTTTATAAAAACGCAAATGATTAATGTGGAATACAATCTTTTCATAAAGTGTATTTTAATGCAGCAGTCGTCGATATTGGTATAGGGTAAAAAAAGGGTAATATGGAACATCTGATTTCAAAAGCTTGTCAAAAGTAGGGGAATTTATTTTTTTAATAAAACTAACGCGAAGGGGCGAAGGAACTAATGCATAATCATATTTACATCGGCAAATGTGAAAAAATCCAATTGTTTTGCAGTTATAGTAAAAAAACTGAAAAGCTAATATAGAACACCTAGAAATTTGTAAAGAAAACTGAAAAATCTTTACTTTTTTTTACTAAAAATGGATATCCATTTTAAGTAGCCGAATAGAGACCCATTTCTTAAAAACATCATAACTCTTGACTGAGAACACTTTTATTGAAATTCGATAAGTACAGGTTTTAAAAGTACATGTATTCTATAGCAACCTACTGGAAACTACTATAACAAAAATACGGTTTCGTCGTAATAAAATAAAACCGAAAGTCATCCAAATACGCAGATAAAAAAAAATGGGTTTCTAATATGAGGCCCAGTTTGTTTTTTCCTGAAACTTATTTTTTCTTGCTTTTTTTATCAAATCGGCATTTGAAATCTATTTCTTCACTACCGCAGTCTTCGTGGGCCCACCAGCGAAGTCTTCACGGGCCCACCACGCCCATCGTAACACTTTATATGTACACCAGGGGGCTGCCACTCTCATTTGCGATTTTGAGACAGTGATTCGACTGCCACCTAGGCAGTTCCAATTTTTTCGAACTAAAATTCAATATGGCCATGCACTAGTGTTTATGCTAAAAGTATCGTATCGAACTGGAAACTCCCATTTGCTTATTATTTGAGGCAGTCAGAGCAACAACGGACCAACCTACATTAAAAAAAATTTGTTTACCTATTTTATATGGTTAGTAGAGCCTATTGGAATACATTATTGCTACTAATTCAATTTCGCAAAAAGGTAGGTTAGTCCGTTGTTGCTCTGACTGCTTTATTTCACAAAATGCAAGACGTCCTCAAATCAGTTGATGCACTGCATCAAGACTATTGTAAAAGCTATCGAAGAAGCAGGACTTATCATCCTCAGTATGGTTTGCGATCAAAATACAAGAAATGTTGCAGCAATGAGGAAGATGACTGCAACTTTTTCCCACCCGTGACGCTACCAGCACGCATTCCCATTTACACAATACACAAATGAAAAAATCGCGCGCAAACAACTCACACATACGCACTCAGGCACAACCACAGTACATGCGCTAGTGGCGCCATCTATGCCGAGCTTTGCATCATCTTCCCCGTTAACCTTCACTCTGTGCATAGGGGTCAAACTGACCCCAGTCATTGTAATATACAACGGAATAAGTTTTTGCATCAAATAAATATGCCAGGCAAATAGAATTGCCTCAACTAAGGTTTTACATACGCATTACTAAAAAAAAATCGAAAAAATATTATATATGACGTATCTACGATAGTTTTAATCCAACCAAGCATATTTTGGTTCAGTGGGGTCAAACTGACCCCAATTTTTTTCTCATGCATTTTGTATCCAAATTTATATTTTATATTTTCTTTTGTGGGAATATCTGGGTTTGGATCCCTGCTGCGTCGAAACGGGCATGCAGGCAGATACGCCTCGGGCCCTTCGCGATATGCATTGTTGTCTTGTTGACGGCATTTGTTTGGAAAAGGACGCCCAGTCCTTAGCGCGTGACTCGTCGTCACAGGTGGAGTGGGAACACCTACATAATCAACGAAACCATTTCAGACGATGCTTCCGGATAAATGTTTTATGTGTAATATAATTTAAATTACCTTGTACTTTTGAGTAAAATAAAATAAAAATACATTTTTTTTTTAAACTACAAAATATATGAAAATATATATGAGGTCAGCTTGACCCCGTGCACAGACCATGGCAAATTTACTATGCACAGAGTGAAGGTTAATAGATTATTACAGGATTCGCAGACTATGTTGGACGGCCATATTGAATTTTAGTTCGAAAAAATTGGATCTGCCTAGGTGGCAGTTGAAACACTGTCACAAAATCGCAAATGAGAGTGACAGCCCCCTGACGTACACTTAACCCATTGTTTACCAGCACATCTGAAGAATAAAGACCTGTGCAAAACAAGGATTCTGTGTCATAATTTTCTTTCTTAATCACTTTCTTCATTCAGAACAATTTCTTCTTCACTCTCATCAGTAGAACTTTCACGGCTCTCATATTTGGAAACAATAACATGATTTACTACTAAGTAGCTTCGAAGTTAAGTCTACATCATTTAATGATATACAATTAGTAAGTCTTAAACTCCATTGCAAGCACTATACAACAGTATTTGCGAGAATCATTATACACTTACCACTTTAGAGGTATTTGTAATTTAATCGAACCCCTTCAAAAACTTTCTGCAACGTATTTCAGAAATATGTGCTTGCTCGAGACGCCCAATTGATTACAATGCCACTGTGCGGACAAAACAACTGATACACGGTTAGTTAGTAAACAAATAGCATCGCTATGACATTCAAGAGTTCTGTAACAGAGATAAGCTGGGGTCTCATATTAGGAGACGTCGTCATATTCGGTTACTTTACCCTAAGTAGAAGATACAAATAAATAAATATACATCATTTTTGGAATTTATTCCTGCTGTTTGTGTCTCCTACACATTGCGCACGCGAATAATACGTCGGAAGCCCCACATTTCTCGTGTGCCTATTGAAAGCAGCGAATACATTGGGTCTACTCTTTATTGTCATTATTTTTATAATTACCATCGCAAAATAAGCATTTCGGAGCATCGTCGTCATCGTCATTATCAACTTTATCTATGTTACTCAGTATGTTCCATATTACGTACACACATGTTCCGACAAGAAATTAAGAATTATACTAAGAAGAAAGTAACTTTATGGGTAAACTATTGTTGAATAATCAAGGACACACATATTTAATGATAAATTATATTAAAATAATACTCTGTAACATACCTTCACCACAATATTTAATTGTTTAATGCACTGCTCAGAAACTTTTGCCCCCCACGAAAAATATAAACGTTTCTTTTTCAATGATGGATGCCTGACTGATACTCAATTGCAGTATCATCGTCTCTTGTGTCTGGGGATCTAAGTAGTATACACGATTTGCTGAAGAGTTCGTTATTTCTTTATCGAAATTTTACGAAGTTCCATATTACGTGCCGTTCCATATTACCTGCCTTTACCCTACGACATTTCTCTGTTTGTTTCTTAATTATGAACACAATTAAGGTTTATGAATTTATTAATACATTTATAAACAAAGAATATTGCACAATATAACTTTTTTACTGTCAAATGGTGTTATAAATACCTTATGTTAATGTACACATCTTTATTACATTGCAATGAACAAAGTAGCTACTAGGATTCCGTATTTTGATTGTTTATTTCTTCAAAGGGTGCCTAGTTTTCTCTTTTGGTTACAGATAATTTTCATTACTTGCAACGTATTCTCCATACTTTAACGTGTCCCTGTAGATAGAAATGTAACGAAGTTTCTGTTTGCATTTCAGTATGTTTTCTATTCATAACTGAAGACAGGTACACGTGTGTACATAGATATATGTATATGCAGAGAATCCTCAAAAATCGATTTTCGTTAAATGAAGACTCGCATAAAAAAATTCCAAATTTTCGATTTACTTTTAGATGAGAATTGAAGTAAAATACTGCAACTGGAAACGACAAATTAAAAATAGTGAAAAGAAAGAAAAATATGATACTATTTCATACCTGTTTACTTTTTATACCTGTCTTAATTGTTGAAATTTAAGATTTAAATTATTTGTAAACTTTAACAGTTAACTATACACAATAAATAATTTAACAGTTATTTTTTCCATCATTGAATTATTCTTTCATTTTTGTTAAGAGTTATTGGTATTGACTAAGTATAGTGAAATTTACTAACACCAATGCCACTGCATTCCAATAAATAATGATACGCGTAAATGGTTTCCGGGGAACAATAATTATATTAACGCCTGATATTGTTTCCAGCGGTAATGTTTATCTATGAAATAATTATCACAAATGCATTTGACCGTTGTTACTGGAGTTTCGGAAATTTCAACGTTTAAATGTGGTTATAAAATGCAACGAATTCTAGCAGTGAATTAAAATCGCGCACAATAATTGATTATGCGTAGCAATTAATCACGATACATAATTAATCTCGCAGCCGAAACATTCATCTCTGTCGATTTTTCATGAATGCCCGTAACAATACGGGCAGCAGTTTTTGTTTTCAGACTTTAATCAATAATAACTTCGGTATTCCCACGGGTGCAAGCAATTTTGTACATTTAAATGTGAAAATTTAATGTCCCATTTCATTAACAATTATTCATCGCTGCAGAATAACCGTTCGTTGAAAAAGAAACATTTTGGCGTGCATGGATGAATTAAAGTAATGGTGGTTAAAAGAGAGTTAAAAAATGGTATTGTTGCGTATGCACTAGGATGTATACAAAAATCGACTTTTGAAAGAACCGGTTTTCGAATTCCATTATTCCCGAAAAACCGGTTAAACCGGGTTTCCATTTTTCACAAAAAAAAATTAAAATAGTAAATCAATATTTGTACTTATTTTAAAAATGTTCGGTTTCCTTAATATTATGGAATTATAAAAATATAACAAAATAAAATATACTCTATCTATACAAAACCAAATTAAAAATAAAAAATAAATTGAAGTAACCAGAATCGGTAACAATACATACAATTTTTGAGTTCATTTAATATTTATGGATCCACAAAAATATAACATAATAAAGTAGACTGCATATAAAACAAAATAAAAAAATCTAAAATAATTCACATCCGTACAATATATAAATCTTTTGAAAGATGGTACCAAATTATAAATCTTCATTCCATTTAGTAGTTTTTTCTGAAAATATAAAATCATGAAGATCAGTAGTTTTACAGTAAACTGTTACCTACTACAATATGCTTGTGTCCAAGGCGATCTCAAGTCAAAATATTTACATTTTTAAATAAATAATTCAATCATTTCTGCATATTAATTACAGTATATAAAACCGATTTTTAAAAATTTAAAAATCGAATTTTACAAATTTATAAATTAACACCGGTTTTTAAAAACCGACAAACCCTAGTATGCACTATTGGTTCAAAAAGATGAAAAAGAACGTACCCCTCCTTGAAATACTAAATAAGAAATATAAATAAACATACCTACGTTATTAAATTTAATTTAAAAAATAAACCATAAGGAACATTTACAATTATATTGGTCCAAATATATTCATTCTTGCAAAAGTGTCAAGCTATTAACGAAAGTACAAATGACAGTTGCTTTAGTAGACTAACAATAAGTATTATAAGAAGACAAGGAAAGCCCAAAGGGAAGTGCATGAAACAAGAGAAAGAAACAACAAAGAGAAAAGACACAAACGAAAGTAAGGCTGCTAGTTACCATAGTAGTCTAAAGTGTATGTGTAGTGCCTATGCTAGATAAACAAACAAATAATTCTCAAAAGAACCGGTGTACATAAGTGGGAAAGTTACGACCGCGCACAAATTCAATTACAATTTGCTACTTGTTGTTTCGGGGTGTTTTATGCTAATACAAGCAATCTGAGGCCGATGAATGTAGGATAGGACGACAGTAGGGTGAAGTAACCAATGCGCAGCGACCCGGAATGATCTTCTTGAGCGCAGGGGCGTTGCTCGTATATTATCTCGCCATCGAGACAATTCGTAACATACTGGGCGGAACGCAATCAATTTTCACAGAATGTTGTTTCTATAGTACCAAGATTGGGTACACCATCTAATCCGTAACGCACAAAAAATTAATTTAGTTGATCATAGAAAACTGTGTCACAAATTACATTTACGAAGTACCTAGGATAAAGGAACCAATTACTGTCACCTTAAGCTATTTTACTTCAAATAACAAATAAATAAACGTTGTAAAGTCATACACAAAAAGAATTATGTAATTCAACCATTAAACTATACTATAGTTTATTTATTCGGTATTTTAAGTAAAACAGCTTAAGGTGACAATAATTGGCTCCTTTACCCTATGTATGGATTTTACAGGAAAGATCGATGAATCATTTTTAAACATGTTTTAAATTTCAAAAGATGGCGGAGATATAGGCTAGTGGAAGCCAGTGGAACTTCAACTGCATTGAGAAGTGTAAATTCAGTGAAAGAGTCGTTAGTAGCCGTAAGAGTTATGAGAGGATTTGTTGAAATATATTAATTTATTCAAATCATTCCTTTTTACATTAATGTCTCCCCGTGTTCTAGTTTTTCTGTTAAGTAGTTTTAATAAGGTACCTTTATTAGTTTGGAGACAACATGTAATATCATTGAACAAAATTGCGTGGGGATTTTGACAGTGGTGTTTTTATTTAACACTTGCTAACAAAAGTATTGGTTTTTTTAATTCTAATAAATAATATTTTGGATGATGTGTAATTTTACATGTAGACTTACTGACAAAGTGAGTAATATTTATTATTATAAACGAGTATTGTATACAATTTTCATTTATTGTAGTATAACAAATAATGTTTTCTGAAGTTTCTAGCAGTAGTGCTAGCAAGAAACGAGAATGAGGTTTTATAAGCATTACATATGTTTTAAATTAAGCTTAACTTCATACAATGTTTTGTAACACAAAGACAAATTATAACTTAAAATACGTATAAATTAGTTCATGACAACAATGGTAATGATCAAAACATACATTGTTATAATATTTTTATTTATGTATGACTAGCCGTAAAATGCATTTTGGGTTTGAAAAATAAATTCGGTAACAGAATTGTTGTATTCGTAAAATGTCCATTATGCTCTTGAAATAATTTTAGAAAAAAGTTATTTCAGAGTATGTATTTTTACAATACAGCTAAATAATTTCTATATGAATTTTCTATTACGATTTTTTACAATCCCGACATTACAATGACAATATTTTGCAGCTATTTTCAATTTTTTACCAAGTATCGAAAATTACTTTTTAAATTATATTATTAATAGTACAATATTTATTGTTGCTGTCACCTTTATCGCGTTTATTATTTCCTTCTTTCATTTAACTTGTCATTGTATATCATATTTTATTCCCATCGTATTTGAGTTGTGTTACCTGTTTTCTTATTATACAGGAGATACAAATTTGATTGCTCTTAATACATTCATACTAGAACTACAATCTCTTATATAGACAAAAAGAAGACCAATTTGAATACATTTCTATATTGAATACATATCTATAAATTAGACAGTAATCAGGCATTGAAAAAAATGTATATATTTAAAATGATAGAAAATACATGCCAACTAAGGTACCACGTGCTTGGCAAATTCGTATTCGATAATAAATCTTTTTCTAAAAGGAAGCACTACACAGAGAAGGGGGCATAATATTATTTAATATCAAACATTATTTAATATCAAACACAAAATGCTTTTAAAAACATAATTTCCTTGTTCTCAAAATGTAATGGGAAACGAGAGCCATCCTAAGCCGAAAGGCAAGGATTATAACAATAAATAAATAAATAAAAAATAAATAAAATTTCCTTGTTCTCACAGCGATCAGAATTTTTTAAACAGTTTGATATTACGACATGTATGTACACTGCGAATGAAACGAATGTCACAAAGCTCTAAACCCCAGTTGCATTAAATCATAACGAAATCCGAGCGGATATCATACGTCAAGTTAATGTCGTTCGATCGATTCACTTAAGGAGTTGGAGGAGCGAAATGTGGATGACAGGAAGAAAACCAGTGACGGTCGAAAGACAGTTTAAAAAGCGAACGATAACAAAAATGCCACGATTTAACCACAGGGAACTGTATCACTATGCTGTTTAAAATCAGCAGATTCTCTGGAACTAATCAGTGACACCAACGTAATAACTACAGCCTACGTTATAGTAATTGTAATATACTATATAATACTGAAATTTAATCACGATATACTTTCCTCGATGATGTATGGTCACTTTATTTATCAAAAAAGGCTCTTGGGTCTTAAATATTACACAGATGAACAACTTTCTTTTGAATAGTAGCGAACGTGAGATGGTTTTGTAAGTCTTGACATCAGCAGTGAAATGGAAAACTAAGAAAATTAGTAACCAAGTACCAAAAATTTGAAAATTAGGTACCCATTGAATTCGAAATTTACATTAACAGAACACTATTACATTTATGAATTAATTGTCAGAACAGCAAAAATCAAATATAACCTGTTTTGGAGTTTCTAGCTCTTACGAATCGATAATATAGTTTTTAATAATTTGAATAAAATTTAATTTTGGAAATTTTCACGTTATGAATAAACTAATACGGCGAAAGGAATAGAAAAAAAGATTTTCATACTAGCATACAGTTACCAATCCTCGTATCTACTTGAAAACCATGCCAAAAATAAAAATATCAAATGCAGTAGTAACTTAGTAATACAATAGATTTTCATAAAAGAGAATTATGGCAATAAACGTTTGCTTCCCTTGCGTGATATCCATATTGCACACTCCTGTTGTTATTTATTGTTATGTATATTAGGGCGGAGCGGAAAATTTAAATTTGAATTTTCAGTTGGCCCGGATGCGGGATAGTTGTCTTTTGATCAACCAAACATAACTGTAAAAAGTTTTGGAAAAATATTCATGTCTGCAGGTTCCTTATATGATTATATGATCATTATTATCCCACACAGCACCACAACATTGCAGCAACGTCTCTGCA
Source organism: Andrena haemorrhoa (assembly GCA_910592295.1). Classification (NCBI taxonomy): domain Eukaryota; kingdom Metazoa; phylum Arthropoda; class Insecta; order Hymenoptera; family Andrenidae; genus Andrena; species Andrena haemorrhoa. Next base: position 27,791,292 of record OU342940.1, on the reverse strand, counting down.
ATGATGCGGTGCAAGATTGCAATGTTGCACCAAAATATTGCAGAGACGTTGCAGGTTCAATCCTATGCCCGCCTTCGCAATATTGCAGGTGTGTATTTTTGCAAAGTTGCGGCAACATTACAAATATGTAGTCCTGCAACGTTCCAGCAATGATTCTGCAACGAAACGGCCAAATTCTGGCAATGATCCTGCAACTCTTCGGCAATATTCTGGTGCGAGATTGCAATGTTGCACCGCATCATTGTAGAGAAGTTGCAGGAGCGTTGCCACTCCAATATTTCTGCAATATTGTACGGTAATGTGCGTGCAATTTTTCTGGGGCGTTGCCACTGGAGCATTGCACATCGATGTGCGCGCAATATTGCTGCAATATTGTAGGATCGTTGCCAATGGAACATTGCACGGCAACGAACTTGCAATATTGCTGCAATATTGCAGGATCGTTGGCACTCCAATATTGCTGCCATATTGCAGGATCGTTGGCACTCCAATATTGCTGCAATATTGCAGGATCGTTGGCACTCCAATATTGCTGCAATATTGCAGGATCGTTGGCACTCCAATATTGCACAACAATATTGCAGGATCGTTGGCACTCCAATATTGCACAACAATATTGCAGGATCGTTGGCACTCCAATATTGCACAACAATATTGCAGCAACGTTCCTGCAATATTGCAATGCAACCTGCAACAACACAATATTGCAGCAACGTTCCTGCAATACTGCTGCAACGAAGTGTGCTGCATGGGATAGGAGAAAAAGGAACCTGAAGACATGAATATTTTTAAAATTTGTTTACAGTTGTGTTTGGTTAATTAAAAGACAACTATCCCGCACCCAGGCCAACTGAAAATTCGAATTTAAATTTTCGCCTGTATAGTATCGCTCCGCCCTAGTGTATATACAATATTTTAACACGACGAAGGAAAAAAAGATGCCGACACAGCGATAGAAATGAACATAAGGCTAATTTTCCAAAGAGTTTCTCACTGCAAGTAGTCATCAATAATGAACCAAGAAATCAATTACTAAACGGAGACGATGCTCCTAAACAGGTAATCGTCTAAAGACACCGCCAGCAAGAGAGAATAAAAACTAAGGCGGGCCCATCGATCTTGATGAAAATTGGTTGACTGTTGGCCCGGAGGTGTACCCCGTTGACCATCAAGTGGCTGTATAGATCGCAGTTCTGGCTTCCCGCAGTGCGGTGGCATGAAGCAGCCCCCTTCTCGCTTACAGCTCGCCCTCTCGCTCTTTCGCGCGAGCCTCCCCCGTACAGATGGCCAAACAGCAAGTGTCCCATAAAGTCTGTTTTTATACGCGAGGCTGACGAATTCAATAACGGCGGTGTCCTGCCGGCGACCCGCCAAACGCGCAACGTATTACGTTCACGGACGCATGTAACGAGTTTTGTATCATTGGCACAAGCTTGGGGAGCAGACGCGTGAGGGAGAGAGGGGAATCGTGACGAGTGATAGCCGGTGCAAGGGAGCGAGCGCGATAGAGAGGAAAGATAGAGCGAAAAGGATGGACAGATAGACAGATAGATAGGTAGAAAGAGAGAGATGGTGGGAGCGAGAGAGGGCGAAGGGGGGAGAAATCGACTAACCCTACCGTCGTGTCAGCGTAATGATGAAATATTGCGGGGGTCTCTGGGGTCCTACCTTATACGCCCCTGGGCTAGTCCCTAGCTCACTCCATATTTGCCACCATCCTCTTCCAACCCCGTTCCTTCTTCCTCTTTCATGCTGCTTGCTGCCACCCCCAGCCCCCTGCATTTCTGATGTAACTATGCTATTCCAGAGCACCCCAGGACTGAAATCGTGCCATCCAGTTAGGCCGCTATACTGCATACCCTCGTGAGAATAAATGTTGCGTACATTGCGCGTATAAATGTTGCATGTGTATGTAGGCGTACGTGTCACGCCCTACGTACCGTATCCGCGAGCGTCACGATGCCGTGCGTTCGCGCAGGAATTGAAAGACACTTTCCTTTTTTACGGCCCCTCCAGCACGCCCCCGTGGTCCCAGGATCACGAATGCGCTGAAAAATCTTGAGCGTCCTGATAGAAACTGGCGATACCTGAAATCACGGTGCGCTGTAGAGTGACGTATGGTTCTGGGACTGTCTACCTGGGATTCAGGTATTTTTGCTGTTATTAATGCCTCTAGTGTGGAACGACAGAATTGTATACAATGTGAAAGTGGGGTGCAGAATGGGAAGAATAGCGAGACCGCGTTGGGGATAAAGGGATTATATAGTTACGGGGAATCCTGTTCTTTCGGCCAAAATCATAGCAAAATTTGGAATTTTTTTTTAAGAAACCAGCGATTCGATTCATCTGAAATTTGGACCATGTTTTGATGCATCTTTGAGGAAGCTGCAGTTTTTTTTTTATAAATTTGTAACCGGAAATATTGTAGTTATGCAACAGGTAATCTGAAACGGAAAAATGAAACGGCGTTTTATTTTATACGTATGTAGCTTGAAATTGATGAACCAGCGAAGAACAAAAAAATTTATTGAGCAGTGTGGAGAGTTTTCGACCTGAAGGGTTTGAACCTTTAATTTTTTAATTTTCTTATGTAACAAAAGAAGTATAGGACTTAGCGGTATTCTGGTGCATAACTCCTATACTTGTTATTAAAAATGAATATAAAAAACCGCAACTCCTTCAAGGATCCATAAAAACATGGTCAAAATTTCAGATGAATCGAAATGCTAGTTTCTTAAAAAAAATAGGATTGCCCCTTAAGGTATAGGTGGAGAAGAATAGGTTAGGTCTGTGGGAAAGTTCTCTCACAAGTTTTGGTCTGCTCATAATGAAACAAGAATGGGTACGTGGATTTCACGGATTGACTATGCCTAGCTTAAACTATGCAATAAATTAATTTCTTGAGAAATCCAGCATTGTTTTACGGAGCATGATAAAGCCAAAGTGTTCAAGAGCGAAGTGCAGTAGCAGAATGTATACTTCATGCGTAACAAAAAGGCAATGAGATAAAATGTTCACGTAAAATTATTAATAGAGAGATTGTTTTCCACTATGAAAAAATAATCCATTACTTGGCTTTGGAAGTAATTAGTCATCTACTATAATGCCCCGATTAGGTGTAATCAAATTTTCATTCGGTCGTTGCAAAATTTTGGATCTTACATTAAAGGGTTCGGTGCTTATTAGTGTGGCTAGTGTTCGCTAAGCTAGTGAAACACGTTTAATAATAATAGGTCGAAAGTTTGAACCTACCAGAGACAGAAGTGAGTTTCTTATTTAGTGAAGCAAGTGATTTGCCTGCTTCTATTCGGCGTATGTGCAATGAAAGCAAAAGATTACCTTACTATTTCATTGCGTCGACGCTAATGAACGGTGTTCCAAGCCTTCCGTATCCATTTTTGCGCACGCTTCGCTATTCTTATACCACAGAGTTGTGCACTGTTTTAAGAATTCCCTGTCTGTCGTTAGCAGGTCTTTTCTACTTAGTTTAGCAATCTTTAAAATAGATCGTGTCTTATATACATAGTACAATATTATTATGTGATTGAAATCCAATTATTGTTAATGTAGCAAGATAAAAATGTGTTCACCTTTTCGACTCTTGACCCCACTTCACGTAAGATAAATAGAAACAGACAAATCACTTGCGTTAACAACGTCACAAATTGGTCCCATCTCTGATACAGTTAATTTTTTACCTACGTTCACTAATAATCTTCTACTCAGCGCAGTGGGTACTGTATACCCTCCCTAGTAGCATTTATTTGTTGAGAGTTTGTTGGGCCAATGACGTGTTATCCGTTGGCCAATTGTTGAAGTGTCGCGCTATTTTTAATTGGGCCAACGATTGTATCCAACGCAGACCCAACTGAAGGTTTCTTTCCAAAAGACGTCTTAAAGACGTCCAGAAGGCGTCTTGAAGAAGTTCAAAAGACATCGTAAAGACGTCTTTTTCAGGTCTGGTTTAGGAAAAAAATTTGCGATGAGGAGAATCGAACCCAAACTCTCCGCTTAAGAAGCAAACGCTGTTCGCACCTACCCAACATATTTTTTTTTGGATGTAGCAAATTTTCTGACGTTTGTAAGACGGCATTTAATCATTGTTGTAAAGTTTTTGACAATTAACCAACCATAGTAATTGTAGGCCCAACATTGAATATTCGTAGGCAAACTGTCGTAGCTTTTTGTTAGTTAACCAACCATAATAATTGTAGGCCCAACATTGAATATTTGTTGGCAAACTGTCGTAAGATTTTTTAGGCCCTATGTTGGGAATTTGTAGGCAAAGCACTAACTATATCTCAACTAATTCCTAACTATTGGCTGTCGTTGGCCAACCAAAAATGCTACTGGGGCTGTAAGTTCTGAACCCTTTCCTCCAACACCCCGTAAAGTAGAACAAAGAATATTCCGATGTAACGGTCAGAAATAGATCAACACCTGTGATCCTCGTTCTTCTAATGCGGAAATTATAGCGTGAGCACTGTAATAGGCTTGTGAAAGGAAAGCACACTGACACCACTTGACGTGATGCAACTGAGAGGAAAAATATGAAGGGAGCTCATACATAATTTGTAAGGGGACGCGCACACGACTCGCAACGACAACTACGCCACGTGCTGCATAATTGTGCGTACTAGTTAGTACACGTTTTTTTCTTCATGTTTGCATCCTCGCCCCTCCCCTCAACAAACCACCCCTCCATTCATCCATTACTTTTATCAATGGTAATTAATGCAATCATACAACCATGTCGCTAGGGTAATTTTTGACCTTGCAATAACTATCCACTTAACGTAATTTCACAGTTGCAGTACTTCAAAACTGAAAATTGATTAATACCATTGAATGAAGCAGCAAGGCAATCAGTCATTTGCAAACATTATATAGGGTGGTGCATAATTTGTAGCAGAACAGAAGAGCGACTATTACTGACAATTATTTAAATATCTGAAATATGTGAATAAGTAGGTTTATATAAATATGCCATTATTTCTGAAAGAAATATTATATTTTTCATTTTTCTTCCAATTTATATTTGTGAAGTGTATGTAGGTTAACGTTACTAATATGTATGTATTCACGCAAGTCTTAATTATTTTCTGCTTAATTTTATTCATTAATAATTTAATATCGAAGATTCGTTAGATATGAAATAGAATTTTTGTCGATTCTAATTAACACTATGCGACATTTTGGTTTGCAATTCGTACGTTTAATTTGATTAAAAGTCTTACTTCTTTATATACAAAAGAACTAGCCAAATATTTATCGGCAATCATAAACAGTTTAAATCAATCGTTGCATTTAGCACGTGAGAAATCATAGCTAAATCTTTAGATGTGAAATATCAGATGCAAAGTTTCTTTTTCCGAAGATTAATCACATACAGGCTGTAATGTCACTAAACTTCATTTAATGTACTGCGAATGGAGGATATGAAAATATATTTAAGAATAAGATAATAATACGATCGTACGTGCCAGTGTTTCTAATTGCAATGTAGAAATAAGTATTACATAATATTCAACAGCTTACTCTAAATTCTTAAGGAAGAAAGCATGTCTGTTGTTACAGGTACTTACACATATAAACATTGATAAAAACTAAAAAATTCTTGTGTGCATTTGTTAATAGATAGTCTCCCATAAGAATCAAATAACCATGTAGCTCTTGAATAATCTATAACTAAACATGACTTCCAAAAATAACTTCAGGGGTCTTTCCACTGTGCCTCGATAAAGTACATCTGTTTGGAACTTCATTTTGTCACAAAAAGAAAGTGTTCACTAAATTTATGTTTTTTCTATTTATTAATACGTGCTTTGAGAATACAAAATTAATTTTTTCATATTTTTGTAATACTTGCTTGCGGCAAAATAAGTGGGTGTAATATGCGCTGTAAAATAAAAGACGCCTCGACTGCGTGGTCGATTTTGGAGGGACCGTGTGCCTGAAACCAAAAATCCAAAAAGGTTTGCAATCAGTATGACTGTCGCTATGACTGGGACTAAGATTAATTAGATTGATGAGAAATTAACATAATGGCGAACGTCTAAAGTTGAACTATCGAAATTAGCTAAATTTTTCAATCATTCTGCGACGCAAAAAATCAGTTAAAAAAACAACGAAAATGTGTGATTCTAGTTCGGGACATAGCGACAGTCATACTGGTTACAAACATCCCTGATACCAGCGCCCCAGATACATGGTTCCTCCAAAATCGACCACGCAGTCGAGGTGTCTTTTTTTCACAGCGCACATTACACGCCCCTATTTTGGGGCAAGCATGCATTAAAAAAATATAAAAAAAATAATTTAGTATTCTCAAAGCACGTATCAATAAATATAAAAAACTTCAAATTAGCAAACACATTTTTTGTGACAAAAAGAAGTTCCAAACAGCGGCACTTTATCGAGGCGTCACAGTGGATAAACCCCTTTATCCTACAGTAACTAGGTACTTTCCATTGCCACTTATTCCAAACTTCCCTTAAGTTACGAATAAGATAGCTTCCCAACAATCACGTACACAGGAATTTTAAAGTCAACCCTTTACACTCCCCAACAAGCTGGAACGAAGTACAGGTTACACGGCGTCCGTCCGGACGTTAGAATTCTAAACATTAAAAGGGCAATCCACCAACAGAAATACTTGCTGTATCGCACGAATCGAAAGTGTATGTATCTTTTCCAGATGAGTCATCCAGGAATGGAGAGCCTGGACATGCTAGACCCAGCGAACTCGATGACTACACTGACGCCGATGTCAGAGAACACCGGCGGTGGTCCAGGCCACCACGCCGGCATCCACGGCCCCTCCGTTTACGGGGGTATGAACGGCATGATGGGTCACCATCACCACCACGGGAACCTCGGCGGCGGCGGCGGTAGTGTGCCGCATCCGGCCCACCATCATCCAGCCATGGCGGCAGCCGCGGCCGCGGCAGCCGCCGCAGGCCTCCACCCCGACGCGGACACGGATCCTCGAGAGCTGGAGGCGTTCGCCGAGCGGTTTAAACAGAGACGCATAAAGCTCGGAGTGACGCAGGCTGACGTAGGTAAGGCGCTGGCGAACCTCAAGCTGCCAGGCGTCGGCGCCCTCTCCCAGTCAACGATATGTCGATTCGAGTCGCTGACGTTGTCGCACAACAACATGATCGCCCTGAAGCCGATACTCCAGGCGTGGCTCGAGGAGGCAGAGGCCCAGGCGAAGAACAAAAGGCGAGACCCGGACGCCCCGTCCGTGCTACCCGCCGGCGAGAAGAAGCGGAAAAGGACGAGCATAGCCGCGCCGGAGAAACGATCGCTGGAGGCCTACTTCGCCGTCCAGCCGCGGCCGTCCGGCGAGAAGATCGCCGCGATCGCGGAGAAGCTCGACCTGAAGAAGAACGTGGTCAGGGTCTGGTTCTGCAATCAGCGACAGAAGCAGAAGCGCATGAAATTCGCTGCCCAGCATTGACCCGAGGGTGGCTTGTGACAGCAAAACTGACCGTATCAGTTGCCCAGTCTCGAGCCTAAACCAGAACCCTTGACCGAGTTTCAGGGATGGCCGTAAACAGACACGGACGGCGCCATCGCTGCGAGGAGACAACCGTCGGCTGGACTCGAGGACGCTCGATGGTTCACGGCGCACCGTCGGCGGGCTCGATCCGCAGAGGCAACCTCGGTTTCAATTGGGTCGCTTAAACGGTAACTCGATATTGTGGGCAAATGGACGATAGCCAAACTGTCACAGGCTTAAAATGAACATAATGTTGTGGTGGTCGCGTGCGCGCGCGTGATGTTCTCGACGCGTCTCCTGCGGAATTTTCGATTGGCAGAAATGATTTCTTGGCTCATCGGCTAGCGAGTCTCTTCCTTCGGGCGCTGCGATCGATCTCTCATTAACTGCGAACTGATACCGGTTTATAAAACGGTGTTTATTGTTTTGCTATGTTCACCTGGTCTTGGTTTGCACAACGATCTTCATCATCGAACGACTTGCTGTTTAAAGAGGTGTTGTTGAGGCGGCAATTATGTTTTCCATGTGCAAATTTATTTTCTTAATTATTACTTGTGTGTTTAACACCATTAAGTTCTCTGTGTTGAAAAAAATAGCTACGGGATTAGGGATGAAAATAAAATATGCAAGTAATAACAATGTGTTTGAAAGAATGAGAGGAAAATTCAGCAGTCTGAATGATATGAATCAACGTTTCATGTTGAGAAGTAGAAGACCGGGTTCGTGTTATATAAAAATTTTGTATAAAATCGCGTGAAATAACCCTGGCGGAAACCTTGGTTCAAATACTCTGCAAAGTGAGATAGAATTTGCGAAGTGTATCAGTTACGATCGCGATAAAACAGTTTACGAGCGTATCCATCCTGAGACAGCTCTCGTGTAAACTCGTTGAAATTGTGGTTGATGCCGATTTTCATGCTCAAGGGTTCCACCGAAGCTTACCAAAGTCAACATGCAGCTATCGGAAGCCACATATTTCTTTATTTTACAAGAGTTTTTCAAACCGGTAGAATTGTCGAGCCATGTATAATTTGTTTTAAGTCACATACACTGCATCTAGCACGATGCAGCTGCATTTAGATATTTGACAAATGGAGAGAAAAGTGAATTATATGCCTGGTGTTTAACTTTTAACGTCTAACCATATCGAATGTTTTATTTATCTATTAAATGTGTTTAATTGATGAGATCGAAGGTGAAATGTAATTTATACAGTTTATCATTGTGGGCAGACCAACTCTCACGTGTCATAATTTGTATTCGTGCCTCAATTTCTAAAACGATTCTGTGTAATTCGTGATAGGGCAAATTGATATTGCCATGTAGTAAAATAATTATGATGTAATTAAAGAGACCGGGAAATAGCATTTCAATAATACATTGTTTTACAACGCCGTCGAAGAAGAGGGAAGATTCCGCGCATGAAGAAGAGCCATTTGCAACGAAGTAGTCGAATAATCGTCGACGCGTCTTGGAAAGTACAATTCGAAACAATTAAAAGTATAAAAAGTACGTATTGTTATAAAGCTGACGCGCGGGTACGTCGCGCCGAAGAAATAAGTGATATTAATCCTAATGAAGACACTCAGTGCAGTGTAAAAAGTGAAGAGCTAGAGAAGAGAGAGAAAAGAATATGTATATGCGTGTGCGTGGTAAAAGCAAAAGTGTAAAACATCGATATGTTTAATGCTAGAACAATATTTATACTTCTGTACACTATTCTCTGTGACTTTTATTCGTGGAGAACAATTTCATCGCTATCTTACAGTTTCTAAAAACCAAATGCAAACAAACCTCGATGATTGGTGTATAAATTTTATTAAAATGCTAATCCCGAAGGAAATTTTTATTTTTCAAATTCAGGAATATATATTTCGATTGAACAGTCACGCGAAATAATCTATAAATTTTCTCAATCTTGACCCTGAATTCTTCATAATTCCACATATGAAATCAATTACAAAAGTGTTATATTTGTTAATAGTTATAGATTGTTACACGTGCATTCTGCTGTATTTTATGGCTGAACAAACATTATCCAAATCATCAGGGTTCGAAAAGTTTCAAAAATTTGAGAAATCTTCCGTTTCCGTAGTAAACGCCGCATTTGCTCTGAAATGCTACTGGTCCCAGTAAAATGTATCGATGAAGAGAAACGCGCGAGGTGAGAATGCAATGGAGAGAGAGGATAGGGAACCACGGCGAAGGAAAAGAAAAGAAATAAGAGAATGTGTTACGTAGTGATATTGGACAATCAGTGAAAAGACTGTATCATATCATATTGAAGCAATACTGTAGCATTAGTCGACGAATTGATGAACTTTATTTATATTCTTCGTGATCGACCGCGCGTTCCTTGTGCACTCGAGGGTTGCTTTCGTACCGTAGGAGAGACGGGGGGAGGAAAAAATAGAGGAAAGCCGCGGAGAGGCCATTCGATCGAGTGCCCTCGAAACGAACCAATCCCAGACCCAATATTTTCGATGACAAAAAACAAATGGTTGAACGCATAACCGATAGAACTATGCCTCGCGGATTACTCGCGTGACGTTGGGAGCGCGGTTGATCGCTCAACGAGCAACTCGGAAATTGATCTTTCGATTCTTGAAACGGAGAGAAATCGCTCGCCGTGTCGCGAACGAGCACGTTTTAATTTCTGTTTCCCCCCCGAACGATTTCGGTGTCCTTCGCTGACAACGAAACTCGATCGACGTGAACAAAAAGGATGTCCTCGTACAACTGTGCATGTCGGGGCTGATGACGGGCCGGCCGGGCGGCGCGGCCAGCCAGCTTGGGTGCCGAACAATCAAAGAATTAGAACTCGACAGCACAGCCGAGTGATCACGCTGAAATTTGTCGCGTGCATCGAGCAATACCACGAGGATGTTCGACGATAAGGAAACGACATGTCATTACGATAGTTAAAAGTAAGCGGGAGGGTAGTAGTAATTTTTAAACTGTACATACGTAAGAGGATAGGTATTTTCTAGAGGAATAATAGTCTATTGCCGCTCTGCTAGGTAATGGAAGAAAATTCTAGTGCAATATAAAGTCTAACGACAATTTATTATTATTATTATTATCATCGTCGACATTATTATTATTAATATTATTATCATATTCTTTATTGCTCGTTATTTTGTCTCTATGTCTGGCTGCACTAGGCTACCATTGTCGCGTCTATCAGCCACCTCAGACCTGCATTTGAAACCTTGTCTCATTTCTGCTCGGGATACTTAACTGTTCATTTCGACTATCGCAAATTCCTTTCGCAGTCGTATGCGCTCGTACGACAGTTTAATAGATCGCGTGCCACTGGCGACAGCAACCTTGTCTTGGGCATGTGTTTGCACGATACAGAAATAGCTAAGAGGGCAGCAAGGAAGAAGGGACCGGTTTATCGCAACACTCTGAAGTATTCTATACATATAGCGTCACGAGTATCGTTTCAAACCAGAGGGAAATGACAGAGTCCATCGTAGCTGGTATCGTTCGTTTATCGATCTGTCTGTTTCCTTCGAAAATTGCAGCGTTCCCGCGTGCACGATTCGCAGTGCGCAATTACTGTGATGCTTCGAAGTATATCAATGTCGTTTGTTCATTTAGGTACGTGAGTGCGTACATCTATGGTCTGCTGGCTAACCGACGACGTTTCGTTGATTTTGTTCTTCTATCGTTCGCGGAACCAACGCGATACCGAGAAATCTCTGAGTAGGTATTGTTCAACTCTTGTGCACACTGATCGGAATATACGTTACGAACGGTATCACCACGCGTCCCCACCAAGGATACGTGTTTTTGACTCGTCAGACACTCGCCACGCTTTTAAATCCCCGAGGCAAGGTGCGCGCGGACGTGGAACGGTGGATGGTGTGGTGTATGGCGTCACTTGCAAAGCTGAAGTACACAAATGAGTGAACATTCGGCTGAGTAGCACACACTGACGTTAGTAGACGCCGTACTACTTGCTGCTCTATGTCTATGTGCATCTTGCCTAACATTGGACGGTATGCTCGTTTATTTCTGCCGCGATACGCGATGAAGTAGTATTACATTTATCCCATTCAGCACACTTCGTTGCAGGAGTATTGCAGGAACGTTGCTGCAATATTGCAGGAACAATGCTACAATATTGCCGTGGAATATTTGAGTGGCAACGTTCTTGCAATATTGCGCACACGTTGCCGCTGCAATGTTCCAGTGGCAACGATCCTACAATATTTCTGCAATATTGCGCGCACATCGACGTGCAATGTACCAGTGGCAACGATCCTACAATATTTCTGCAATATCGCGCGCACATCGATGTACAATGTTCCAGTGGTAACGATTTTACCGTTTCGTTGCAGAATCATTGCCGGAACGTTGCAGGACTACATATTTGTAATGTTGCCGCAACTTTGCAAAAATACGCACCTGCAATATTGCGAAGGCGGACATAGGATTGAACCTGCAATGTTTTGGCGCAACATTGCAATCTTGCACCGCGTCATTGCAGAGACGTTGCTGCAATGTTATGGTGCTGTGTGGGATGTTGAGGAACGATTGTGATAGATATGTGTCACATAAACGTTAGGGAATTAAGTAGGTACCATATTCGAGGGAATTCCGACTTTTGACAACCTTGTTTTGATAAGTACACATGTATCAGCATTTAACAATATCGACACATCTGTAAAAGAAACATTTTTTACTGTGGAAAAGTATTTATGGCTTTTAATACTATTGCAATAGATACTGGGATTTTTAATTGCCACATTTTTGCCCCGATTGTAAGCTACTGTTACTATAATAGAATAGTAATAGCTTTATATAGGTATTATCATATTTTTCTTTTACATTCAAATTTTAATTTTTGTTTTTTACCTGGCCTGGACTAAGGTCGTGTTCAGATATATTGGCCGGTGAGTTTCGTGAGGGGTGTTTTCCCGCCACACCACTTGCCTGCCTCGGTGATCCTTTTCTCAACGTTTCCTGACTCGCTCTCGTTCCATCTCGCTCTCGCCTTCGCAGAACAAGAGCGAGTCAGAAAAGTGGTTGGGATAGCGCCAAGCTTATGGCGTGTAGGTCACACCGAGCTGTTAGCGTAGAGATACACGCATCGGAATAGATGTGCGTTAGGTCCGAAAAAATTCAGGAGTTTTATTGGTCAGAACATTGATTCTTTCTCGATAGCTTCAACTCGAATTCGTCTACGCATAGCTTCGTAACGCACACCACTACTACGTTAAGAATAAACAACAGCCACACGGCTTCGTTCAGGCGAAGCCGAGCAGCGTCCCCGTTACCCCACCATATCCTTCGGGGGCCCAGCAACTTCAACTCCGAATCCACGATCGTCAAGTGGTGGTGGCTAATTTCTCCTCGCGCGCTGCTCGCGAAACCGAACTCACCGGCCAATATATCTGAACACGACCTTAGTTCCATAGATGCCACGCGTTGATTTAACAGATTTTCTAGATTCAGCAAAACCATTTTTATAGGTTGTTTGAAATCGCCAACCCCGTGGCTACGGTCTCTCAAAATATTAGTCCTGTCCAGCTCTCTCTCGTAATTAGAACATCACTATCGGTTCGTCATTTTAAGTAGTCGTAGTAGCACCGTCACGGCAACTCTCGTCAATAAAATACTACGGGTAGATACTCGCCACTGAAGATTTCTCGTCTTTCTTTGCTCTTCACGACGCAATTAGTAAAATACTCCACAAGCGAGCATACCATCCACCGCGTACGAAACTTTTCACGCTTATTCTTTCAAGAGGTTCGCTTTAATTGAACCGGCGAACGAGTAGTCAAAAACGCGCGGCGCAACTTGCTCGCAGCAATTATCCAAACGCCTCTTCCTCTTCTCGCGACGACTCAACACGGGCACAAGAGATATTATGTTCTCGGGTAGCCATGCAAGATCGCTCGTACAGAAACGTTCTAACCAACAAAATGTTATGTAGATACTAAAGACAGGGTAACAAGTCATATCGCAGTATCCTTTCAACAATTATTATTATCGTCATGTACACCTAGGTGTCTTGCTGTTCGGCGCGAATAGTTGTACGTGCCGTGATTTATTTTCACCTGATCCCAAGCGATCTTTAAAGAAGTGGCGGCACACCTATCTGAGAAAGGAACAAGAAACAAAAAACTCTAGTCCACTATTTTGCATACACGTGTATATACAGCCATTGAGCAAAGAATGGAAGTAATCATAGACGACTGAATAAATGGTTCGAATAGACCAGGGTGTTTCCTGATTTTCAAGTTAGTTGCAAACGAGAAACGGGACTCTCGATGCGATATATCGAACGTATCAATTATGGAAAGAAGCATCGTTAGCTATGTTGTGTAATGATCGGTGAACGGTATTATTTGTTAAGAATATCGTCGTCTTGTACACAATTGCAAATTTAACGAAACTCGAACCTCTCTTTCGTGTGTTCTGCGTGCCAAGTACTTCGAAGCAACGTTAACAAACCCGTAACGAAACATACAATTATATTCAAATGCATGTACAATCCGGTATGTCCTTGAACTTGTTAGCAGTAAGGAGTCACTCTCGAACCTTTTACTCGTGAATAAATCGGGTATGAACCTTGTGTACATACATTCTGCACCTACAATAATTGCAAACATAATCGTATACACGTAGGACGATCCATAAAAGCATGTCCTCTGTTTTTCAAAATTCCTTCGATATTCTGGTAACGATTGATAGAGTGTGATTTTTCAGTAAACGATCCGGGATGATGCGTTTACAATGGAATTAAGTGTCATCTGTCCATTTTGATGAAATAAGGAAAACAGCAATACCATGTTAATAATAATTATGTACAATAAAAATAATGCCAATTAGCATCTAAATCTTAAGTACCTATTACTGAAAATTCTACTAACAAATGCTTAATACTCTGACTGACGTGCCAGTTTTTTGAATGCCACCATGTGTGCCACAGTAAAATTTTCATTATTACAAACACGCGATGATTATATTCTCATGAGATGTGTTAGGAATATTCATTAATTAACGAGGAGTCAAAACTTTATTACTAGAATATTTTCACATGTCAGTTGAGTATATGGACACCCGAAACATTATTATCCTTCAATAATATTTTGCAAAAATGAATGAATAAATTCAGGGACTTTGCAATTTAAATATTTACAAAATACTCTCAAACCTTTGCTAGCTGCTGAGTTGCTTATAATTACTAAAGTGTAATTTTAATTCATTTTCGATAGTCATCATTAATGCTTTTAAAAATTAGATGCACATAGTCAGCCACGACCATCGCGACAGTCAAAGTATTAATTATTAAAAATGCTCAATTACTAAAAGAATATTATAATAAGAAATGAATGAACCAATTACTGCATTTTCTTTATCTTCATCAAACTTCTCGACAGTCATACAAGGTTTTAGAAACACCACTATGCCTTTCACGTGCACTGGAGCCACGATTGGTGCGTTAAATTAAAAACGAAAACCAGTGAAACTCACGTTCCCTTACGCAACCATAAATTCTATATCGATATCAACGTCTCATAAGGTGGCTTCCCAAGTGAGCTTGCATGGATCGTCCTGCACTAACGCTGCATATAGTCGATTCGAATTTTCCGAAGGCGCGAGACAAAAATAAAAAGTGACAGAAATTATACGGGAAGGGTTGCGTCATCCTTCAAGCGTAAACATCACACATTCCCGTGCATATATATAATATATATATATATACATGCGAATCGTTTCCTTATTTGTAACATGGTCGCACGCAACAGCGACGATAGTTTCGAATGCTTGTCGAAGGCTAAAAACTAGCAATATAACCAGCGTTGCCAGAGTTGGGGACGCGATTTAGGGACGCGCACGTCATCTCCTGTCCCCGTCGCCCCGACCGTAGCTACGTGCACTATACTACTTGTGCACACACGCGAGGATGCTCCCTCTGCTACCCCCGATACGTCATAAGTCACCCCCGGTGTCCCTGGCTCCGGCATCCCTGAATATAACCAAAGAGTATTACGTTGACATGTACGACTATAAAAAAAAAGAAGGTTTGTATAAAGGATTTCGAGAACTACTAATTAGTATAAATAATTACTATCAGCAATTAGATTGAATGTTTATAATAAATCTAAAGAAGCCAAACTGAATTGTTAAACTTAGAATCATTACTCATAGGTGTATGGCGTTATCAGTTTCCAGTGGCCGCTCTTATTGCACAGCGACACGCCCATTAGCGCAATGTATCAATCGATGGAATCGTTTCAGCAGTTCAATATATTTCCGACAATTACGCATATTCGTTGATCCCATTGCTCCTTTCTCGCGTTGCACAGTTGACTCGCGCGAGATCCGCAGCGGTGATACAGGCGGGATGTTTGGAGACAGCTCTGGAGTGAATATAAAGAACGACTATTTCAAATTAATAGGTGAATCGGATCCCAAGGATGCTTTAGAAACGTAATTATTGCTCGGAATTAGAAGTATAGTTTTCGTCGTCTTAACGCGCGAATATTAAGACGCTTTTATATATTTTCTGCGAGAAATTCGATCGAGATCGAACGATTTTTGTTGTTTATTGCGTTCGTAGGACTTTGTGTGCGACTTAAAGAAGATACATTCCATGTGAACTGCGAAAATAAGCCATCTCGCGTGTTGCATCGATGAGTAAGAGAACGAATCACGCACGGCCAAGATTTTCAATTTTGTTTCCACGAATACTGAGACTTGCGTTGGTTATCGTTAACAAATCCCTCGGAAAATGAATATATTTGGGTATATAGCTGTAAGCATTCGAGAGTATTTACTGATTTTTACAAAGATTCACTGTATAGGGAAACGAGCGCGGTTTGGCGAAATGGTTCTGTAAGATATAACAAGTTTAACCGGATATACTGTAAAAGTGTCCGAACACCATTTACGAGTAAGGCCGTAATTGACGAGCGATATAATAATATAATAAAGACATATCATCAAGTATTAGTTTAATTGCCAGACAGCGTAGAGTTTATATGTAAATATGTTGCGTGCAACTTGGAGCGACGTTCCGAGGCGATGTAATGTTAATGGATTATTTGAGGCAGCGTAGCAACACACACCACCGCCGTTATCATATTCTCATTTAACGCAGATAAGACTCTCATTAATTCTACTCGTCGTAGACACTATTCATGAATTTGTATATATAACCAAGAACGTATATGTCTTTGTAAATTGTTATGTAATAATTGAACGCACTAGTTAAATTCTATTCGCTTTTTATCTACGATACGCTCAGGCGTGAAAAGCAACGGCGCTCGCGTCGGGAAGAATTTCTCATGTTGTCTGATGGCGCGAAGAAACTTTTGTAAGCTCGTCAACTTGTACTGTACGATAGCCGCCTGTGGACTTTCATTTCAGATCTGGAACGAACGATCAAGACTATCTTTTAACCCCTCGAAGCAAACGATGTCTGTGAATTACATATGGGGGTAGGGTTATATGTAAGGGCAGGCGACATCTCTGTAGTACCTAAAGCTTTCTTAAAACGAAATAGGACGCGAGAGCAATGTTTCTTTTTAATATACCAAATTGCGCGCAATGTAAGACAAAGGAAGAAAAGGGAAAGAATTTTCCTCCATACTGTACATATCATGTGCCATAACTCATTTACCACACTTTGTGTCCAACTTTGTTCCAAGTACCTACTCAACTATAAATATTATAGTATAATAAAGTAAACTTTGATGTTATTGATAAATCTGCATTATTACTCTACCCTTCCGTTCATCTGAATGCACGCTTTCATCAATTGCACTGATGTACGATCAATTTACAGGACTTTTTTTTACCCATAGTTAATCACATCATATTTTCCAAGCGCGTTCAGACTTTCCGACTTGTCTATAATTTAGGTTTAAGCACGAGAGATTTATTCGATTCCCTTTTATAAGATTATTTTATAAGGGTTGCTCGATAAATGGAATTACAAGTTTCAAGTATGTTCAGACATACCGTCAAGGACCCAGTTCTGATCAGAACCCAATTCAGTTTAGGAAAATAAACCAAATAATAAGCTTGTTATGAGACAAATTTATTCTAACAAATTACTAAATAATTATGAAGTATTTTGAAATTTGATAGCTCATAGTAAAACGTGTGAAGGTGATCAGAAGCTGCTCCCTTTGCATTTTTCACTTTCAAAGTTAAATTATAAAATAATTATTATGTGTGCACTTTTTTCAATACCAAATTAAAGATAAAACGTAGATTAAGTTTTCCCTTTATACGTTTCAAAACCCGCGGTAGTTACTCTTAAGTGATCAGGAACTGGGTCCTTGACGGTACTCTTCTTTAAAGAGGTACATGGATATTAGACAGCTAAAATCTAATAACTCAAACCATTTGCTCTTTTAGAAATTCTTTCTTAGGGATACAAGACGTATTTTCAAATGGGTCAAATTGTTTACAAAATTTTAAAAATTAATTAATATACAAGAGATCAAAGTGAATGCTTGCTCCATGTGGTGAACACGATTCCGATTGGCGGACTCCTCAAAAAGCAAAATCGCTGTGTATGAGTATCTTCTATCTCAAAATCTACAAAGTGGAACTCGGCCGAAAAATTTTAATAAAAATTCACGGAGTGAATATTAATTTTGAAGAATTTTCCTGAAATAATTCTATGATAAATGTTATTTTAAATTGTGTTAAAGTTATGTGAGCGTAGTGAGGGTGTTCCACCCTGTGGAGAAAAGTGTTTTGTAGGTTCAGTTAAAGTTTTAACAAAAAATATCCATTTGTTCTCAAGTCACGATGTTGACCGTGTTGAGAAACATAGTTTTGAGGAAAACGGCTTTGACGCTCGCAATTTTTAGAATTTTTCAATGAAATCTTTTTTATAACACTTCTAAGACTTGTGGCTATCATAAAAAAGAATTTCGATTTTTTGACCCCGGAATACCCATGTACATACCTCCTTAATGATTACAAGTTTGTTTTAGTGATTTGCAAAACCAGATTCGCATACATCGTTTGAAACGATGAAGATTGTCCTACTGAATTTTAGATTCGTTAAGTTCTTCAACTGGGTCATAAATTCCTCATTAAATAATCACTCCTTTATAAATTGTTCTATTACTTTTCTCCACTGATAATAAATTTAAGCATTCGGGTGATTGAATTATAATTTGAGAACAATGTCACAATGTATGCAATTAAAATATTCGTGCCAATTTATGGATCAATTATTTTATAATTTCATTATTCCAGACAGACAATTACTATTTCATAGATTATTTATTGAAAAGCAATAGGATAATTGCATTTGAAAAACAAAATAACATAAAAATAAAATAAGACGTTATCTGAAATAATATATTACATAATGTCATTTTCCAAATACTTAAGTTTGCTTTCTCAAATAAAAGAGATGAAAATGTTTGTCGTCTTAAAATCGAAAGAGTTTTTTTTAATACAACGCAGTTTTTCGGAGCCCGATTTCAGATGCACGCCAATTAAATTATAGCCGACTTCTATAATATCTATTCACGTGCAAAAAAACAGTGCAAATGTGCATTCAAACAGAGCAGGTAAATATTTTATTACATTGGTGAAATTTGTCATGTATGTTTGCAATGAAGTTAACAATATGTTTCATACCAAGACCACGGACTGTTTTTCCTCTATAATTTCAAACACATTTATTATGCAATCACGTAAAATTACTTCGCTTAAAAACATACTGGAAAAAGTCTTTTATTTTATGCAATCCGCACAAAAATTACCAGTAAATTACAACGTTCACGAACAATAGATATTAATTATTACTTGTGGACTCAACTCAACCATTTTTGCAACGGCGAAATAGGGTTCCATACTTATTGGATACAGAATACAAATACAATGATTGTTGAAATTAAACACAATTGCCAGGAAAAGTTACATCTAAATATTGATGTTGAAACACGAACGATAATGAAATAATTCTTACTAAAGTGAGATAAGTAATTCAATTGAAATAATTATCTCTTGACAAAATTTTATTTTTCTAGTGTGAAATAAAAAACTTATCATACTGTTCTATCCAGCATTCATAGTAGTTTATATACCGATTTATTAATAATTATTTTTATTCCTATATATCGATTTATTAATAATTCTTTTAATTATTTTTATTTATATATCGATTTATTACCTAATAATACTTAAATTTTTCTCTTCATTATACTCCTGTAATGCATACCAAATTTTGTTTCTGTGTTTTAATTTCACCGTTATAACAAAATCACTTGCCAAGAGTAAACTAGAATCTAAAAATGAAAATTTTTAGTATTATAAAATCCAATATATGGGATTTTCATTTCAGTGTACCTATACTTGTTTTCCACTGAAAATTGAATTTTGTTTTCATTGTATTAATGACACACGTTAAATTCGAACTTTTTTTATTTTGTCACGTTTGAAGAAGTTATTCTAAATATTCTTGCAATTCCATGCAAACTCCACATCGTGCCACAAAATTACGTACCCCTTTAACTGATCCGCAATTCTGGAGCATTTTCAACTCGCAAAACAAAAAAGTATTACTTTGATCAAATTTTGCAAAATTGTGATACAACTGTAATTTTTTTTAATTTTCACATTAATTAAATATAATTGCTAATTAAATACTTACATAATTCATAATATTTTAGTATTATTTCTATTTTAGAAGAAGCGCGTAGCCTGGTGGTATTACCAAAACCAAAAATCGTGCCTAACTCTGAAAAATATAATTTTTTAATCCTCCAAGTATTTCTTAACCGACAACGTGTATATAAATAAGATATAATAAACTGTACTTTTAATATTTTCTAGATCACTTTCTGTTTATACAGAAAATCCAAGCACAGCAGGCAGACACGTCGCGTGTCGTGACACTATCAAGTATTATGTGGAATTATAAATTTATAATACGGACACGAATACACCGTTAAAAGGATTATTTATCCAAATCAGAAAATCGTAGTTCCACGCACGCTCCTCATAAAGTGGGTAACGATATCGTCGCGATATGCGGTGCTACCGAGAAACACAACTAACATGGACAAAAGGTTTCCGATTAATACCTTCCTGCTATACAATTAGGTTAATGTTTTTCTCTTAATTCCAGACGAGTTTGTCGCAAGAAATTAATTTTAAAATTCGTAGCTGTTTATGGTACGCAATATATTTATTTATGCCAAGAATTATCCCATACATTTTTCATCTTTAGTATGTGATCGCACCCGTTTCTAACAGGGATCGAAAAAGTTCTTGAACCCTCGTTTTTAAAAAAAATTCTGTTAGAACTTATATGCTTTGTTTAAGAAAATATCTGTTTCTGTGGAATTTTTATTGAAAAAAATGTTACCTTTAGGAACTTCTTTAAAAAGTGTTCTCATGGAATAGATATTTTAGAACCTATATAATAAATGTTCCATGGAAACAAGTTACATTAGAACATTTATTAAAAAAGTTTTCATAAGATAAAGAAAAGTACTAAACTATTAGGTACTAGTTTTATTTAACAATATAATATCATATTCTTCATATGTTTATTTAATAAAAGGTATGAAAATCATAACATTAGAAATATCTACGTAGGTAAGTAATACAAATAAATAACACATTCAGAATATCAATTTAACTGTAATAATTATTTAATATTGTTGTAGTACTATCCATTGAATAGTATTCAGTATTTGTTACAACGATTGAGAACTTTTTTAATATTGATGAACAAAATATCTGTTCCTGTTATAGAAAATTTTTTATTTTTATATTTTATAAGTTCCATTCCAACTAGAACCTTTGTTTTTAAGAACTTTTATTTTATCGGTTCTTCTGGGAACTTATAATGTGAGAACATTTTTAAAAAAAGTTCCGCGGTCCATGTTTTAAATGGAACCTATTGAAAAGTACCAGAACTTTTTCGATCCCTGGTTTCTAATGGGGAATAATTCTTGCCACCTATTTCCCTACGAATCATTAAAGTAATCTAGTATGTTAAAGCTACTCAAATAACCCCATACAGCACACTCTCGTTGCAGCAACGTGGCAGGAACGTTGCAGTGCAAGGTTGCAATCTTGCACGCAATGTTGCCGCAACGTTGCAGCAATAATTCTATGTCCGCCCCGTGTAATGTTGCGCTGCAACCATGCAACATGGCAAGGTTGCTGCAACGTTCCTACAACGTTGCCCCAACAAAGTGTGCTGTATGGGACGAGATACATGTCAAAGTACAGTAAGTCTCACACTCAACTTTAGGCATCTTACATTCGACTTCAAACCGCAAACTTCCCATTTTGTTTACAAAGCAACATCAATACCACCGCACAGTACAAATTTAGCCCAGAGTGTCACTATGTGAGCATTAGGGTGGTCCTTATTTTTCAACTTTAAAATATATATTGCCTGACCCTCTTAAAATCTATTTGACAAAAAAAAGTATCTCCGTATTTTTTATTTGTATATTTTTATATATAAAGGTCGCTCAAGGACTTTATATTTCGCATATAGGGGAGACCGGGGCAAAATCGGGACGTTAAGGATAAAATCTCATAACTTTGACATTATTAAGTAAAAAACAAATTGCAATTGGGATTCATTAGAATAAACTCTTTTTTAAATAATAGTACATATCCAATTTGTTTAATAGAAGGAAAAATAAAAAAAAAATAATGATTTAAAATATGATCCGTTTTTACGATTTTACGATTTTACACCGTGGCCTAGGTAAAATCGGGTACCATACTAGATACTGGCCCTAGACTTATAACAACGAAACTCATCCAATTCTCCAGTTCCCCAACCAGTTAGAACAAGCTGTGAAGGAGAACAAAATTTTTTAAAAATTTTTTTTTAAATTTATACCAAAATAGTAATATTTCATTGCCGTTGAGCGACCTTTAATCCTTAATATATTTTAATAAAATTTTAGACGAAATTCTTTTAAACTATTTGGAAGCTTCTGAGAGGGTCAGAAGAAATTTTTAAAAAATTTATTTTTTTTCCATACATATAAGGACCACCCTAGTGAGCATATCTATTGGTCGCTTCTTAACCCCTTCTGAAAATACTTTAAGTGGTTTAATATGATTTAATTCTTAAGCTGGAATGCCACGATAAAATTCAAGAGACCAGTGACCCATGCCGTGCAAGTATTCAGCGTTCTGGTTAACGACGTTCAAGTTAAAGTAGCAAAGATCAAAGTTCAGCCAGCAGCCGTGGCGGCCCGGCATCTTCAGCAGCTGCAGTCACCCGGAACCAACCTGCCATAGTGTCGGAGCAGAAGTTCAGAAAGAAAAAGCCGCGGGGGAAACGAGTTTATAGTATCTGCTGATTAATTGGTATGGCATGTAAACACCGTTCAGTACCTAAGGCTTGTTTGCCTGTGTACACACTGCTCATAAGGATGGAGGAGTACGCGGGGGTCGTTCAATACGCGAACGAGCCTACGTTGGCGCGGCACACTCGTGCACTCAGGGCCCGAACATGTGGCAGGCGTGCCTAACCCATGTAGCCTTTGTGTTACAAATCATGTTTACATTATCGTTACACTTGTGCGGCTCTAACCGGTGCACTATGCGCGCACTCGTTCTCGATGACCCAATAGCCTGGGGAGAACAGCCAATTTGCCTTCAGGCCTGGCTTGATTAGTTTAATTTCCGGATTCGTTTTGGCCAGCAGTCATTTAAACGGAGGGGCGACTGCAGAGGGTTCCCCGCAATCTTGGTAGCTGTGTAGTTCTCGGTCGGTCGAGTTGCCAGTCTCTTGAATTGTTCCACTTACAATTAGAGGGGACGCGATTTATACTGCCACGGAGTTATTAAAATAGTCTGCATTAGGCATCGGCTCGCATAGCTCTCCATTGTAGAGGAATGTTGTAACGGAACGTTAGTTTAACAGTACGTCCTACGGCAGCTGTAATCGTTACGCGGTGCGAATTTGATCGCTGTATCGGTTCGTGAATATTGACTCGACGGGGAGCATTGTTTCTCGGAATTGAAAAAGTTGCACGTATTCGCGAGACTTCATAATGTGGTATTAACAATGGTTTGTAGAGAGCCGACGGTACAATTGTTATTAAAATCTGTCGAGGTCAGACGATTTTCCTTCTGTTTAGCTTATGCAGTTTCTAAAATAATTACTTTTGCAGTATCACCGATGTGGAGTATGAAGTTGCCAGAAGCTTAGGAGTTTTTTAATGATTTTTGTAATTACTGTGGTATATTAGACGGATATAATTATATAAGCTGGGTGTTTCAGAATTTTAGTGTAAAAGTCAAATTGAAAGAGTGACTTTAAACACTTTTGCATTTATGTTGTCTCCAGAAAAAAAGTATGACATCGTCTTAAACTTTTTATGTACCACGTAATTAAAATCTGAGGAAGAATTGTTGAAACTGTATTATATGAACAAGTTTTATGTGAATATGTTACAGATTTTCGAGTTATTTTTTTAAACGCCACTATTCTTTTTCTACATTTTACTTTTTACGATAAGCATCACGAAAACGTCGTTTTTAAATGGGACATATTCTGTTCTAGAGATGAACAGTATAGTCAATACTTTTTAAGATTTCTGTTCTCACACTCGCAAGGGGTGTGCATGGGGTTTCAATATAATGTGTTGTTAAGGGGAGAAGCCCGTATAAACCGCTTATTTTTGTGTCAATTTTTAGGACATTTTTGAAAAGATACCAATGCGCTAATCCTTTCGTAACTTTCAGGGTACTTTATTTAATATTATATCAGGTAAAAAAATTTTGATAACAGTAACATTATAATAAATACAAAAGAAATACGGCAGTATCTGGAATAGTTTTTTTTACCGAGATGCAAATCGGCGCCGGTTGTAGCGTCTCTGGTAGTTATGTGAAACAGATCAATAAATTTTTTTTCAATTTATATGCCAATTGTAAGAATGTGAACCACAAATGGTGTAAAAAAATGCATATTTTAAAAATGGCGCAACTTTAAATATTTTCGCCAAAAATTCGCGTTTTATTTATTTAAAAACAGTAGTTAAAATTAATCATTTGGTTGAACATTATGGTTCATATTCTGAGAAATGTTATAAACTAAAAGTATGCAAAATTTGAAGCTAATTGATCAAATAGTTTTTGAGTTATCCTCGGGGCCAATTTTGAAAATGTGTTTTCGTGAAAAACACGTTTAAAATGTGTTTTAGGTATGTTCGGCGCTCGGTGGCGCGCTGACTCACCTATTGTATCGATACGGAGTTGAATTTCGGCCTATAACTTTGAGAATATATTTTTAAAAGGTTTTTGAAACGGTGTATGAATTTTTTTTTTAATTTCTCGGTTGATTTATAAACCTTAAAATGCGATTTAAGTGTGCTCGGCGCTCTGAGGCGCGCTGACTCACCAGGCTATATTATTAATACGGAGTTGAATTTCGGCCTATAACTTTGAGAATATATTTTTTGAATGTTATAGA
Organism: Andrena haemorrhoa; assembly: GCA_910592295.1. NCBI lineage: Eukaryota > Metazoa > Arthropoda > Insecta > Hymenoptera > Andrenidae > Andrena > Andrena haemorrhoa. The sequence continues at coordinate 27,766,333 of OU342940.1, read as the reverse complement.
AGCGATTTACGAAACACTTTTTGTTTCTATTTTTCGATCGATTTACACGATCTTCTCCCCTTAAACGCACAGGGCCTATTACTCAGAATTTTTCAAGAAAATGAAATTCCAATGTCTGCTTTTTCGCGGCTTGTGAACACAAAACCGCGACTAATCGGAAGTTGCAATCGCAGCTCAATAGGCTTGTATCCACTAAGAGTAATTTGCATGGATTAGAGTTTCTAACGATTAATCATGATACAGAGGAAACAAAAAAATAAACTATTTATTATAAAAAATAAAGTTTGGTAATATTTTTGGAAATTAAATTCTGCTAAATTAGGCATTCAGTCATGTGACAGTGAACACCAATCAGAAAGCACGACGTCACGCCGTGCAAAACACCAACGCCATTGTATGTTGTTGTTGACAGGTTCATACAACAGGTTATTTCGTATTTACCAGTTTATGTGAAGGTGATTCAGTTGTTCGCGATTAAGTATATCTTGAAGCACAAGTGTAATAAGCTATGGAATCAGGATTTAGCAAAGCAAACAGTAGTAATTTGCCCAAAATTGACGCTGTTATGCTTGGCAGATTTTTCGCGGCAAACAGTGACTTTTGCTCATCGGAATTCCGCAATATTAAAACTTCGATGTAAGTATACACAAGTGTAAAATATATATTATAAGCTTAAATAGTATTATATCAGTTTCATAGACCATAACCTTTTGTTATGACATAGGTATTGTAAGTTAATTGATACTGGTTTTGAGGTTAGATTTGCATTGTTTGGAACATAAATAAATAATTTGTTTGGCGTCTTTATAGTTGTGCTTTTACACTGGGGCACTATACAATACTTGTAGTACGAGGAATTCATTTTTAATTAAAAACAACACCGAAAACTAACAATAGCAATACACAGACACGATCGTTTAGTTTTGTTTTACACGGCGTGACGTCATACAGGACGCCATGACAGTCTGGCGCGTTTCCGAATCAAGTTTAAATAGGTATTTGAAAACGCCAAAACAATCATGTAAATGTACGATTTTTCGAAAATAAATACAGTTTTCGTGTAGAATAGACATGAAAATAATGTTTTAACCAATGTCTCAAATTCAGTCAACCAGCCTATTGCTGCGCCCTATAGCGTCAAAAAATTATTATACATAGTATGGGTTTAATTATATGCAAAACTTTAGTCAAACGGATGAGCCAGGTGGCACGCGCCCCCTTCATGAGTTTGTAAACTGTGTGCCTATATCATGACGTTCGTAAACGAGCAAAAGAAAAACCACGAAAACCCAGCGCAACACTTAAAACCGCAAGGAAACTTCGTATTTCGAAACTCCCTGATTCCCAGAGCGTCCTGTACATTCTCGGAAAGCGATATCCAACGCCCTGACGTCGCAGCAGGCGGCTGATAGAAAAGGAATAACCCCGCGACGGTAAGTTTCCAAGAATACCCGGGGACATTACCTCGCGATCTCATCAGAAAAGTTATTGCGATACAATGACCATCTCATGAATGATGCACGCGGCCACGGAATTATCAAAGTTATGTGGCATCGTATGGCCACGGCACACGAAGGACTCCGTGACACGCAAAATTGACCGAAGGGAAAGCTAAAAGAACGATGTGACCGAAAGGATGAGCAAACGCGGGAATGGAAAAAAAACGGGGTGGAAAAGAAAAGGAGGCGAAGGATGCAAGTGGAATGGAAATAGAGGAACGAGTGAAGGGGTAAGGAAGAGGGGCTGGAAAGGAATAAGTGAGGCCGTTAGGGGTAGGGAAAATATCTAAGATGTCGTGACAGCGAAGAGGGACCGGTACAGCGGGACCGGTACAGCGGATACATATAACGGGCACGGCGCAGTAGTTGCTGAAGCGAGACCCGAGCTATGCTAGTGAATTATACATGACACAGAACACAATCGCCCCGCTCGACCTTCCTAACTCGCCCGAAAACCGCCCCTCAACTTCCAACTGTCCGCATAGATGCCGATACTCGACCATCTCCTCGAGCTTCCGACAGGGCGACCTGTCGACCAACTGCTGCTTCTTTTCTCGAATTTCCGATCCCCCTGCTCGCAAGAGTCTCCAACAGATCCGACGACCTCTGCGATACTGTTGGTTAATCTCAAATAATTCACTAAACGTATACGCAGTTTTGATAGTAAGGTGAATGTCCCAATTTCTGTTCATTTAAGAGGTTACTCGTCACAAAAGAATGTGTAAACAATTTGTTTGTGATCAAAATTTGCAGAGTAATTGATTAATTCTTTAATAATAAATCAACCAGTCGAAAACTATTTAAGAAATATATTTCGAGATGTTTAATATATGTCCGTATTTCTGCTCACGAAAAATAGCGATGTACGTATTTCTGCTCACCATTTGTACCAATTTCTACTCACGTAATATGTCGTCTTTTCAGGTTAAAATAAGTTACATCTTTTATGGAGATGTTTTATAACACAACAGTAAAGCATAAAATAATGATAAACAAAAAATGAAATGCCTTCGAATAGAAATAGAGGTTACAGCATATATTGAATTGTGAGGTCATGTTACTAAAATTTTGGTGAGCAGAAATACTGACATGTCGGTGATTCACTTGACCCTAAACCTAATCACCTGTTTTCTACTTAAAAAAATTAAAAATAGTTAACAAATCTACATCCAGACCACAATACGGTATCTGTTGTTGTTATTAAATAAGAATTTTTACTGCAAAAACTATTTTCTGCCAAATTATCGAATGCCAATAGTGACCCTGCTTCTTGGCACAACCAGCTAAAACATGGTCGAAAAATCATGAGTCTCTCATTTTAAAAGTTTTTCGTTGCATGCTGCACTTTGATTAGCCTCAAGCTCGTGCAACACTCGCGTAAATGTTCAAATAATTTAGAATTATTTTGTTGCAACTGTAGTACAAACGTAACGCTTGTAATAATAAGAAAAATACGAAATGAGCAGAAATTGGGACATTCACCTTAGTAGGTAGTAATGTAGTTCGGGTGAACGAACCCAGAAGTTCGTAATGGTTTGACGAAATTTCGGATATTTACAGTTTGCCGTACTGACTGCGTGCGGAACCATGATTGATGATCATCGATGCGGCGTAAGGAATTAATGTTTTTTATTATTGTGTTTCACTATTTCATATGTATTTTATTTGTGAATATGCTTTTCACTGGTAAACAGTCTAAATCTTTACAACTTTACGACTATCTGGAACAAGTAGGATCAGTTTGCTCGTTTGAAAAAAAAGAGGCAAAAATACAATGAAACTTATGAAATTTTGAACATTCTGAAAAATACATGTCGCGTTCAAATATTCTGGAAAAATATCTGCACGTTTTAACACTACAGCTTTTCGAATAAAACATTAAAGTGTTGCCAACTAGCTTCAACTCTTTACCTTTCACCTAGCAATCATTCAGCAGCAGGCTGAAACTTTTAGTATGTGCAAACGCGAGTGCAATAGAAATTAATAATTCGAAACTGCTAAAAAATATCCTGGTTCCAATTTTCACTGAGTAAACAACGCTCATAAAAATATATCTCATCCCTCTCATGCATGTAGGTATGTGCATCCACACACATTCATCTTTTTCCAATATGTTACTGATTTCATACGTTTTTATAAGCCTAGGCTTTTGCCATTTCCTTTAGTTTTCATACAGAAAGAACAAGTTTATCATGTGTGTTATCATATCAATAGATCAAAATCTTAGAATTTGAACAAAGGAAATTTTCGAATTCGTCATAGGTAGGTAAATAATTTTGTTCTATTATATATACTGTCTCTAGTCTATTAAGTTTAATAAATCGCCCTAGTTTTGCAATATTTTTTTACATAATACCTATACCATGATCTAAAATATTTCCACGTGTTTGTAGTACAGTACCGACCAACAGACTGTCAACCAGTAGAGAAAAAAATTTTCTTATCTGTTAGTTCAATCTGTTAGCAACTCAGATTAATTTATAAGATGTTGATTTAGCCTTCCTTCCACTTTTCCCGCAGAAAAATTAAAGTAAATAAGGATAGGTATGATAACCCAACAAACAGGAAGCTAGGATTTAGTGAAGAAGTTATACAGTGTGTTATTTGCAAGGAATCATTTGACAAAGATTGGGTGCAGGGTATTGAATGTGAATGTTGGGCACATCTCGAATGCACAGATCAGGAGAATATTAATTACTAGCTTTACTACTCGGCTTCGCCCGAAATTTAGATTATGATTTCATAAAAAAAAATTCTTTAATTTTTTGTGAAAATAGTCACATTCATCTGGATTAGCTTGGCATAATGAGCTGGCACACATTTCGTGACCTTAGAGTTTATCATTCGAAAGTTTTTAGACGCCAGACGAACACACAAATACTTTCTGCTTTATATAGGTATTAAGTTTTTACTTGCAATATTTGTACAAATAAAATTTGAAAAAAATCTTCTATTTTGTACCAATTAAATGTCTTTTTATTAACATTGTTAATCATTTAGACCTAAAAATCTACTAATTTAATAATTGATCAGTACAGGATGAAAATTTTTCGTTTCCTAGAAATTACAACTTTTTTACTTTTGCGAATTATCAATTCTTATTATTAAGTTTCCAATAATTTATAATGTACCAATTATTTTTAACACAATCGGATTCTCTCTTTCTTAAAGACACCGAAACTGTTCGGGTCAAGCACCGAACGCGCACCGTGCGCCGAACGCTCGCCGCGAACCTGGCGCGTGCCGCGCACCGAACGCGCGCCGAACGAGCAAAAAATCGGTGCTTGCCCGATGTACATTCGGGGCGAATGCACGGGTGAATACGCGGCTTAACGGCTCGGCTCAAAAAACCGAGTCCCGCTCGGTGCGAACTTCAAGCTACTCGAATGTTTCTTGTCTCGAAACAGCTCTAGTCTTACACAGTCAAGTTGCTCTAAAATCGAGTATTTTTTGCGAATCAATTACAATTAGATGAAAGCAAGTTCAGACGTTTCCTTTTACACAATGTTTATTAATATCACCTACGCTAAAAAAATATCTTTTTTGTCTACATATCCATTTTACAAATGGCGCTACACAAGGTTGATTAGACTGTGTTTTAAATAAAGTGCCCTTTCCCCTTGCCCCAATATTAAGTTAAAAATAAAAATACAACGGTTTCCTTGGAATATGTTTCTCCTAGAACCTGCAATTTTGGAGGGGACCTGTGAAAGAAGAATTGAACCAACATTATTAAAATAGCAACTAGGAGAAAACGATTTGTACGATAAATGTCGATTGTCGGGGTGCACAGATGGCTGTTTTTTTATCTCGGAAACTATAGCTTTTACATTTTAATATTGAGGTACACTCCGGAATGAAATATATTTTGAATGTGCTGTAAAAATTTCAAGTCCATCCGAACCTCGGTTTTTTCACAATCAGGGCAAAACCACAGACAAAACGCCCACAGCGCTGTCATATACATGTATATAATATTAAAAAAAATTCTTCTACAGTTTATAGTATTAATAAACATTGCCCAAAAGTACTAGTCATAATTTGTATTCATCTGCTTGTAATTAATTCCCCCAAAATATTTGATCTTCTAGCGACTTGACTGGCAAGACACTGTTATTGTTACACCACAACAATTTATTTCCTACTTTCGACGTATTGTCTCTGTAATATGTAGTTGAATTTCTCAAAGTATCTTTTGTTTACGGGCACAGTGACTGCAATGAAACCAAGTTTACATCGCATTTAGGTTACTCATTAGAGGGAAAGGAGAAAGAGAAACTAAAGCTCGGTTCGTTTGGGGCAGATTAAATGCAACTACTTCCAGCGCGGACTGTTAATCCTTGATCTCATACTTAAGTGGGAAAGAGTTCGCGCGACGTAGACGACGCTCCTCCGTATTTTTACGAGAGCGCTAATGGTGTCGAAAGACCCTCTCTCGCCTTGACGAGAATCTACCCTCGCTTCTTTGCCCGTCTTAATTGAAAAAATATGAACTTTTTTGTCGTCGCCGGAGAGTACTTTGTTCCCCCTTAATACCACCGCTGTCTTACTTGCCGCGTTATTATAAAACATTGTAGTTTTCCGCGCGAAAGATTAAGCTCGGTTCTTCCACGCCATAAGGGAAAATTGATTTACGTCGTTTCGGAAGGGAAATACAATTCCACTGGTATTTTTTATCTCATTAACACGTCCTGCTCTGAATTTATATCTTACAATTTCTATTTTCTCGTAATTTGCTTTTCTTAGATATTTTTTGCATGGAACAGTTATGAACAGTGAGCTACAAGAATTTTTTCTGTTATGTACAATTATGTGTATATTTATATATTTTATTAATTTCGTCATTGATTTAAATTATACAGTAAAATGCAAAAGTAAATACACTCCCTTTAAAACAGAATAACTTTTTTAAAATGGGTCCAACCGACTTGAGGTTTTTTGAGAAGGTAGAAGGATTAGTTTACTACGTGACTTGTTTCGTCGTTTTGAAAAAAATTGCAATTGGTCGCAATAGCAAAAAAAATAGTAAAGGTCGCTTTTCAAATTTTTTATCTGAACCTGTAATGAAAATTCAAAAAACCCTCTTTGGCAATTTGAAGTAATTTGTATACATGTCTAAAATTTCATCAGAATCGGTTAAAGTAGCTCTGAGCTACAAACGCTGAAAAATCGCAAATAAGGTTGAAAATCGCTGATTTCGGAAATTTCGCGATCTTTCAGCGTTTGTAGCTCAGAGCAACGTTAACCGATTTTGATGACATTTTAGGCATGTATACAAATTACTTCAATGGCCAAAGGGTTTTTTTTTAATTTTCATTACAGGTTCACATAAAAAAGTTGAAAGAGCGACCTTCAACATTTTTTTTTGCTATTCCGGTTAATTGCAATTTGTTTCAAAAGTCGGTTGGAACCATTTAAAAATGTTACTTAGCTTTAAAGAGAGTACATTCACTGTTGCACCTTACTGTATTGTCACCTGCGTATGTATTATATATCTTCTAACACTTTTTAGAAAATAAAAAGAAAGCGAATCCTCGCTGAAATTACTCGCCATTGTTAGAGGAAATTAACGAAACCACGATTTAAAGTAAGTACATCTTTTCATGTCCAAACGGAGATATGCCAGTAAAATCTGTTCGTTTCCACAATCCACCGAACAATCTATCATTTCCTAATTTGTACAAGTTAATTAATAATCTCATACTTTCACAGACAGACTATTTAAAACACAGAAATTCAGTAAAAATTATGTATTCTCCTTAAAATACACCTCTAATTCATATTCCACTACTTCATTTTTATATCTTACGTGGGTCCACATAATTCTTTATCATATTATTCCTTAACAATTTTCTAAGTTATCAAAGAATATTTGAAAGCCTACAAACAGTAAGAGTTTTCACAATTTTACTGCCTGTACTTATTCTCCACACATCGATGGAAATAAAAAAAGAAAGGAGAGAAAGTGTATTCACGAAATAAATACGAGTGTGTCATGCATAGTTCAACGCTCGTTTAACAACGGAGGTACAACTTCCGGCAACCATTACCCCTCTTAGAATTTACAATCAATATTCACGATTACTAAAATTACAATTAGTATCTTCTTAGATATGCTTATGAATGACCATCTAATTTTTATGAATTGGTATATGATTCACGTCAACAGTGATTCAAATTAGAAATCGCACCAAATGTTGTCTTGGTTGCTTCGCGAGCAGATATTTATTAAAATATCAGGCATGTAAGAGTCACTATTCCACGTTTGGCCACTGCTTTAGAGACTAGTTAATGCTAATCCCAAATCCCAATTGCCGCGGCAGTTAAAAGACGACGGCGGTAGGAAAAACAAGACCTGACCGCCGCTAATCAAAGTGTTTGTCTTCGCTTAATCCAAGCTTAGCGGAGACTTAAATATTCCTTGTAAACTTCCGTCCAACGTCGGGGATTACTAAATGGGAGCAACGGAGGGTCTTGTCTTCGACTTAGCTAGAAAGTGCCAAGCTTGACTGTAATAGGATAAGACCGCCGAGGAGCTTTCTTCGTTGGTATATGCGCAACGCGTGCGATGCATTGCCAAAGAAAGCATTTTCGCCAATCTCCTGCGACGTGCGCGATCTGCACGAGCATTTTTAAATCTAACCTCCGAAACGCGTTGCGTAAATATATTTATATTATTTCACAAGATAATTGCGATACTGTTGATGTGTCTTAACGGACAAATGTATTAGAAAAAGAAGCTCTTAACGGAACATAAAAAAATTAAAAAAAACTTAAAACCGACTTAAAAAAACTGTACTAAATAGTAAAAAAATGTTCCCTTATTTAATCTACGACTCTCATATTTTTTAAGTCGGTGCCTCATCATTTGCACTGTGTAAATCTGGCGCCGACTGAAAAAAATATGAGAGTCGTAGATTAAATAAGGGAAATTTTTTTTAATATTTAATACATTTAATACATTTTTAATACATTTTTAATATTTGTAATATTTAATACATTTAATACATATTTAATACATTTTTATGTTTTTGAAGTCGGTTTTAATTTTTTTTTAATTTTTTTATTTTTGACTTTTTAGTTTTATATATATTGATCAACAGACGCGGTCGCGTCTGGAAGCTAATTCCCCTTCCCCCTCTGCCCATAGGCACACTGAGCGACCATGTCTCTATACACGAATGATAGCGAAATTGACAGGTTCCCGCAGCTATTTTGGCCTTATTATCTTATTTTATGACATATTCCCGGTGTTTTTGCACGATCAAGCGAATAATTTTTTTTTCGAACCCATTTGTCGTTTTACTTAATGTATCAAGCTGTTTGTCTAAAAGATACAAAAATTATTCTGAATTAATAGTTATCAAAATGATACTTTTAGGATTAAGAGTTTTCGTGACGTCACGTTTTCCTTCTCCACTTGACGCCAGTAGGTGTCGCCATTTGATAGCAGAATTTATAAATGTCACTTGACTGTCACTCAAGCATAACCTGCCAAGAGTTAGTTGTTGAAGTACATTTTTGAAATGTCATGATGGTAAAGAAGACCCTTTCTCCTGAAAACCGTCCTTTCCGAAAACCTTTTTCCAGAAATCTTAAAATGTCACTCCTCTGCCCTACCCCCCTCAAGTACATGGAAAAGACGAGGGCAAAGAAGAGTATTATTCGTACTTCTACCTAAGATATAGCTCTATGTAAAATTTCGTTAGATTAATTTTGTCGTTGTCAATACATTTCTATACTGATGTACCATCACGTATCATGCATGAATATGAACCGCTTTGAGGATGAAGACCGTTATGAAATAGGGTACTTAGTAATTTATAACAAATTATGAAAAAAGTGATGATATCTCCCCCCCCCATAAACATGACTCATGTATGAAAGAAGCTAATTCCCTTTAATTCACGAAAAAAGTTCACCTGCAAAGATTGTGAAATCAACTTTGCTAATTCCAATTGTACCTTTAATTCACGAAAACAATTAAAAAAGTTCTCACGCAAAGATTGTGAAATCAACTTTGCTAATTCCAATTGTATTCTCGTTCTCCGCTCGAACACTGATTACTCTGTCACTTTTTATACTTGACATTCCTTTATTGGCCACAAATCAATTCAGTGCTCAGATTATCAGCTTCGGTTGTAAGGAATTAGCGGGCGTTGTGTAAGAAAAAAACTATGAAGTCGACTTAAAACAAAATGTTCCATATTCTCCGCATCTCTCTTACAGTCTATATGCTGGCGAGTTATGAGGGGACAAACATAAAAAAAAGTCGTTTTTTTGAATTGCAAACGAATCAGCATAATTGTTATATTAGTAGATTAAAAAATCATGCACCTTTTTCGTTTATCATTTTCCCCAGCCCTAGTCATATTGGAGTTCTTCGACTAAATAGTTTTCCAACCAGCAATTTCGAAAGGCAATTTCATCCCTAAACATGAATTACGAACGCTAAAAATAATATGTGTCTAATCCCATACAGCACACTCCGTTGCATGAAGGTTGCAGGAAGATTCCATTTGCGTTGCCGTGCAATGTTTCACAGGGGCGGACATAGGATGATTCCTGCAACATTCCAGCAATGTTGCGGGGAAATATTGCAGAGCAAAGTCCCAGCAACATTTCTGCAACGTTCCGCAGATTTTCTAGCAATGGTCACGCAACGTTCCGCAGATTTTCCAGCAATGGTCTCGCAACGTTCCGGAGATTTTCTAGCAATGGTCACGCAACGTTCCGGAAATTTTCTGGCAATGGTCACGCAACGTCCCTTGCCAGCTTCGTCTGGCAAGCGTAGAATGTTAATGTTGTAAAAGCAGAAGCTGCAGTTAATTGCCGTGCGAGTAACTATTGGTAACTACTGTAAGAAACATAGAGAGAAGCACATGGCTGACGCGAAGACCGTAGGTGGGTGACAATTCGCAGTGACGGACGTTTGACACGCGAGACTAAGGAATCACCTTATAATTAGACGCAATATGGGGCAATGACGTGCACGGGGGTGGTGGATGCTAAGTGGTATGATGTTACCGAGGAACGATATAACACGGGAGTTGAGGGAAAAGAATAACGTTTAGGGGCACTCTTCCAGTAAAGGCCCTTTTCACACGAGACACTTCTGTGGTATTTCAGATATATTCATACACTGTCTACCCTTTTTTAAACCAGAGCTAAGGACCTAAAAGGAAGGTCTAGGATGTCGAAGATGGAAATGAATAAGTGGACGTCTCGTATGCGCAGGTGCGCACGCTTTTAGCCTTCTTTGCATTGGAATAGAGATGAAAGTATTAGTGAGGATGAGTATCGATATTGATTGATGTTATTAAAATCCTAAAACTGTATACAGGGTTCATTTTATTTTACATTGATTATATTGAACCGTTAGAGTTTTGCCCGTAGTATTAAGGTATTTAGGATGACATAGTGTAATTAATAATTGCGTATTCTTTACCACTAATTTGCCAGCTTTACATTTAAGTACAGTGGATGGCCAAATTATTATACTCAAATAAAAAGTTTAAGCGATGAAATAAAATAGATGTCTCGTTTTTAATGTTATAATATTATTTTTAATAATAGTATATGTATTTAAGAATGCCAATTAAATATATTTAGGTTCATAGGTTTAAGACTATATTGTACAAGAAATACAATTACTTAATATTTGGTGGCTCCGCCTTTAGCTTTTATGACGGCTTGGATTCGGCGTGGCATGCGTTCAATGCATTCTGTAACTACTTCCTGCAGTTTTGCAATATACTGCCATACTCTGCTGATATTCTCTATTATTTCTCTCTTATTTGTAATAATTTTATTCCCGCGCTTTTAAAAACAAATTAGATTTATATGTTGACAAATTACTTACAATGTTGCTAGACGTTGTAGCTAATCAATAGATGAAAAAACAATAACATTCTTACATTGTTACTTTAATTACACCCACGACTTTCACAGATTTGGCCGAAAATGTTTTGAGTAAAATAATTTGGCCATCCACTGTACCTCTGAAACATTTCTCGGTAGCATCGATTATTCTAATGCCTTGAGTTGAGAATTCAAATATATAATAAACATATTATTATTGTTAATTTTATGATAATATCCAAAAGATTGTTCCCATACCATTCGATATTACAGTTTTCATTTAGAAGTTAGTACCAACATTAATGTACACATTCCAAATGGAGGACTAAAAAATTCTTATTCAAGTCAAGAACACAAACTAAGTAGTTGCTTTGAGTAGGTACGGGGGAGTTGCCTATATCGTACCACTTAAGATATTTGACGTTATATTTCATATTTGGTACTAATTTGAACGCAAGTGACTACTGGATATTGTAGCTTGATGTTTTAGGCACCTACTATTATATGCTTAGCCTTTAGTTCATAACAAATTAATTTGTTATTAATCTTTTTATGACATACTGTAAAAGGTACGATTTAGGCAACCGATCTCCTAAATCGTACCCCTCGGTGTCCAAAATCGTACCTCTTGTAAAAAATAGCGTCAATAACAAATAAAAAAGAAAATATTCAACATAAACTAATGATTATTATATAGTTACATATACGTGTGTATATAAGATCACACACAGGTCGCAATAACCTATGTAAATGACATTTATACATAACCTATATGACGTAACCTATTCTCAAATCCTTAGTACGATGGCACCCACACTCTGCAATGACGCGGTGCAAGATTGCAATGTTGCACCAAAACATTGCAGAGACGTTGCAGGTTCAATCCTATGTCCGCCTTCGCAATATTGCAGGTGCGTATTTTTGCAAAGTTGCGGCAACATCACAAATATGTAGTCCTGCAACGTTCCGACAATGATTCTGCAACGAAACGGCAAAATCGTTGCCACTGGAACATTGCTGGTCGATGTGCGCGCAGTATTGCAGAAATATTGTAGGATCGTTGCCACTGGAACATTACAGTGGCAATATTACGGAATGTTGGAGCGTTGCTACTGTAACAATGCGCGTCAATGTGTGTGCAATATTGTGGAAATATTGTAGGATCGTGGCCACTGGAACATTGCAGTGGCAACGTGTGCGCAATATTCCTGCAATATTGCAAGAACGTTGCCACTCAAATATTGCACGGCAATATTGTAGTATTGTTCCTGCAATATTGCAATGCAACCTGCAATAATGCAATATTGCAGCAACGTTCCAGCAATACTCCTGCAACGAAGTGTGCTGTATGGGTAGTGGTACGATTTAGGAAACAGGATCAATTTATTTCTAAATACCGATTTAAACTTTATAATGAACGGAATATATACATAAAATGAATGTAAAATATTCTACATTAAACCCGCTTTTAGAAAAGTACAAAGATACAGTATTAAACTGCATTGTTTGATTATTATCAGCTAAGATAAACTGGTAAAAAGTTACATCAATCATACCTGATTTCTTTAAATGTTTATAGCGCGCACAACATAGGGTGTAAGCTCCAAAGGTTTTGTTTCTATTTCTCATTTCGCATTTACTTGATATTTTTATCATCAGATGTCGTTTATATTCATTAATTACTGAGAAATTGGTGAGCTACGATTTAGGTGACCAGTACGATATTGGCAACTCTCCCCTAACATTAGTTGTATACTTTCTTGTACGACATTTCTGTTATATTATAATGAATATACTACGACACTTTATATAGATTATATTACAAATCCAGAATATAAACATTTGTAAACATTCTTCGCTGACAAAAGGAGTCACCTGGCATTACTGTAATCCTTCTAAACCCTCGATACACGCAACCGGATCTCCCGGAATCGGAGACTTTCTCAGGCATCGAAATTGTTCGCGATTCACAAATCAATTACAGGGTTGATCCAGCCTCTGCCGCTGGTTACGTTCGGCTGTGTAGACTCGGGTCGCGGTCGCGTAGGAAGCGTATTGTTGTGCCATAGCGAGGCGATATAGCTGGAGGTACCCCACCTACTCTGGTTCGGCTCACTCCCCGGCGTGTGCCTGGCTACACACGTTAAGAGAACAGGAGAAGTGTGTATGTTTTGAGAGCGGTATTATATCGAGCATAAAGAGCGGCCTCGTCCCAAGGGAATGCAGCGTGTGCGTGCTTGCATGCTCTATTCGCGACCCCCCAACTTGGGACAAACCCCCTTCTCGACGACCCTCGCCGTTCTACCTCCTCCGCGACCCCTTCCAACTTTCCTCGCTCCGCTACAAGCGTCCCCCTTTCGTTCTATGTGCCATCACACCGGCTCCCTTACCCTCGCCGCCCCACGCCGCCCACCCGTCCCCTACCTTACCACCCCCCTGGGCCTGTGCACCCTCGAAATGGAACCGAACAGGTTGATAATCTCCGTATAATACAAAAACTCGTACGGCCACCCCATGTTGATGCAGTCTCGCCCCTTGTATTCTTCTCCTAACCACTTCAAATCGCCCGACTATACCTCTATCCCTGTCATCTTATTAACACGTCCCTCCCGCCCTCTCGCTCACTCCTCAAACAGAGCAAAAGTTGCCCACCTTAATGACAGTTTTATGCGCGGACTTCTCGAGGCGGAACGCTGAACTATAGTGTTATTAATTATTGACGTGTTCGCGAGGAAGGATTAATACGCACCTCGTGCCAGTAACACATAGATGCGTGAACCTCTTCGATCCGCGCAATACTCCGCAGTGCCTAAATTCAAACTTGTCCTGCTTCCACTGGGCATGTATATCGCGTGCCTCCGACTGCAATTCGCGTGATTCAAATGACGGTATTGCGGAGCGAACAATTGTCCGACTGTAAACTACACTTCCTTACGTCTCCACAGTATCAAGCCGGCCGGGGGGTAGACCGATTGCTGGCCGTATATAAAACTCGAAGGAATGGCCAATTGAAGCGGCGGCGGTTTACCCAGGGAATTGCTGAGGGTCGGTCAGCCAATACTCTTAAAAGATTAACGTGTTTCTTTTCTAGGTAGTGACGTGACATTAAAAGAAGAGTAACTATGTTGGCCGCCGTAGTAGTTGGCTGTTCGGACAACCACAGTGCCTGATGTTGCCCTCTGATTCGGTAATCTGATTGGTCTTTCGACCGATAGTCTTTGGCCGGGGTGCACGGCTACTCGCTGGGCTGCCGGTCGTTCCGCTTCTTTGTTGTAAGTCCTCCAGAGTCTTCATCTTTCTCCAATCTACGCTCTCTTCTCATCACTCGCTTCTCTACTCTACCCCTTTCTCTCGACCCCAGTGTCTTTCCTTTTTCTAAGCGATAACGCGTGACGTTCTTCAACTACTCTTTCAATCTCTCTCCACCTCTGTCGCCCTTTCTCATCCTGCTATTCTTCGGCCTTCTTCTCCTCTTCCCTCCGCCGGTTTCTTTATAGCCGTTCCGGCGTTTCTCTCGTTCCTCAGCCACTCCGACCCCACCTGCCCCTAGAATTTCCCCATTCCCTCTATCTTTACGATTCCCTCTCTCGCTCTCTTCCCTTCTGCCTCGCGTTGCCTCTCCCGCGGCAGTCAGGCTGCGTCTCTCCGTCGCCTGTCGTCTGTCTACACAGTTAAGTGCCCCGCTTTGATTTCCGCCGGCAAACACTGTAAATTCCTATTGACCCGTCTGCCGTCACGTTATCACGTTAAATTAGTCGAAAGTAACGAGTATCGACTGGCCGTAGTTCTCTGTACCTATATTCTTCCCCATTGCCCGATATGGGTCTTCCGAGGGTAATGCCTGCAAACTGTACTGACCATTTGTCGCGATGCAATTTAAAACTGTGTTTCATTTTTATTTTGTCATCATTACAAAAGGTATGAATACCTAAAAATGGTAAGATTCTTAAAACATGTAGAAATTATTAATGTTTAAATCGTCGATTTTAAATTAGTGATCAGAAGTAATATCAATTTTATGAAGGACTATCGTCGTGATTTGATTTGATTATCTAGGAAAATACATTTTTTTAAATTTGCCATTTCTACAATTCGCAGCCCTGTTTTCTGCATTGTATAATATTCTTATTTAAATAACTTAAATGCCATAAGGAAATCGAGAATTGTGATTTTAAACACTCGATATTAGGCCAAACTTCTTCTTAATTTTAATTCATGATTTCAAATAGCATAATGCTGGAAAGTGGTTTAATAAACAACGCGTTACAAACATGTTATATCAAACTAGTTATCTGCAAAATATTCATTTCAGTACAAAAAATGAACTACGCACCAGATTTCTTTCTACACACATCCTACGATTTTCTCTAAAAAAGAATACATACTGTTTTTTTTAATTTGTTTAAAAAGTGACCCCTTTTTGAATTGTGTCACATACTTCTCCCACGTCCTGTATTTTCTTAATTACATTTTAAAACGTGCGACATACTCAATACACTGTAATTAAACTTAAGTTATTAACTCACGCTTTGATCCTTACGAATCGTTTCTACTTACCATTGACTTAAACATCAGCATAGAACACGGTCGAAGTGGAAACAAATTTATGAGGCGCAAATTGAACCGTCATAATACGTATCGGCGAAGGCTATAGTTATATACGAATCTCGGAAAGTTAAGGAGAAGACGGAGCATAACGGTACTGCGTGACAGTGTCTCCTAAATATTCAAGCGGAGCAGGTACCTAAAACTTGGCAGCTTTATCTCGGCATTACTCGAAAATTTATTCATATATAATGAACGGCTGAATAATGTAGGAGGTTAACCCCTTGTTCTGCCTCCACAAAGCCTACACGAGGAAACTGGGAGCTTGAATACTGCGAGGAGGAGATGGAAGAGTAAGAAGTAACAAACGCGGTACCAGATTATATTTAACAGCTTGGGTGGGGTCTTCAGATTGGGGGAGAAATATATTTTCCATGGAATTATGCTGGGATACAAGGGAATTAAGCGTACCATATTTGATTATTACCCTTTTAATCTGACTACAGGCCAAACATTTTCTAACCCGAGCTGCGATCGAGCGATTATATCCTGCATCGTTAACCAGTACGCTCATAATTTAACCAGAACGGCGCGGTTTTAAGGAGGATTCGTTATGCAGCTGAATCAAAAGTGCCTACCTGCAAATTCGTATACAAACTGTGACACTCGCGACTCTTTTAATAATTAACGAGTTTAAATAAACGTGTGATTGCTTTATAGCCATATCACGAGTTTAACGCCATTTCGAATGAATTGACATTGGTCGAAGGTAGTGGATCCGCAAGTATATTCCAGGGGAATCCTGCAGAAATTGAGGAATATATTAATCCGAACAAACAGTATTTCAAGTATCAGAGTGCTAGCAGGCTTGAGAGAAAAGTGGTTTCAAAATGGTTCGAATGGTTTACGTAATTTCTTCGGAGTGATAAGGAATAGGTAAGTACTACTCGTTGAAGATAATGAAGATTGAATTACGAATTGGTAGTAAAGGAGAATGAAGGATGATTGTAGAATAGGGCGGAGCGATACTATATAGGCGAAAATTTAAATTTGAATTTTCAGTTGACCTGGGTGCGAGTTAGTTGTCTTTTGATTTACCAAACACAACTGTAAACAAGTTTTGGAAAAATATTCATGTTTGCAGGTTCCTTTTTCTCTTAAAAATGTAAAAATTCACAATTTGAATCTTATTTTTTACATTTTGGAAATTTAAATTTGAATTTTCAGTTGGCCTGGGTGCGGGATAGTTGTCTTTTGATTAACCAAACACAACTGTAAAATAATTTTGGAAAAATGTTCATGTTTGCAGGTTCCTTTTTCTCTTAAAAAAGTAAAAATTAACTATTTGAATCTTATTTTTTACATTTTGAAAATTTAAATCTGAAAATTCAAATTTAAATTTTAAAAATTCGCAATGTGAATCTTATTCTTTACATTTTTAAGAGAAGAAGGAACCTGCAGACAAGAATATTTTTTCAAATTTGTTTACAGTTATGTTTGATCAATCAAAAGACAACTATCCCGCACCCAGGCCAACTGAAAATTCAAATTTAAATTTTCCGCTCCGCCCTAGGATTTATTAAGTATCATTATTACAGATTACATTTATGTAAATATTTACCGATTAAACTAATAATTAGTGAAGTTACCAAATAATAGTTTTAATGGCTATGACTGCTTTTATTTCAGAAATCAGAATTTTCGTTTACAGCTAAATGTTGTGAAAGAAACAATTAACCTGCATTAGCCAGCAATTTTGTGATCCTATTTTCAGGCAATTTCTGAGCTCATAATTCGTCACATATTTTTAGCCAATCTACGTGATTTCAATCCAACATGCTTCGTTGAAAATATTTTCATTTCTGCTTGATTCGAAGCTTTAAATAACTTAAGCACTTGTAATAATCGATACAATAATTGGATTACAAACATCAAATCATTCAGGTATAATTAACTATACCCCAGACCTAATTATACTTTAAAAATATAGTTGAATTTATTTTAAAACCGACTTCCATTATACTACTTCGACAAGTGCCTCAATAGGGAAAGCAATTATTGGTCAGTTACTGTTATATAATAACGATAATAATAGTATTATTATTATTAATATCTATATTCATATTAACAATAATATTCTTGTATTACGGAAAATCGGGGATATATACGAATTTATAATACATAATACTCCCTTGAATTTCGCAGAATCAGATCCATTCGCAGAAGAAAGATCCATACGGAGCTTATATACACGCTATTAAGCGTATAATAGAGTGGAAGAGGGCGGCGAAATAAATCCGTTTCCGATACCCTTTGTAATTTGAGATGATCGGCTTGCCTCGGCCGTATTGGGACTGGAACTGGTCTCTTATATGTGTCACCAGGAAGCGGTCGTAATCTGTGATGTGATCCTCCGGGTGAAAAAAGGTTCCGAGAGGACCGGTTCAAGTGGATTGTGAAGGAAGAAAGATGAGAGACGATGCTCGTGGGAAGAGAAAGTACGTCGATTCCTCGGTCACTGTGTTTTGGGACTAAAATTGATTATCCGATTTTTCTAGCCGAGAAAACCCAGCCAACAAAATTCACAAGGATGTCAGAGGGGGTGATCTTTCATGGTGAAACAAACTGAAACTGTAAAATATTTCCTATCGTTTTCGAGAAAAATAAATTTGTAAATGTGCCGAACATGCGAGCAATTTTTGTTTAAATTTTGTAATAATGGCATTGAAGAGCTCGACGCAAATATTCCTCTACTGTTTAAGCAATTAAAGATTCCTAATACACTGTGGTAGATTTATACTTTAGTGTACACAGTAGCATTTTAAGCAATTTTTGTAATAAAATTTATCTTAGAAGTAATTATCTTACTCTGTTTTATGGAACCATCTTGATTAATTGCAGCCTATATTAAAATTTGCTAGATTGAGACTTATAATATTTATAGGCACGCGTATTTAACAATTTGTTTAAGTTGTTTTCCTGCATAACGGAACGGCAAACAAAGAAATTGTATGCTGCATTCTTAATCGCTTTTTGCTTGAACGATCAGTTCCTTCTCATTCGTACTCCGGTTACTGTGGTGATTCAACTTTTTAATGCATTTTTTTTAGACATGTATTACGCAGGCGAGGTTATTTTCTGAAATAATTTTAACACAATTTTTTTCTACTGTATAACGTTGCCTAATAAATATGAAATATGCACGGTACGTTTCAGACTTGGTACCGCACGGTATGACCACAGTAAAAATTATTAAAATTTCTAGCATTAAAAAATTCCGTTTCACGCAAAGAGTTACTATAATTCATATAAAATGTAGATACTATTTTATAACGAATGCAAAATACTTTTACTACATAATTCTATTACTTTTTGTGTATTATTTTACCATCTCTTCAGGCAGTTTTCTGAATCTTCAATAAAGATTAAGGATGAATACAGTGGAAAGTTATTCTGTCACTTATAAATGGTGGTAATATGTATTACGATTTTATTAATATAATTTTTTCCGAGATCTATTGCTGCAAACACGGAATAATGGCGAATCTTAAAAAAGTATAAAGTACCATTCGAAGTAGGGTTTATACAAAAACCGACTTTTGAAAAAACCGGTTTTCGAATTCCACTATTCCTAAAAAAACCGGGGAAACCCGTTTTCGAATTTTCACAAAAAATATAATTAAAATAGAAAATAATATGAGTACTTATTTTAAAAATGTGCAGTTTTTTTAATATTTATGGAATTAGAAAAATATAACAAAATAAAATATACTGTGTCTGTACAAAACCAAATAAATAAAAGAAAATAAAATAACTAAAATCTGTAGCATTTTTGAGTTCCTTTATATTTCTGGATCTACAAACATCAGCACAATAAAATACATTGTATACAAAACCAAATGGAGAAAAAACTAAAATATAAATCTTTATTTCATTTAGTATCTTTCTTCTGAAAATATGAACTCATGAAGATTAGTTTTACAGTAAATTGTTACGTACTACAATATGCTTGTGTCCGAGGCGATTTCAAGTCAAAATGTTAACGTTTTTAATCAAATAATTAATTCATTTTTCCATATTAAGTCTAGTATATAAAACCGGTTTTCGAATTTTACAAATTTATGAAAAAAAACGGTTTTAAACCCTGTTTTTAAAAACCGACAAACCCTAATTTGAAGGTTTAGAATTGAATAAATGTGAGACTGTGTTCCTAGTAAAAAAAGAATGTAAAGCAGCTGTGGAATAAATTGAAGTATGGAGATACATGCAGAAGTTGGAAAAATGTTCTGCAAAGCATGGCATGTGGTATTAAGTATTTACTGACCTACACTAGAATGGTAATTTAGGAATTCACTAAATCTAAAGTCAATAGAACTTCCCTGAATTTTGTATTCGTGTATTTTATTTTCCTGTAATTTGTATAGGTACCAATGTACAAAAATTTAAAGACAGAGTTAGATGAGTAACTACTGAAGTGAAAAATTTCTGACAAAATCTTGTTTTTACCTTGTGTATCTTGTTTCACAAAATGATACATTTCATGGAAATAAATAAATAATGTATTAATAATCTGTAACCCTTCGTGGTCACACTGGGTGTATCGGACCCCAGGCATTTTTTTCTTTGCCAATATTTCTGTAAATTTGTTATCCTTAATATTAGAATTTAAAAATTTAATCAATTTTAACAAAAAAATCGTTTTCTTCCACAACTATTGTTTCAACTACAAATTTCATCATATCAAAATTTACATTTCTAGAAAAAGACTAGTAGAGAATGATTGTATGAGTATTACGAATGCACAATTATCATCCAAAAGTTAAAAGATTCAAAAATACGAAAATCGTAACTCAAAAATGGTGGGACCAATTTGTGGTTATAAGGTGTGACCACGAAGGGTTAATAAAGCATTCGTATAATGATATACCCAGAACTGGAATGGGAGGATTCACATCTATTCACTATATAATATCGCGACAAAAGTTCACCAATCACAATATCCATACCACTAATCTAGAATACCGTCAACTGATTATTTTGTGCTTTACATACTGATAAAAATGTCTCTAAGAACATGGCACTATGCATCAAAAGGATGAAAAAAGAGAAACGAAAGATGATCACCGTCTCATGGATTTTTAACTATCTATAAATAAATAGGAAGGACCTGTTCGAGGAATCTCTATGAACTCAATACCATATATTACTCACCGAAGGTAGAAATAAACTATAAGTAGTTCGACACATTAATATTCCACTCCTAAGTAGAACCGATTCATTACTAGTCAGACAGCACCGCGGCAGGCATATGTAAATAGAAACGCCATGCATTAGTCAGACGTTCACTCCAATATCACACTGCGCAGTAGAACTGGTTTCTAACAAGTCAGGCATTCACTTCGCTATTGCCTTGGGCAGTAGAATAATTCAAACTGATCAGACATATTCATTCAAGTAATATGTATACATATTTAAACGGATGCATTATAATTTTTCCATGAGCACAATAAACTTACTGTTTAATAATTACGCCTCTTTCATATCACAAATTGAAAAACCAAAATATACCAATCTCTGCCTGGTATTTCAAATACTGAGTCTGTGTTGCAGATAGCGGTGCAATAAAAGAACATTTATCCACAGATAAATAAGTATCCTGTTGACATGCACAAATTTATAGAAACAATGTACGCATCGCTGTGTACAGTGGGCGATCAACGAGCTCAAGATCCATTCAGAAGCAACCGAGGAACAGCCTAACAATAAGTATATTTCAAAGACGGAGAAGGAACGAATAATGGCGCTCATGGGAAGAAGAACACTACGTGGCTTGCCGCGTACGATATAGTCGAGACATAATGGTTGGGGTAGAGAGCTTGAGGGGGGTGGGGCTGGTGAGCGGGGTAGGGGGCTACAGAGATCGGTACAAAGCTTGCTAATGGACGTCCATTGCTCTCGTCAAAGATACGTCTACTTATCAGCTTAATGGGCACGTATGTAAAACAGTAGAAGTAGCGCACGTAAAAAAATATAATATCACATTGTGCCTTTAAATCGGCAGAGAGCGAGGCGGCATGTTGCCGCAGATCCACATTAAATGTAAGATGCTGGCAACGAATCATAATAACTACATAGCTAACTCTGCGAGTTTACCTGCAATAATTCTCTTTAAACGCCTATGCTCAAAAGCTAGAAACTGGGAGAATTAAAATAGAAGGTAAATAGACAGGAGAGTTTCAATTTAAACGCGTCGCAGGCCCAGTTCTACCCGTTGTTTTGATACCATGGGTATCCAAATGTATCAAGAGCGATCAGCCTGAAGCATCAGACGCGGTGAGAGTCATCCCTCCGAGTCCAAAGTCGATCAAGAAAAATGTCCCGCTGAACTTCATTACCGACCGAGGCAAAACGGTGATGTTGGTGAAAGAAAAGGCACGGGCGGGGCGGGGTGGGTGTGGGTAGCGGAGGGGTGTCTCGCTTGAAATCCCTGAGACGATGGAAAACGGCAGAATAGAAAAGAGACAGAGAGCGGGAGAACGCAGCGAAGGCCGCGCACGGATGCTGCGTGCTTCTCCATTTTGTCTTAACGTGGTGTATACGGTTGCTAGGCGACAGCCCTTACGCTCCATTCATTTATAATTCAGCAGCCAATGCGGGCCACGCGAGTCCGCACCCTCGCTCAGTCATTCGGCTCCGCTCCGCTCCGCTCTGCTCTGTGAAACGCTGAAACAGTGCCTCCGCGGTTTATACAGCGCACGCACCTTCGCGTGCACGCATATTCCTTCTTCTTCGCCCCACCCGCCTCCGCAACCCCCATCTTTCCGTTCCCCTTTCGCCTACCGCGCCCGCTTATTTCACCCTTAACTTCGCCCTCGCGCTCTAACCCCCGCGCCTGTATTGCCAACAGCGTTCACGATCTTGCTTTATGCACTTTTCCACGGTTTACAGTCATGGACAATGTCTCGCGCTACCTTTCCCTTCCCGCCAAGGCGACATTTATTCTGACTGGCGTCTCTATTCGGTTGCATGCTTTTTCTTTGAATCCACAAACGCGGTGGTCCGCTGGAGGAACCAACGCTGGAAGCGGGGCTACCTGCCGCAGGTCCCGAAGTGAATATCAGCGATATTTGCAGTAGAGTTTTAGAAATTCTGTTTCATAGGTGTAAGAACTTACGCTGCTAGATGCTGGATTCGTTTGGTGAAACTGGGTGAGTTTTAAGTGTGATTCTGCTGTAAGTGGTGAAAGGTAAGCTGAAAGTATAGAATAATTTGGTTCTGCAAGATATTTTTCTTAAAAAATATGACTTCCAACTTCAAACGTAGGTACGTGTATGAGGGAATGCATGGACGACTGAATAGACATAAGCCTTTGTAGATTGAACTTCAATTGAAGACCTTGCAGCAAGAGGGGTGCAACTCCATCTTGGCCAGTTTCGAGTAAACTCTAAAAAACTGTTTGTAGACATAAAAGAATAACATTATCCGTGGAAATATCCTCATCCGCGGTCAACACACACTTGGAAGCCTTCTAAAAAGGCTGTTTATAAGGTGGGACGTAGTTGCGTGTTCGTATTGCACAAAACCGTAAATGGGTGCAGGTTCAAAATTTGCAATAAATCGCTCATTTGTTATCGGGTTTGCACCAAACTTGCGTCTAACGATGTAGATTCCTTTTTACGAATACTAGGGGTCAACAGTGTAGTTATTGGCCACCTGGCAGTGATTGGCCTTTTTTTAAAAAACAAGAATATTAAGAAATAATGTACATTATGCCTTTTATAATGAACGTATTCGGATACCTTGCACTTTCATGCGTCGAATGCAATCACTATTTTGCTACTCGTTGTTAAACTACGTGTAAAAAATAGACAACTTGAAATCGATGCTTGAAAACTACAGTGTTTGAATGAGGAAGATGACTGCAACTTTTTCCCACCCGTGACGCCACCAGCACACATTCACATTTACACAATACACAAATGAAAAAATCGCGCGTAAACAACTCACACATACGCACTCAGGCACAATCACAATACATGCGCTAGTGGCGCCACCTGCACCGAGCTTTGCGTCATCTTCCCCATATAACCATACGGTTACATCAGGCAATTATTGGATAATTTAATGTATTTAGGATGTATATATAACTTTCGTATTCGTTATATAGACAAATAAAGGTTTAAACTTTATAAAAAATGGTTATTTATTCATTAATATTATACATCATTGCAAAAATTATAGGTGGCCAAGAACTGTAATGAATATAATGTCTTAGGACAGTCATTGGCCACGAGGCCAATGGGTAGCTTAACAGTCAGAGCAACAGTGAGACAGTTCTTTGTTGTGATTTTAAGAGGTTAGGTTTTAAAAGAAAATGCTTTTAATACAATGTAAAACGCTGTTAAAATAAGGTGCAATACTAGCTAATATAGAAACATTTAAGTAGAAAAGGTATTATAGGTATTATTTTATAATAAGGTAGGGTATATGTCACATATAGGTTATGAAATAGTGGCCAATAACTGCCAAACGATCAGCCAATCATTGCCTTCGCCTGGCCAACTATGTTTTGTCGCAGGTAACGTATTCTCTGTAAATTTTTGTGGATCCTTCTACTCTTTTTTTAAACAAATTCTATTTCTAGACTATTAGAGTCGTTTACAGCTATTAATACTAATTGTGTTCTTAAAGCTATCAAAATAAGACTTATAATTCAACGCTTATGTGAACCTCTGACTTAGATGGCCAACAACTACACTGTTTACCCCTACACGTCATAATTTAAAAACTATCAAAATTGGAATTTCACCCCTCTTGCTGCAAGGTCTTTAATTTCATCAATTTAAAAATGGATCTTAGCTTCAAATGGTTGTTTCAGGCTCGAAAGTTTCTACTTCCAGAACATTCTTGGAAATAAATTGAATTTCGTCAACACGTTGCTTCTTTATTGAGTCTAATAGCTTCATTAATTTATTAACCGCCTTCTACTACCAGCAGCAGACTTTACACATAAATCGAATTTTGAAGATATTCAAGTATTATGTAAAGACGTAAAAGCAGTCTTTTAATTCTTATTTCCCAAAAAAGAATCTTGAAACTGTTTGCCAAACTGAACTCCGCGATACATGGCCACAAAAGTGAAAAGCAGAAAAATGTGAAAGTCGAACGAAATAAATGTTCCTCACAATTCAATCCTCGTGTCCCTGGATATGTTCCTGGCGGAACATCCGTGAGTTTTACCTGAACGTATGATTGCACTCAGATTCTAAGGGATAACTCTCGGCCGGGTTGGCGACTTGTGACAGAAAGGGTGGCCAGAGAATGGGTGGCTCGATACCGACGGAGCCGGTTCGATGTATGCGTGGAAAAAGACTTTAATCCGAGCGTCAACAGAGGTATTACCGAGCATCGGTGCCCCGACTCTTCTCATCCCTTCATATTCCCACCTCAACTCCCTTTAACCCCGACCATTGGCTATGGTATGGAGCCTAGCGAGCGAAGCGAGGAGTTGCCATCCCCAACTCACTCGCCTCATGCCGTATTCATGGTTCATTATCATAGCGAATCATGGCCCATCAGCTTTTGATTGTCCGCCAGCGTTGTTAGTCCTAACTAATGCGACTGCAGTGACCACGATACCCGAGGACATCCGGAATGTTGTATTAGAGGATAAGCATCATCCTTCGCTCACGATTATTACGTCTTCCTCGCCGACTCTGGACTTTCTTTTAATTACCCCCTATTTTTTTATGAAACTTTGCGCCAAGTTCGGTTCATTGTTTTTCGCCACAGGCTGTCAAAATAGGGAACATCTGCACACGCGTTAGAGGGAGGAGTGAAAAATATATCAATTATGTGGCTTCAAGGCATGCTAATCTTTTTATTTACTCATTTAAATTTTTTGTGAAATTTACTTTTGCCATATTTCTAAGATCGAAAATAAATTCACCATGTGAACCTTTACGAAACTTGAACTTATATAAGATAAAAAAAGGTTGTATGATAAAAAAAGGTTAGAAAATTGTGTATTTTATTAAAATTTCTGGAAATAGTATGGAATTGTAGTTTTCATTATATGTCCTTACTGTGGTTATGTGAAAGTTAAATAATAGTTTCTATTACTCATGCAAAATCGAATTAATTTCTACTACTTTAGGAGTTATGGTGGAAGACATTTGTTTTTGATATATTAATTCTATATAGTCTACATTTAATATTTTTAATTCAGTTACAATTTATGAAATTCTGTTATTTACACCGTATTATGCTTTTCATTATCATCTTTTTTCGTATAATAAGATTACTGCAGGGAAAGAACAATTTGCATTACATGTTGTAATTGAATTGACTCCCCCTCAGTAACAAAAGAAATTAATCCATCGTGGAAATTAACCTTCTGATCCTATTTTCAATGTATACAAGCGATTTTAAATGATAGCCTAACATTTGTTCAAATAACCTACGGCACTGTGTTTCGAAAAAATTGAAAATTGTTTAGTTGTATGTATGAAATCAATCAGTTTACATTGAGGAATAAGAACCATATTACATCACGTATTCTTCTGACTTTTCTCGAAGACGAATCACGCGGCTTTAAAAGTAGGATCTTCTTTAATATGTAAGCTCTTCCTTTAGTATCGTATTCGATAAAGAGATGTTGCTATGAAGTCAGACAGAGCATTTTATTCACTCTTATACATTATGCTGATGCATATCCATTATTCCGCTAATTCTGATTTTCTTTATTCTCTTTAGATATCTACAAGCCTCTGCAGTGCAAAACACGCGATTTCTTTACAACATGACCTACCATTTTTACTTAGGTACCTACAAATTTGGTTGTATATTTTTGGAAGTATAAATTCCCTTTAAATTGCAACTTCATCATTATGCATTATATTTAATCAATAATTACGATACGGAGTTAGAAATACGTGTAATAAAGGTAATTTAAAGGAGAACTATATATAAAAACAAAAGTAAGAAACATAAAAGTGTGTGATGTACATCCGGAAATTAAAAAATACTATTAGATGAACTTAGAGCACAAAATACTGTGACTTTTTTATTTTTCATAATCCAAATTTTTTGGATTGTTCTTAACTAAAAGCCTTTTATTTGATGTTAGAATGGGAATCATTGTTATCATAATATTCGACCACATAGATATCTATAGCAATTATAATTCAGAAATTAAATAGTGTCAATTTTTTTAAATAACACAAAATTTAGTGGTCTGAATTGAAGAATAATATGTTTGAAATAAAAAAGTATTCGATTAAAGATTAATCATCTACAGTTCTACTCACAAGGAGAGTTTCCCAGGTCTCCGCCTGTAAAAAACAGATATACGTTTCTTTGGTTTTTGGATATGTTTAGAGGACCGAAATTTAACAAGGTAGGTATCTCTTTATTTTGGCCGGTTTGCATGTTTAGGGGGTGAAACCACCCCTCAAATTTCATAAGAATAGGTGGTGCCCGCCTCCGATTGCTTTGGTTTTTGGATATGTTTAGAGGACAGAAATACATATAACAAACAGGTAGGTATCTTTTTATATTGGCCGGTTTGCATGTTTAGGGGGTGAAACCACCCCTCAAATTTCATAAGAATATGTGGTGCCCGCCTCCGATTGCTTTGGTTTTTGGATATGTTTTTTCATATGAAGTTTTACTGAACACAATTTTTTACCCCTATGAACTTTAAGGGGTGGTTTCACCCCCTAAACATGCAAACGGTTCGAAATAAAAAGACACGTATTTCTTATTTTTCAGTCTTCTACAACATATCCAAATATCAAAGCGATCGGTGGCGGACACATGGGAAACTCTCCTTGCCAGAAGAAAATTTAAAAGGTGAACATTGACAAAATACCGTAATTCGAAAGAAGGAGACTGTTATCTCAAAAGCGATATCAAAGTGACACCAACGGGATAAGTAGTCCAATATTACTGTTCAGTCATGTACCTATATACAGTAAGGTGCAAAAGTGAATACACTTTCTTTAAAACAGAATAACTTTTTTAAAATGGGTCCAACCGACTTGAGGTTTTTTGAGAAGGTAGAAGGATTAGTTTACTACGTGACATGTTTTGACGTTTTGAAAAAAATTGTACTTAGTTGGAATAGCAAAAAAAAATAGTGAAGGTCGCTGTTTCAACTCTTTTATCTGAGCCTCTAATGAAAATTAAAAAAAATCGCGAAATTCCCGAAATCAGCGATTTTCGACCTTATTTGCGATTTTGAAGCGTTTGTAGCTCGGAGCAACGTTAACCGATTTTTATGAAATTTTAGGCATGCATACAAATTACTTCAATGGCCAAAGGGTTTTTTTTAATTTTCATTACAGGCTCAGATAAAAGAGAGGAAAAAGCGACCTTCACTATTTGTTGTGCTATTCCAACCAATTGCAATTTTTTTCAAAACGACAAAACATTTCACGTAATAAACTAATTCTTCTACCTTCTTAAAGAACCTCAAGTCGGTTGGACCCATTTTAAAAAAGTTATTCTGCTTTAAAGAGAGTGTATTCACTTTTGCACCTTACTGTACATACCTAGAGCAAACTACACAGAATTTAAAAAATTCACTTAAACACCGCGGTGAATAATTTTTTGCACGCCACGATTGATTTATCCGCAGTTGAGGTATTTCAATTCTGTGTCAATAAAGCAATTTCAGGAAACGCTGTAAACGGGGGAAAATGTCGATCGTACATCGCACGTGATATAGCGTGTGAAGTCGCCTGGTTAGACGGTCTAACTAAGTTGGCACCTCGGACGGACGCCAAACGACCTTTTCCTCTCTGTCTCCCATCACTGCACCTTGACTCCTGCTCGACCACGGTTTCACATTAAGTATTCACGTTGAACCCAATTTGCGTGCAAGGAGTGTTCCAGGAAACTGAGACCGCGGTACCATTTCGAATTCGCCAAATTCCGAAGAAGAGAAGTGTCCAAAAGCTCATTTCGAAAGCGTCCGTCATTCGTTACCAGAGACCAACAATGGGTATTGGAAAACTCCACATTAAATACTGATCTATGAAAAATTCAAAACGTTGCAGTCCTAAACGATTTTTAGATTTTAATTTTTAAATAGTTTTTGATACCAGTCACGAATCTTGTGTATGGACTCTAGATCTATTTCTCTTTGTATGTTTTCGTGAACATTATGTGAAGGGGTAGTAATAATAGTAGCTGTTGTATAACTATGAAGAATGAACAAGTAAGGAAAGAAGCATTTAATTATTAACGTTCCTATAATAAATAAAAGCACTTGCGTAAATTTGTGTGAAACAAGAGCTCAATGTTTACTTAATATGTAGGCAGACATTTCGATACTATCTTGGCAAATAAGAAATTTATTTGCATTTTTTGAATTATTCAATTGAAGCAGTATTACTAAATTGAATGCATATTTCATTTCAGAATTCCATTACCTGAACAGTGTTCACACGTTCGTCGCAACGAAGAGATTTACTATTTCTTAACTCCTTAATCTGAACGTAAACTTATTTGTGTGATGCAGTGTTCAATAAGACAAATATTAAATAGGGTAGAATTTCATGTAAACGCACCAATAAATGAACACTTAAGGCTAATAAATGAACACTTTTATAAAATTATGATTGGAGCGCGATTGATTCCACGTGCTGCAAAAATTGTTTGGATATGAAGGAAGAAATGAAAAGAAGTCTCTAATTAATTAGTTGCTTATTTTAATATACTTATTTTACTCATTTTAATATACAATGTCCATTCACTGGTACGTGTTCATTTACTGGTACATCTACCCTACCTAACTACATCCGAATTAAAAAATAGTACTTTCGTCCATGCCATTTTTGCAACGAATCATCCGAACATTTATTTCGAGTAAACATTTTCAATTACAGAAGCGGTATTGTTCGTGAATTCCGAGTTCTATGCAGCACTCTCTTTCTTCTATGTATTCATTCATTCTATGTAACGCCCATGTGACGGCTGACAGAAGTTGGTAGCACTTTCCGCTGTCTAAAATGATATCCAGCTGCAATTTTAGTCTGATTTCTGATGCGAGAGGGTTCGAGAGCTAGGATTTTCCTCGCTCATCCCACTCGAGTCTGCACTCGAAGAACATCCCTAATGGGAACAGGCAATGGGTTGGGATGGGTTGACAATCCGCTAATTACTTTAAAGTAGTTTTCAATTCTCCAAGCACCGCCACGGTTATCGAGGGTTGCGAGCCAGGAATTTCAGTATCTTTGACGTCTGAGCGCTGTGTTAGGGATACAGGCAGAAATTCTACATTATATTCTCTATTCTGAGTAAGAAGTTCCTACGTTTCCTGTTGATTTCTTTGTTTCATAAGTTCCAAAATATAAATAAACAGGTTATGCTTAAGTCTCTGCTATTTGTTTTGTAATTTTCTAGGCTGGGCACCTTTTTTGTGCAAAATGTAATAATTACACTGTTAAATTTAAATTTGAATTTTCAGTTGGCCTGGGTGCGGAATAGTTGTCTTTTGATTAACCAAACACAACTGTACAAAAATTTTGGAAAAATATTCATGTCTACAGGTTCCTTTTTCTCCTAAAAATGATCATATTATCATATAATCATATAATTATTTTTAGGAGAAAAAGGAACTTGAAGACATGAATATTTTTCCAAAATTTTTTATATTTATCAATTTTTCATATTATCATATAATCATATAATTATTTTTAGGCGAAAAAGGAACTTGAAGACATGAATATTTTTCCAAAATTGTTTATATTTATAAATTTTTAATATTATCATATAATCATATAATTACTTTTAGGAGAAAAAGGAACCTGAAGACATAAATATTTTTCCCAATTTTTTTTACAGTTGTGTTTGGTTAATCAAAAGACAGCTATTCCGCCCCCAGGCCAACTGAAAACTCAAATTTAAATCTTCGCATATATAGTATCGCTCCGCCCTATTCGACATATTATATTATGTAAAGTTACTAACAATGCAATTGTAGTGGTAAAAGACGTTTGTCAGGCTATGGAAATATTTTTTTCAAATTCTGTCACCGAAGCTGGTTTAAAAACTAAATAACCTTGAAAACCTACTTGAAGAAGTTGTTCAAACAAAATCAGAGAAATTTTATACGAGAGGAATAGATGTGAAAGGATTGCAGAAAATAAGGGAAAATAAAATATATATTCATGATTAATCTCAAACTTCTGGCATGAATTAATACTATTAGCCTAAACGACCGCCGTCGAAACTATCAATTATATGAAATAAAACATCAATTTTTAATCTGCAGATGAATACATTTTATCAAAATAATTGGTACTGCATGCCGAAACATGTTTAAAGAGGAGTCGAACATTAAAGTAGGATGATCTGGAAGGATAACAAATCATTTCCGTAAAGCGAATCATTCTTTCCCAAGTTATCGGCTCATTACCCTTTATTCGCCTTCCGTGGTGCGAGGATCGCATAAATTTATACTTAACGGGAGCATAAAGGTGTGACAAGGAATGAGTTCCGAGACCTTGACTTAAATGGAGGCGAGCGTACGGGTAGTTGCTGCTACTCGTTGATTATTTATTCAAAGGGTATTACGGGGCTCCACTAATTATAATTTATATCGTGGCAGTAACAACATCACATCGACCATACAGCTTCAGAGGTGGCACCATGCACGCGAAAGTGCCAGGAAAACTTTCGAAACGCTGTGCGCGGTAACTACGGCTTTGTTTATATATAAATATGTATCTCCCTGCTCGTCGCAACTACATTTAACAAATGGTAAAAATTCTTCCCACCCGTGCCTGTATATCCCTTCTTAAATATTCCTCAATTCTTTAAATAATACTCAAGAAATCAAATTTTAATCGAGCGTAAACATTAACTAATATTTCTCTTTATATTTGCAACGTAACATAAAATTTTCACTCATAGGGAGACTTTCAGCGCGGCGATAAAAGTCTCTCACTTCAGAACGTAGTATTACCAACAAGAAAACTGGTCTTTCTCTCCGTCAGGTGTGCCCTACGTTAAATTCCAGTCACTCGATTTGCCGCCAGTCGAAAGAGAAAATTGCTCAGGCACAGATTTGAACCGACTCGCGAAGTCTCGGGGCTGAAGGTTCGCCATCCCGATGATAGATAATATTTGAAAAGTAAGCTAGGAATTCAACAAACTCGCGTTCCATCGGAAACACGAAAATCAGCCCCGGCCGGCGTGCAGCTTGATTTCGATCGAGCTCCACATAGGTAGACACAGAGACTGTGACAGGCACGAGAGCCAGAAGCATGTTCAGCCAATCAGCGGTTTTTCCTAGACTGGCTGTCATTCAGTCAGCCAAGTGGAAGGACAGGAACGGCTTGTGGTTCGGCTTTGGCATTATTCATTATGCAGCTCACAACACGCCGTCACCTGCCACCGCAGTCCTGCATACACAGTCAGCCTGCCATTGACCACATACGTGTGCCCACGTCTGTGCATGTGCCCACTGCTATATCAGCTTATATCTACCAAGAATTCTCTCCTTTTTTTTCTTTTAGATAACACCCCGGTTTCCCTGTCATCCGCGTCGATTCGCGTCGTTGCGCTGCTGAAACTTATTAGCCACGGGTTTCGGTCGAAATCGTTTAAATGGTTTACTAGGTTTCCCCGGCGAACGTTCCTCCAGTGAGGGATCTCGTTCACAGGGATTCACTGCTTTAAAAGTAACTGGATCAGCGTCGCCTGGTTATCGAGTTCTGATCGGCGGACACGTGTATGCAACATGGAGCTCTTTGGTGATACAGGGCGTCCGATGGTGAACACATTTTTTTGATAAAGAGAAATTGAGACTCTGCTGAGGATGTGAAGGAATGAAAGGCGCCACTTCGGGAGCAGCGTAGTCAGTTAGGATTAGGGAAGGAAGTTCTTCGGCTGTCTATCTGTGACGATGGAGGACATGTGGATTTGAATTAGGTGCTTTAAATGGCTTACATTGATTGAGTGTATTTTTAACCGACTTCAAGGAGGAGGTTACTCAATTCATTAGGTATGTATGTTCACGCATAAAGCCGGGAATCCACCGGGAAGCTAAGTTATGCTATGCGATGCTACGCTAAAAAAATTAGCTTCAATACGTTCTTATGGAACCGTTTTCACCAAAAGCTAAGCTAAAACATAGCATCGCATAGCTTAGCTTAGCTTCCCGGTGGATTCCCGGCTTAACTTCCGCATAG
The DNA here is from genome assembly GCA_910592295.1 of Andrena haemorrhoa. Classification (NCBI taxonomy): domain Eukaryota; kingdom Metazoa; phylum Arthropoda; class Insecta; order Hymenoptera; family Andrenidae; genus Andrena; species Andrena haemorrhoa. Next base: position 27,733,227 of record OU342940.1, on the reverse strand, counting down.
GTGCACCGATTTCGATGATTTTTTTTTATTTGAAAGAGTATGAAGAGCCGGTGGTACCGGGTTAATTTTTTTTATTATTATCTAGATACTCTAGAATTATCTAGAATTCCAGTTTTAATGTATGTTCGCGCATAACTTTGTAACGCGTGGACCGATTTAGATGATTCTTCCGTTATTAAATGGAGTATGTTCACCAATTGGTACCATGATAAATGTTTTTTAACCGACTTCAAACGAAGGTAACTAGAAATTCAAACATAATTCACTTTTAAAAAAAAATAATAACCGACTTCAAAGGTGCGCTAAAAAGAATAGAATAATTTTTCTTTAAGTCGGTGCCAAAATAGAAACAAAATTAAATCAATTTCTAAACCTTTATCAATTATAGTCTATTAGCACACTTGCGTGTGGAAATTACAGCGCGCAAAAATTTAGTGGAACTTCACGCGTTCAGCCAATTTAATTTTGTTTCTATTTGGGCACCGACTTAAAAAACAATTATTTTATTCTTTTTAACGCACCTTTGAAGTCGGTTTTTTACTTTTTTTCTAAAAAATTTATCTAATACGGATAAAATGTTGGATATAAGTTGTAATAAATAATGTAATAATATAATTTCATGTAAATGTGTCTTTTTGAGTTCCCTCAAACGTTAACTGATATCCTCGTCTTGAATACGCGTCTATATTTTGGTTCACCCATTGTTGAGGTTATGAAGTGAAAGTTGAAAAAATACAGTGTAAATGTCTGTGCTTAGCAGCCTTTAAAGAATGGGGTGCCATGCGTCCAGGCGATCGTAATTATAATCGTATTATGCAATTTTTTGGTAGATTACAAAATTGTACTATGTAATAATTTACATTAAAATTTTTAGTCGCCACTTAATTCTGCTTACATATAAGCGAAGAATAGGAAGCTTGTATCTGCCAGAAAATAACTATTTAAAATCATCTTATTTCCTAACAGAGTTTCTCGAAAATAAAGCCCCACTTGATGAAAAGTTATTCTGCATCTTTGATTTATTTTTTCATTACCGTATTCTGCTAATTCTTTTACAGCTTTTAAAATCGATTGCCCTGCCAAAAAAGTCGTCCAAGAAAAAATTTTGTTTCATATTTTCGATTTACTTTTACATAAATCACCGTTTCTACCCCTGTACCATACAAATTTACCAATCGCTCTTAGAAATTATGCTGAACCAGAAATATCACATGACTGCAGCATCACACTCAATAATTAAGGAACTATTGCTAATTATGCTTGCCAATTTCGGTCAATTTGTCGAGTCTGGGCTTTCTAGATGAATTTCTACCTTCGTAACTATTAATTATACTTACATTTTTTTAAATCTATTCAGGAACCTCCGAGCTCTCTAAACAGTTCTTTGTAACATAACATGTAACACTTTAAATATAAGAATTGTTCAGTTCCTTGTGTTTCGTCACACTACCAAAAGAAAACTAAAGTCGGGTATATTAAAAAAACTGTAAGGGCTGATTTCACCCCATTCAGGGTGAAATTCCGCAGAAAAACGTTGCTCCTTTCATACCCCAGTATGCTCTACATTCACACGATGTTTTATTAAAATCAGAATTTTCGGGTGGTGAACGTTTCCTTGCCAGGAACGCCCCACGTCGATTGACTTGTAACATTTTACACTAGACTTCGACACCTGTATACACCCAGAATAAATGGCAAAGTCACGAATACTCAGAATCGATGATATTGTTTCTGCGCCCACGTAACAGTCATCGGTGGGTCGCGGGTAGGCTCTCACCTTTCGAATTGACCAAATCACAATATTCCATAAGCTGATTGACGCATGAAAGAATAGTAAGCCGTGGAATAGATAGGCGGCCCCCGGGGGGAGGACGGATAATAGGTAGGAACACGACTCGGATTTTGGTAGCGTAGCTTCCGTCCGCTGACAGGGTTCCCCTGCCCCGCTTATAGTGGCAATATGTTTATACTAGACTGATAATGAATTCATGCTGTGCATAGGGCAACCTACTCGTGAACAGGTTGCAGCAGCATTACAGATCGGATCGCGCAGATGCTCTTTTGTCGGCAGATGAGTGAGAGCCCTGGGGATAGCGGTGGATGATATCAGATCTGTCGGGGTCGAAGTAAGAATCAAGGGAATCGGAGGATATCCGCGTGTGTGTCGTTCGTGTGCATGGGCTCGGCCGAACGCTGGCGCATGTAGGCGCAACCGGGGGATCCCACGGGTCCCAACGGGGTACCATCCTCGGGGCTTAATGACAACTCTGACTATTCTATACCGCTCAAACGCTCGTTTGCGCTTGTTTGTATGTATTATGATCATTTGTACTTAAGCGGGTGCACACATACTGGCCTAATCACACGAAGATTTCCTTCCATCCTCGTCGTGCAGCGGAACGAAGCGACGCGAGAAGCATACGTTGTCGCCGCTGACCGAGTTAAGTAATATTCATGTGAAAACAAACGGGCATTCAGATGATTGCATTAGCTGGAGACTTTGATCTATCGAATGTTGCACACTTGCGTTGTTTATAATTATTGAACGTAGGGCAAACGCACCAATAAATGAACACTTAAGGCTAATGAATGAACACTTTTATGAAATTATGTTTGCAGCGCGATTGATTCCACGTGCTGCAAAAATTGTTTGGATATGAAGGAAGAAATGAAAAGAAGTCTCTAATTAATTCGTTGCTTATTTTAATAACTTATTTACTTATTTTAATATGAAGTGTCCATTCACTGGTATGTGTTCATTTACTGGCACATCTACCCTAGAACACTTTGTAAATGCTGATTGCTACAAAGGCTGCATCATGAGGTAAACCTGGACACTTTTGAGTAACGTTGTTTGAAAGAATCATTGAATGATTATTGTGAATAGTAGGTATTTTACTTTATTTCAAAGTTACTGTCGAGTATAATCTTTTAAATTTAAATACTTTCATATTGTTTCGTTTGAAGAGGTGATTTTTGAGACAATAATTGTCGAACTGAGATTATGAAATTACGAAGAAGCTTATTAATGGTACCACGCAAGTGTTTTAATTGCATAAAGAGGCTATTTTGAAAATTGCATTTTTTTAGAACTTCACAGGAGTATAGATGTAATACATACAAATGTTATTTCAATGTAATACAGTGGCATTATTTCTTAGAGTCCGCACTTGATTAATACAAATAATAATACAAATTGGTATAATATGTTCTGGTGTTACTATAAGGTGTTATGCAAAGGCTAACAAATTTCACACGCTTTTTCGTACAAATTTGCGAATGCTGTTAAAGATGTTTCATATTTCCCAATTACAAGCTATTGTGTCACAATTACGAAATGGTTAATAACATACCCGTTTTTGTGGTTGTCCTACATTTTCCATTTTCTTCACGCTGCATTTGCTATACAACTTAAAACATTTCTTTGAAAAAATATGATTTCTGATACACTTGAACTAAAATGATTTTAAAATGCCTGTTATATTTACCCATTCATTTTTTAACAATATTCGAAATTGAAATTTATTAACGTTTTATTGTTGAGATTTTTGTTATAAATAATTAGAGATGTGCCGACTAAGGATTTAGCCAACTAGCCGACTAGTCGCCAATTCCAAAAGTGGCCGACTAGTCGGTTAAGCCGACTATCCTAGTATACTAGTCGGTACGTCTCTAATAGCACAGTTATAATACTTGTTAAAAAAAGAGAAAGAAAAATGGGTAAGCATTCACAAAAAGGAAGCCGATCAATCGGCCTTTTTTGCCGACTATTGGCCGATTACAAAAATGGCCGGATAGGCGGCCAATAGATAGTCGGTAAATCTATATAAATAATAGACTGAAACGCTATTTCAATTCGTTATTTCGTTTTTTTATCGCAAATAGAATCTGTCCAGGCCTGATCTCAAATAGCCATTAAACTAACATCGATCATAAAGAAAGGAAAAAGAAAATCAATTTGTCACTCATGAAAGTTAAGTGTATTTCGTTTTCTATTTGAATTAATATTTTTGCTTTGTCAAAAGAAACTGTAATTTTTTATAGTCGTCTACGAAAGGGTTTTAAAATATTGAAAGAACAACATATATGATTCTGGGCAGGCTTGACAATCCAGGAGTCACTATAGGCATAATGCGTAATAGATATGAAAATTGTGCGATCTAGAAAATATTTTATATTTAAACAAGTAATACATGTATCTTACGATTTATATTTATATCAATACTATAGTAAATAAGAGTATAAATAAAAGTAATATTTAAATATAATTAAAATAAATCCTTTAGTTCCCATTGAATTGAATGTGTAGAAGGTAGACCATAAATAATTGTTTTTATTCAATTAAATATGTAAATTAATTTTTATACCCATCATCTATACGCCTGCCAAATGGACGAATTAAAAATAACAACATGAGAAATTTTGGAAGTTAATTTCCTCATTTGTATTGAAATTAAAAAATATTTTTTATAGCAAACACCCTAATTTTTTTCCAATGACATCTGACTTCACCCGATAGGTACAGAAATGTATATAATTTTTGTGAAACGTGTTTCATCGCATCTAGTGTCAGAAACGTGCACTTAAGGGACATATAGAAGTGTCTCTCAGAAGTTAAACTGGTTTATTTTACATTCTGTTCATTCCTCAATTCTAGTACTTGGGCATTTGATGCAAAAACTCCTGCTCTTTCTTTATGGAATACATCATATTGATAGACTACTTAGAATAATAATAACGGCAAGAAATATGTTGAAGAAGTTATATGAAATTCATAAAAGAACGTTCACTTACATTGTATACTTTTCTATTACACCGGAGAAAATATTTCGAATGACATTAAATGGCACTCGCCTTTGGAGAAAACGGAAGTATGATGTACTCTGAAGTAATTTAACAGAAAGTTATTTTATTGGCAAATGATTATATTATCCATTGTAACTAAAAACGATTCCACCAGAAAAAACCTCGTGTGATAAGTTACCATTTGTAGGTAATGTGTATAGCCACAGACAGGGTATAGGCATCGACGAATATACCTGGTCTGTGGTATTGCTGCAGCGCTCGCTGAAATCTGGAAAACGGTCCTCACCTCCCCCTGTCGGGGCATCCCTGGATATATGTATGCGTCGTGTCGGGGATCCTCCCATAGTATGACCGAGAGTGCGATTCTCCTAGACGCGAAGTCGATAGGGATTTGGCTCCAAGAGCAAACCTCCTCTCTCTTGATGGTCGATACGACCACCGGTTATGGCATGCTTTGGATGGGGTATCGGTTTGGAATTGCGGGCTCGTAGAGCTCCCTGAGTAACCGTCGGAGCTAGTTTTTACGACCCGCGCGATGCGTCTTCGGCATGGAGACAAATTTGGTTATCCGCGGATGCAACGTCCTGCTTCAAGCACCGTCACCAGCAGGCGGGTTCTACAGGACGTTGTGGAAGTCTTGAAATGCGTTGTCGATATCGAGAAAGGGAGAGAGGCTTGTAGGAAAAAATGTTAATGAGGGTTTGTAAAAGAGAAAAGGTTTGAATATATATATAGACATAATAACTAATATTTATTATTACGACACTATTTCTAAAGTACTTGAAGGCTTAGGTTAAAAACTTAGCGACTCAAGGAGTTTACTGATTTGGTTGATAATAGACTGGTCGGAGTTTGATGATCGAGTAAATGCTGACGAGGACCCGGCTTAAGGGTCTTTTATACTAAACTGCGAGGCCGGGAGAGGCGATCAGGGGCCAGTCGCCTCGTGGCCCAAGAGTGCCACACGTGACGAAGTACGGTAGCGATGGGTCAGCGGGTATCGTCAGTATTCGTCGACCCACGGTCGGTAGGGAAGTAACTGGCTTATTTCACAGACCAGGTATAGGATAGACCAGTGGTCGGCAAACCGCGGCTCGCGGGCCGCATGCGGCTCTTTGCCCCCTTGAATGCGGCTCTACCACCACAGACCAGGTATAGGATAGACCTATCACGCAATGTAATTTTGTGTCACACGCTCGGGGGGCTCGCGAGCCCCCTTACCATTTTCGTGCCACGTGCAACATTACCGGTGAAGTCTCAACACAGATTGTAACGCTACGCATGGCAGGAATTAGAATTCAAGAAGTAGAAATTTAGGTAATTCGAAACCCGCGATTTACAAATGATTCCTGTTACAGGAATGTGTCCAGGTGTCTAGCAAGTCCAGTTGGAGTAGCCAGCGTTGTGTCCCCAGAGATCCAAGAGACGCAGGATTAGAAATCGAGGGTGGATAGCCACAGATGAGCCGGAAGGGAATTGTGGCAGACAAAACTAGGAGATTAGGGAAAGAGTGCACAGTAAACACACCTGGGAGAGTTACACTGTAGAATGTATTCAGTAGAAGCAAGAAGCTTCTAAAGTAGGAGTCAAAATTATGTAGATAGCACTAAATAAAAAATGTTTCAGTGGAAAGAAGCTACTGTCTTATACACCCTCCTTCACCCCTAGATATTCCCTTGAAGTACTACATCATAGAAGAGTTGCAAAATGCCGAGAGCGGCAAAATTGGTGAATTGGTAATTTTTGAATATTACATTTTTGTATGAAACAGAAGGCTTTTGTTATTAAGTTACATTCATTGCCGAAAATTATATTTTAAAATAATTATTTATAATTAAATATAATGGGCGACAAAAATCACATTTGCCCAGAGCGGCGGAAGAGCTGGTTCGGGCCTTGAAACTACATGTGTCCATCCGAGGGTTCGAACACATCCCCTGCTGAGACACGTGTATGTAGAATGCGTGGGATGCATAGCTGCAGTTGCGAAAGGTGCAAATTCGGGAATCAGCATTGCTACGTAAAATTATTTGGGGCTTTGACGAATTTCAAGTTAGCTGGGAGTCGTTGGAGCGAGACAACAACGTCAACAACCTCTACCAAAGTCGCACCACCGCCGAGCGATGTAACTTGTCAGTTTAACTTTACCCGCGACAGTGATCGGATCTCAGTGAACGCGTGTGCATATTATTTCGTGATATCTCGATTCGTGGATTAATTTCATCGATTAGTGGACCATGTGGGAGCTCGCTTAACAAGATTCTACTGCAATTCACCCAGTAGCTAGAAGACTTCTCGAGGCAACACTTTTCTCGAGTCCTAGCATGAGTCCCCAGTATTGGAAGACTTACGGAAAGTGCAGTTTGCAATGTTTGCATAGCTACAGCTGCAAAACGTGCAAATTCTGCAATCAGAGTTGCTACGTAAAATTATTTGGGGCCTTGACGAATTTCAAGTTAGCTGGGAGTCGTTGGAGCGAGACAACAACGTCAACAACCTCTACCAAAGTCGCACCACCGCCGAGCGATGTAACTTGTCAGTTTAACTTTACCCGCGACAGTGATCGGATCTCAGTGAACGCGTGTGCATATTATTTCGTGATATCTCGATTCGTGGATTAATTTCATCGATTAGTGAAATATGTGGGAGCTCGCTCAACAAGATTCTACTGCAATTCACCCAGTAGCTAGAAGACTTCTCGAGGCAACACTTTTCTCGGGTGCTGTCATGGGTCCCCACTGCTCAGGGACATTTAAAAACGTGCAGTGCTTTGTGTTTAAAAACATGAGATGGCTGTGCGTGTTAGTAGTGTCAACGCGAGTGTAGAGTCAGTGTTTTACGCACCTAGAACTATTTAAGACTAAGCACCGGTGCTCAAATTGCTTTTTGATCGTGAAATTAAAGTGACATATTTGTGAGTGTGATACATTCTATTCGATACTACTCACCTTGGACTGTGAACCTGCTGAAGCGGCTGCCTGTCTGCATTCATAGCATTGAGACTGTGTTCAACGATCGGTGAGTGGTACTACATTTTAATTTTTTCAATTTTTCTGCATTCTATTGAACAAATGATTGCTGTACCGAGCACTGTGACCACGATTACATACTTAGTACTCGTTAATATGTAGTAAGATTAACGCGCGTGCTTCCAAATGTTTAATACAGACAAAAACAATATGTATATAAATTTCAAATTCGAGGTCAAAGTTCTAATATCGCGGTTTAAATATTCCAAATTATTTTTCTTGAATTTTATAATCAAAGCTTGATGCTTTGAATAGTATCAACTACTAAACCTAAAATTGTATACATGACGGAAGAACTTGCACGCGGCTTAGTTTCAACAAGCCATAGTTCTAGCAATAAGTCTTAGTCTAAGAACTTTAGACGTAAGACTTTTTCCAAATTTTCAAAAATGCATTGGTCGAATATGGACCAGAAATATTTCGTAGAAATGGGTTACTTTCGTAGGTACCTCCACGTTGGTGTAGCCTGGACTTGGTAACGTTTTCCAATGCATTGCGTCTTGCAAAACGTTATCAAGCTGAAGCCTACGATCTAGTTTACGGGTCCAGATCGAGCCAAACTTACATTCGGTGAGTATGGTTCTGTCTGGACATCTATTCAGAAATGCACTTGCGTACTTCGAGCGACAAGCTTCTGTTCCACCTCGTTCTTTTTAAATATAAGAGTGCCAAACGCACTCTTCTAGAAATACAATTCGCCTTCGATCGCTGATTTCGATTTCGCGCATGGTGTGCTCGCCCTTCATAGGCCGGCTGTGCTGGGTACAACTTATTACGGCTTTACACAGAGGACCATTGTTAGACGATGATGTGCGCCAGTTCGTGACCATTCTGATTTTCTAGTTATCGCGCCGATACCGGGCTTCGGTCCACCTCGGCCCGCTCTGTGGTCTCAGATGGCTCGTTCTCGGTCAAGCTCGCCATGGCTGTATACAGTCGTGATATGGAGTACGCCATGTAGAAACGAAATTTCGGTGGATCGAGGGTGAATGTTCGCGCTGCGCCGCGTCTTTCGGTCCTTTAGTAGTTTAGTCTCTTTTGCAATCTCAATCGGGAGATTCTTAGCTTTCGCATATCCCTCGAAAGTTACGCAAGTGCATATTTGCAATAGATTATGCCACTAGGGCCCATTGTAAAGAGTGCGATAGGCTAGATTTAAGGGTGGAGTTATGCTTGCTTGTTGAGAGTGACATCTTTTACTTTTGCTTTCGCTTACAATTAGCTTCACCGTGCATCGTATCGTTTCCCATCTAATATACTTTTAGAGACTTGGCATAGTGTCTCTTTTATTCCTTACTTTCAATTCTCTTTACCTTTCTTTCCGGAAATATAATTCGCTCTCGGGAGAGATCTTGAATTAGCACAAGATGCTCGGGCACGATACACTCGCCTGTGCAAATTGTCGGCTTTGTGATGGGAGCGCGTATTGCAGCTGCATGTGATTTAATTGTGAGGCGGGCTGCTGTGATTCTGACCCCTCAGGCGCGGCCCCGAGCGGGGAACTCCCGTTAATGGGGGGGCTGGATGAATGGTGGTACCGTATTAGCGTTTTGTCTGTGCAACTGCAATGCGTGAGTGTATCGAGCAGCTCGAGATCTCTCGCGACGGCGAATCCGTGTCCGTGGGTCAATTATTTTTCTATCTCCGCAATGAGATACTTAGAGTCTATTTGTCACTTGAAAGCAATGCAAGCGTATCTCTAAAATTTACGAAAGAAATTGTAATGGGATATGTGTAGAAAGATCGACGAGAATGTCTGTTACGTGCGCATGTTAACCCTTTGGACTTTAAAGTAAAGTCTTTGGAAAGAATTCTAGTAGTCTTTTACCTTATAGTGCAATCACGGTCCAAAGGGTTAGTATACCAAAGCATAGTCTGTTATGCTTATTCTGCGAAAACTAAATGTAGAGTGGCGTGTGTGGCTGCGAAACTTAAAAAATTAAGCCAGGCGCTTCTAGTTTTAAGCGCATCATCGAAGCATTCGCCGAGGGATTCGCCGAGGGATTCGCCGAGGGATACGCCATGGTTTCCTCTGTTGAATTCTTTAATAAAGATGGGGTTGCCTGATTTATTTTATTTCATGCATGTCTTCTACGGGTTTGCATCATTTATTCGATTTTATGTATTGCTTCAATGGTTTTGCCTCATTTATTCCCATTTTATGTATTTTCCTAGTTTTCCTAATATACCATATTTGATTATTTCAGCATTTTTTCAAAATAGTGAAAAGTGATAGTGAAAAGTGACAGTGAAAAGTGACAGTGAAAAGTGACAGTGAAAAGTGATCGTGTAAAGTGACAGTGCATGAAGTATTTAAGGCCCCATGTAAAATTGCGAAGTAGTCACTAAATCATTAGCTTTGTTGCTCGTTTGTTGGCTCCTCATCCATGATGAGGAGGTCGCCGCTGGTTCCTTTTCCGGAAGCAAGCGACTGAGCATGGAATCGGTATGGGTGGATCGGTTCCATCCCTTGGTGTTCTTGTCCAAAGGGAAAAGTTTCGGGCGTAGGGGGTGTACCTTTTGATACACTGCCTGCGTAAGTCACCCGGTCCGATACCCATGCTCCGTGTTAGACGGCTCAAGTCAGGTCACGCTTAGTGTTGCTCCTGGCGAGTCGCATCGGTGCCCAGTCTCCGTGTTGGACGGCTCAAGTCAGGTCATACTTAGTGTTGCTCCTGGCGAGTTGCATCGGTGCAACGGGAATCGTCTGGGAGGCGCTGAGCGCTTTTCCCTTTCGACTCGGACAGCAGGGTGGTAGGAACTGCGCCGTCCAATACTCCTTTCATGCTTACCGTTCGTCTTTCCTTCTTTCTTGAATTTCTTTTAATCGAGTGACCGCTTGGCAGTTCCCTAGATTCTACATCTAAACCGAAGGGATCGATGGAGCTTTGTCTCCATCCATCTCTTTGGTTTAGTAGGGTTTCATGTACAGGGAGATCGGTGGAACTTTGATTCCATCTATCTCTCTACGGGTCTCGAAACGCAGCAACCTCCTCGTGGTGAGACCTGGTAATCGGTGAGAACCGAGCTGATAGCTGTGATTGTTAAATATTCTAATTAGATATAAGAATTTCTTTAGTTGTAAGTCTTTTTCCAAATTTTTCAAAATGCACAAAGCATTGGTCGAACATGCGACTACAAATAATTAGTAGAAATGGGTCACTTTCGTAGGTACCTCCATGACGGTGTGCTCGGATACTTGGTAACGTTTCCCAAGCATTGCGACTTGCGAAACGGAATCATGCTGAAGCCTACGACCTAGGTTAAGGGCCCAGATCGAGCCAAACTTACATTCAGTGAGTTTGGTTCGGTCTCGGCAACTAATCAGATTTTTATTCTGTTTCAGGTAGGTATTTCTACGATGTTTTTGTATGATTTATTTTATTTCATGTATTTCTTCGATGATTATGCGTAATTTATTCGATTTTATGTATTTCTTCGATGATGATGCGTCATTTATTCGATTTTATGTATTGCTTCGATAGTTTTGTATCATTTATTCGATTTTATGTATGTTCTTAGGTTCCTCCCAAGGCTATTACACCATTACTAATATAACATATTTGATTGTTTCAGGATTTGAGTTTGAGGTTCACCCTTCTTATTCGATTTTATGTATGTTCTTAGGTTCCTCCCAAGGCTATTACACCATTACTAATATAACATATTTGATTGTTTCAGGATTTGAGTTTGAGGTTCACCCTTCCGCGGGGAAGGGAGACAGTAAAATAATACATTTAAAACAAACTAGTGAAAAGTAACAGTGAAAAGTGGCAGTGAAAAGTGGCAGTGAAAAGTAATAGTGAAAAGTGTATTATAATATAATATAAAGTATTTAAGGCCCCGTGTAAAATTGCGAAGTAGTCACTAAATCATTAGCATTGTTGTTCGTTTATTGGCTCCTCATCTCGGATGAGGAGGTCACCGCTGCTTCCGCTTCCGGAAGCAAGTGACTGAGCATGGAATCGGTATGGATGGATCGGTTTCATCCTCTGGTGTTCTTGTCGAAAGGGAAAAGTTTCGGGCGTAGGGGGTGTACCTTTTGGTACACTGCCTGCGTAAGTCACCCGGTCCGATACCCAGTCTCTGGGTTAGTCGTCTCAAGTCAGGTCACACCTAGTGTTGCTCCTGGCGAGTCGCACGGTGCAAGAGGAATCGTCTGGGAGGCGGCGAGTGCTTTTCCCTTTCGACTCGGACAGCAGGGTGGTAGAAACTGCGCCGTCCAATACTCCTTTCATGCTTACCGTTCGTCTTTCCTTCTTTCCGGAGTTTCTTTTAATCGTGTGATTGCTTGGCAGTTCCCTAGATTCTACATCTAAACCGAAGGGATCGATGGAGCTTTGTTTCCATCCATCTCTTTGGTTTAGTAGGGTTTCATGTACAGGGAGATCGATGGAACTTTGATTCTATCTATCTCTCTACGGGTCTCGAAACGCAGCAACCTCCTCGTGGTGAGACCTGGTAATCGGAGAGAACCGAGCCGATAGCTGCGATTGTCAAATACTCTAGTCGTATATAAGAATTTTTTTAACTTGCACTACTATGGTACAATGTAACTTGTAATGTTGTTTGATTGTTCGTACCGGACCCCAGAACTCGAGTACAGTGTTAAGATAGAAGGATAAGTACAAGTTGGATTATTTCAGCGAGATACTCGAACTGATGGGTTTTTGACCATTTTTAAAGTCCTCTCTGCTTCATCACCTTATTGAAATATACTAAGTTACAATTCTTTGGTGAGGTATTCCACGTTACATCGTGAGAGCATGTCTTCCACAAATAATGTTGTTGTTTATATAAATTTGTATGTGAAACAAATTTGTTTTGCATTAAATAAACCCGAATAGGTTAGCAAAGTTAAAAGGCGTATGAGTTCTTGTTTTGTTGTGATCCTTCTTTCTCGGTCGTTGCACGAAACTGGTTTATAAAACGATCTTTAAATTGTTACTCAAACAGAATCATTTGTAAATCGCAGGTTTCGAATGACCTAAATTTCCACTTCTTGAATTCTAATTCCTACCACGCGTAGCGTTACAATCTGTGTCGAGACTTCACCGGTAACGTTGCACGTGACACGAAAATGGTAAGGGGGTTCGCGAGCCCCCCGAGCGTGTGACACAAAATTACATTGCGTGATAGGTCTATCCTATACCTGGTCTGTGATAAGATCATTATTAAGTATGATATCAAGTTTTAGTCAGTGTACCTGTAGTTTAAGTAAGACTTAAAACTTTAATTAGAGTTTATCAAGTTAATGAACAGTGTACCTACCTATACAGTTTTAGTTTAAGAAATTTGGCTCTCAAAAGAAATCTCAATCGTTGTACTGTTGATATTTGGCTCTGTTGACTAATGAGTTTGCCGACCACTGGGATAGACGGTCTGGGTTAGATGGACTGTCGGAATCGAATTTAACTGAGAGAAATATTACACAAAGTTCCTAATGTACTGTGTAAACATTCTAGTAAAGTAATAATAATTATTACTGTATTGTTTTCTGGATCTTATTTTGCTAGGAGAATTAGCTTACCACCAACACAGAAACTTACATTCAAATCATTACATACAAGTAGATTAGTAACACAAGAACGGCCATGTAGTAATCCATGCTGTTCCCGTATTACTAAATTTTTCTCAGAAAAAGTCTATAACTTCGGCATCACATTCTGAATGCTTATAGGCCTATAGCAAGACATCTGACCGATCCCCACCATTGAAAACGAGAGGGAATATCCCTGAGCTAAGGGGCTTGTTAAAGATGATCCAAAGTATTGGAGACATAATAAACATACTGGATTTGAAAAATATAGGAGGAATTCCATCCCTACCATAACAACCATTGAGATTCAAGGAACCAAGGCAGGGCCGGCGCGAGGATGGTTGGCGCCCTTATGCAAGATTATTTTTGCGCCCCCAAATTTTTGCACCTGTTTTCTATTTAATATGTTTTGCCTTCGCGGAGTACAATACAAAAAATTACATTTACATTTTGTTTATGTGGAAGTTGCTTAGAAATTGTTAGAAAAATATTTACGTTTATAATAAAGTAACCGACATCCAAGAAGCTTTTTTAAAAATTTGGTTGAGCACTGCCATTCGGCTAGGCACACATATCAGTCTCGCGAGGGTCCACGCAGAATTCAAGTACTTTTTACCATTACAATCATTAAAAATAATCAGAATTATACAATGTCCTGTACGTATGGAAACTCCGTTGCAGTAAGTAGTGGCAGCTCATAATTCAGGAACGGTATTAAAGTTCTTAAAATCAGGATGCAAAATTTAATTTCACGATTACATGTTATTTTATTTATATCGACATTCATTAAAGTATTTAACTAGATATAAGTACATCTTGAGTGGGAAAAAACTAATACCGTAAACTGGGGTGACTTTGCCCGCGCCGGAGTAACATTGCCCACTTTTCGGAAAAACTTTATTTTATTTTATTGTGAAGTAATTAGAACATATGGTGTTTTGTAATCGATAGCAATAATTTCTCTAAGGTCAAACGAAAAAAAAACAATAGCGAATTCAATCATATGTTAATTTTTCAGTCAGAGTAAAAAAAGTGGATAAAGTCATACCGGCGGGCAAAGTCACCCCAGTTTGCGGTACTCCATTTGTGTTTCAATAATTATCAGTTTATTATCACACGCATTACTACTTCTCAGTCCGTTACGTTCCATAATAAAGAAATAAATAAATAAATACAATAAATACAACAACGTAACAAAACAAAATATAAAAACAGTTGACTCACGATTTCTTACAATGCCAAAAACGTAATTACAATACTTCTTAATTTCTAAACCTACACGAAGAACCATTAAACGCAAGCTTTCTAAAAGCTACTGAAATCGATTTGTAAAAAAAAATTTAAATACGTAACAAATAAGTTAAGTAACGGATACGGAAGAGATCAGAAACTGACAAATTGCACGGCAAGGAAGCTGAGCTCACTGAAATATCCGTCTACCAATTGACTTTACCGACGCACGATAAAGCGAATTGCGAGTTATGAATGTCGTCTCAAAACGCACAAAATATAACCTATTTAATACAAATTGCAGGAGAACCATAGTTATACTATCACGAATCGAATTGAGCATTCATTGTCATTTACGATTTTGAAAAATTACTCTTCTACAGAATGCCGTTAACTTATCGTACAATGAAAAGTGGTTACGCTTCTTTCAGGAAGCGTACCTCGACGTTGTACGATTTTATTTAATTTCCTTCTGGACAATTTTTCTGATCTGTACGAATAAAATATGCTCTACTTATATTACTTTTGTCTATTATTTGATAAGCCTTCTCCAAAACAGAAACTGGCGGCTTTGGTTCTCTCGTCAGGATCCAAGCGTTTCGTATACTGTAACGCATCACATCGATCGTCATTAAAATATAAGTGGATGTATATGAAAATAGATCATAACCATATGCTAGTAAAATTGTGTGACATAATCACCACTTCTAAGGATTAAAATGTATGGTTTTGTTATTTTATATATTTACCTAAATACACCAAAGTTGGAACAACTCCACACTACGGCGTAAGATTTGTAGTCGGTATCGAGAATCCAATACGGCGCGTCTATAGGAAGAGGTAGAGACGGGAATGTAACGATTAATTTAGGATCGTCCATCCTGCCGACTAATCTTCCAATTCCCTCGATACTCGAAGAAACTCCAGTGCTAAGTAGACAATCGAAAATTTTCATTTCACTCTACAAAATTATTATTTTCAAGCAGCACTTTCACTTGGCCTCGGTAGGTACATATCCCTTCATCTATTTATTTAAATATAACATACCAATAATAATTCCAACTTTCCACAAACATCATGAAATTTTTTTGCAAATATTTACCTACCCACCATGATTAGTAAAATAAATAAAAATACTACCATCATATTAAAAAAATTGTGATTCGATCATTAATTAGCTATACAAGTTAAGAGGATTACTATTAGCCAATATTGCTTAATTAAAACAAGGTGTGTGCCAAAAATTTATTAGGAAAAAAGGGCGTATCTATAAAAAGTTTGAAGCATTAAATTATTTCTTACACGCCCTTTTACAATTTGAAGAAAACAATCATGTTTGCAAAAAGTAGTTTCCTTGTACTCACAGGGCGGATATTTGTTTGTTCAGGATCTTTATCGAGCCGCTTTCATCTTGGCTGTAATTCGCCGTCACGCACTTTCCACCGAATTCGAAAACGGCGAAATACCTCTCCACTTCGTACCATTTTCCTATATACTGGAAAGCAGGTTAAAGCCAGCATGATTGTTTGGATAATACAGTAATGTTATCGGAGAAAGAAATGCAGCGCGTCATCGGAAGAAAGTCTGAATGGGCTTCCTTTTAAACTTGAATGCTTTACGTGTCCCTGGCCGCATAGGATGTACCTACTATATGTAGTATATCACCGTCCCATTGAGGACGACTTTCTAAATACTGGTTGTATTCCCTCATAAGTAAGTCAATATACAGGTAAACACAATAAATCTATTCTAGTTTCTAATATACAGGGTGCCCATAAAGTCCCGATCTACCGCAGTGAAAATCGTTCATAACCTCAAAACAAGTTTTATTAAAGTAATAAACACACTTTGCAAAAGTAAATTAATACAATTCAACACGACCCCTTTTCATGTCAACGCACTGCTGCCAACATTCTAAGGTAGATCGAAAGGTTGCCTGCAACAGGTCCGGTGTAATGATTTTTACCGGCGATGCCGTGGCGGATTTAACAGGGCGGCTGATGAGCAGTTGCCGCATAGGCCCCTGCACAGAAGGCCCACACAGGGCCCCATTTCAACAAAATTATGATTAGGAATAGGTATCCAAATATTACATTTTTTTCGTACCACTACACTTGGCCCGTTTTTAGCAAACTACCTCTTCATTTTCCCCCCAAAATGGGCCCCTCAGAACGTTTGCCACCTGGGCCTTTTTTCTTCAATTCGACACTGCGCTGATGATTTCTAATCGGATTTTTCAGGTCTCGAAGGTTATTCGCCGTGGTTTGGTATACCTTAGATTTGATGAATACCCAAGCGAAAGATCCAACGGAGTTATGTGTAGGCCCGCTGAATGCGGTACCTAAAGTCTTTGTGATCTTCGACCAATCTGGTCTTATAATTAAAGTAGCAATATTTCCATTCCATTATGGATTCAACTTAATAAGCAAATCAATTAACTATATAAATTTAAGAATTTGAATAACCCTTATAAAATTTATCCTACTTCATATTATATATTTAACAATTGAAGTAAATCAATTTATATTATTAATTGCAATAATAAGAATAATAACCTCACCTGTTATATAAATTAATAAATATTCCATAAAATTAATCCTCTCTTACTTATCGATTCACCAGACCAGAATCTATCTGGTGAGGTTATGATTCTTACTATTACAATTAATAATATAAATTGATTTATTTCAATTGTTAAATGTATAATATTAAGTGGGATACATTTTATAAGGGTTATTAAAATTCTTAAATTTATATAGCTAATTGATTTGCTCATTAAGTTGAATCAATAATTGAATGGAAATATTGCTACTTTAATTATAACCCCAATTAAAATTAAAATATTTAAGTCGATTAAAGGGTAGTAAATTAAGCCTATAAATATAATTGTGCTCCTAATGAATGAGATGATGAAATATAGAATTCTGGAGTTGAAGTGTTTTGATATAATTATTATTCTGATGAACGATATGGTTGCAATTTCTAAGTTTATTCATAATAATACTTTGTTATTTATAAGGAGATTTATAATAATTATAAATGTAATAACGATAATTTGTATATTAGTTTTATTGATTAAATTTATAAAATTAAATTTATATATTTTGATGTAAGAGCATGTAAAATTTTGAATCCATCTGCCTGAAAGGCTTGATTTAAGTGACCGCTGGATTTTTTCGCTTCGGGATTTATCAAATCTAAGGTACACCGAACTACGGTGCTTTGAAATGCAAGGGGGTTATGTTGAATTGTATTAATTTACTTTTGCAAAGTGTGTATATTACTTTAATAAAACTGGTCTTGAGATTGTCAACAATTTTCACTGAAATTGATCGAGACTTTATGGGCACCCTATACATACATCGCTACTTGCACTACAAATGTAGAGAATCGAGAGATGATCCACTATACATACCCTTTTCAAATCGAAGCTCGGCATTGTCTCCAAATTGGGGCATGCGCCTAGAAATGGCACTTGTGCCATTGTCGCGCTCGCGATGGTAAGAAGTAGACACACCCTTAACATGTTCTCTTCTGTAAACACAACAGCAAAAAATTGTTCGTTGTTATTTCACATTAAATATGGCGCTGTCACGTACCTATGCATGAGTTCACGATTTCGATCTATCATTGCGCGTAAATTTAAAAAAGTCTTAGTAATTCATACTTAGGTATCACCGAGAGTACTACATCGCTGAATGATCTCTATTTTATGTACAAGATGCAGTTGCGAAGGTTTTCAAGAATCAGTGAATATCTAGTCCGAGAATTTTAAATAAATAGGCAATGAGCATAAATCTGTTCTCAAACGTGCGGACTGTTAGGTTGTGAGTTACATATGATAGTGTGCAAAATAAAAAAATATATAAAAAAGATTATGTTAAATGATATTAAAATGCACTAAAAACTAAAAAATATTTATTTTCTTGTACTACAATTACGATGGTGACATGTCACTTTAAAGAAAATCGTGGGGCAGGATTTTTCATCGCTATTCATTCATCGCTCATTTTGAAGCTTGATTCTGTATTAAGGGGGAGACATTTTATTCACCGCCATTTTGTACAATTTTCCATAAAAAAAAATTTCTAGCAAAATAAAGATCGCTTTAAAACTATGTAAAAAATCCGGGCCCAATATTTTTATTTATACGAACAAAAAATCCCAAACTTTTTAGTGGTTTCTGGGTGGGGTCCCTCCTTAAATCGAATCGTAACCTGTTGTGAAATATTCGGCCCTACGATTATCTTTAAAGTGGCATGTCACCATCGTAATTGTAGTATAAGAAAAGATTTATTATTTAGTTTTAAGTGCATTTTAAAATCGTTTATCTTACATTCTTTTTTATATATTTTTTTATTTTCTAGTTTATAGTGTTTGTGGATTTTTTATACATTTTTATATATTTTTTAGTTTTTACTTTTTTTCGCATAATTGTGTATTATCATCCAAACTACGCACGCCTGCAAAGTTTCAAGTCTATTGAATAGTTCGAAGTGAGTTAAAATTGAGTTTCCAGATTTGAACCAAACATGATACAAACAAACAAACAGAGCATCGAAGCTACGTAAAATCGTTTAATTAGGTTATACGTATATTCACTAATATTAGATATAAATTTAATTTTATCGATGCATTTGCACAGAATGGTTTCTTTCCTTTGACTACCTTAATATTTCCAACGTTTTTGAAGATAGGAAGAAAATTTGCTCTTGCTTCTCAAAGCCATTTATTTTATTTTGAATATTCCATATTTGTTTTGAATATTCCATAGCTCTCAATAGTTTTTTCGTTGCACATATAATTTATTGCCAATGTGTTGTAAGCGACAGACCAGCAAATCAAACTAGAATGTATATATTTCTATCACAACATTTTCATCTTAAACAACTGATCGTCTAGTATACTAAAGAAATATGTGTACCTACAATTAGTTTTTTTTTCTTAGCCAAACTATAATATGCATATTCTTATCCTGTTCACTTATTGTTAGCACAATGTATTGTCGCCCCTTTTTTGTTTTGTATTATTTAATGAAAACAATGGACAACTAACTCAGTTCATCCAAGTAAGTAACAACTTCCTGCATTTGTATACAAAGAAAAACAAATATATCTTTGCGTTTCACAAAGATATACTATTTTATTTTGCTTGTGGGTTATTTACCTCCTTATCCTGTTTTATACACGTTTTTAATTCAATACATTTTTCTTGTACATTCACCCAAAGGATACATCCTTCAACTTTAGACCACGAAAAATTCTGATATGCTAAGAATAACAATAATCGCTTGTTATAAATAATAATTAAGCGATCAATTTTTTAAAACAATATACAGCTTCGAATACGTAAAATTAACATTGCATCATATTATCAGTTCACGTTAAGTATCACTATGCAATGCAACATATATGAACACGTATACATACAGCCTTATATGTATTTATAATAATTGCAAATGTTTACTGCAGAAAAGATACCATCAGAATTTGAATCGAAACACGTTTCAAAAGAACAGTTAACTTGCAGGCTACAGCGATGCAGTTATGACAGTATTACTTGGATAGACACCGTTATGTTTCAATACCTTAACATGAAAAATGGAAGATAGTACCGATGTTCATTGTTTTTAACACTAGTGACTTCGTTATAATGACATTTTGTCCATTTTACATTAATAATACGGAAGTTAGAATAATCTTCTGGCTTTGCTAACACTTAATGATAATCCATTTTGATGATACATGTTTTGTAAAATAATTTTGCTTGTTTAAGAGTTTCTTTATATTTCCATTTATATACGAGGCTATAAAAAATTATATAGATTATGCATTATATTATCGTAATGAGTTAATTATTTTTATTCGTCCCACAATAAAACTTTAAATTCTATTTAACTCAAATATTTTATGAAAAAAGAAAACTGGATTTCTTTTTTATTATGAAAAAGAGAAAAGAGTTAATGTACTCGAATTATGTGGAAAAGGCAATTTATGTACCACCAGAAATATCTCTATAATTTGTCATGTCCAGAAGAGGAAATTTTTTGTATTGAACTAATAATTTTCTGGATGCAGATGGGAATCTATTACAGATCAGAATTTCTTGCATTTCAGAATGCTTAAATTAAATTTGTTTAATTGTTAATTGTTAACAATGCTAGTTCCATTAAAAAGGAGTTGCCTCTTTGAGAAACTTCAACTTCATAATAAGATTGTTTATTAGAGGCAAACAATTTTTTGTTACTTATTTTTCAATTGCAAAAAGCAACAGACTTAAAAATAACACCACAACACATGCGTGTTGTCATGCTTTATCTATCCCTGTGTCTAATTATAAAATGAATGTACGCAACGTATTCAGGAATACTGTCAACTTCGGCCACGTCTAAACGAAAGCAACCGAATGTCGCGAATTGCATTAATTGCGGTGAACACGTACCGGATTGATAATCGCTGTGCAAACAAGAAACTTGGCAACTCGAGGAACCGATCGGGGATGACTGTTACACTTCTCACGCGACGAACTGTTCGCCAGTGACTGGCCTTCCCGTTCCTCACGGCTTCCACTTGGACAGCGGACGGACTCTTGAAGGCTGACTGGATGCGTTCGAAAAATTTCTGTCAGTTAGTGGGTCACTAACGGTACGTCGAAAGTTCAAGAAACCCCGGGTCTGTAATTCGGATTTACCGTCGACTAATCGCTTTTTAAACGAAAGTCTGTTTTCGATGGGTCGAATTTCGAATTATGTACCGGTTTCAGAAACCTTTGTTCGAGTTCTCTTGATTGCGGTATGTAGCACGCTCTGCAGTTAAATATTTTCTTTTTTGTTTTTTAATCGATAGCTGGGAGATGTTTACATCATAAATATATTAAATATTTTCTAGTTGTACTTTTTCGAAGTTAAGAGAAGGTTCAGCGTGTTTTGATAATGACTTTTAAAACATTTTTTTCAGTTGTTTGGATTAATAGAAGGATTCCTATTAGTGAGGTAAATGAGTTGAGTTTTATGTGTACAATAGTTTGAGTATTTTGCGATAAGGAGCACAAGAAATTGGATAAAATACGAAATTAAGTAGGGATTGCGCCTTAAAAATAGGTAGTTTTTTGTGAATTTTTTGTGCAATAACGGCGCGACAAATTAATTTGCTTTATTAGTATTAATTGCTTTATTAATTATGCTTTATTATCACTTGATTTGCTTTATTAGGATTTATTGTCATATCTGTTACCGTTCCTTTTTTATTTAAAGAAAGTTTCCTGATTTTGGGGCAAAACTTTATCAAATTCAAATCCGGGTGCTTCATCTTCCTCAAAAGGCTGCCATTTTAGTATTTTTTTATTTTTCTTAATGCATCTACTACCACCCATAGCCACATTCATAGAGTTTAAGAATCTTTTTTCCTTTTTGCGTTTCAGATCACCCTTTCAATACTTTCCGTCAACACCAGGACCACCCGATTATTTTTCAACGCTCTCTCTGCATCTACAATATTTTTTTCACTATCACAAACATTCAGAACAATCGTTCAAGATACAATAAAACTGCCTGCCAAACCACAAATTAATTCGTCGAACCGTTTTTGTACAAAAAATGTACAAATAATTACCTATTTTTCGGCCCAACAAGGCGCAATTGCCCCTTTAGAGAAGAATGCAGGACCATACAAGCAGTAAACAGGTTTCTCATTTCCCTAAGAGTAAAATGTATTCCTAACGTCATTTCACTTTAATAATGTAGGTGACTTCACATGTGTTATCTATTATATTCCACGTCAATTTCGTTTTAATGACAGTATTTCTATAATCATGAAGTTGAAATATACAGAGGGAATGCCTTGTGTAGCTGCGATCTTATCAGTGCAATAGTATTTGCATTCCGTGGGTTAAGTATATTAATAACTTTCTCCTGAATATTTTTTATTCTAACAAATCATGTGTCCTACATAAATTTATAAAAAATTAGAAAGTAACAATCATCGCTAATAGACACATACAAAGATCATTTAAAATCATCTAGAAATGGAAAAATTATCAGTTAAAGTGGACATTAGTTTTGTTGTTGCGCCTCAAGATCTGATACGTAATATTGCATGCGTCCCATACTGCATGCAGCAAATATCTTAATGAGAACATTAATAGTCCCATCATATAACATTTCATATTTTACTAATATTCTAATTATTAATATCCATAAGGGACGACATTTGCAATATACGTATATAACACACAATAAAAGTACATTTTCCTAAAGTTTTCAAACTCGATTTTATTTCTGAGAATATTAATAGTCCCATCATATAACATTTCATATTTTACAAATATTCTAATTATTAATATCCATAAGGGACGACATTTCCAATATACGTATATAACACACAATAAAAGTACATTTTCCTAAAGTTTTCAAACTCAATTTTATTTCTTATAATTCCACTTAATTTCTTTCTTCAGCATTTGTGTGCCTCCGCCAACAGTTTACGCAAATAAGGAATTGTAAGTTAGGAAGGGTGCGATAAACGAGTAAAAAATTTCATAGTAACATTTTATGTAACAATTTATTCAGTTTCCCTTTTCTTTCACATTTGTACATAATAAGAGAAACAAAAATCCCCCAATCCCTCCGCGAACCATAAAAGTGATCATTTTTTAAGGAATGATGACCAGCGAACGCTACGCTCAGGCGAGACTGGTTCCACCAAGAAAACCGCTACAAGCCTGAGATCCCTAAACTAATCGTATACCATCCACATGTATTTCCTCCAATCAGATGATATAACTATGCCTTTCAACGTCATTTTCATGCAGCCTTCTCTGTTTGCTTCACATCTTCAGAGGTGTCCTCTTTCATAGCCTCGCTTGCTTTCTCCACTTCCACAGGGCGCGTGCTGTCCATCAACATGTCTTCTTTCAAATCATCAGCCACTTCCATGATTCGTTCAGGGACCGTGTTAATCGGTTTCTTCTTCGCGTTCTCCGCAGCCAGGGCGATCTTCTTCTTCTCTTTCGCGCCCTGCATCTCAATGATCACATTAGGGGCATCTGGCACGAAAGCGTTTCTGAGGTGTCCCGTTTCTTTTTCAGCGTCTTTTTGGGGCTCGCCCTGCTTTTCAGGTGCCTCCGCTGCTGCTGGTTGCGCCTCGGGCATGTCCAAGTAAGCGCAATCATCCTGATCCGTCTTGACGAAGAATGTCCTCGATATCTTGTACTTATCCAGAACGGCATAGGCCTGTTCAGAGGGGACATATTTTAGTACAACGCTTCTGTTTTAAAATTGACTTAGCTATCAGTTTAAATGAGCCGGTTTAAGAAGGAATTACCTTTTGTACAATGGAACCTGGGGCCAGCCTTGCCCTCGTCATGATCCACGCGTTCTGCGTGTGGAATGGCCCAATGCCGGAGCAGCTCCATAGTACTGCATAGGAGTCGTAATCTGTTTCGAGTACCGAGTACTTCGTTTCTGGTGTTAATGGGATCGTGTACTTCACGACTAGCTTCCCTTCTTCAGCTTTCGAAGCAGCTTTCTTGATTTCACCCGCCACTACCCTTTTGATGCCAGTGCTGAATGCCAATACAATTACGGATTAGAAATTATGACAAGTGAAAGGTAAGCACAAAGAACGCGTGTCCTAGCAACAGGTGGGTGTGCGAACTACTTCTTTTTTTATTAACTATATAAAAGTCGTGAGTTATTACGTGAGTCACGTTTGTCTGTTCAACTCTTTGTTCACTGCTAGCAATAAGTATACCAAGAAATTGTGTCGAATTTCCTGCATATACTCACAATCTATTAGTGACTTCATTGCTGACACGGAATTTACCATCAGGGCCCTGCGTGTAGTTAGCCATTACGCATCGCGACACCACTTCCGTAAGTTGGAAGTACCTTTCAGCTTCGTACCAAACGCCCATGAACTAAAACAAAAGTCGAAACAATCAGTGAAATTACCCGATACTGTTCTCTTTAAACTTTCCTTGCCATCACTTCATGCTGATGACGCCTACCAAGGGGCTACAACACTAACCCGCAGATATTTGAGCATGTGAATAGCCTAGTCCCTGAGAGAACTTATCCCTTCATTCGACTATTCCTTATTTTATCTAAAATTTTCATTACCTTCACTTACTCTCGGAGGGAGCGATGAACAAGTTTAAATACGAGCCCTGAATCATATTTACCTTCTGCATGTTAAAGTTCGCCATGGGCACGTACTCTGGACAGAAGCCCAGGCTCGGCACCTGGGCCCTGGCCACTGCCAGAGCGGAAAGAATCAAAACAATTTTCCCGATCATGTCTGCTGGTGATCTGCCGTGAGCATAGTTCGAACCTCGTGCCTTATATACATTAACCGGGGAGGGCAGGAGCGTTGACCGGGCACACTACCCCCCTCTGTCTTACCAACACTTGAATCTCCTTACGGTACTCCTCGTGGCCCCAGAATCTGGTCAACAGACGATGGTCATTGGTCAATGTTGCCACCGACTTCTTGGCAAGGAGTTCAAGCAAGGTGGTAACCGTGGCGACCCGGCCACGGCTAAGAAACGCAAACTCCATTATGCATTTCCACGGCAACGGTACTTCCAACCGATCAAGACGATCCCTTGGTCAGCGGATCGGTGTCAGCCAATTTGACGGGTTGCCAAGATTTCCTGGATATGTATGGCAATTGTAACGGGCTTTAGGGCCCAGGCTCCGAGGATGTGGCTAGATTCTAGACGATTTCAGCTTCGATGATGAATCACTAAGACCTAGTGGCGTTCTTTCTCCTGTACTATGTTTATCAATGAATTGCAAATGCAACGTAGAGTAGTCGATTTTATTTTGTAAAAGTTAGTCCAACCGAGTGTTTGACTGTTTCAAAGTGCAGTAGCGCGTACTTCTCTTACAATAGTCAACAGGGGGATGTTATTCGAGGTAATTGGAATATCCACATTTTCTGACGTTCATTGATCTCTATGTTAAGCAAATTAAGGGGACTAGGCAGTCAGATCGCTCGAAAATCAAGCATTTTTTTGCGAATTAATTACAAGGAGATGAATACAAATTGTGACTAGTACTTTTGGGTAATGTTTATTAATACTATAAACAGTGAAAAAAAAAATGATTTGAATAATATATACATATGTATGACAGCGCTACAGTTATCTGATGTGTCGGCATTTTTTCTGGAGCCGCTGTAATTTTGCAGTGATTTTGGCCGTGAGAAATTGAATTGTGACGTATTCTCTGAAATTTACACTTTGCCCTGACCCCCGTTCTGCCCTGAACCTATTGAAAAAGAAAAAACATCAAAATTATACAAATGGCGGCTATAAAACGGCAAATTTTGAAGAAACGTAATTTTTCGCCATGGAAAAGAGCCATTTTATTTTTTTTCTGTCGAAACAGAAGTTTTCACAGACTTATGCTTAGGTTTAGGTCGTAACAAGACATGTTTTACATATGCTCAATTTTTTTCAAATTGATTCGGACCTCTGTTTTTTCGCAATCACTGCAAAACGAAGAGAAAATGTGATTCTGAGAAAAACGCGTTCAAAGTTTCAGAAGAGGAATTAATCTACCCGCGTGCGCGCAGACCTTTTTAACTGTAAAATCCTTAATTTTGCGAGTTTTAACATAAACCAAACGGCATTTTACTCGGGAAGGGTGGTACTTTCGAAAAATGCAACAAAAAAAAATTGAATTTCTGACTGCCTAGTCCCCTTAATGAAAGGATGAATAACATACCTATCCTTTTAGTCTTACTTATGCTTGCTTTACTATTATTTTAATTATCCTTATCTTGTATATTTAGGGAAAATCCCGTCATTTATGAAACACAGTTATTAGCATTTATATTCGTATGTCACAATTTTTCCACATATTTTACTGCACACAGGACATACTGCAATGACTGGCATAATCTACACGCAACAACTAAATACTACTATTAATTATATCATGTCTGATGTATCTGACCTTGTAAGGAAGATCAATGAAAATACTCGTAACATATTTCGGATTTTTATTTTTATTAAAGTAAGAAACAAATTTTCCAACTACTTTATTTACAGGGGTGTGTTCTGTTAATTTAATTAAAGCTTCATATTTATGACCTTGCCTTGAGTGACGAGCTTCTTATCAACGACAAGAACGATTATAATGGAGTAGGGTGGTGACATAGGGGGAGATTTTTTTCGTCGTATCTTCGACGGGAACCCCTAAAAAGTTGCCAATTGGTGTGAAAATGAGATTGTCAAAGTTTCAGCTCGATCGGATAACGTTAACACCTGCCTCATCAGGCCTAAAGTATTAGAAACAGCTATGATTCTAAAAAAATCGAGCTTTTTCCGCTATAAAATTAGAACCGTTTATCCTAGGAACGTGTTTTCTTTTTAGTTTGGTAGAGAATGTTCCTGGCTTCAATTTTCACTG
Organism: Andrena haemorrhoa; assembly: GCA_910592295.1. Lineage (NCBI taxonomy): Eukaryota > Metazoa > Arthropoda > Insecta > Hymenoptera > Andrenidae > Andrena > Andrena haemorrhoa. Next base: position 27,706,208 of record OU342940.1, on the reverse strand, counting down.
CCACAACAAATGTGAAAATTCGCTTAAGTTGATAATTTGTTTTCTCGAATGTTTTTCTAGTATTTTTTAGTTATTTAGCATCAGAGAGTTGAAGTACGATACTTTTTAAAAACTAGATTTTCAACCAGGTAAGAATATTGAGCTACGAATTACTTATTTCTTATAACCAACCATAATGAATTTAAAACATTGAAATTAATTATTACAAAAACAATTTTCAGAAATAGCAAGTAGTAACATCAGATCAGATTTTATGTTTAAATTAAATGTTAATTATAAATTAATGATAATATATAAATTAATATATGTATATATTAATAATAATATATGAATTAATAATAAGTAGATAGGTCGAATTGGTAGATAGATTTGTCAGATTGAGTCACTAGAATCAAGTAGGTGGTATATAAAGGTTTTGAGAGTGTAGATTTCAATGTGTCTGGGAATAATTTTTGACATTCTGCAACTACTTGTGAAACATACTGCTTCTCCTCTCTATCTTTTGTTATGCTGGTATTGTAATCTTGCATTAATTTGACACACCTTTCAACTCATATCAAGAAATAAGCTTCTTTCAAAGCGAGTTTGGCTTTAACCATCCTATCGTCTTGTATGTTTTCTTCCTCAAGGTTAATGAGCTTGCTAAGCTCATAGTCATCATCACTGTTTTGCTCAAAAGACAATAGTTTTTGAAAGGACAGGGAATTGTCAAACGTTTTAGGGTTATAAACGACACAGCCGAAGGGGGTGTCAAATTAATGCAGGACTACAATGCGAGCATAACAAAAAATGAAAGCACAAGACACATTGAAATCTGCCGTCTCAAAACCTCTACCACCTACTGGATTCTAGTGACTCAATCTGACAAATCTACCTACCAATTCGACCTACATACCAATTATTATTAATTATTAATTAATATTTAATTTAGACATGAAGCCTGTTCTGATGTTACTATGTACTTGCTATTTCTGAAAATTGTTTTGGTAATAATTAATTTCAATGTTCTAAATTCATTATGGTTGGTTATAATAACTAATTATTTCGTAGCTCAATATTCTCTTTCATCTCCCCCGGCCCTCTATCCCACTTCTTCCTTTCTTCTATTTTTTAAAAAGTATCCTATTTGGACTCTTTGATGCTAAATAACTAAAAAATAGTAGCAAAACATTCCAAAAACAAATTATTAACTTGAGCAAATTTTCACATTTTTTTTAAAGAGTCGATTTTCCAGGTCCGGAACAGCACCGGTCCTCGAAAAAGCCAAAGATCTTCCTATCTGTACGTGTGTTAAACAAGTTGTGGCACTGAAAATTGAAGCCAGGAACATTCTCTACAAAACTAAAAAGATGACACATTCCTAGGATAAACCGTTCTAATTTCATAGCGAAAAACCCCCGTTTTTTAGAAAAATAGCTGTTTTTTAATACTTTAGGGCTGATGAGGCAGGTGTTAACGTTATCCGATCGAGCTGAAACTTTGACAATCTCATTCTTACACCAATTGGCAACTTTTTAGGGGTTCCCGTCAAAGATATTCGGGCATCGATTTCTTGCGACCACCCTAGTATAGAGTCTATCATATCGGTCATCTTGGAATGCACTATTGTGAAACTTACACCACTAATGCGACGGTGGTATTCCTCTTCCTGTAACCATTCATGAAGCCGGTTTCAGCAACCTCGACCTCTGGCGAGCCTGCATTTATGTTCAGAAATGTAACATGTAGATGGAAAATGTAACCGAGTTCCGCCCCCCGAAACAAAACAAAGATTGGTTATTACTTACCACATTGTAATTATGCAATCGACACTGCCGCCAGAGTGCTCGGCGTGTGCGGCCCCTCTAAAACATAAGCCGATCGATAACGGGTTCCTCAGCGAGTTTTCTTTTTGTATAAAATCGTTGAAGCCATCGGACCGTTAGCTTTGACTACATTCAACTGCTTCTTCCGCTATACTTTGGTAAGTCTCGGCGGTAGGAACCGCTAGACAGAATCTGAATAAATTTCAGTGGCCAGACTTTTTAATTAGGGGAAGAGTTCTACTTCTTCAACGTAGAAATTGCTGATTTAAATTTACTGTATAGGAAACACGATGGTCTATTTTTATAGACAAAATATGTTATAAAACTCCACTATTGCTCATAAATATATGCCCACTCGTACATTTTTTTTAAACATTAAAACGTGTTAGCCAATCGGAACTGCATTTATTTGAAAACAAAATTTAAAGTTTTCTTTCATCTACATTGATATTTCCGTTTCTAACCACCTCTGCCATACTCCCCTCAGTACGATACATTGGGGTGGTATACGTGTCGATTTTTTTTTGGTATTTCTTTGCTCTCACCCCCTAGAACGGTGCCAGTTGATTAAAAAAATAGTCGCTGAAAAAGTTTGTTGCAATCGGACAACAGGAAAGGGTGCCGACCGGGCCTTAAAGTATAGAATTCATCAATGGTTTGAATTTGAAGAATTTCTCAAAAACGGTAAGACCTATTGAAATTTTATTCAAATAATATTAAAAGAGCATTCAATTTTCTACAATTACGGTATATATAATTTTGTCGTGCTTCCAACCATTTTTTGGATAATAGAGTCTGAATATAGAGAGGTCCGCACTTCGCGCGTTGCACCTGTACAGCCCTGTACAGCGTGAGGTATTGTCTGTATGCGCTTAGTGCCGACCTCTCTATATACAAACGCTATTATCTAACAAATGCTTGAAAGCACGAAAAATTTATATTCACAGTAATTGTAGAAAATTGAATGCTCTTTTAATATTATTTGAATAAAATTTCAATAGGGCTTACCGTTTTTGAGAAATTCTTCAAATTCAAACCATTAATGGATTCTAAACTTTAAGACCTGGTCGGCACCCTCTCCTGTTATCCGATTGCAATAGTCTTTTTCAAAGTCTATTTTTTTATGACATGGAACCATATTAGGGGGTGGGAGCAAAAGAAATCACAGGTTGAAAATAAGGGCCACCCTAACGATACATAGGTACTTACAAGGGAACATCCCGGACCCGAAAATTCAAATAAATCTGAAATTTTGTGAATATGTAGGGAATTTCCTCCTGATTACAACGCAATTTTTGTTTGCTGCCCAAATTCATTCTAAGGTCGCGTAATTAACCCCTGAAAATTCGGCTATTTTCTGATTTTGTGTTATATCTCGTGAAGTGTAAAATATTTTGTCTATCAAATGATAGATCTAATTAAAAGAAGTAACTTTTGTCTTGAAACTTTTTTCTATCTCTTACAGTTCGCGAGTTATAACACAAAATCAGAAAATAGCCGAATTTTTAGGGGTTAATTACACGCCCTTAGAACGAATTTGGGCAGCAAACAAAAATTGCGTTGTAATCAGCAGGAAATCCCCTACATATTCACAAAGTTTCAGAATTTTTTGAATTTTCGGGTTCGGGATCTTCCCTTGTTAGGTATTTCCCTAACAATAACTGTAGTAGGGGAGACCGGGGCTAGTTGATACAGAGGCAGGTTGATACAGACGAATTATCTCGACACTGTATATATGTAGCTCCTTGTGCACGAGATACGTGAAGCTTGTTGTTCAAGTAAAAAGTTGTGTTCACTTTCCAATCTGTCTTGAGACGATACAGAGAATTTTATCACTCAAATTAGTTGGGCATCACATTGAGTCCTTTGAAGGTAAGGTAATTACGTTTTGTTATTTTGTTTATATGCTCTACATTTTTTTATGGAGACGTTTGTACATAATGACTTCCTGTGGGGTACGTTGATACATTTTCTCTGGGGCATGTTGATACAGTGTATAAATTTTCCCACACTACTTTTAATTGGATTTTTCTCTTTTATTTCTAGAAAAATGGTTCGAAATTATACCAAAAAGACAAATCGTGGCGAAATATCAAGAGATTTTTGAAAAGGCGCGTGTCGCAATAGAAAGAGACTCAATATCATTAAGGAAAAACGCGAAAATATACAATATTGACAAAATGAGTTTATTAAGATATATTAACAAAAAGAAGACGACACCTCATGTTAAAATGGGATATTCCAGACGTCTGCAAATTTTAACAGACAGTTTAGAAGATAAGCTACAGGAATACATTCTGCATTCTTCCAAAATTTATTATGGGTTAACTCCTAAGGATGTAAATACGAAGTCTGGCGAATGAATTAGGTGTTGCCAATGATATTCTAATTCCCAATAAATGGGAAATACGTACTCATTAAACGGATATTTTACAGATGTATCAACATGCCCCAGAGCAGTATCAACTTGCCCCGCAGTGGGGTAAATTGATACACTTTGCCTTCGTCCAAATAACATTTTTTCATTCATTTTGTATGTATTTTCTCAAGTTTTCGCTTACTATATATTAAGCAGGAAGGACCAAAGTATATTTTAGCATATTTGTTATTATGTAATTAATTCAAACAAAAATGAAAAAAATTGAAAACTGAAAAACGTATCAACTAGCCCCGGTCTCCCCTACATACTTCCGTAATGAATTTATCATTTATATCGACCCTGAAACGGCAATAATTACCGCAACCAACTAAATGGTAACCATGTAGTACCAAAACAAAATTTTATTATACTCGTCTGCTACTTGTTACTCCAAAACAGAAACACAGTTTAGAAAAATTTATGACACTTTTGGGAACTAAGAAAATACCACTATGTGTGTGTGTGTGTGTGAGCAGGGTATAAATATTTAAATTGTACCAAGGGAAAAGTACCAGTTCACTCTTTGCATATTAAAGTGACTGTTACCGACACTTTCTTCTAAAATTTTCCCCGTGAGCGGACTAGGTTTCGATTAATTACCTGGTTACTGATAGCTTCGGCTGACCTGAAGGGAAAGGGAAAGGACATTCACACGAAACAGGTTGTTTTTGCTCGCTCGTTTATCATCTCTTACACATTTCTCGTCTGAATTAATTTATTTCTTGTAAACCTATGAACACTAAGAAAGCACGCGGAAAACGCTCTCCGCTCGGAAGATGCTTAAAATCTACAAAGCTCTGGCCAGATGTCCAAAGAACAGAACGAACATGGACGACAGTGACCGAAGACGAAGATTACGGAACGCGAGGGCAACGAAAAACAGAGTATTTTCCACCTCGAGAATGTAAAGGTTAGCCCTCTTCTGATTCGTGGGCAAGGCTTTCCACGAACTTCGACGGTGAAAATAATCGAACTTACCGATTTCGTCTAACGAACAAAGAGAAAGACTCGACAACCGTTGCGAGATTAGAATATTCTACACAAAAATTTGTTACTCTAATTACGTGTACAATAGTTGGAAATATATTCTTTTCGCCCTCGTATATACATTTCTTTCCGCTCCATTGGTCGGAGGCAAAGTTGAACCGAAGATCGGTTGAAATTCATTTATATTTTACAATATTTCGCTGCGCCTAGGGAAGACTATGTGCCCCGCTTGGACATCTGGGTAGGAGCGTGTGTGCGTTTGTGGGCGTGTGTGCATACACAATAAACATAACTAATGAACGACAAAATTATCTCTATACATAACCCTAGTGCGCTTACGTCTCAAGAAGAGGGGACGAGGGGCTCTGGAGAGGTTCTAGGGTGGACAGGGGGGTTCGGAAAGAGAAACGACAAAAAGTTAATTGCTAAGAATTATTTTAACGGCTCCTAGAAAACGAGGGGTCGCCTATTCGGCGTCGTCCTGTCGCAGATCGAATAATTTCGCCCCCCATTTTCTTTACTGAAAGAGCCACGAACCGCGCTCGTGCCATGCGTCGAGGGCACGCGTCGCGCGCTAAACAATAATTACTTTATCTTTATTATCATTTAGTATCACATTGCGTTCACTGTTTTGTGCTGGCCGTTGTTGCCTGGCTTAACGAGAGCGCATACCACCCCTCTAACCTCTTCTTACGTTCCTCTTTGTTCGCTTTCGTTCTGGTTTCGCGACCTAGCCCAGGACAAAAGTTCCGCGGAGAGGGTCGAGTGAAACGAGCGATCCCGCTTCGATGAATCCGCCACGAGACAGGGGAAAAGGGTGGACGACTACACTTTTTTTTTTTTTGTACGTCGCAACGAAATTTTGTCACAGACAATTGTCTTTTACGCGATGCAGCCGCTCTGGCAATCCTTAATTTATGGGTGCACTGTGTACGTATATGTGGAATGTAAGTACATGCGTGCATCGAATCGGTGCAACATGAGCTCGCGATTGACCCGTTCGAATTAGAATTCCCTCGTGCTTGTTCGTCGACTGACAAAACCGCTCGTCCCGTTAGTCGAGAGTTCCGCATGGCCAAGGAGCTAAAGAGAGGTCGAGGCCCTTCTTCAAGGCACCTTAGGTAATAATGTCTACCTAAAACGATGACGTCCTGCGCCAGTAAAAGAGAAAATAGAAATAAGAATTAGAGAAACAGAAGCTACTACTTAAAACGTTCTATCTAGGTACCCTAACGAAACTTGGATTAATTCATGTGTAATTGAAACCACCTACGTGAATTAATTAACGTTTCCTTCAATTCCTAAGCGAGCTCGTTATCGTCATCTTACACGTGTACGTATCTTAAGCCTATGAACACATGAAATCACTGCCCAATCGACCAATTTGGACCCATTTGACAAGGCACTCGAGTCGCTGAGATACCAGACATTTCAATGAGAAGAAAACATGGGAGGGAGGAACGGGAGTGGTGGTTCGGGGAGGGTTTTGGGTGAGGATGGGGTGCAAGGACTGACGATACTGCGGAGGGGATGGTACGCGGAGAAACATTAGCAACGCGTATTCTACCGATCGGTAAAATATAGTCTGAGCTGTTTGCGGACATAGGGAAGGGTTGCTGTCGCTTTTCCCAGGATCGCGTGTTCGCCCGATAATGTCTCTCGTCGCGGGGCAAGGTTAAACGCCAATGTCTTTTTCGTCGGTTTCTTTGGCCTTCTATGTCGTATCCCTCCGCACGCGAATTTCTCAAACGTGTTTATCTATCCGCGAACGAATTGTTTCGAGGCGATTGGCGGGCAGGACACCTAAACACCTACCTAAGACAGAAATCGGTGGAATATCGGTTGGTCCCTTTTGCAAAGTGGTAAAATAAATAAATTGTTATCCGTCCGCTTGTACCTACTACTAACGTTAACGTTATTTACATGTGAGATTGTTTGCGCGCGTTGAGGTAAACAAGACGTCTTGCTGGATGTCGCGTAGGCGCGAACGAAAGCGCTGTAAGCTTTTCAACAAGTAAAGCCCGACCAGATGGACGCGATTTCGATTTCACTAATTCGTCGACCCGTCGAGATCTCGGCGGGCGACGATAATTGACTCTCGCATCTACCTATATTCACCTTTTTCTACTTCCTCTCTCCTCGTTTATTCTCTCCTCCACTTTCTTAACATTTCCTGACAGAGACCGCCAACATACCCGACGCACTTCCGGCTGACGTCAATTGTCGGAAATATGTTATTTGGTCAGAATTACTGGTCATCGCTTACAATAATGAACTTGGTAGTTGATTATTGCATTGTCTTCGAACATCTTCAAACCGAAGGATCACGGGAACGACGTCGCGCGTTCGTTAGAGGCTCTCCCGGTGCTTCCTCTTTTCTTCTCAAAGAAAAAACGCTTCACGAACATTTCTAACCGCAAACTTTCGATAGATACTAGTTGATATCCTATTCGGTTACCATTTGTTTAATGGTAAAAACCATACAACGCGCATTTTCCTTCTCGAAGAAACTATTGCGTTTAACCACGAGCGAGCGCGGTATGCTGAACCCCGGTCATGACAACAATTTTCAAAAGCGAAGGAATTCGATATCCCTGTTCCGGGCGCTAAAATACTTCTCGAGAACGATGCGTAAAACATATTAGAGACAATAATAGACACGAATGTCCCCTGGTAAGGGTGTTCCAAAATCAATGCCCAAAGTGACTGTCAAACATTGTGTCAAACAGAAGCCGTAAAACGAAACACGACGGAGAAAATGCTGAATCGGACTGTAGAAGCTGAGAACGGTTTGCGTTGTACGCTTAAAATTCTCGAAGGCACTCGTAATAGTTGGACAGGGCCGAAATGTATTCGATTTGTCGCGTCGAGCTGTCCAACGCAAAGTTTGATCGAGACGTATTTGAGATCGCGCTTGAGCACCGGTGGGCCTTAACCTCGTCGCTAGTCGTGCAGATTTTTGCTAAGCAGCAGGTTATTGTGCGGTCCCGATAGATGCCTGATAAGTTCTTGTAAACTGTCGAAGCTCAACGAACAGAAGCAACAGCTAAACGTGTTGTCGGGGGCGGCAATGACGCCTCTGTGGACCGAGCAAAGGTGCTTCAGCAGGTGGGCCTTTTGCTTGAACATGGCGACACAAAGTCTACACGCGAACGGCTTTTCACCCGTGTGCACTCTCAGATGCGTCTTCAAGTTCCAGGACATCCCGAACTGTTTGCCACAATAACTGCACCGGTATTCGCGAACGGGGGTAGATTTCGGCGGATCATCCGTCGGCGGCGGTGGAGGAGCTCTCGCCGGCGGCAAGGCCCAGGAGCCCCAAGGTGGTTCTAAGCCCGCTGCCGATGCTGGGTCCGCGCTTGGCGGCCTGTGCGACGCTCCTGGAGGTGTCACTGACCTGTCCTGCTGCAAAAACAAATTCAGCGTGATAACATTCGAGCGATTAGCGAGTTAATGAATTTACCAATGCAGTGGCTCACAAAAGCAATTTTAAGGACACCTAAATGTCACTGCTGTTCATAGATACATGAAAGAATTGTTTAATTTCTTTCTACACCCTTGTTGAGAGTGCAAAGACACAGTCAACATTATATAATTATTATTATTATTATTATTAAACGTCTTTATTGCATAACACAAGCAGAGAACAGCGAAGAGAAAGTAAACAAGGACTAAAATAAAGGCGAGGTTCAGTCCGGGACTGTTTTCAAACCTAACCTAAAATAATCTCAAGACATTGTGATTTCTTTTATCTGAAGATGATTAATATTCCTCGAAATTATAAATTGCATTAAAATCCTCAGAATATCGTCAATCCTATAGTAAGGCACGAGTATTATAATTACGTTGAATAGAGATGGGAAAACTTGTGAACCGTTCTTTGAAAAGTGAGGCATACGAAGATCATAGGGACCTCCATGACAGAGTGTGAATTATTGTCGTAGTTGGTTGCTCATATCCTGTACGAAACAGGATCATTGACATTTTATGTTTAACCCTTCGTTGACACTCTGGGTGTGAGCCACCCATAACTGATTTTGACGCTGTGTACCTTCTATATGCAAAATAAATACCTTTTTTCCAAAGCCGACTTACAAAGTGGTTTTTTCTCAAAATATTATATGGGAACAATAACTCTGTAGAATTTTAGCTTCTAATATTGAAATTTGTAGATGTCACCATTTTTTAATGATTTTCCTCGTATTTTCTCGACATATGGGAATTTAGAATTTTTTTGCAAAAACTGGGATAAAATGTAAATAAAAAATCTATTGGAATACATTCTAAAGACCTTGAAATTGACCCTATGAATTTTTTCATAACGATTGGATTCTTTAGATGAGAAAGAATCAGAATCTTTCAAAAGGGAAAGAGACCTTAGGTCGAGGTGATATAACAGTAAAACCTAGCAGTGTATCATTAAAAAATGGACACTCGAAATTGTTATCAACACTAGCATGCGGTCAAGATAGCTGAAGATCTTGATTTTCACAGAAGAAAAAATAGTAGTACGCATGAAACGCAAGCGAATTGGAGCAGTTTCGCTCCAAAATATGAATTTTGAATTCTATCAAAAATTGTAAAAAGACATGATTCCCATTAGAGGCCCATAAAGCAAGTGTCTACGTCCAACCTATAAAGTCAATGGAAAACACGATTGAATTTTCCCTGCAGACACAGAGGAAGAAAAATAATTTTTTCCATCCAACTATAAATCAAGCAGTGGTTTATGTGGCCTGCAATGAAATTTTACAGAAAATGGAGAAAAATTACATGGATGTTATTCCCATCCATGTTGGCGGAAATGGTCGCTAAAGCAACGCGTTGCGCCTCAGGTGTACACCTATGGCAACCTAGCCTACATGATGTTATGTGCAATCTCAATACTCCCATTTGGAGATTGAGAAATGCTCAATCAGTGCGTACGAACTAAGGTAAATCTCTGCCGTACTACCAATATCCTTGGTAAGGGCGAGTGCTTTTTTACACTCAACCAGGTCTGCAGGTCGATGCCTGAGCTGAGGCAGGACGCAGCTCACTTAGCGAGATGTCAAGCATCTCTAGCCCGCGACCAGAGCTTCATCACCAAGGTCTTAATCCTGGCCAAACTCCCCTTCACTCCATTGGCAGATCAGGAGGTGGTCAGTACTAAGTAAGACTAATTGTAAGTCACCATTTCGCTCCCTTAGAAGATTATTCGGGGGCGCAGAGAGTTGAAGACCCCATAGTTAACTCTTCTGGGGTAAGGAATTTTTCTTTTGGTCGGGTATATTATATAGAAATGAAATGCGAGAACCTTTGCCACTCGGAAACCCCCCATATATCTATCAAGACAGTGATCTAAAACACACCACACAAATGGTCAAACAATGGATTTTGCACAGTAGACACCATAATAAAGAACCGCAATCTAAGCAAATCACACTACAAAGCTGCTATTAACCGATCGAGCATTTATGGTACTGACGATGAAAAATATTAAATAACTTTAAAGTAACTTCGAAAGGACCTTTAAAGGGAATACAATGATACAGCGCGACCACGAGCTTCTAAAATATCATCTGCAATGATTATTTAAAAAAAATACATTTCACGAATTTGTATAGTTTGAAAAGTTTTTTTAGTCGTTTTTTGTTGGCAGATTTTGAGGACATCCTTATTTCTTTAGATGGAACCACATGTTTGTATTACCATATTCTTGTAGGTGATAAATTCATCCATGTATGACATGTTGACTTTCAGATGAACTCGAACAAAAAATGCTGTATTCAATTCATCACGATTGAGAACAGGCGTCGAGAGATGGGCACAAAATGGAAGAACGAGAACGAAATCCGAAAACGGTTCTTTCTAACAAGTAAACTTCAAGGTTAGCTTCATTCTTTTCCACTGATCCATTCAATATTTATGGCAAATCGTTATCGCAAGTTTAGCAATGTATCTTGTGACGCAAATGATGTAATACTGAGTTAACCTTGAGCGTGAAAAAAATTAAAAAAATTTATCGTATTATGGAAGACCATTGAAATGTCTGCCATCCACTTGCAGATATAAGGTGATGAATAAGTGGAACTATTTATATACTTATGTTTCTGTGTAACATTATCAGATGAAATGACACAAAGTGGCATGAAACGAAGTGGATAATTATAATTTTTAAGTCGTAATATGAACATACGTGACGTCCATATTTTTTAAAGAATCCAACTCAAGCAAAATTCTATTAGCACATGTTATCGTAAGGGGTGATGCTCAGTCAGGAGGCCGAAAAAAGGGTGGTCTTTGGAATTATTTTACTCAAAAGCTATAACACATTTCTCAAAAAATCTTTTTTCCTTTTAAGGATTGCATCTAGTATCGTGCATCGTAAGTTTTTTATTTAAAAATATTTATCAATAACTAAGTTATTGTCCATCACTCGAAGGTTCTTTCAAAATCGGTGACCAAAATATTTAAAAAACCATTATATATTTAAAAAACCATTCAACCGAATAAACTAGTCTTTGAACGAAGCATTTTTTAATCCGATGCTTAGTTTTCTTTTAATTGGCGAAAATCAGGCACGATTTATGATAAAAATTGAAACTTTACTTTAAACATCCGCCATTTTTTCCCAAATCAATATTTCGAAAAATTCTTCGTTCAAATACTAGATAATATAATATAATAAGTAAATTCTTTTGAATTTTTTATTTTGGATGATCGACTTTCGAGCAGCAGTGGTCCCCGCAGAAGCCTTTTTTAGAGAACCTTCGAGTGATGGACAATAACTTAGTTATTGATAAATATTTTTAAATAAAAAAATTACGATGCACGGTACTAGATGCAACCCTTAAAAGGAAATCAGATTTTTTGAGAAATGTGTTATAGCTTTTGAGTAACAAATTTCCAAATACCACCCTTTTTTTCGGCCTCCTGACTGAGCATGACCCCTTAACAAATATATTGACCTTCACGGCAGACATGACATTGAATATCTTCTATAACGTAATATGCTGTTTTTTATTCTTTCACGTTCCGATTAAAATCACGTCATTTATTACCGTTAGTTCTCACAGAAAGTTCATAAGAAGGATTTACAATTTAAATAAATGATTCCACTTAAAAAAAATATAATCCATAAATTATTTATTCCATTTCATAGCCAACTATAATGTTTTTCTATCTTCGTAAAATTCGTAAAATGATAATATTTTGAGTAATCTCGGTTTATGGATCAAGGAAGCAAATGTAACAGATAAATTGTTGCACAACTTTGATTGTCACTTTATGTATGAGGAATTAGAGCTGAAAATGGTCCTGTGAACTATCGATATATTATAATAATAATAATAATAATAATAATAATTATAATAATAATAATTACAACTAATTGTTACATTTCCTTTACATCTTACTAGCATAATTCCTATACCTACTTGTGTTTTATCATGTACCTATGAAATAATATTCTGAGAACCTCATTGCACCTCACGTCTCTTATTCGCCAACGTGTTTGATTGCAAATTTTCGAATACCTTCATGAACCACTGCAGACGCTTTCAAATATTATACAAAATACTGTTCTCCGGATACTTTTAGAAACTCACTGTTACTTTTTTTGTAAACTTCAGATAAACATGTAATCAATTAATAAGGAGCATCCCGCTTTCATATGTACGCTTGAACATTAATTACTTAAGCCAGTGTACAGTATTCTAAACCTATATAATTATTTCTATTTAAAAAGTTGAACTCTGAGAAAATTTCTCATGCCTGACAAAAGTCAGTTAACCGCAGTGGTGACTCCTGGTGACTTCTACCGTGTCGTCATTATTATACACCAAAGAGAATTACCTTCCTTACAGTTTTCCATAATAATCTCTCTAATTGCATAATATTATTTTTGTAAATAAACCGGTGAAAATTTTATTTTAACATTGCAGCTGACAAATTGCAAATATGACAACTTATATTTTAACAATATAAATAGGATACCGTAGAGAATTATAATTATATCATACCAGGTACGGTGGTGCCGAGACGCTGAGGGGATGTGGCGCTTGCAACCGCCTCGGCGTCTCGAATCCAGGATTGAATGGTACGAAAGCCGGATTCTGGGCGGGCGCGTTGTGAAAGCCTGGCCTTCGTTTTCGATGAGGCGTCACAACGTACGCCTCCGCAGGCGGGATAGGTATTTCCTCGGGTTTTCGTTTCCCCGGTTCTAAGCCTAGCGCGAGTCGAGCCGCCAACTGCCTCCTTCTCTCCTCCGCCTCTTCCAGAGATTCTCGCCTCTCCAGTAATTGTTTTTCTGGCCTGATTAAATAAGATCGGTGAAACTTCCAATCCATCTCACTATGGGACATAATAACGTGTTCGAGCGTGTTATCTGATAAGGAAGGTAGGTATGTCAGATTTGACTTACCGATTTGGATAATATTTTGCATATACGTAGTTGGTTCGTGCCATATATCGTAATGAGCTAAATGAATGGGGTGCGATACTCACAAGTTTTACATATACACAAACGTATTTAGTATGTGAATACGAAACTGTAATCAAGTTGGAGTGATACCTCAACTGTAATCTACACAGCAATTCTAGGTATACAATACTAAGGTGGTCCATATTTATGTTGAAATTTTTTTTGTATTTCTCTGCTCTCACCCCCTAGAACGCGCGAAGTGCGGATCTCTGAATATTCAAACCCTATTATCTAAAAAATGGTTAGAAGCACGAAAAAATTACATGTACAGTAATTGTAGAAAATTGATTGCCCTTTTTCTATTATTTGGACAAAATTTCGATAGGGCTTACAATTTTTTATAAATTCTTCAAATTTAAACCATTGATGAATTCTCAATTTTAAGGCTTGGTCGGCACCCTTTCCTGTTGTCCATTTGCAATAATCTTTTTCAGGGTCTATTTTTTTATTAAATGAAACGATATTAGGGGGTGAGAACAAAAGAAATCGGAGGCTGAAAATAAGGGCCACCCTAATACAATACATTTTTACTCATTTTTAATTATTTTCACGATTAGGTATTTAAACTCCCTTTCTTACATATTATAGACTCATATGAAAGATCTGGCAACAGAGGGACTTTGAACTTGATGTTCTCACAAAAGTTTGAGGTGTTGAATGTCCATTTTTCTTGATTTTGCGATTTATAGCATATTTTGTTGGTAGCAATTATGACTACAGAACTGTCCAATCACAAAGAGATATAAAGTTCAAATGCCCCTGTAAGATAACGTAAAAGTTTTGGTATACTGGTTAAAAACAGGTAGTGTCCACTCTGCACTGTAACAATACGCGGAATGTCCCCACTATTTGCCTAAGCATAAGCTTCTGTCCTGCAGCTAAAACAAGAAATTATGATAAGGGAATGTCTACTCCCCAAAGAGATGTCCATTCTTCAAAGACATGCCCATTCGTCATTCAGCAATAGGGTGGTCCTTATAGGTATGGAAAAAAATTAAATTTTTTAAAAATATCTTCTGACCCTCTCAGAAGCTTCCAAATAGTTTAAAAGAATTTCGTCTAAAATTTTATTAAAATATATTAAGGATTAAAGGTCGCTCAACGGCAATGAAATATTACTATTTTGGTATAAATTTAAAAAAAAATTAAAAAAAAAAATTTTGTTTTCCCTCACAGCTTGTTCTAACTGGTTGGGGAACTGGAGAATTAGATGAGTTTCGTTGTTATAAGTGCTAGGGCCAGTATCTAGTATGGTACCCGATTTTACCTAGGCCACGGTGTAAAATCGTAAAAACGGATCATATTTTAAATCATTATTTTTTTGTATTTTTCCTTCTATTAAACAATTTGGATATGTACTATTATTTAAAAAAGAGTTTATTCTAATGAATCCCAATTGCAATTTGTTTTTTACTTAATAATGTCAAAGTTATGCGATTTTATCCTTAACGTCCCGATTTTGCCCCGGTCTCCCCTATATGCGAAATATAAAGTCCTTGAGCGACCTTTATATATAAAAATATACAAATAAAAAATACGGAGATACTTTTTTTTTGTCAAATAGAAGATTTTAAGAGGGTCAGACAATATATATTTTAAAGTTGAAAAATAAGGACCACCCTATTCAGCAAGTGAAGGAAATGCAAATATTACGTGATATTTTTTATCGAACCATCTACATATAATAGTTGTTGGTTGAGTAATCTGATCAATTAAAAAGATAGACGAGACAGTACTAGAAAAAAAGGAGAGTTCGAACTTCCCAATAGAGCATACACAGAGCTTCTGCCTATTTCAAAAGCAAAATATGGTATTAAAAATATTCTGCGATCCTAAGGCTGAGGATCTATAATTGCTATTTTAGGAGACGCTGTCTCATGCATAACAAGTAAGTGAGGAATAAAATATCTGACAATAATTAATAAAATGAGTGGCTTTCCTTGTTTTGATAATAATAGAAACGTAAATTTCTTACTTTGTTTCAATATGCTGCCCAATTCAAGCTTGAAAAAAATATTAAAATAATGTTAAACAATTATTATTTTATTGCTAATTTTTTTCTGATGCCTAATTAGGATATGAGCTTCATGTTATGAAGAATGCACATCAATTCATTGAACCTTGCTTCTTGACTGGTGGACTAAAGTATTAAAACTTAATTTTCTCGATAAAGCTGTTTTGTGACATTCTCTGTTTTCATGACTTATGGTAAATTTTATCCAAATCAGGGCGTCGAACCTCGTACCCTCCCCTTACTAGTTAATTCTTACCTAGGCACGATGTCGTGTGAACTCTCGCTGGTAGTGGAAGTTCCAGAATTTAGACTTAGGTTCACAGGGTCAGAACTATCCCTCCTTCTCGGCGGTTCTATACTGCTTTCCCTGTTCTCCGTAAGGAGCGCTTCTCCCTCGATACCCTCGACATCCACTTCCGGTTCCTCCTCGCAACCCTCCGTTTTTATCAGTACCGAACAGCAGTCCGCGGGGTTATTGGACTGCCTAAAATCCCAAAACACCGTCCCACATATTTATTCGTGCCAAATTAATTCTAACTTTGTTATTATATTTCGTATATATAAAGTTCTAAAAAATCTCGATTGGTCTTGAAAGTTTAGATGTCTTAAAAATCTTGATAAGTTTCCAAAGTATTGACGAATGTTTACTTCTCGTTCTACGTGTACCAAGCTAACGCTGAAAAGCATCCTTAACGCATACAAACACATGCACTCTAGGGTGGTCTGCAGAAACGTTACTGCAATATTGCGTTGTTGCATGTTGCATTGCAATATTGCAGGAATGATGCTGCAATATTGTCGTGCATTATTGGAGTGGCAACGATCCTACAATATTCCTGCAATATTGTGCGCACATCGACGTGCAATGTTCCAGTAACAACGCTCGAACAAAATTGCGCACATATTGCCGTGCAATACTGTAGTAATAACACGTTTTGTTGCAGAATCATTGTCGGAACGTTGCAGGACTACATATTTGTAATGTTGCCGCAACTTTGCAAAAATACACACCTGCAATATTGCGAAGGCGGACATAGGACTGAACCTGCAACGTCTCTGCAATGTTATGGTGCAACATTGCAATCTTGCACCACATCATTGCAGAGACGTTGCTGCAATGTTGTGGTGCTGTGTGGGCAGCGATTTCTTTTACTCTCACCCCCTGATATGTTTCTATTTCATAAAAAAATAGTCCCTGAAAAAGATTATTGCAATCGGACAATAGAAAAGGGTGCCGACCAGGCCTTAAAGTTCAGAATTCATCAATGGTTCGAATTTGGAGAATTTCTCAAAAACGATAAGCCCTATCGAAATTTTGTTCAAATAATACTAAACGAGCATTCAATTTTCTACATTTACGGTATATATAATATTGTTGTGCTTCCAACCATTTTTTAGATAATAGCCTTCGAATATAGAGAGTTCCGCACTACGCGCATACAGACAATACGTCACGCCGTACAGGTGGGATATTGTCCGATTGCAATAAACTTCTTCAGGGACTATATTTTGATGAAATTGCACCGTTCTAGGGGTGAGAACAAAGAAATACAAAAAAAATTTCGACACGCGGGTATGAATAAGTGCCACCCTAATACACACTCATGCAACAAAAGACCCATACAGACTTCCAAGGTCAATGTCCTAACAATTTTCGAAGCCATTCAAACGATTAAAAATTTCCGAAATTCGAAGATAATATTCGATGCAATTCGAAGCACGAGAATGAATAAATTGTTCGAAAGTGTGCAAGAGTAGGAATTGAACGCCTATCGCTAGCAACACGCGCATAAATATCGAAAGTGGTAGGCAGAAGGCGCGAAGGAATGACATTATACGAATCGATATCTTGCACAAGCTCCGCTCTACGCCCGAGGAAAAGCCAAGCAAACGTACAAATCAATATTAACAGCTCGCTGTCGTAGATATTACAGTGTCTGTTTCGTTGATCATTTCGACGAACACTTAGCACTCAGCCAACCACTACCCACCTGCCATCGTACTGCGACTCGTAGCTCGAGCTTTCCTGGCCCTCGGAGGCCTGAGGGGTGGGTATCCTTTCGGGGTCGGAGTTACTAGAGGTCTGGGGCTGATTGGGCTCGAACAGCTCCGATTTAATCTGAAGAAGTTCAAACAGCTCCCTGAGCGGTGTGAGTTCCGTCGACTGAAATGGTACATTACTTTTGAAGTCTCCATCGCTGGAGGGCCATTTCGAACAGAATAGAAAATTCGAGAATGTGGTTACTCGCTCACCGGTATAAGAGCTTCGCCATTATAGAGAAATTCCAGCAGGTGAGTCAGCTGGGTTTTTCGGACCCCGGACAGATGGACCACGTGGTCCAGCGCAGGGTTACGAAGGAGACTAGCCAAAAGGGGACTAGCTGCTGCCAAAACTACACGATGGGCCTTGACGATGGAGCCATCGTCGCAAGCCAACGTCACATCCACGTGACGGTCCCCGGTGTACCAGGCCCCGACCTCGGCGGCCAAGGTCGCTGGATGCTTCCCATAATGGAGTGTTAGGAGACCGTCAGTATACATCGTCTGGAACACAAAAGTATATAAACTATTAATTCTGTGACACTTATGGTCGCTCTCTGATCGATGTTAACGTACATGATTCGGAAGAAATCAGCCTAGCAGCAATAATAAATAATAGACACGTATCGCTTAGTGAGTATTTGCCGCGTAGTTCGAGAAAATCCATAAAGAAAAATGGCAAAATGATTATTGCAAATTTTATTGCAGCAGAACAATTTATTTCCTCCATATATTACAATAATTTATTGTTCATCAGGATCACGTGATTGGGCTGATGTAACGTTCCTTATCAACGGGTGGTACAGGAACATACACAGCGAGGCACCGTTTCCGTGGAAATTCTTTCGTAACAGCGGTTAAACGGAACATGTGGAACGTCCTTAACCCAATAATGCGGTCTTGTCGCTTCGCGTCATGCAAAGACAGCTTCGTTACACTAAATAATTTCATCTGCGCGTGGCCCCGCCTCTGTTAGAAACGGCGGAAGGTGGTGACGTGTCGTAAGATTGTGTTTCTCACGTTTCTCTGACATTCGCTCGGATTTCTGCTAAGGACTTGAATTGCGTCTAATGATAGCTCCTCTATACATACCTACAATTAACCACTGGGGGGCTGTTCGCTCGTCGAATTTCATTTCACAGAAAATGATTTTCTCTCGCCAATCTAACGCGGGGCATACGTTCCGTTGTAGAAGAGGGGATTCAGGATAATTACTGTAATACTTTGAATTGAATTATTAGTCGGGGAAAAAATGCGACGATAAAATTTTATCTTTCTGGGAAGAGAAAACAACTTTGCGCGGCCGACAACGTAATTGTTCGTGAGTAACTGTGCATCGATAAACATAATAGAATTGCATCTCGGGATGCAATAAGGTAATTAAGCGGTTGCGATCACGCTGATTAATGATCTTGTCGAGAGGGGAAATCCTGCGCGTCTCGGGTAATTCTTCGAGAGACTTCCTGTTAAAGGAGAACCGCCGAAGATCAGCTCGCAACGAAATGTTACCGTGACTCATGTAACTGCCGTGCAATTTAATTCGCGATTAGAAAATAACGCGGTAACGTGGTTACCGGGAAATAAATTGCACATTTACTCAGTGCCTCGCGTAACAAATTACACGCCTCGCACGTTATGATTTATTTATAACGAATCCTCTACACGTGTCGTCTTTATTTTTAATGGCGGATGACGCAACAGCGAATAGAAGGGCGACGCATTACCGATTCGCTGCTTTTCGATATTCGAATAAATTTGACGTTAACGTCGCGTAAGGATCGCACGACCGGGTCGGTCGTGAGTTTCTTCGTTTCTCAAAGGAAGCCACCGGGAGAGAAAGTTCGATTTCACGTTGTACTCTCAAGGAGCAGAAGTATAATTAATATTATGAAACCAATGCCGTAAGCATCGACGCGTTCCGCAATGTCAAACGTGTTCCAGGCACAATGAGTTTCACGCTCAAGACTCACGAACGCGAGCGAAACTTTCTTTTCTTTTTCTTTAGAGATGGCGCCGGATCACGTTCCTTATTCTGTTCTATCGTCTTACTAAGGGCACTTAACATCGCCCGCCTCGAGGTAGCCTAACAACCTTCAACGGACAGCCATCTTGAAATGAATCTTCCTCTTCGCTCTAAATTCATCAGAAGCACGATCCCCGAATCATTACTAGAAAATCGTTCTCGCGCAGTGCTGGCAACAGTCCGAGAACTTGTCAAACGGATTGACGCGACCTTCGATAAGTGATTCGATCGAACTGGAAAGGGAAGACCTTGGGTAAGTGTAATGGACGATCACGTATGCCACTTTCTTCGGTATTTTCGATGACCAGACGCACGTAGCAGCGCTTTCATATTTCATGGCGATAAATCATATTTGATCCAGTCCTGAAATATTACGTCAACTGCCGAGCAATGCACGGTCTGCCATCATTTTTCTCCAAGGACCAGGCCACCTTCTTCTTCCTTCCTACCCGAGCATCGATTCTCTTTTTCATATTTTTCGCATCACATCTGTCGCACCTTGCTGAATTGAACAACTTGCCATTTTTTGCTGGTCACTCGAAAAAGAGAAAGAATATGTGGGATTACTGCTGCGTTCCCTTTAAACGATGGTATTCACGCTTATAAAGTGTGAGCCAAGTTTAGCCTGATATGATATTGTCCCAAATGTGACAGCCGCGACTACCACCACCTGAATGTAACAATAGTTCCTCATGTTCTTCCTTTCGTTTGGGTGAATGGTAATAAAAAGAGCAACCCGGTGATACAAATCGAGCAAGGTATACTATATCAGGAGCGTGGCTCAGCGAGTCGGCTCAACTCGCCCAGGCTCGGTGGATCGACTCGGCTCGGCCAGGCTCGATGGGTCGGCTCGCCAAGTCCCGTGCCGTGGGATTGCTTGTGGCTCGCCGACTCACCGAGCCTCGCGCCGTCTATCTTCACTTTAATGTCCCGTAGTCCCCTTACTAACAAAGGAGAGCCCCCACTGGGACGAGCACATTTTTAACAAAACCGGGTTCAAACTGTAGGGGACGATGAGTATAAACAAATCTCAAAATATTAACCCTTAACGCCTAACCAATTTGATAAAAAAAATCGCTTTAAACATTAAAATTTCGAAGTCGTCAGATCAACATCGTTTCTTTTTTCAGTTTATACACCTTGATAGAAGAGATAAAATAATCTTACGTTAGAAGTGATTGTTCTAGGCCAAACTTTACAGTTTGGAGGCAATATTTAACAATTTGTTTATACAATTGCTACCTGACACGAATGCCCCTTTGTGGTAGCATGAAGTAAGGGGAACGCACTTTGACTCCGCCTGTAGGATACTATTCCATATAGCACACAGCTATTGCTGAATCCCGTGCTTGAGAAAAGATAGCATTTCACCCAATAAATGAGCCTCTTTGTAGATCACGCGTGTAACAAACGACGCAAATAAAATTATGCCCAATAGGACGAACACTTCGTCAGTGCCCAACCGTAGCCATCGTCCCTCCATATTCTTGGCGCAGTTTTGCCCTAAAACCATCCATCCTGATCGTAAACTCCCCTTCTAAGAAAATGGCTGAATAAGGAAATCATTGCCGATAGGCCTGCGTTAGTGTTGCTATATGTACATGTAGCTGTTAACAAGCGCTGCCATGAAGTTCAGGGTCAATTGCTGGCCGACCAGCTGCAATACGTCCACGCTTACGCTGGCATTCGTCTTTCTTCTTCTATTTGGGCCTTGAAGACCTGCTGGGCGGGGTCTCGTTCCGTTCATGCCTAGTGGGAGCAAGGCCCCGTATCGATAAATGCAGAAACTCTAGCCCACTTGCACGCTGGAGGGGACAATGCGATCCCGACACCGCCAGTTTTACCGGCCAAGCGTCTGTTACGCTTTGTAGGTGCTGCTCTCTCTCCGCGGACCGGCAGCCATCGCGCTGTTTCGCCCATTTCGGGTTACTTGGTCGATAAACAGCCACTACTCCCTACCCTACCGTTCGCTGATAATTGCAGAGTCTCAATAAAATAACTTTGAGCGGCGTATTCGAAACTTCGATAAGATAGAAGCGGTTTCTATTAAAGATTTTATTAATTCATCGCTGTATTCTCGTGGAAAATGTATTATCTCAGTAGATATTGTCTTTGCAAAATCAGTAACAATGCTCCATATCACTTTTATAGGCTTCCTGAATACATCTTTGTAGAAAATTAACCCTTTAGCTTGCGCTGGAACAATTTCACACCGTGATCCACGTATCTTCAGCCTGGCAAGCGTTCTCCATGCTAAACTGGACGTAAGGTGCATGCTGGACCAGGGCTTCATAATCGCACGATTGTCCATCATGGCGAAGGAAGCTTCGAAATGAACTTGGCGCCAAGCCACGCTCGCGCCAGCGAAAGTGTTAATCCGTATGCCGTGAAAAATGACTTATTTATGTAGCCATGAATGTTGCAAACGGGAAAGGCAGCCGGAATGCTTATAGTTCCTTCGATCCCCCACGCGTTCTGCTCGAGGTCTCTACCAATTTGAATCCGTAAGTAACTATGTCTCTTCGAACCAAAATCGTAAACGCGACGAACGCGAGTCAATGCGAATACTTACCGATCGGTCGGGCACGTGACGTCTCACGTGCTGCATCGGGGCGAACCGAAACGGCGTCTGGCATTAGTCGAAGGAGAGAAGGGGGGATGACACAATGGGAACTGGTGCAACGAGTTCGTGGGGTCGGGATAAGATAAGATAAGAGGAGAAAGTTGATGGAATTCGTAAATTTTGTTGCGCGAACCTCTCCGTGGACGTCGCCCGCTTATCGCCCCGGCATACTAATACGCGGCTACCGCGCGCGATCCCAGTGTGCGCGCCACAGCCACACACTTTCGGTTTGTCAGCACGCACACGCGTGCGGCGTCTACGCTCCACACGCATACGGCGCAACGATGCGCAGTACCATGCACACGCGAGCATTATAATCTTCTATCCGGATGGCGGACGTTACGATCTACCATTGAATCGAACAATGGCGAAACTGGGTTACTCAAATGTCGAGGCTGGAAATTAAAGCGCGACACCGGGGGCCGAGAGAGGGCAGCTTGCCACGGAGTCGAGCGGTGAAAATAATTTGGGTTACCGTACGAAAATCTGGGGCCTTAATCGACGCGGACGCTTCTCGGTATTGGGAGCATCATTTTTCGTGGTCGCAGAAAATCTCCTAACACGAGCTGATAAACCCTTGCGTGGTGGATGCGGGGTTCATTTTGATGCGTCCTAGATGTACATCGAGCTGTTTATGGTACTTATTATTTATTACTACCACTTCTTTAAAGGAGACCATTAAAATCTAATGTACAAATTACAAATGCAATAATATCATGGTTCGAAATGAACCCCATATCGGCTAGGCGAGTTTAGAAGACACCTCGGGTATTAAGTTGTCCGTAGGTACAGGCGCTCTTGCCAATTATTTAGCAGATATTTATTGTGGACTATTGGATATATTATAAATATTATCTGCGAGAAATATTAACGCGCGAAAAACACGATAGATTTATGAACAACCGAGTATACTTTATCACCTCGAAGGTGCACTGGCGAAATCGCTTCGAAATCGGCCATAACGATTCGCTGATAACGAATCGCACGCACAACAATGTAACCTCGCGTTATCGGACTGCGTTTTACTTTCGTTCGAGCGATGTCGACGAAAGAAAGCGAGTACACGCTGATATCAGAAATAGCTGTGTCCACGGAAAAGCGAAACGTTTCAGAGTCTGTCAACAGAACGGAAATTTTTCCATTCCAATGGATTAATTGTACGCGAGTCTTTGTCACGCCTAGCGTAGAATTGTCGAAAATAATGGAGCTGTTTGGTACTTATCGCGAAGAGAATAGATTGTGACGGCGCGGATTAAGGCGAGGCGGCTCAAACCGCGTAAACCAGCCAGCGAGGATTGAGCAACGCGGAGAGAACTCGTTACGAGGCCTGTAATGGGGTCCGAGCGTTTCCGCTCTATTTTTTGTGGGCCCAATTACGTTTCACCAGCCTCAATAGGCCGTGTTTCGCGGTCTCATAGGGCCTCTGTTGTATATAATATGTATGTGTTCTACGTTCACGGGGCATCGAAAAGCATTCATTTGGAACGCCATAGGAGCTTCGCGAGGAGATTGTACGATGCTGCGGTTACCGCGAAACGCCATAAAAGAGAGATGAAATTCACTCGAACGCGTCACGACTAGCCGCGGAAACCTAACGCGTAAATAATATCAATTTAATCGACATTCTATAACTAAACAGAGGGCGGTGTATTACAAATACTCTACACCATAACATTTGACGCAGCAATATTTTAAAAATGTTCCTATAACCTGTCAAGTATTTACTTTAAATACAGTTCGAAGAGTTTTCATGATGCAGCGTAACGGATTACACAATATTTCTAATATTCATCAAATATTAATGTTTTTATTCGTTCATTTACGAGGCACGATAGAAAGGACTTTGTGCCTCGTTAATTCTCCATCAGCCAGACACCGTGTTTCGCATTTCAGAAGCGAAAACGTGTAATCCGAGCCGAGGGCAGGGTTATGACACCCCGTGAAACACGTGACTCACACCTTTCCCCGATTTCGAATCGCTATTTTCCAGCTGGTCTCCCGCGGTCTCCCGCTAGCGCGTCGCTCCGTCGACTGTGACGTGCTCTCTCCGTTGTCCCCTCTCTATCGCGCCGTCCCTCTTTGTTTCCCCGGTCTTACGAAAATCCGGCGTGCGCGCGAGACATTACAAAAAGCGATAACTGGGCGAGAAATGAGGGAGAACCGAGGCGGGGGTACGGGACACCTGTTCGAACAGGATCGTTAAGCCGTCGGAGCAGCCCTTTTCCCGGTCGTAACCGACGCAGTACCGCCGCATGCAAATCTCTCGGGCGAATGGCTGTGTTTCGGACAATTTGGGACGATCGCCGAACCCTCCCGATTCTGTCACACTTTCCCGGCGGGCAGGAATAATAACCAGGGGGCGCGCGCGGTTGAATCGCAGGCCTGCCACGGCTGCACTGTGCCACGGAACCTGTTATTATACCCGTCCACTTGTCCGTGGCAGCAATTAAACCCGGAATCGGTTCGCACGGCGACGTCGGGCGGTGTGTCGAAAAATAACGGCGGCCAGGAGAGCGAGGAGGATTCATTATCGCGCAGGGGAACGACAAACTTCCCTTGGCCGATCGGAGGTCGCCGAGTCACCGGATACATTTCGTTCAAGGCCAGAAAGTAAAAAGCCTTTTCAGCTGCACTTACGTACCGGCCTAGTCGACTCTAACTGGTACGTGTTCCGCACACACTCACCTCGCCTGCACACAACGCGCGTACGCGACACGCGGCGCGGCATGGCCTTGTATGTGTACGCGCGAAGGCGTCTCTCCCACCCCCCTCCTCTCTCTCTCTCTCCTCTCTCTCTCCTCTCTCTTCTCATCTCTCTTTCTGTCTCTCCGCCCCTCGAAGCGAGTCCGCGAAGCGGCTAGTTACATGATCCATTCATTATATAAGAACAATCGCCTCCTCTAATAGATGCCCCATCATTGTGGATCTGAAGGGCACAGTTATTATGCGCATGCGCTGCGTACTTCTCCGCTCTAGGAGGCAATCGGGTGCACGTGCGATTTCGCGAACAGCGTTGCCAAAATTAGAGAAATTCGCCGCGCCGCAGAATGAAAACCTCCAAGGTCAACTAGGCCGAGGCGCTCTTTCCTTTTCCGAGCGACATTGCGCGTCGCGCGGCCTCCAGAGACACGCACGCTTCGCGAAACCATTTCATTTGCCATCGTGGCGAATGAGAATTATCATCGCGGCCGACGCTTCGACAGAATGGATCGAACGTTTAGGAATTATCGAACTGGAGCTTGGCGGACAAGGAAAACTACCGCTCGAGACCGAACACACGCACCGTTTTATTGCCCGAGGCAAGCTACCGGTAGATCTCGTGAAAGCACCTATTAGACTCTCAATTTTTCGAGCAGCAGCTAATTGTTTTTTTTTCCCCCCAAGATCTCGCGCCGTAAACATGACGTCAGACGTAATACTGAACGTCGGACACTTTTAACCAGTTGCATAACCAGAAGGACGTCCGACCGTGGCGCTCCGACGGCCACAGGATCACACGGAAACGCGGGAACACGATCGCGGAGCGACTCCGCGCAAACAGCGGTGGAAAAAAAAAAGGAACATTTCTACGCGGACTTTGGCAACGTTGCTCTCTCGATCCTCGACGCTCGTCCTTTCTCCCCTTACATCGGCGAGGGACCACGTACACCGGCACATGCGTGCGCACAATCTTGTTGCGCGCGTACGAACGTAACGGCCGCGTATGCACCGGGCTTTATGCCACGGACACGCGCTTCCACGCTGCGTTTTCATATGGAACAAACGATCGTCCCTCTTAAAAATCCTGCCTCCTCCTCTGACGCATCGGTTGAAAGGTGTTGCTCTTAACCTGCCCGAGATCGGCACCGTCAGTACCCGCTATAACTCCTCCGATCTGCGTGAACCAAAGACCGTCGGCGCGCGATGGGCACTGCCACATTTCCGTGCCTATTCAACTGCACCAAGTTCCTCGAGGAAAAAGGACGTGTCAGCTCTGCCAATCCTCGCGGTGCTCGTAAAATAGGAGCCAACCGATTTACTTCCTGAGACGCACAGGCGGCGGTGCTACTCCCGTGGCGCCTGCAACGTCACCGGTCGAGTTTTTTTTTTCAGGGAAAGAAAGTTCAAGAGTCGTTAAGCGCATCAACGTTACGAAACGGAAACAGTGTTGCGCAATTAACGTGGCGCGCAGACGAGAGCGGTCAGCGATGAAGTCCGCGGAAAAGAGGCGGCCAGGTCGAGATTTCGATCCGTTCAATGTCAAAGCCTGGCATCATTTAATGGACCTTTGACTACGCATTGGCAGATGCACTGCACACACCATGCTGCTCGTCGAAGCCTCGCGGGTTAGTCATCGGCCGGCGGAGATCCGATCGCGCATGCAGCTGTTTGAGGACTATTAAACAGATGACCTTTCACTACTAGAAGATCTACATACACCTACGTACGGGAGCATACGCTGCCGCGAGATACTCGCGTGCATTTGTGTTACGCAATCGCGATCGTTCTTCTCCCTCGCCCTCTCTCTCTCTCTCTCTCTCTCTCTATCTTTCTCGCTCTCTCTCTCTCTCTCTCCCCCTCTTCCTCACTCTTTCTCGCCCGTCGCCTCATGGTTTTGGATTGGAAGGGCAAGTCTACCGAATCCACCTGAATACCATTTAGGAGGCTTCCTTCCAAGAAAATCGGCGTTGAAAACTCGTCTAATAGCTGTGCACCTGACTAAAAATCTGCAGGATTTATCAGCCAACATGGCACAGCAACGTGCGAAACGAATCCTCGGGCAAAAAAGTCGAAGTTGCAAAATAACTTTTTCTCGAATACAGCGTTTCTTCCGAGAAAATCGATTAAACGGTGGAATCTACTCGTAGTCAGGTACACACTTCCTTGATTCCTCTTCAGAATCAATTTTCTCGAAAAGGCAGCCTTTTTTAAACAAACTTTACTCTACATTATCCTACTTACTTTTGTACGAAAAAGTGTAGAACACGGAAGAAAAGCGTTCACGAATTCACGAATCAAGCACAGCAAGTGCAGGAAGTGATATTCACAAACAGACATTTGCATTATAATTTTTTGCCGATGCGATCCGCACAAGATTTCTTGCTGCGCGTCGACCGCATCTCACAGCGATGCGCCGTTGATAGTTTTGCTTGCCGCGATGGAATTTTACAAAAATGCAGCGAAACGCATCGATACCCGCGTGCATCTGTCCGCGAGTAATCAGGATGGAGCGAAATTTATCGTGGCTTTGCCCGCTACCTTGTGGTCGCCTTGCAGGCATATTTTAATAAAGCCAAGATCGCTGCTTTTGGCTCGGCCTTGCTGCCTCGCATAAATGAGTCAGGCGGAAACGAGAAGCATCAAGTAATGACCAACGTTCCACCAAGAGTGGACTCTCATACTCTCGTGCATTTTCATATCTGCCCGGAGATGTGCGTACTTTCTCGAAATAGATCGGTGGCTGGTGACAATTGGCAAACGAGGCGGTCAATTAATCTGTTAATTTTTGCGTATACGGCCAAATAGCCGAAGCCTCGTCAAATAACTAAATTCAATCCGCTATCGAGATATACACGATCTATTTTGTCCTGGCAATTCAATGGCGTCCATTACTGAACTGTTCGTTACGTAACTTTTCTTCTATAAATTCCAATCTTCGCCCGTTTATTTCGCTGCAACGTGACGCTCACGTAGCCGATATGTTTTCTCATGCGACGTCAACGGAAGAAACACATGTAATATTTTAAAACTGTCGCGTGCTATCCACCCGGCTGTCCCCCGCCCGAGCCCCCTAGCCTGTACCAGTTTGTCCGTCGCTACGTATTAGTCGGCGCTCTTTAAACTCGTCGAGACTTTCATCGACACAGCCATCTAGCCGATACAATTGCAACACATCGTAGCCTTGAATAATTATTCCCGACGCCTCGTTACGATTGTCGATCGGAAACATCTACGCCAAGCCCTGCCGCTGTCGCCGTTCAACAAAGAAGGAACGGGGGAGCAAACAAACAAACGTGCAAACGGACAGAGGAGCGAGGCCAATGTAGAAACGTTTGAAAATGGTCGGAATGAACGAAACGGCGAGTGAATCGGCTCGTCCAAGCCATTGGTCGGTTATTCATTTGTTTGTTCACGGTTGGTCAGTTGCGACGCGACCGTAACCGCGGTTAACGACGACTTCCGACACGTTACGTCGACTTTTCAAAATGTTACGCAATCTCCCGTCGCGGCCGATCATGTGCTACCTGCGAATCCCATTATACGCGCTGCTGTCGAATCAATCGGACCACCCTGCCACTTCGATATTCCATGGAAACTCGGTTGCACAGCAGTGTCTGGCTACATTTCCGTTTTAAGGCAAATTGTTTAGGTGAAAGTTCCCTCCTCGTCGAGATCCCGCTGTTCGTCGAGCCCCGTGTATGTGCATACTTTATTTCGTATCACAATATGCGCTACAACGACTCCTCTACGCAGCGACTGTAGGTGTATCACCATGGGTCTGTCTACGGCAGCTCCGAATCAAGTTTACGGAGCTCCGTTCACTGTTGTCGGAGTTCGTACGAAGGTGAGGCTCAAAATGAATGTTAAGAAATGTCTCCTTGGTCGAATGGAACGGGCAAATTGCCCCTTTCTATCGAAATCATCGCGCAGCGCATAACTATCCGGAACGGCGCGATCCAGCGTCCGCTAGAGCGGCATGCGCCGTGCCACACGATACTTTTACGCGCGTCCACACCGCGTACTGGACACTTACGTAATCCCAGTGATCTCACATTGTGGGTGGGGACTTGTCGCTAACGCGGGTGCCTCTGCGGCCGTGTCAGCCACCACCTGAGGATATGCGCGCGCGCGCGTGTACCGCGCTGCGTGCAGAACCAGATGCGTACACCGTGTCCGAAATGTCTGCGCCGTAGAAAGGCGTGCATTGTTTCGCCGAGGAGAGCGAGATGACCGGCTTTCCAGCCCCCGAAAAGATACTCTTGAAAACGGCAGATATGCCGGCCGATATCGTTTATCTCGCACGTAGTCGAGTAGGTTTGGTTGGTAGGCCCGATATCGCGCAACAGTGGTATTGTTCGCTGAAAGTGAGCGCGGCGAGATTATTTCTCAAACGCAACGGAGCCATTTAAATTTTTCTGCCGCCTTTTATCTGGGTCATTACGTCGCTGGATGGAGATCGGGCCGCGATTCTCCCCGTTTATGATTATTTAATCCGGCACCGCGGCTACTCGCCGTTACGTTCCCAACGCTGCGCCTCGTTTCGGCTGGCGACTGGCTCCGCTGGGGAATACTGCTAAGTAGCTACGCCGAGGTGATCGTTCATTCACGTGCTGTCGTTCATTTTGTCGAGCTGGTCGGTCGAGTCCGGTGGAAACAAGCGGGAACGAACGGGCGACGCGGGACGGGACGGAACGCGAGGCGAAATTCAGTATATGGGTCGGTAGCCTCGTGGCGCAACCAGCTTCGGGGATGATTAGCGTGTCACGAGAGGGAGACGACGATTGCGAGATCGTTCGAGAGTAACAATAGTGAAAGAGAAATTACACTGCCGTGCTGGGTGTACACGCGAACCGAGATACATATAAGCGTATACGTAAAGATCTCGTGTCCAAAGTAGGTACCCACACGAAATGTATGTGCAGTTTTTTGTTAATTGATTTTACTTAGCTGCGATCCTCTGTATGTTTGGTGCTTGGTGCTTGTTTGTTTGGTGTATGGTTAAAATCTGGCAACTCAATGTTAACCTACTCTCACCAGTCCAATTATCTTGAAACTTTGTAGGCGTGCGTGGGCGTGATGACAATACAATTTTTTATTTAAAAAAGTCGAAAATGGAAAGAAAAAATATATAAAAATCTACACACACTAAAAACTAGATAATAAAAAATATATACAAAATCTTGTTAAACGTTTTTATTAAAAATGCACTAAAAACTAGAAAATAATTATTTTCTTGTACTACAATTTCGATGGTGATATGTGACTTTAAATAAAATAATATAAACTCTGTGATTATGCTGTAGAGTTGTTCAAATCAATTGTGAAGAAAAAAGGTTTACAAATCACAGAGTTTGTATGATTTTATTTAAAGTCACGTCACCATCGAAATTGTAGTACAAGCAAAGAATTATTTTTTAGTTTTTAGTGCATTTTTAGTGAAATGGTTTAGCATGAATTTTTTTTATATATTTTTTTAATTCCTCAATTTCTAACCGCACCTTCGATGTAAGATTAATATATTGAGTCATGAGAAGGAAACTAATTGTAAGTGCACTGCCAACAACCATCTGAAATTTAGTTGTTATTCTTCTTTTTCAACCTTTTTGGACTTACAAAATATGGAGCATAGGGGAGACCGGGGCTGGTTGTCGCAAAAGGTTGACTAATTGTTAATAACTTTGTACCGACATATGCTCTGCTGCGGAAAGATTTACTGTAGAAAGAAGTCACTTCTACTATGCCATGCATTTATGCCCGACCCCGCAATCGCACGTTTTTTAACATTTATCAGCGTTTATCGAAAAATTGCCGACGTAAATAAATATTTTTTCTTCAAGATTTTATGTTTTCACGCCCTATATAGTTATAATACAATAAATGTTAAGGGACTACTTTAAAGTTTGTTTATT
Source organism: Andrena haemorrhoa (assembly GCA_910592295.1). NCBI lineage: Eukaryota > Metazoa > Arthropoda > Insecta > Hymenoptera > Andrenidae > Andrena > Andrena haemorrhoa. Next base: position 27,675,224 of record OU342940.1, on the reverse strand, counting down.
AGACGATCTATTATCTACGTAGTATTTTTGTTTATACATAAATAATTGAAGGTTATATAGATTATTAAAGTCAAAATGATTGTTGGGGGCCGGTTGACTAATAACGTTAATAAGGTTTAAATTGTTATTTTGTTATTCGGAAAGCGATTTTTATTTTTTGTTTAAATTTCACTATGTTATAAATACATTATAATTGATGTTTAAGTTAAAAAAATCTCAGTTTATTATTAAAAAATGAACGAAAGATAATTAATATTTTATAATGAAACAACTCTTGTGACATTGTGTTAGTTTATTACAACTGAGATAAGTTGCTAATAACATTATCTTAATTGTTTGTATCTATAGTCAACCAACCCCATACTGTAAATCTAGCAACCCCGATCATGGGGCTGGTTCACCAGCATGGAAGGTGTAAGAAAAACATTAAAATACCTTAATTGTTGTCACATTAAGTTAACTGTAATAATTTAATCAGATAGCCAAATGTATGCCTTATCAAATATACTAGCCGGTTTGACAAGACTCATCAAAATCGATGTCTACCACACCCTGTCCTCCCTTTGTGAGAAGAATCCCCGCACGACAAGCAATCTGCTGTAGTTAACGAAGAATTGAAGGCTGCAATTTTAAAGCAGATCTAATCGGTATGTCATGTGTTCGCAATAAACATGAATGAGCGGAGTACACAGAGCAGGCCAATGGATGTAGTACGATTTGATTAGTAACCACACATGCTACGGAGTGACAATAAATATTTCATTGCTCTTTTGTTATTAAAAGACAGGAAAATGCGACGAGAAATTGATTGAGATTATGAATGTACAATTATCACTCAAAAGTTAAAAGATCCAAAAATACGAAAATGGTAAGTCAAAAATGACGCTGAGGATTTCCTTATCTCTACTAATATATAAAATTGAAACGTTGTATGTTTTTTGTCTGTTTGTTTGTCCTTCTTTCACGCCTAAACGGCTATTTATATTTTTGGTTTAGGCTTTTTTATTTTTCAAACATCATAAATAATTCCCGGGTACCGGGTCAGCTAGTTCAACATAAAGGATCTCCATTAGGTTTTTATTCATCGTCACCGTTACGAAATCATTTAACGAATTTACGAACTCGAAGATAATAAGCTTGTTGGAGGCGAATGAGTCGAGATTAATTGTGACAACTCTGATGTTTATAAAAATAAATTCACGAGCTTATTTCCCATTGGATAAAAGGCATCTAATAGTAAGTATGGTAGGAATTGCATAGATGACAAGGCTGCACGAGCACTCAAATAGTCGAACTGAGTCGAGTTCTCGATTATTTCAGGCACTTGGAATTTTTAGAACAGTGCGAATCATTCGTAAATCATTGAGTATTGGAATCGCTGGAATGTAAACACTGAATTGAAATGTTTGGTTGGTACCAAAAAAAAAGAACGATTAATTTAACGTTTTTCAAATACTAAGTCGTATTAATAGAAATATAAGTATTTTCGTAAAAGAAGGTAGAAAAGGAAGAGTTCTTCTGAACTTCACAAGTAAGAAGTATCGTAACTTCTTTCTGATACGTACGTACAAAACGATTCGATTCACAGTTTGCTTTTGAATATGTCATCTTGGTTGGGCAGAAATTGTACAGGTTGCTTCAAAACAGTCACCCCACTCAAAGCAGTTAGGGTAGATGCACCATTTGTGGCCACTTTAAGGTGTATTGTACCAGTTTTGGCCACTTCTTGAAAAATATAATATTTCTCCGTGTAAGCAATAAATGTAACCTTATATTTCTGGCGGTATAGTAAACAAAATATTTATGATGTGAAATTCTCCACATAATAATGATCTGCAAGCAATTTAAAAATAAGATAATTATGCACATGGCCGAAAATAGTGCAATGACCACAAATGGTGCATCTACCCTAGTCTGTTTAAAACATTCAAGTTATTCGAAGCCATCGAGCTGCTTCACTCTTGACAGTGGATAACACAGACCGGGACTGTTTTGACCTATCAAATAATTTCGCTCATACGATTGCCAAAATAAACTTTTATAGTAGCCCTTTGCGGTTATGTGTGCCCTCAACCACCACAGCAGAGTACCATACTGATCTTACATTATACGAAGTTGACAAGCTTCGGAGATACAGTTTTAGCTATCGGTGATTAACGGTGCTCTGTTGAGCACGGTGGCTGACTTTGTCGTTGTGCCGGGTGCGAAAGTTTGATGAAACCGACGCATAGCCGATCGGTCACGCGGTCACAATAGCCGTATCGCTAATGTATCAAACTTCTAATAAAGCCGCGTATTCACCTGTGCATTCGCCCCGAATGTGCATTCGGCGCGCACTGATTTTTTGCTCGGTCGGAATTCAGTGCCCGTTCGGGGTTGAGTGAAATTTGCGGCGTCCAATTCCTGGTATTGTTCGGACTCGAATGCACGCTTTGATGGACCGCCAGCAAGCGGATCGGCCCGAACGCGCGCCCCGAACGTGCGCCGCGCCCCGGGCGCGCGCCGAACACCGAACGAGCAAAAAATGGGTGCATTCGCCGCGAATGCACAGATGAATACGCGGCTTAAAGAAAACGCCGCGAATCGAAAGTATCGCTAGTTTACGGTACACACAGAATTGGAAATAATATTTCACAACTTGTGTTTAAGTGTAATTAGGCATTTTCGCTTTTTAAAATATTTTAAAAATAATACTCTAAAATGGCAAAAAGACAGTTACCGAAAACAGTGTACCGTGAAATTGTAAGTAGCGATGACGAATTTTATTGCGACTCTTTGCACATTCGTTGAACGAACAGTAATACATAATTTGCAAGATTATGAAGGAAAAACAAAATTTATTAATTATTTTTTTACTCCGACCAGCATGACAGCAAAGTATAAACTAAATACGACCGCAAAGGGTTAGATTTTAAATTGGTTATGATCAAAGATTCTCACTTTCTTAAAGCAGTAATACTACTAATTCGTAGCATGCATATATGCAGTTTAATGTGGGTCCAAATGTTCGCCTGATGAGAGTTAAAGTTAGGTTCCGATACCCGAAAAGTCGAGTACCTAATGAAGTTTCTTTTTATTTTTACTTTCTTTTGCTCCCAATACAAGAAATAAGTGCCTGCTAAATCCTCATCACTGGTAGGCGAGGAAAACTATGCGAGGAAGCCAGGAAATCGAGGATAATAACCATCGAACGAATTTATGCACTCGTATAGTAGCAAATGGGCCAACGTTGACATCACAAAGTACATGAAGGTAGATTCATACTATCCATCTAGCCGACATAGGCAGGCTACCGGGTAACCTTGTCGAAAAGCTACTTCCTCACCGATTTCATCATTCTGAACAGCATTTCCCTGTAAACTTTTTGTCGATCGGCCTTAATTTCAGAGATATTCGCAAAAAAGTTGGTAAAACTTATTCTCATGAATTCGAACGGAAGTACTCTCAGTTGTTGTACACCGTTTGAAGATTGAAAAAAAATATTTTGATCACAAAGGCGTTTTATAAAGGTTCTGATTGAAAGAGTTATGAAGAACCTAAATATCGGACTATATCAGTTTAAGTTACGGTTCCTATATAGTTCTATAACTTTTATTTGTTAGGTTCTATATAAATTGCAAAGCGGTTGTTACGTGCGTAACAAATGGACAGGTCAGGGAAGGTTTTAGTGAGAAAATGCAGATGTAGTCCCGAGTGTTGGCCGGGCATTTTAGCAAACAACTAAGGCGGAGACCTCCCTCGAGCTCGGCGCGTTCATCCGGTGAGCGACTACCTAGGCCGTAACCCTTGGGCACAAGAGCGGTGCTGGAAATCGTGACGCCCAAGGATTTTCAAGGCCTACGCTGCAATGTCTTTCCGCCGATACCAATGTCTGGACTTCGTCAGCGATGTACGTTGGATCGTGGGAATGTTTGGGCCTGACCTACATCTTGGCCATTCGAGGGTAGAGGGTGAAACCTCTCTACCCAGCATTTTAAATAAGAGTTTCTCGGCGCGGAGCGTCAGTTGACATTTTCGGCTCAAGCAAGCAAGTTCACTCGTGTAACATAATTATTCGTGCTACCGACGTCCCTATCCCAGTTGTAAATGACTTAAATGTCATGACATAAAAGGGGGACACCATTTTATTAATAAATAATTATATAAACAGATATCTAACTGTTATAATTCGTATCACGGTTATAGCAGGGATCGAAAAAGTTGTCGAACCCAAGTTTTTAAAAAAATTCTGTTAGAACTTATATGTTTTGTTTAAGAAAATATCTGTTTCTGTGGAATTTTTATTGAAAAAATGTTACCTTTAGGAACTTCTTTAAAAAGTGTTCTCATGGAATAGATATTTTAGAACCTATATAATAAAAGTTCCATGGAAACAAGTTACATTAGAACATTTATTAAAAAAGTTTTCATATGATAAAGAAAAGTACTAAACTATTAGGCACTAGTTTTATTTAACAATATAATATCATATTCTTCATATGTTTATTTAATAAAAAGTATGAAAATCATAACATTAGAAATATCTACGCAGGTAAGTATTACAAATAAATAACACATTCAGAATATCAATTTAACAGTAATAATTATTTAATATTGTTGTAATACTATCCATTGAATAGTATTCAGTATTTGTTACAACGATTGAGAACTTTTTTAATATTGGTGAACAAAATATCTGTTCCTGTTATAGAAAATTTTTTATATTTATATTTTATAGGTTCCATTCCAACTAGAACCTTTATTTTTAAGAACTTTTATTTTATCGGTTCTTCTGGGAACTTATAATGTGAGAACATTTTTAAAAAAAGTTCCGCGGTCCATGTTTTAAATGGAACCTATTGAAAAGTACCAGAACTTTTTCGATCCCTGGGTTATAGAACTGTTACACGGTTAGATTACTGTGTATAACCAAATTATTTAAAAATTATTATAAATAAGTATGTAAATATATATATATATATATTGTATGTACACATTTGTGCATACATATACAAGTATTTTGTAATATGAAATGTTCGTTAATATAAATATTTGGTTGTTATACCAATGAGGGTCTAGTTCGCCGATTTCAATGATTTTTGAATATGTTGTCAGAATCATAGTCCTGATGGTAAGGTGGATCCTCATTGAAAAAATAAACTTCACCAATAAAAGTTTCAATCTATGGTATTAAATATTTATCGCACTTTTTGCTATAATAATACACGGATAGATATTATAAATGATTATTTAATTATTATAAATAATAATAATCTAATAATAGTAATAATAATTATAAATACTAATTTAATAATAATTTATAATATCTATTCCGTGTATTAGTATATCAAAAAGTGCAATAAATATTTAATACCATAGATCGAAACTTTTATTTGTCGAGTTTATTTTGTCAATTAGGGTCCATCTCACCATCAGGACCATAATTCTGACAACTTATTCAAAAATCATTGAAATCGGTGAGCTACCCCCATCGGTATAACAACCAAACATTTATATTAACGAACACTTCATAGTACAAAATATTTACTTACTTATTTATAATAATTTTTAAGCAATTTGGTTATACCCAGTAATCTATAGTTGTACTATGTTGTGATTTCATTTACTGCACAATTTTGCACAATCGTTACAAGAATCGGTTCAATAACCGCTTTGGAATTTATATTGAACCAAAAAAATAAAAGTTATAGAACTGTATAGAAAGCGTAACTTAAACTGATATAGTCCGACATTTAGGTTCTTTTTAACAGTTATTCAGAATAAAGGTTCTTCATAACTCTTTCAAGAACCGAAATCTTTATAATAACGGTGGTTCCAAGCCCTAGCGGTGCGTCCTTTGCAATTGACTCGCCAATTGGCGTTGCACGGATCTTAAAGACTTTCATTTGATTGATTTGAAATTTTTGGAGAATCCTTTTATTTTAATCTAAAGAAGTACATTCGAATTTTACGATTGTTTGAAAATATTTTTAGCCATAGGCATTTTTGTAACCGAATTTGTCTACAAAAGAATTACATTTTTTCTTCAAACACTCTCCATTTCCATAAAAATGTTTATTTCAAAATATCCGTATGTACTTCTTTAATTCATGCCATGTAGAATATGAAATTTTTTGGCTTTTCATTCAAGGAAACACCATATCGGAGATCCGCGCAATGCCGATTTGCGAGTCAATCGTAAAGAACCCTCCAACGCAGCGGCTCTAGCACCGCCATTTTGTTAAAAAAAGTTGTTTATATCTTCAAAAAATGCATAATAAATGCCATTAATCAGATATTCTATTGAGTTCATTATTCAAGTGGAAAAAAATACTATACTGTATTCCATGTAAGAGCATACCGACGCCCCTACCGATTTGCGACCGATCTGCGCAGCTCCCACTACTACCCACTGTTTGAACCGCACGCGATTGGTTTGCAAGGAATAACTGGTACATCCTAAACGCAGGACCTGACCGTTGTCAACGTAAACAACGTCCCGCACGAAAAGTTAACAGAGAGAGTAGACGGCCGTGCGACGGAGAAAAACAAAGGCGGTTAAGTGGGGAGTCGGGCGTAGCAACGATCGCGAGGGCCGTGCCTGCGCGAAATCGGTATGCTCTAATGTGGAATACAGTATAAATATATCTATAATTTTCATGCGTCCAAGGTGACACCGCCCTTGCGCCTCGTTCCCATTAGTCAAGATACTTGTAGCTAGACCTAGCGTTTTCTAGTTTGCGTGTAATAAGGAACGAAATTACGAATGAGTTATTAAAAATATTAAAGAAAATGCTTAAAAGGAAACGGTCATTACTCCACCTATTTTTAATCATAATTGTATAATTATAACTTCAGTTTTCAAAAACAATAGGCAGTCAGCTTACTTCAAGTGACTTCAAGTGACTTCAAGTTCACACTTGTACATACGGTCACACTATTCAAGTGTAAGGGAAATGTGTTTAAAACGATCCCTCAGAGTAAACTGATCCCTGGCTGTTCTGCGGATATTAGTGGTGCTATTCCGTAATATCGAGGTTCAACAGTTCAGACCGTACGTCGTCAAGTGTCGCACAAAGTGTCATGTAAATATCAGCGCTGTGTGTGTTATAAACAAGAAACAATCAAAATTTCTGTCCTTTATCAAAGGTAAGGTCTTTTTCAATGTTGTGTAACTTTTATCATGAATGGCTTCGTGTGACAGCTGTTTCCTTCGCGGATTTAATGACAATTCAACAATAATTTAATGTATGTTTCGTTACCGAATGTAATAATTTGACGTTATATTCAAGCACTGAATGTGAGTTGGATGTTTGGGGTTACATCATCCCTCTCTAGTAGGGTAAAATGATCCCAGGAATCCCAGAGGGTGCGCGAAAATATTTGAGTCTGTGAAGCTGATCTCATTTATGTTTGTTAGTTGATTTTAAGTATTTCTACTCATTGTGTACCAAAAATGATCTAAGATATGATATTTTTTAAAAATTATTATAATTTATTATGTTCGCATATTTTGTGACTCAGTTCAATTTCTGTTTTTATTTAAATAAATCAATGCTTTTTAATGTTTGTCTTATTCATTATCAGTAGATATGAAGTGATCCTAGGTGTTATTTTCCTAAGGATCCCTCGTAGGGATCATTTTGTACACCTATGTGTATAAAATGATCCTTTAGTATTAGTGCGGAGCGATACTATATAGGCGAAAATTTAATTTTGGATTTTCAGTTGGCCTGAAAGTGTAAAAATTCACAATGTGAATCTGAATTTTTACATTTTTAAGAGGAAGGGAACCTGCAGACACGAATATTTTTCCACAATTTTGTACAGTTTTGTTTGGTTAATCAAAAAAACAATTATCCCGCACCCAAGCCAACTGAAAATTCAAAATTAAATTTTCGCCTATACAATATCGCTCCGCCCTATTTAGTATGCCTTCACAAAAATGCGAATTAAAAATTTAATTGATCAGGTAGCTAAATTTGATCTAAGCCAATAATAAGGTAGATAAACTAACTTACAAAAACTACTTTACTTTTATTTAATGTGCATTTGTATTTTTTATATGAATTACGCCTTAAGGGGATCGTTTTAGACACCTTTCCCCTATTTCAAGGCAAATAAAAGTTGCAAGACTCTCTGCTTCGCTTGAAACCTAGAAAAAAACTTGAAAAAATATTTCAAATCAAGTGAATAACAGGTTCGCATTGGTAAAGTAGTTTCAAGTCACTTGAATTCAAGCGACTTGAAGTCAAGTAACTTGACTAATCTGAACGAGGCTTTATTACTGGCTAAGGAGCAAGGGCGGATTTGGAGATTTAGCGCCCCAAGGGTAACAAGCGTCTGCCGCCCTTCCCGTTAAAATTCATCAAATATTTTAACTCAAAAGAGTTCAGCTAATTTTAAAATTAATTCAGCATGACAACTTATATGTGAGTCACTACCAATTTGCTACAAAAAAAAGTTAATTGCCTTTTAAAGTTGTCTCAAGCCTCCGTGTTTAACGATTACCCTTCTCTTTCGGTGTTAGGGAAAACAGATATGTAGACATTTTATTTTCGAACGCAAATCTACGCTATTACAGTCACACTTTTTTCAATTTCTCGCCTAGGCTACACTCAGCCTATTGGCATTTTCTTATTTCCGCTACGCCACCTGGTGGCGAAAATTAAAGTAGCCTAATCGGGTTAGCTGTCACATGTAATTGGCAGTATTAGGAATTTCGACTGTTTGATGATCGATTTTGTAAAATTTAACAGAGTATTTAATGACAAAAACATTATTGCACTATTCCCAAACTTGTGTGACACCAGTCCTGTAACGCGATTGAGCCGATCACAGAGCTTACTTTAGTAGATGGCGCTCTCGGAATATTTCCCAATACCCATAAATTCGCCCTTGCCGAGGAGATTAATTTAGTAACGAGCAAGATCGATGGAAAGTGATTCAAAGGTGAGTGAAAGAATCGGCTATCGATCGTGAGTAGTAGCGACGGCAGACGTTTGCGCCTCGCGCAGAATAAAAGCACAACAATCGGTACAGTCATGGCCTCTAACGAGGCGTGCTATTCCTTGCGACGACGCAGCGGTCAAACGGCGATCCAAGAACTTATTATTGCTGACCGTAAGTGTGGTCACGTTAAAAGGCAGAAAGCTTCGCCAGTGTGCGGGCATATAAGTAGGTATATGGTAAAACCTTGTCCGATAATATCTACTTATCAGCGCCGCAATTGGCAACATTGTTCGAACGATAATGGAACGCTGGCGTTTACGTGAGCGACGTAATTCCTCAACACTTCTCTTTCCGTGCTGTCGGGCAGTCCCAGGTAAACAAAGCGTAGAATCGAGCCGCGCAGAAACCGTCATTGATTGACCGTTCATTTCGCTGCGCGTGCCTGTACGAAACTGGCTGCTGAGCAACAGGAACCTCTGACAATAGTGCTCCCAAACAACGGTTACGGGCTCCCCTGCCGTATTACCGTTAACGTTATCGGGAACTCTTTCTCTCCCGAAAATTGGGACACTTTCACTGTCGCGCGAAAGACTCGGCGCCTAGGCCGGCCATATTTCATCGGGGCTACAAAGGAAGCCAGCGCCGTTTGTCCGCAGGTCACTACGTTTAAATTACAGTACTCGTCGGATCGCGCAGCTTTGTTGCGGCACACGATCCGTATAACCTCAACGAGCCGGGTACGTTCAACGTATCAAAAAGAAACGATCGTCTCGTTTCTCGTAAAATATGCAGGCCCGCGGCGCGGCGTCCCGGTTCCCCTCCCGTATTTCGCTTGAAATCCGAACGCGCTCAATGGACTGCCCGTGAGTAATACTTTTACTCGGGCAATGCGAAGCGTTATGAAGAAAAGGAAAGAAGAAACTGTTCGGTCCAGCGGACGAAGGACGACCTTTACAGTCGTTATCGCCGCTTACGAAATAACGCGCCAGCTATCGAAATGCGTCGTTTGCCCCGCGAGTTCGATTAATCCTCGATGATTCAAGGCCAGCTCGGCCAGCGAAACAATTCTTTCGTTACACATGGCATACATTTTCTTTTCTATATTCACTCTCCTACTCTCTCTCTCTCTCTCTCTCTCTCTCTCTCTCTCTCTCTCTCTCTCTCTCTCTCTCTCTCTCTCTCTCTCTCGCTCTCGCTCTCTCTCTCTCTCTCTCTCTTTTTTATTCTACAGCGTCACGTAGAGAGTGAGTAGGCAGCGAAAGAGTAGGCCAAGCGAGCGAGCGAGAAGCAGCCGAGTCCTGAAGGGGCCTCGAGTATACACGATAGATGAAAGTGAAAGGGAAGGTAGAAAGGGTTGGCGGACGGTATATACTCGTGGCCGCTGTTACTCGGCAATGTACTCGGCCGCGGGGGCCCAGAGCGCAAGATTTACAATCGCCACGAGCCAGAACGGGCCAGAAACCAAGGAAAATACCACCAGGCAGTCGCGAGTACCTGCGCCAACTAACAAATCACGATACTAACCGCGATAGCGCGCATGCGCCGTCCAGCTGCGGAACCCTTCATCCTCGAAATTGGCCGAAAAATACGTTCTCCACTTCTCTTCAGTTATCCATTTATCTCCATCGCCCTCCACCGACGATATTGCGAATGGAGACCGTTTAAGGGATAACCATAAGCAAACACGAGCCATTCTAAATTTAGTAGCAACCGAGCAAAAATCGCGCAGATATCGGCCACGCCGACGTAATATTTCACCTCGTTCTTTCGAAGTGTTTTGCCGTCATTCCCCTTGAATGGAAGTGGCTCGTTACATGTGCAGTGCACGCGAGCGACACGTATGCGCGTCCGTAATTGACTTTTCAGTCGACCAGAAAGAGATTGTTGTGTGTTTTATCGGGGACCGCGTGGGTGGAAATGCTCCCCGCACGATTCCGCAAACTTTGCGAGCATTTTCTGTTACACGCGCGAATCGAAATAGGTGGCCCAAGAATCCCGGTTTCGGACACCGTTGCCGTCTATTTCCGCGTCCCTTGAAATTTCCAGCATGCAATTCACAGTTGGCGTAATTCGCATCGTTAAGAGGTTGCGTCATTGGACGACTGTACGATCCGAACGATATTGGGCCTCGCGTCCGACGCCCGAAGGGGGCGCTGGCGTGTCTCGTAAACCTTCGTCGACCGTTAAAAAATGCGAGCGTGGTTCTATCGGAAGCTAATCTGGCGAATATTTCGCAGTAGGGCCTGCTATGAACGTGACGCGTCGCCGGAATTCTCGGTTCCCTCTCGGAAGTAAAATATTCCACGTTGCGAGAGCCATGGCCAAACGCGTAAGCTGTAGAAATATCGATTAGGCAGAGAGCTGTCTCTATCGGTCGCCTCCGTGCAGAGATGTCGAGCTTACTTCGAATCGGCAAGTAGCCGTCTCTCTTTTGGCGCGCAAGCAGAAACGAGCCAGCGGGAAGACCGAAACAAACGCACAGCCGTATTTAGCGCGATCGACAGAAATTTCATCGCGCCATGTAATCGTATCTGCCAATTCGGCGAGACGGCTCGAGTGAAAGTGTGCGCTTGCCGGCGAAACATTTTTGCCTAACGGTCTAAGCCATTAAAATCGCCCGGCCGGGTTTTATCGCGAGGCGGGCGCCTCTGATTTTCATTTCATCTGGAAACAAGGGTCGAGTTTTAAGTTCATTTCTCGCACGCCAGCGTTACGTAATCGCGAACTATTGCCGCAACCTCGAAGGAGCGCCAGCGAATTTTAACCATTTCGGGCTTTGGGCAACTTGTTCGATTTAACGGGGGCCGTTCGAACATTTGTCCGCGGTGACTAATTGCTTTTGTTTTTGCAACTATCGATCTTGCGGAGCGATTGGCTTGCTTTTTCTTGCGCCAGACCATCGACAGTTTTCGAGGGATCTAAGCTGACGAGACACGATCCTGACGCAAAAACCTCGACCTGCTCTTTGAAAATTCTACTGTGTATCGCTTATTCCGAGGATATCCAAGCTGCTGATAGGGAAAACAGGAAAACGTTCCCAGTCTATTTATTAATCCGAAGGCTGTCGATAACCACAGATAAGAAATGACACGAGAATAACACGGACAGAAGTCTCTCCTCTCCTTTGCCATTTGCTCACGCGAACATCGATCTTTTCGCGAAATTCATACTCCACAAAAGTAAGGTAAATGTACCAATAACTAGCCGTTTAAGGAAACGGTGACAAAGTGTAATGAATGTTGTGTATAAAGTTAACAATTTAAATGGAACTTTTTTTCATTCATAAAGATTTTGTTGTTTCTCATCAGTACTTACATAACAAAATTTTATTTTTTTTTATATTTAAGGTAAAATAAACAAGAATATTTTTACGTGTGAATGTACCAATACGTAGCCAACCTCACGCGATTGACCTAGCGTCCCGATTTTCATGTCCCAGTACCAAGCCATAGGTTTTATAATCGTGCAAAAATGATTTAAAAAACTGAATTCCTTGTCTTAAACTGAAAAATCCGTTGAGGAAAATTAGGAAGTACAGAAATATAAAATTATTGTATAAATAACCATAATAAACAGATTTGGAAATAAAAGTAAAAACATTTTATTTGTCTTGCAAGTAATACGATTTTGCTTTATATATATTATTACAATTATATCTTTATAATTTATTAAATATACTTAATTGTTTTTCTTTTTTATTATCTACTTTTTCCGGCTATTAATTTTTTAATTTCATTGTTAAGTTTTTTCTTTTCTTCGGCGATAGCTTTTTGGGCTTCTGTTTCTTCAACTTTTTTTTCTTTGCTTCATCTCCAAGTCTTTTTCTTTCTTGTATTTCCATTTGTTTTCTTAGTTTCTCCTCCTGAATTTGAATGTGATGCATCTGCCATTCTTCAGACGTTAATATCGTAGAGATCCTATTTGATTTTTTGGCTTTTTTATTTGGAATTGCATTAGGCCAAATCAAAGTACTTTATACTATTAAAAAATACTCCTGATTATACACTAGTACAAGTCTTTGAGTATACTAAATCGCGACTTGCCCTATACACGGACGCTTGGTTAGAAATTGGGTCAGACATGAATATTATGTACCGATATATAAATACTCTTAGGATTCCATAAGTTATTCGTTCATATAAAGAAACCCAATGTTACACTAATTATTCGCTTAACAAACATCGCTTTCTCCTCAGCAAACTCTGAAGAATCTAGCAAAATTCGTCATGCGACTTTACTGTGAGATTTCAAACAATTTTTTAAGTGTTTTAAACATAATATTTATCAAAATCATTTTTAGGGCATGAAGTTTAAGTATTATATAACACAAATTAATCAATATATTGTGCCTGATTGATATACATTAGGGTGGTCCTTATATGTATGGTAAAAAATTAAATATTTTAAAATTTTCTTCTAACCCTCTCAGAAGCTTCCACATAGTTTAAAAGAATTTCGTCTAAAAGTTTATTAAAATATATTAAGGATAAAAGGTCGCTCAATGGCAATGAAATATTAATATTTTGGTATAAATTAAAAGAAAATTTCTTTTACAGCTTGTTCTAACTGGTTTGAGGACTGAAGAATTGGTTGAGTTTCGTTGTTATAGATGCTAGGGCCAATAGGTATCTAGTACGGTACCGTAAAAACGGATCATACTTTAAATCATTATTTTATTGTATTTTTCCTTCTATTAAACAAATTGGATATTTACTATTATTTAAAAAGGAGTTTATTCTAATGAATCCCAATTTGTTTTTTCCTTAATAATGTCGAAGTTATGAGATTTTATTCTTAAAGTCCCGAATTTGCCCCGGTCTCTCCTACATGCGAAATATAAAGTCCTTGAGCGACCTTTATATATCAAAATATACAAATAAAAAACACGGAGATTTTTTTTTTGTCAAACAGAAGATTTTAACCACCCTAATCTCCACGGCTTAATAATAATTAATATCTGCATCAGTGGCCATGCATTGGTACATGGCTAAGTAGTCATTGGTACATTTACCTTAGGCAGTACACCCAATTAAACAAACGAAACAAACTCCCATTCGAAAGTTCGATGCTGAAGCACACCACTCGAGTCGATACAGGCGGAAGAATTAAAAGAGCGCGTTAAAAGCTTCCGGTGAAGCGAGTCTTCTCTCTTACGCGCACACATGCGCCCCGTGTACATGCGCGCCGAAAAACCATAAGAGACGATAATCCGCCGCAGCGAACCATCCACGGACCGATGGTGTGCGGCGAGGGGACGAGGGGCCAGATTATCAAGATCCAAAAGCAGAAAACGGTGGCTGAAGAACGAGACTAAGGACTTCCTCTCTCTCGCGGTGCGAATCGCACGCGCGGATTCCCACGGTGTTGAGATAAGGCAGCGCGGAGATAAAGAGAGGCGCAGAGAGAACACCGGGAGAGATGGTGGATGGGGAAACGAAATAAAAAGAGGAAGAGGCGGGTTGGCGGGGACGAGGGGTGTCGCGGGTGGGGGAGGAGGAAGGAGAAAGAACGAGCGGAGAGAGGAGAAGGAAAAAGGGTGGCGCGGGTGGGGGGGAGGGAGGGAGAGGGAATATAGAGAAAACCGGCGAGGACGATGTGGGAAAAGAGGAAGCTAATCAGAAGCGGAAGTACGCTCTGGCGAGGCCCGAGGCCTTGAGAAGCATATTCAGCCGCGCAGCTTTTAGCTCTCTTAATTGCAACTTCATTTAACATGCCCTACACAACGAAACGCTCGGCCAATCGGGGGCCTCCGTGCCGCGAAGCCGCGTCTTAATAACCGCCTTATCGCTCGCCAAGGGAACGTCTGAGAAGGGAGCAACCGCAGGCGGAGCGTGGAAGGTGAAAATGTTCCGAGACACGCTGCGAGGCTCGCGAGAAAACGTGGCGCTCCTTTAACAGGTCTCGCCGTTAAGGGTAGCCCGATTCGGCCCGGCCCCTCCGCCCCCAAACTCTCCGTCGCCACTCGTTCCTCCCATTCTTGAATGGGAATCAGTTGCAACGCGGAGCTGTAATAATTGGACGGAATTGTGCTTGCCGGGGCTTATTAGTGCCAGAGCTTTGTGCCCTTTCCTGTTATTGATTGTAATCAAGATCTTGCGGGTATACACAAGTGGGTAATTCCATGTAATTCAAGGTCAGGGTTTGTTAACAGTTCCTGGCTGTAGTTCGCTTCTAGACGCTACTTGCGAATGCACTATTGCAATATGGATGTCCTGCTGACAGCCTGACAAGGATAGTGTATGTAGTAATAATAAGTATTTTGTATGAAGCTGGGAGTAGCAATGAAAACAGTGCCTATTGCGGGTTTACTAAACTGCGTTCCTATGTGAAAATCATTCGAGGAACTCGCAAACCTTGAATAGCAACAGGGGCAGGTACCGTCAAGGACCCAGTTCCTGATCACTTAAGATGCAAAGGGAGCAGTTTCTGATCAACCTAAAACATTTTACTATGAGCTATCAAATGTTTGCGTATAAATTTAAAAATACTTCATAATTATTTTGTCATTTTTTGGAATAAATTTGTATCGTGATAAACTTATTATTTGGTATTTATATACTAAACTGATCAGGAATTGGGTTCTGATCAGGAACTGGGTCCTTGACGGTAGTTGTTTCAGGGATTAGAGCAGTTTCATTATATGGAGCAGGCTGCGTTTATGCAAAAATCACGACTGCGATTATTTTATGGTGGAAATACTCATACAGCACACTCTCATTGCAGCAACGTTGCAGTGCAAGGTTGCAATGTTGCACGCAACGTTGCAGCAATAATTCTATGTCCGCCTCCTGCAACGTTTCGGGTAGTACGGCCAAAAATATAAATAACGAAAATTGTTTCCCCCAAGGGGGTTCGAAACGGTGACCTGTAGCGTCATAGGCGAACACTTTACCGCCGCAGCTACAACCACTGATTGATAATAGTGCTAACGTATTCGAACTTATACTCCTACCATGTAAAACTGTAAACTCAAATTATTCAAAAACGAAGACTCATTTTGACACACTGCATTAGGGTTTTGTAACACTATGTAACACCCTGTGTCATTCTACACATTAAAATATATAGGGTGAGTCACCTAACATTTAAACTTAAAATATCTCCTTTGTTTTTGAATTTTTGTTGAATTTGTATTTTTATTGGCTATAACGTTACAGTAATGAAAATACGTCATCCCATTAAAAAAACCATCGATGATCTTGAAATTTCGGGAAATATAACCTTGAGAAAGAAATCGTCTTCGTCAGAATAATTGTCCCCCTGAAGCAAACATTTTTTTCCTTAGACATTTTCTGGTATCATTAAAAATAACGGAAATATTTTAAGCTTAAATGGTAGTTGCCGCAACGTTGCTGTAACGTTGCTGCAACGTTGCGGCAACATTGCTGCAACAATTCTATGCCCGCCCCGTGCAATGTTGCGCGGCAATGTTGCAGCAACGTTACAGCAATGTTGCGCTGCAACCATGCAACATGGCAAGGTCGCTGCAACGTTGCTGCAACGTTGCCGCAACGAAGTGTGCTGTATGGGTAGGTTGCTTGTTCGCGGACGTGCTTGGAATTAATAACCACGGCATAATACTAGATTAGAAGTCCATTTAGAGGCAATATATTTGTACATCCGTTGTGCACGTCGTATTTCCATAACACCTCGCAAGAAAAATATGCAGAAGAGTTGTACGTACACGCGATACCACGCTACACCGAGTCCTGATTATAGTTATCTCGCGACACCTGTATTAGTTACCATCGGCTAGCGATAATCGAGTTTTTGCTATCAACTCCGAACACATCTCTGCAACGATAATTCGGCGCGTTGCAGCTTCGCTATGATCTAATCTAATCAACGAATTGGAGATTTATTGCAGAAATTTCAACAGAACGATTGTGTAACCAAAAAACAACCTCCGATCGCTCGAGCATTTTAAACGTGTAGGTATTCAATGTCGATTAAAATCCGCGAAATGTTTAATGAACAGAGAAGGAGGAAATGCGTCGTCTACCTGCCGGTCACGATTACGAGACGCAACGTAAACGAGTCTTGTGTAAGATCAGATGGAAGTGACTCACGACCGATTTAGTTGACCGTGTATATCGATCGGCGAAATTAATCGGAACTGATAGACGAGAGTACCAGATTGTTTTCGACAAGATATCACGGCCAATCGAGCGGCCGACGCTCATTACCGGCATCCTCGTTAATTAATCGCTCGAAAGTCGCAATTGCCTGTTGCAACGAAACAATGATTCACTAATCGATGGACACGCAAGACAGATAACGCGATCAGAAGCCGCGCACAAACGTTACTATTCGTTGAAGCGTTCGTTGAAACGTGAGCGTTGACAATCGTAAAACGTTCGTTTATCTACTCGTGTAATAATTTATTAGACGAATAGATTGAATATCCAAGTATCTCGAGGGAATGAAACTTTTAGCGCCACTGGTGATCAGATAAGTTATCATGTGTCATGGAATATTGGACTGAGCAGTGTTTTTTTTTTTTTTTAAAATTCAAAGACAAATTTCATATGTGGAACTAAAACGTTTAATAAATATTGACATACCTATTTAGTATATCTCTGATCTCCCAAGTCAACTTTCGAATTTTTTTGCGCGCACAGGGCCGAAGGCAACCGCACTCAGGTATTGCAACCGAAATGCTGTTTTCGAAAAGAAGAAGAAGAAGACTTTCTGGCCAACTCAATTCCTTTTTATCAACCATTTAATATATTACACGTATTGCGAATTATCTGCCCAGAAAGTAAAAGGTGAAAGTAAAAGATTCTTGGATCATGACGTATAAATGGAAGCATTCCGGCCGCAGATGGCAAAACATAGACTGCGCTCCGAAACGCGAGGAAAGGATCGATTGTTCTTTTCGCCGCGTACCAGCGGGGAACTCTATCGATGATTGGTCGCCTTTCTTTTATTATAGTCGAGGAAAGAATGCGCGGCTGACGCACCGGTAGAAAAAGTAGAATTAACCCGGAATTTCGACCGGTTCACCTTTCAAACTTGACCGTAATTTCTGTTTGCATCGGGATATTTATATGTGAATGCGAACTCCTACATGCGCCCAGGCTCTGGGAGATCGCAACATAAATATATCCGGCAGATAATGGCCGCATGAATACGAAATGACGAACGTAAAGACGCCTTTCGACCAGCCCGACCTTGACTCGAGATCGCTTTTTCTTTACGATCCGTCATCGCGAGCCATTGATGACCACATCGGACTCGCCAGCGCCTCCTTCATCTTTTTTTTTCTGAAAAACAGTTGCGCAACTAACGCTCATACGACCATGGAACACCTGAACTTGAATTACACGTTCGGAGGAAGTTTTTCTAGCGTTATATAATCCAGTCGGCGGTATCAATAAACACGCTCGAAATTCTGCTAATTATAGAAAAGCGACGCTCGTTCCTAGACAACAATGACCAGAATGGCGGCAATGGAATTGAAAGTAATGTTCGACGATATTAACCTGTTTTACGTTCCTTTTTGTCACGTTGCACTTGTACCAGAAAATATAGCCTGATACTATATCCTCCTGCACACTCGCAACGGGATATAAAGGCATACATTGACTAACAAGGTTTGCTTATTACACGCTTTTCGCTCAGTAGCGTATTTAGTGTAAACTCCGCCCCCATGCATATCATTCCAATTCCATCTTTTCTGTTCTACTTGTTTGTTAAAAGTGTTCATCGCACAAAACATTTTATTTCGAACTTAGATAATCGGTTTAAAGAAAGTTTTTGTCGAAGCTTTTCCAAAGAGGCATGCGAAGCACACGAATAACAAGCGTAAACTACTAACATTAAGCATCCAAATAGATTTATTCAAGAAACACTATTTCTTTCGGTTTTTTGCGCCCTACTTGGCCCACCCTAGATACGCCTCTGTGAACGGAAAATTTCGATTGAGGTAGGAGCTACTTTCGCAAAGTCAATGCTCGCACAATTCGTTCCACAATTCAGTCGCTGGTATTCTCTTAGTCAGTGTAGTCCCTTAAAAGCCACCTGTCTGCCTCTAAATGTGTTAGAGATCACCACGTTTCCTTGACAGACGAAAATATTATCGAGTAACAGACAGTGAGCCACAAAAATTGGGGAACCCCCTCGAACCTCTTGCAGTCCCGTCTTCAACGTTCCCCTGTTCACGCGCGCGCGTAACCGCGCCTTTTGCCCGCGCTACGAATCGTTACGCCGCGTACAAATTTTATGCAAATGTTATCGGCCATATCGCTGAAGTTGCGCGTACAAAGAGCCACATTTGTCGTGGTAAGTAATGAGATTTGCAGAAGTTGCGCCGCGTATCGCGATTTAAATCGACTGGCTCAGATAACGGAACGTCCGACGACATGTTTACATTGGAGTAGTCCCGAAGCTCGGAAATAGCCGCTACTCGTGAATCATAGCTCTTGATGTGCGTGGAAAATAAACAAAATGGCTGTCGCGCGTAATTACGTTAGAAAAGTAAATGCTACGCTGCGTGCTCTCACCTTGCGATTTTGATCGTCCGCGCGTTATCCAATATGGTATCCAAAGTAAAAACGTGCTGGCGAACGTTGGACTTTCTTAAGACTCTCTCGAGGAGTCATGAAGCATCTCCACGAGCCGACGACCCGAAATCCCGTGATAGCGGCGACGAGAACGACGGTGCATACACGTGACGTACATTGATATACCGCAGCATGGATCACCACAGGCACGAGAAACAGATCGTCGCGGTGCGTCGCAGTGGAACGCGGACGAACCGATCGAACACGAACAGAGCGGGCGTACCGAACAGCTGAAAAATGCGGGACAATATCGGCGCTGGCACTGAATATCACTTTACACTGGGCGCACACGACCACACAGCCGCCACGCACGATAGAAGGTGTCGTCGAACCGACTTCTTCTCTTTAAGAATCCTCGAGAAGATGATCGAAGTCGAGAGTCTCGGTGAATGCGGCCAACGATCAGGAACGATATTTGGGGTCAGCCGCTCTTCGTGTCCTGATAGCCCGATCGCACATATCGCGGAATATCGCACGTGATCTCGTTGCACGTATCTGGCTATCCTAGTTCGGCGCACGGCACCCTGCGGGACAGGGGTGCGATCGAGGCATAGCCAACTGTATCGTGTGCGTGAATTAGGAGCCGGATGACGACGACGATGACGGTGGCGACGACGACGATGACGACGACGACGACGGCGACGACGACGTGGAGAACTTTTTTCCAACGGGGTCTGCTCCGTTGGCTGTCCAGGGTCAACCGGCTGGCTCCGCGCGAGGCACTTTTACCCGTTGGGTACTCTCAAGGACTCGGAGGTGGCTCCTATTCCTTTCTCTTATCCTTTCGCGCGCGCGCCTTTTTTATCCCGCTAACCTTTTTAAGCGCACTTTTAATTCCGCTCGGCCGCGTGTCTCCGTGCGGCGTTCATAGGGACGGCGAAATCTTATTACAAGCGAACGGGTATCGGGCGGAGATCGTCGCGGGAGGCGCGTGTCGACTGACGATACACCGGGAAAATCCAGTTCCGCAAGGGCGAGGCAGAGTTCGAGGATTAGAAAAGTACACGGCGATAGAGCCGAGAAAGAGAACAAGTGGATCCAGCCACATCCGGATCGTCTTTCAGACCCGTCCTCCGCTACTGTCGTGTCCCGGCCGCGACACCACTACCGCGCTTCTTTTTCCTATTTCACCTCTAGGTGACTTCTTTCACGATTCGCGCGTCCTCCGCTTCGTCGTCGTCCACCCTCGAGAGGATTCAGTACTTGTGCTCGAACACCGTATCTCCTCCGCGTATCGTTGCCTTGCAATTCTTTACGACGGATCACCGTGGTCTCTCTCTCTCTCTCTCTCTCTCTCTTTTCTCTCTCTCGCTCTCTTTCTCTCTCTCTCTTCCTCTCTCTCTCTCTCTTGCGCGCGCGCCTGCTTCTCTTCTTTCTCTCTGCCTCTCCCTTTCTCTGTCTCCTTTCTCTTCTGGTTTTGTAATCTGTTTTACGAAACTTCTGTAAGCCCGGACGCGGCGCGGCACGAGCGAGCGTGGCGCGATCGTTGAATTAAGAGACAGGCTCGAATTCTGCCATGAAATCGGCTGGCAGCCTGGTTCGCAACGCTGACAGGGCGCAGGGTATCCCGGCGGTGGCTCTCTCGTCGTCCCGGAAGCAGGGTTACCGGTGGAACACAAGCGTTGACCTTGAGCACTCGCGTTCGATAGCGCGCGACGCGGACCATACGAGGACGATCGTTTCCATCGCTTTCTTCTTCATCGGATGGCACAGTGAAATTCGAACGGGAACGGTCGCGTTCGGGCGCGCGTGTCCACCGTATGCGCGCGCTCTTTCACCTGTTTTCGTCGCGAGGGACCGGGTAGCACCGCACCGTGCACCGCGCGTCCGATCGAAATTAGACACAGATTTCGCGAAGCAGCGGACTAGAAATGGTTGTTACACAATTGCACAGCTCTTTTTCGCGCTCTCTCTCGTTTCCCCGTTCGCGTATCGCCTCGTTTTGTCCAGTTCCACCGTTCCAATTCGCGACAATCGCCGTGTTCCTTCCGCGGGAATGGTGCCCGCGATCGGCTCGCTGTTACGAGACACGTCGAAGAGAAACAACTCGAAGGTGGGACCAAATCCGAAAGCCGTCGAGAGAAAGACACTGGGGGAGAGAGAGAGAGAGAAAGAGAGAGAGAGAGAGAGAGCGAGGAGACAGACAGAGAAAGAGAGAGGGAGAGTGAGGCAGGAATATTCGGCTATGCCCAGCCTACGAGACAGGATCGGATTTTAGCGCGCTCCGCACGCGCTCCCGCGAGCCCAAGTCGGCGGTTTCAACTTTTACTTTCAGCTCTTACACAACGCGGCCCGCTCTTGCTTGGTGTACGTAAGCGGCAACCGAGCGCCGGAGCCTCGCTCTTCGTTCCAAAGCTTCTTCTTTCCCTCGCCTCTGCCTTTCCTTCGGCACCTTTCTCCTTCCCCTGTCCCCCTATGCAGATCGCCACGTTCGAGCTGCGCTCCGATATTTCGTGTTGACGGCAACGCCTCCGGTCCGCGGATAAATTGCCCGGATTTTGAAAGTGAGCGCGGTCGACGGGTACGGTCCACTGGCCGCTCAAACATCTGGCATTCTTCCGGAATACCGAAAGGACTCTCGGGGGCACGCAGCCCGGACCTGTCCGAAGAGCACGTGCGTCGACAAAAGCACGTGCGGACGAGCACGTGTCTGGTGTTTTCGTTCAGCGAGAACGCGCACTCGAACCACCTCGATAACGGCCACGCTGCCGCGAACGTTTCGCGAAATCACAGACCAATGTCGGCGGATCTCGCGCCTCCGAACGGTGCACGATCGAGTCGGCACACTCCCATGAGAACCCGGAAGAGGAACGAAAGCCAGCGGCCACGTGGCCTTCCGACGACGACTCGCGGCGAAAAGCAACAACGACGTTGTTGACACCGATGTTGACAGCGTTGCGGCGATTTCCCCGATTATTTTTCGCACTGCACATACTCTGCACACTCGCGTATGTACACAGAGCCGACACACCCGATCGAAACGATATATGTTTTTCGCGCGTGGCCTTTCTTTCTCACTTCGCCGGAGGACTTCTTCAGGGAGAGAGGGTCTCTTCCGGTCTCCGCGGTGTGTCTCACTGCTCCTCGCTCCGTCGTAACTTTTGCGCAAAGCCGAGACCCTCTCTTACTCTTTACCCCTCTCTCTCTCTCTCTCCCTCACTCTCCCTCGCTCTCTCTCTCTCCCTCTCTCTCTCTCTCTACCTATCTATCTATCTATCTATCTAGCTATCTCTCTCTCTCTGCCTCTTCCTTTCTCTCTCTCCCCCTCTCTCTCTCTCTCTCTCTCTGTCTTTTCCTCCGTCCCTTTCTCTCTCAACACCTCTTTCTCTCTGTCCCCCTCTTTCTTTCTCTCTCCTTCTATCGCTCTTTCGCTCTTTCTCTTTCTCTGTCTGGTCCTAGGTAAACGCGGAGAGAGGTAGACTGGGCAGTCAGCAAGAGATGGTGGTGGTGGTGGTGGTGGTGGTGGTGGTGGTGGTGGTGGTGGTGACGATGGTGGTGGTTGATACGATGCGTTGGTAATGGTGGCACACGATACTGCTCGAAACGTGTATATACCAGCCACCGATCGGGACGTCAGGACGGTGACGGTGACGACAGTGACAATGGTGGTAGTGGCTGTGCAGTGATGGTGGTGGTGGTGGTAGAGAAGAGGCCAGGTGGGCCCCGTGGCTTACAGGCGAGCCCAGAAAGGGTTGAGGGTCCGAAAAGCACGGTTCTCTCTCTCTCGAGAACTCCCGGTGGAATACTCACGCTAGAGAGGAGGCCTCGCGAGCCTTGCGAGTTCGTTTGTAAAGGGACCGTAGTATTGGTTCCTCGTCGAGTGGCACCTCTTCCCTTCTCTCTCGCTCTCTCGCCCGTTCTCCCTCTACCTATCTCTTTCCTACGCTTACTCTTTCCTCCCACCATCGCTCTTCCACCACCGCCTTCCTCTACTCTCCCTTTCCCCACTGGTGCTCTCACTATTACATTACAAATAGCTCTCTTGCCTAGGCCACGTTTGTGAGGTGTTGCTCCTTCCTTGCACGTTTACGCGAGCCGTCGAGTGTGCGCGCCTGCATCGATCTACGTGTGCATCGTGCATGGCCCGTGTACGTGCTAACTGTGGCTTTCAACACATGCACAAACTGTCGTACGCACGGTAGGAGTAGAGACATCGGCTGTCTTCCTCCGTTACTCTTTCGTCCTCCCCCACTCTCCCTCTCTCTTCCTCTCTCTCTCTCTCTCTCTCTCCCTCTCTATTTCTCCCTCTCTCGCCGCGTCTTTCTCGTTTCTCTATCTAGCCGTATGCATAAGTCTTATTTGGACGTTGATGTGCGCGCGTACACGCAACACACGGGAATCGCAATCGTCCTATACGCTATGCCTTCATCCTCGTCGCTCAAACGCGCTTGAATAGAGGACCTCTTTGTCAGGGTAATGGTGTAATAGAAGGCTACGCTTGTGCCCGCGCACGTAACACGTAAGAATGAAGCGAGTGCTTCGCAGAGACCTCTGCGCGCTTCTCTTTTTCTTCCCTTCTTTCTCTTCCTTCCTCTTTTCTTCGACAACCCTCCCCGGCCCCCGGCCCTTCGTTTCCGTTCTTTCTGCTCGTCCTCCTGTGTCCACGTTATGCCTCTCTATAATTTCTGTCTCCTACCACCGTTCCTTCCGTCTTGCTCCACCATCGACACGAACTTCATCTCTTGCTTTTCTTCTCCCTCCCCTCCGCCGCGTCCTCCCACCCTCTCCCACTCTTTGTCTTTCCCGCTTCTTTTCTCGCTCCACCACGGCTCTGTTCGCACGAGCGAACGCGCTTGCGCGACTCTTTAGTCTCCCGCGGACCGAGGAGAGCCACTTCCCTCTTCCTTCCCTTTCCTCCTTCATTTCTCTCTTTCTCTAGACACTAGACCGCTCTCGCTCCTTTTGCTGACCTTCCAACCCGTCTATTCTTCTCGCCACCTATCACTCCCACGTGCTTTCTTCCTCTTGAAAATGTTGGCCCACCACCGGCCAGCTGACCCAATCGAGACGCGCGCGGCTCGCGCGCAAGCCCCCTTTTTCATACGGAGGAATTATTATGTCGTTGCTCTAGTTATGCATCGGACACGCTTTCAACCGTGATCGATAGTGAAATGCTTGAACGACTCGCTGGTAAACACCTTCGGCTTCAGGTTCCTCCGCGTTTACTTTAATTGCGGGGCTTAGCTCGTGATAGAAGCATCTTTAAACACTCTAGCCGCTGTACCGCTCTTAAACGTGAGTTTAATGCTTAAAAATACTTAAAAAGTCTTCGTTTTCTCTTTACACGTACACAGGTGCTACTCGCCCGTCACTCACTTGACGTAGCTATTCTATTTTCGAAGGATGAGCAGGGGCGACGATAATTATTCGCCATTCCACAACAGCTCGCGGAGCGGCGATGTTTATCCGAACCTCAACGCCAACGGCTATTTCAATTGCTCCAAATTGATAGGCACGTTTCCGTGTCACGGCTCTGTGAGATCTCGTCGTTACTGAAACACCGAACGAACTTGCCGCTGCCCCGTAGAATCCTTTCGTTTATCTCTGCAGATTCGCGACAACCGTGCGTTCGTTTCATTAACGAAACCTTTAGCTCGCGAACGTGTTACTTTTCATTGGAACTATTTATAAACATTCTTCGAAAGAATTTCATGGCCGACCGGTGCGGCTTTAATTCGAGTCGGTGCACCAGATACGCGATTGTTTCTTCGTCCCTCTTTCTCCGACTGGCTCGCACGGGACACGGGCAGCCGTAGGCCGCAGCTATTGCCATTCGTAGATTCGGTCAACGATGTGCACGCGTCCGGAGATTACGGCAGCGGCCGGCTATACTTAGAGCGTTAGACGAATTTCGCTCGAGGGTCGCTCAGAAAGGAGGTCGAGGAACAGCTGATGCGATATGCGCGGGGCGCAATTTGGCATGATAACGCTTTCCTATACTTTTTCCTCCGAGGAAAGTCCATCGACAAACGGAATTCTCACTAATCAAAACGTGTATGCACATAACTTTCCTCGCAACGGAATATTTGAATGTCAAATTGCCAATAAGGTATATATACACCTTGTTCAAGTTCCTACGAATATCTCTCGACTTTGTTCTGTTCGTTTCGAGGCATTTAGCAGCCTACTTCTATGTACGCCGAACTATTAAAAATGTCATCCTCCCGACTAATAATTTAAGCTCTAATCGATGAGAAATCGGTAACCTTTTAGGCAAATATGAGCGCGCCAACTGGTACGAGGCCTTAATCAATCCGATGTTACACCGCTTACAATCTTAGTATTCGTTTAATGCGTTAGAATAAAATGATCGAACAAATACTGCTCGTCTGTTCGGTTACTTGACAACGTTGAAGGCGCGTACGAGCGTCGAAAGAGCGAGCATTTTCGCGATGAATAAGCATACGCCGAGAAAAAGGAAGCCCAAGTCTCAAGGAGCGTACGTTAGGCCAAATATTTGCGTGCGTTATCAGCGCGGTAGTAATTGCGTGAAATTAATTAATTCGCGCGCAGACTCGTCGGCTGCCTTCCGCCGCCGACTGCCCAGAGTTATCGCACTCGATACTATTTATTTATTTATGGTGCGGTCTAAATTAAAAGCGCGACGAGAAGGCCGAACGTCTTGCGTAATCGTTACAAAGAGCACGCGGCTGTTTATCATTACGCGCGAAAGAGATGACCGGCGGGTGCGGGGATGATGGAGGAAGGAAGGGGAGGCAGTGGGAGACAGAAGAAAAACGAGAGAAAAAAAAGGGGGAAACTGCAAGGTCCTCTTCAGCTTCGGCACGCATGCAATTAAAAGCTATTTTCTTCGCATTGTCTCTGTGTTTACGTTTCCAAGATCTTAGGTGATTCGTTATCCTGCGCGTCACACCCATTCGTTCTTATCGCTACTAATTTCCTCCGCTTTTTGCCTTATTTACATCTGTCTCGTTTATTATGACAAGATAATTGATTCTTCTTTTTGCCGCGCCCGGAGCGAAGGAAAGACGCCGGATGCTTTAGGATTTGTGTTTACGTCGGACAATCAGAAACACCAGTTAAGAGCGATTTCGGCGTGCCGCTACTTTCTGCAGCATTTTATCTGATCGAGCGCCGCGTTAGGAGCTTGCAGTTACACGAGGACAGCGTAGGTGATACGTAACATTTCTCCTGCTATCTGCGCAATCTTATCAACATGGGTGTTCTTTTCCTCGCCTGACTCATGCGACACTATAATTAGGGCAGCCGACTCTGCTCCTCGGCGATAAGTGGCGGAGTAAATTATAATCCTTTTTACGGAATCAAGGGGATTTCGCGCCTAGACGCGCTTCCCGCGTCTCAAATTCCCGACGCGCGTTCACGATTCGATATTTCCCGCGATTGTAATTCTCATCCCAGCTTTTGCTTCTCCGTCCAGCCGTTTCGCGTTGGCGTTCGCAAGTTAACTGTTGCAACGGCACGTGCGCAAACTGCGTGTTTGAGCGTTTCGAACAATGAGCGACGTTGTGCAGAGATCCGTTGACGCGACGCCACGCTCAGAAATCATGGAACAACACCCTTGGGCCACTTGGTTTCTCATGAGACAGTTTGACCCTCCTCCGAACTCTTTCACTACACTCCGCTTCTCTCGCTCTCTCTCTCTCTCTTCCCTCTGCCCATCGTCCTCTACATATACACACCTCTCTCTCTCTCTCTTCCTGACCCTCCTTTCTAACTCTCCTTACCTCCACCTCGTCCCACGAGGTGGTCGACGACGGTCGTACTTGCACCTTTCTCACAGCGCGACGCAGGTCTAGCCATATCCCTTCTTTCCACGTCCCTTTCACTCGTATCACGCGAGACGAGGTTGAGGAGGGTCCAGCGAAATGCGAAAAAGAAGGAAACAGAGGAAGAGGGCAAAGAGTGGCGGGAACGATGGTGCAACGGAACGAGATAAAACGAAAGGAAAGACGGGGAACACAAGAGAGACAGGGAGATAGAGAGAGAGGGAGTGTATGGGGGGAGGGGGGGTAGAGAAAGAGAATGCAGAATGAGAAGTAGAAAGATGGAGATCCAGTTTGACCGTATAGGTTAGATCCTTGTTGGTTTCGTGTATTTCGTGGTGACTCGTTTTATTGCGAATCCGGTTTGCTCCCCGTGACGAAGGGAACAAGAAGAAGCGCGAGGAGACAGGAAGAGAAGGAGGGAGAGAGAGGGTAGATGGGAGAAGGTTGCGGTGGACGATGAAGGAAGTGGAGGAGGAGGAGTCGTAGGGAAGGGAAAGAGAGGGATCTTTCTTTGGTCGTTCGACCGATACGGGTCTTCCCTTTCTCCTCTGCGCTGCTCTAGCCGTTGCTGCTTGTTCTGTTGCTACGTTGCTGCTACTCCTCAAGGGACAGCGGAACGCGTTGGTGCTGGGCTCTTTTTGCCGCTACTGCTAGTTGCTACCGACCGGTCGTTCGGCCGGTGATGTGCACCACGCGCTCACCGCTGTTGTAGGCGATGGAGGTGACGAAGCTGGAAGTGGTGGCCAGTTTCAAGGTTGCCTCCTCATCGCTCGCAACTTGCACATAGTGTACACGTTTCGCTAGCCATACTCCTCTCGAACCATCTCCTGGACGTGCTTTCCTACCGGTATGCAGGCCTCCGCGTCTACCCGCAGCCGGGTACACACCAGTCGTCATCGATAAATTTTATCGTTCCCAGTTGCATAACGATACACGGAAACGCGGAACGTTTCAAAGACTTAGTCATTACAAGATCAGTCGGACATCGCTGTTTGCCTCTACCGACCGCATATTTACTGGCGTCCGAGTAGCGATTTTGTACGCTTAATTGTATACTTTATACATGCCATACGTAATTTTCTATTACAGATGATTCTATTAAGAAGTACTTTAAGCTGCGTATTTTTGGTATCTTTCAGGACTCCAGCTTCGATTGCTGTTCATAACTAGGGTTGCAAACCGTACTATAATATATAGTATTGTACTATATTTTTGTCTGGTGTACTATATACTGTTAGAAAAAGATATAGTACGCAAAAATAATATTTCCGATACATCGATAAAATTCTACAATTTTCACTTATTTCTTTATTTCATGGCAACATCAAAACTTTAATTTGCGAAATTAAACTTTAACAGAGAGGATGTTTTCTATAATAAATATGAAGTGGCGGGAAGAGAGGAAACAGAGCCAGTCTGTCTCTTATAAAAAATGTTCATTTGGATGTTCAGTGCAATCAAACCTTTAACATATTTGTTAAAGACAATCAATTAATTAGTAATGCAAAATCCACAAAATAATTACATTTATTTTAATGTAGTTTTATTTTGTACCACTTCCCTCTGAACAGTACTATATTTTTTATCACATTTGGCCGTAAAGTACTATATTTTCTCGAAAAAAGTTGGCAACACTAATCATACCATCCAGCTCTCTACATGGAAACAGCCGTTCTGTTGAAAAACTAATAACGTTTTACTCAGACTGCGCCTATGATATCGTCTTGACACTAGAACCACCGACGATTAAGGTGTGTGTACCTAGCTTTACGACAGTGACTAAAACGACAGGACCTACTTATTGTTAGTATATTTAGGTAGGTATACTATTATATGTAAGACTTAAGAAAATCATTGAAAGTCACCGAAAATCTCGATAAATACATGGCTATACGTCTGAGTAATTTTTATAAGAAATTATAGACCACTCACTTTGATTGCTATGGTACCTAATTCTCGTTTTAAAGAAAGTGATACACTAGGGACATTACAAGTGTGACCAATAGGGCAGAGCGGAAAATTTAAATTTGAATTTTCAGTTGGCCTGGGTGCGGGATAGTTGTCGTTTGATTAACCAAACACAACTGTAAAAAAATTTAGAAAAATACAGGTTCCTTTTTCTCCTAAAAATGATCATATAATCATATAGAGTACTGTGGGGCAAGAGTGCGCACTTAAAGTTTAGACTTCCCTAAAATCCTTGGTATTACACTAATAGGCATATCATTGTGTAAGAAATAACTACTATCCCTTATTATTCGATAGGCAGTGGCTTCATGTAAATTTACCTGTCACAACTTATATAAAATAAATATTTCCAAATAGTGTCAAATGCGAACTTTTACCCAATATGTGGGGCAAAAGTTTGCATGTCATGGGGTAAAAGAACACAACGAGAAATTTTCACAAAAGTGTTTTATTTTCCTGCATAAAATAGTTGTGGCAATATAGCAAAACGACTAATAGTTTACAATTAATTTGTTTTTAATCAAGGTAACAGTAATAGCACATAACCCTACCTTCGTAGTTTGCGCGGGCATGACTCTTCTTGAGGATCAGTGCATTCTTCTTCACACGCAGGGCAAATTATTTTTTCCATAGACGTTGATGGTTGGGTTATTCTCTTTTTGGAACCGATTCGTGTTGTTCCTTTGAAAATTTGTAAATGCTATTTTTTGAAAAAATGTTATTTTTTGGATTTTTGTTGCTTTCCTAATTATTTATTTTGCACGTTCGCATTCAGATTTTCTTTTCATTGCTTCATTTACTTCAAGCTGATATTTTAATTGCCCCCACAGCTACTTTTCCATTGTTTAATCCATCCTGTTATCTGTGAGGAGAACTGAAGACTTCTATTACTACTTTTGAATAGGAGAATTTCAGCTCTTTCAGACGACGTATTAATTAAAATATTTACTGATCAATTTACAGGGATAATATTGATTCCTAAAAATGAGAATATTACATCAGAACTAACGAATTCAGTACTTACCGCATTGTACGATAACAAAACGAAGCACAGCTACACAATTCGACACTGGTGACTCTACCTTGATTGACACTTGACTGTTAATCACCACTGGCCACTGCCACAACTCAAACAATGAAATTCGCATGATGCGAACTTTTACCCACTGCGAACTTTTACCTACGTTTACTCTAATCCTGTAATAATTTTTAGGAGAAAAAGGAACCTGCAGACATGAATATTTTTCCAACATTTTTTCACAGTTGTGTTTGGTTAGTCAAAAGACAACTATCCCGCACCCCGGCCAACTGAAAATTCAAATTTAAATTTTTGCCTATATAGTTTCGCTCCGCCCTAGTGACCAATCAACGAGGCATTGTTCTTATTTTACCATGTCCCTTTAAAATGGCATAACCTGGGCATCGATTGTGACAAACAGCAATGTACATTTGAACCGATCGCTATTTGAGCCGTTCAGAGGACAAATCGATTAACTCCACTTTTTGAAATATTTTAAATTTAACTGTCAAAGCACTTGGTTCAGTCATAACTTTTTTTATTTATAATAAATTAAAATATTTCAAAAAGTGGAGTTAATTGATTTGTCCTGTGAACGGCTCATTTCGCTTCGTGTGTCGCAGAATAACATTTGGAAACGACGATTTGGAAAAATGAAGAAAAAACAAGCCTTTCCTCGAGCCATACCAGAACGGCCGCGCCCCGCCAGAATTCGAGGAAAAAACCTTTCCATCGCACTTCGATCATCGAGCGGACTTACGTCATTTATACCGCTTTGTCTTCCTGCTCAAACTATCACGGTGTCTCGGTTTCTCGTAATTGATTACGGACTTCAGCGTAATGTCTGCTTCTGAGATTTTAATTATACATTCGCCTATCGACGGTATGAAAATTGCGCCGCGTTAATAGAATCCGCGAACCAGGAACTGTCGTGCGGGAATATTGAGATGGAATCGAGCAGATTCTTTTAATTGTCGCACAATGTCGCGATAACTATCACGGCAGCGGAGTAGCGAAAAAATGCTTATGTTTCTACGTGGAAAGATACGGCTCGCTCTAAAACCAGAACAAGGTTGCGCGAGCTCATGCACAGAGTGCTAACATTGATAGGTAACTATTTTTGTTCCGTCGTGGACGCGTTGTTTGATAAAATTTAAGGGGGCTTCCAGCACCTTTCGGGGACGCAGTTCTGCGCGGCGCGCACCGCGGCAGATTTCTCTCTGCAGATTTCGAGGAAATATCTGAAATTCGCCATTTTTTCAAGCCTCGTCGAGCTTCAACGACCAGACGCGGAAGTCCCAACGCAGCGCCGCGCTTCTTTTAATTCCCCGACGCTTGTAAGTTGCTCCGTCCGACTGGAATAAGAAGCACGCCTCCATATCTACTTGTGGTAGCTGTTCCAATAATAGTGGGAACACAGATGGACGTATCTATTTGTGCACTCGATTTGCGTTGTTTGCGAAACCGCGTGCCGCTTTGTCATGCTAAATCATTTTCCTCCTGGAACTACTCCACGGCACTGTTCTATTTTCCGCGCGTAGCAAAAATTAATCAAATAACTGACTGGTTTCCCCGCGAATCGGCTAAATTATTATTCATAAATTCATCGGAACTCGTAAAACGATTCCCGGCACACTAGAACTGCGCTTGTGTCTATCCGATGGTATTTCTATCCATTCAGCTCCGCTTCTTGCATTTGCATTTCACAGTAAGCGCTCGAGCGAAAATCATTCGTTCTCACGTATGCTCTTGCATTCTCTCGCCGCTTTGCAGTTTTTCTCTGAATTACCCTTAAACACGTAAACCTGAAGCCTCCAAGGCTGACACGCGCAACTTAAATCGGTCCGCATTTTGCTCCGACGGTGCCACTCTCGGATGCGTGGTCTCAGCATCGCGTTTTTTTGGTAACGGAAGAAAATACGACCCCGCGATCATCGCGGAGAACGAAGTAAGTGAGTGTAGTAATAGCGTAGGCTGATGTCATACGTTAACCTTCTACTTTGCACGTACAGTTGTTCACAGAAATGCGCGGCTATGGCGCCGCTGCGCGTACAGTTCGCAGGAGTGTTTCTCAGGGCAGAGTCGCCGGAGCACCGCCGATCTCTCTCGAGAGAGGAACGAGAGAGAGGACGAGAAAAAAAGCACGAAAAGAGATCGTGAAAATTGCCTAGGAAGCCGTCGAAGGGATCGCCCGATGCAATTGTCTCTTACGTAATTAGGAATTCCGCGGTTGCTCCGCGGCTGTTATTCTTTCGTTAATTCTTGCAGGAGGCATCGCCGTCGTCGCGAAGCCACGCATTGCGGCAAGACCGAACGGTCGCGCACGAAAAGAACCAGGCGGACGAGAATTCGTGACGAATCGTTCAACGGCGAGTTAACGCCGGCCAGATAAGAGCGCCTTTTCCGTGAACGTGTCCAGATAATGCCCAGCAGCTCTCGACTTTCCAAAGCGCGGAATCGCGCGCGCTTACGTGCACGCGGCGAGGCTATTGCGTGTATACGCGCGTATTTCGCGCGGCGAGGCGAAAAAAAGCTCCCGAACGACCATGAATAGACCAGCGGTTTCGGTGAACAATGGTTCGTCGCGGGAGAAATTGACGAGAAAAATGTATGGCGAAGTGGCGTCGATACGATCGCAATATCGGCTACAGAGTCCGCTCGACCGAGGCTCGGAACGAGTGTTTCGGGGGGAAAAAAAATAGGAAACCTGATTCCAGATAAATGTTGCTCCGCGGAATTTTCATTCCGATAGTCATCTCTGTAATGTACGACGCGTTGCGCGATTGTACGCGAATCTAAAACTGATACGAACAAGTTATGTGCGAATGATACCCGAGGCTGGGAAGTATAGCCGGTGGAAGAGCGCAGTCAGCCGCTAACAAGTGGTATGTTAATTTGATAGTCTTGTGGATTAGATCCACAAAGGGGTATCCCCCACCTGCCCCTTCGCTGTGGGGATGCATTCAGTCGATTATTTATAATTTATGAGACATTATTATGACACCTGCAATCCCGGGGCCTTGCCACTAAGTGCTCCAATCTTCACACCCAATTTAATTTACGAGTTCATTATATCTCTCTCACCGACTTGCGCGGCAAATTACGAGATTAACGCCAAGCTGCTGGCTCGTCGGGTTACTTTCACATTTATTTCTCTCCGTTTTAATTAGCAGGATGATCTAGTAAGGGAGGAAACAATTTGCGAGCGATGTTGCTTAATTTACATGAAAATAAATGTATTCTCTAATCGGGGCTCGTTGCATAAGCTCTTAACGGCGAGTCCAGGTTCCCTTAACTAGTAACGAAGCTGATTACAAATACATTTCAAACTGCCGCGCCTTCTGGTATTTTTAGAAATTTTTCTTCGTACAGATCAGCGATGGAACCTCGTTTCATTGAGGCGACCAGAAACGAGTTAAAAGCTGCTGATCCATTATCTACCGTGAAATGGTTGCGCCGAGGGGGGAAAGAAATATGTAAGCTATCGCGTAGAACAAAAACAAGCGTGTTACTTTCCTGTGCCACTTGAAAGGAGCAGGCGTATCAGCCATGGTGTTTTCACGTGTTGCCAGAACATCGTCGATTACAGTCAGATAAAAATGTGTTTGCTCAGCAGTTAAGAGTGTTGTAACACCATCGACACGTGGGGGACCGCTACCGTTGATTGTAGTTGCGTGTGTAATAGGCGGGCACAGCGGTTTGTAAAATTTCTCTGCTCATCGTTCCGTCAGCATGACGCCGTGTATTAGTTGCTGGAATTTCGAGGCTCGACCGCGACGCGATAAATGAAGAACCGTGATAAACGCGCTCCTGGATCTTCCATTGCCTTGGTTGCCGCATCGTTGGATCCCACTCGCGCCATTTTTTTCTTCCTCTGCCTTTTTTTCAAGCCGATACTGATCTCTCATCTGGCTGTTGAGCGCGGCAGACACGGCATTGCAGCGGCATGACAGATCATTATGTAATGCCATAACGTTATGTGAACGTTTTACATTCGATGCCTTGCACCATTGCGGTCTCAAGGTCTTTACACTGTTGTTTGTACAACGAGTTAACGAGTCGATGCTGATCCAGGGACATTTCGCTGGAGAAAATCCCAATGGCACCTCGCGGTGTCGCTGATTGTGATAAATTCAATTTTGCACTTATTTTAAAGCTCTTTTACAGGAAATGCGTTGTCGATCTCGTGATCCCACTAGGATGTAGTACGACACAGCCGGGTCAGAAATATCGCGTCAACAGGCATAAATGACATTATTAGTTGCTGGCTGTTCATGGCCCATTGAAACTAGGTGGAGTCTGCAATTAGGAACCCTATGCGCCCAACACTTGAATATTAATTAACTTTAGTATGTAGTACATATACGAGCCCCTCAGAAGCCAAACTGATCATGTTCACTTTCTCAGTGGCGTCTTTATGTTATGGGCGTCTTTATGTTATGATTTTAAGTCCTATTGAGGGGCCTCAGTGCTTTGCGTTGCCCAGGGGCCTCCAATGATCTTAAGACGCTTCTGCACTTTCTGCAAATTTCTCAATTTTAGTACTGAAGCACATAATTAGTGCTTAACTTATCAACGTTTTCTACTTTTTGATTTATAGAGTTGATATGTTTTATTTAGTGCTTCTAATAGGGGGTACTTTGTTGTTGTTGGTACGTTCGTATATTTGCAGTTCGTAAACTTATATTTTTTCACATCTGGAATGCATGTAAAAGTTTAAAAATTGTTTATCTATACTTCCTCCTACTTTTTTTATCCGTAGTACTTTGTTATAGCTATAGATTGTATACGGTAACAGAGTGTCTACGCAAATATTTTTTACTTTCATAATATGTTCCTTCTGTTGCTTGTTATTTCCTTTATCGTACCTACTCTTCCTTTCCTAACTGAAAAGCGTAGTAAAATTAGAATTTAAATATTACATATAGTTAAAGTGAAGATTAAATGTGAATATGTATAAGTATGGGTAATGTGACAAACGCTATCTAGTCTTGTCTAGTGACTAGCTAATCCACATTTATTTTTTCATATTGGAATGACTGTCACAAATATACTTGAATTCACCACACAAATATAACATTAGGCATTTTAAAAATTTCAGGGCAGAGCTTACAAATAAATTGTTTGAAGCTGCTAAACGACCAAAGTTGGCAAATAAATAACAGGGAATGCAAATTCTTACTATGAAATAGGCTGCTGAAAGATTAATTTATGGGCCTAAGAATTATTAGTTTAGATTAATTTGGAATATTCTACGACGAATATTCTAAAATATTTTCTTGTAAAAGTGAGAATTCGATGATTCGATACCTTGAGTTCCCTTTTCGAGGAAAGAAAATGGGGTTATAGGCGCAGTATGCTTAACAGTGGGTACCTAACCATTGCAAAAAACTTACGACCCTGTGAAACGTGAAATATCCGCAGAGTTACGGTTCCAGGGGGTTCCAACTTTGAAGGGAAATTCTTCGAACCAGTCATCCCCGACCGTTCTCTAACCTCTTTCCTTCGCTCGAGTTCGTCGCAACTGGTCCTAGGCAAATAAACACATCAATAAACCGTGGAAAGTGGCAGACATAGACGGACAATGATTTCGGCGGGGCCGAAACTCTCTCGTCCCAGCCCCCGCGAGCGGGAAACGTCATAAACGTTAATTACTCGGGTAGGTATAAATAAGGGTTAACGACGGATCGCCTGTTTCCCGAGCTGCACCGCTGTAAACTTACCTCCTTCACAAAAGGACTTGTTCAGCACCGAAATCTCCTTCTCGAGAGAGATTTTCAATGTCATCCGTATCTCTGTGAATTACCTACACCCAAACATTCCGTTAAAACTTCCACGAGATCTCACCGATCTTTGAAGTGTTGTCAGCCGGGACTACACACTTAATTACTCAATGTCCTCGTGGCAGCAATAACTAAATATTTACGAGCAATAACTTGAGCTCGTCGGGTTCTCCATTTCCACCCTCCGCTGAAAATAGATTAAAAATGCAACGAATGTCGTTTTTTCTTTCCTTTGTCGAGGAAACGCGGTAAATTGTACGGCAGGTATTTAATCTCTTTAAATCTTCATTGAGGACCAATTTGAGTGAGAACGCGAGAACGGGTTAGGCAATCCGAGAGAATTTCGTGGCACCTTGCGCACGGGCAACATTGAAATCAATGATTGTATGATATTCGCTAAGTGACTCGTTAGCTCGATCATGACGCCGTTACGTAAGCGCTGTCGCGTCCGGGATTTTCCTCCTCAGACCGCCCAGGCGGCGATGTACATATTCCGTAAACACGATTCTCACTCGGCAATGGCAGCAGAATTATATCCTCCTTCCTGTACACGATAATTACAAGGGACTAATTGCGGCGGCGCTGCTCTGCCAGTATTTCAATAAACTCCGTTGCGCGGGAACCGGGATGGAAAGCCGCGGCGACGCTCGGCGCGTTGGGGTGTCTTCGATTCTTTTCGAGGCGCGTTCCACCGGACGGACGACGACTCGCGGCCAAGGGGTCTAGCGAAGGGAACGAAGGAGGAAACGAGAGGGCCCCGCTTCAGGATGCTTTCATTCATGCGGGGCGGCAGCCTTTACAATCCTGCGGCTTCTGCGCGTGGGAAGGGCTTTATCGTGTGTGCCAGCTGGGTGAGGGTAAAAACTCAGCGGCCAGAAAGGGAGAGATTTGGCCGCTGAAATGCTCCGAAACGCGAAAAGAGACAAAGAAAGTGGGAACGGGAGCGGGATGAAAGTGGGTACCGGGCAGAATGGGGCCCGATCGGTGTGATGCCACTTGGCGGAAGAAGCACGAACTGGGCGAGGAATGTGGGAGCAACGCGAGGGGAACGGAAGGAGGCAACTAGAGAGCTCAGGTTCGCGCGAAATTTTAACGACGGGAGGAAAACACGACAGGGACGTGGAGAGAAAAGAAGCGTCTCGAAACAAAGAAGGGGCAGCTGAGAAGGGGAGTCAAGGCAAAGGGCGGGAAAGGAGAAAGAAGCGGGAGGAAAATTGAGTTTCCAGAACGGAGGAGAGAGAGAGAGAGAGAGGAAGAGATAGGAGAGCAAGGAAGGAAAACCGGCGGAAGGAAATACGAAGGACGGCGGGGGGCAGGAGGGGAACACGATAGAAACGAAGCCGTGCGCGTACATTGTGATAAGGTCTTATCGTGTGAAAGCACCGTGGCCTACTTATCCTCCGTCCACGGTTGTACGCGTCTCTCTAGCGTTTACGTGATCGCACACGCACACGTGCGCGAGCATCTCGTCTACGCACGCACGGCAGTTTATGCGAGCCTCGAGCACGCGTGAACGAGCGTGTCGTTGGGTGTAAAGCCTATCTATATGTGGTGGCGGTGGAAATAAAGTTCCCTTTCCACGTACACGACCGTTTTACGATTTCGTTTTTTTCCCCGCGCTTTCCTTCGACTCGTATTTTCTGAGATTGAATCACTCATTGAATCTCGCCTAAGTACACCGCAAACTGGACTTAGGCTCTCCATGTTCTCCCTTACGTGATAATAATAATTATCACGGGGCAAGTCTATACACTAATATAAGTTAGAACGTCATGTGAACATATGTCTAATAAACATTAGTTTGCGAGTTATGAAGGATTAAAAAAAAGTTCCACTGTTAACCCATTAGACTTTTACTTTTGGGGCCGTTTAAAAACAATTGTGTATTCAAGGCAAGGGAATAATGTGCACGATCTGCGAGAAAGGGTACAAAATGGATTTGAGCCTATTCAAAGAATATCTAGGGGAGACCGGGGATAGTTTGGACACGGGGATACATTGGACAGTCTTAAAATTGCCTCCATAGTGTGATGATTATTGCAATTATTTTTATAGTTTGTTCCTATGATCACACCAAATCAACTGATATTCAATATAGCGTGTTGCATTCACGAATAACAAGATAAGTCACACTTTTCAATTCTTGTATGTTACTATATAATATTTTCATCTACTTTTTGTTGTGATTCGGATACTTCATTATGGAAGAATTTTATTGTAACTTTTTTGAGGCATTGCTGAATGTGTTTAGAATAAAGTAATGCTATGCAAAAAATCAAAGTATCCTTTTTGAAGAAAGGCACGAATCATTTTATTTCGATTTGGTATGAGGGGTTACATTGGACAGACTTGGGAATACATTGGACAGACTTGGCAGATGTCCAATGTATTCCTAAGTCTGTCCAATGTAAACCCTATTTTACTTTGGTTACAAATATTTAAAAGTAATGGTGAAGTATTGGCTTCGAGTACCCCTTCGGAGCGACTCTGGAAAGCACCATGGAGGTCGGGCTCCTTAATGGCCCAACAGGCCCCAACTACTGGAAGCATACCTTGTAAAGTGTTTAAACTTCATTATTTCTTATCTATTTGTCATTTTAAATAAATTATATATTCGTTGGATTATTCATTATCATTTCTTTCCATCTGTCCAAACTATCCCCATGCTATGGCCAATGTAACCCCACCAATGGGGATACATTGGACAATATGCATCTCTGAACTTTTTTCATCTCAAAGTAATAGTAGGGAATGTGAGGCCCGTTTCTCAGGTTCAAATGAATAGCGCTCATTCTAAGCTATCGAATGGTGTATAATTTATAGCCGTAAGGCATTTTACCAGCCCGCTAAAGACTATTAATAAAAAATTGTCCAATCTATCCCCGGTCTCCCCTACCTATAGTATTTTCGAGCGAGTGCGGAACTAGTTCATAACAAGAAAACTAAGCTAGGGTAAAGGACCCAATTACTGACACCTAACCAATTACTGTCACTTTAAGCTATTTTACTTAAAATAATGAATAAATAAATTATAGTATATAATCTATAGTATAGATTACAGGTTGAATTACATCATTCTTTTTTTGTATGACCTTGCAAAGTTTATTCATTCGTTATTTTAAGTAAAATAGCTTAAGGTGACAGTAATTGGTTAGGTGTCAGTAATTGGGTCCTTTACCCTATATAGGACGTTTTTATTTATATTAGTCTGTAGATTTATCCCCTGAACTATTGACATGCATTTATGAATCACCCTGTATTTGAGAAACATATCCTTAATGTGCACAATTTACAAACGTATACAAATATACCTCTTGCCGAAGAGACGCAGCGATTGTGGCACTATGGACAAAGTAACAACACTACTCGTAATCCTTTCAGCCAGTATAATCATACCAAAACAAATGCACAACAGTATTAAAGGTCCTCGACCCCAATTCAAACATACATACAACACCACAAGAAACAACTGTTATGAACACATGGGCGATTGTTAGACGGTTACTCAATGTGCAATAGAGAAAAGAACACTTGACGCAGTCCGCATTCTAACTATATAATAACCAAGCATAGTAAGACAGGCAAAAGGCAATAATAATAATAATAATAATCGATACTACGGACGGAACAAGTAGAGAAGATTGTGCGAGGAATATGAATAACACGCGTGTTTCTTATTTAACATAAAACGATAATAGATATACGAGAATTGCGAGGTTTACACTCGTGCGCGATAAAACACATGGCGACCGTCGAATCGCTCGAGAAGAACAGAAAACATAATCATACTAGATGGCATTCTACACCATACAACGTAAAGAAACATCGCGACCCGAATGCCGCCATCTATTGACCCAATAATGAAAAATAATTACAGAAACAACTCCACAGATTGTGGCAGACGGTGCAGAAGAATGACTCAAGGAGTCAGAAACGGTACAAATATTTAAGGCGTTATTGCATTGTAATCGATGGGGTGTATGGTATGCATAATAGATCGCCGTAGAACGTTCAGTATTCCGTGGCGACGATCGCGTCGCGTCGCGGACATACCTGAAACGCTTGGAATTATCGAAAACCATGGATGAACGAGCCTCGCGCACGGGAGTAGCGGATCGATCTACACGCAATTTTGTTTCTGCTTCTGGCTGGAGCAATGCACGCGCATAGACGGCCCGTTTGTCCTGTAGGTAAACAGAGATTCTTTCTCGTTAGCCGGTCGCCGCGCAGGAGTCCCCTGATAATCGATCGACTCGGGGGGCCACGATCGGCGAAAGCGCCGCCGACAGAGGAACAATAAAAGCAGCGATTCGATAGTTCGTCACGGCTGGATCGCAGCCGCGTGCATGTACACGCGAGCGCGTACGTACATACGGCGAATTGCGTAATTGGGTCAGCCAGAAATTGAAGCTGATCCGCTTGTTCTTCGCGGCGATGACGGCAACTGCGACGGCAACACGTGAAATTTTACCGATAACGCGGGACCAGAAACCAATGGGACGCTTATCGTCCTCACGTCTGTCATATCTAATGCCCTTCAACCGTTTTTCTTTTCTTTTGGGCTTCCTCGGGGTATCTAGAGGGCTGTCCTGAAAGAAGGGTCAGATGGATACGTGGATTTTTAAGAATGTTTAGCTTAATGTTGCTACAAGTATCCAGAGATTAAATTGGATTGCACTGAAAACTTTCACTGCGCCACACAATGGTCTAATTTGCCAAAAAGCTGGGCAAAATATGATGGCATCTTCCGATTTGTACAAAAATTGGTATACAAGGGTTTTCGAGGTCGCTGATTCAGAATCTGAAGTCAAAATTGCAAAAAGAAAACAAATGTACTGCCACCAATTTTGATTATTTCTCATTGGAAAAATTTGTAAGTATTGTTGAAAAATGAACAAATACATGTAAAAAAAAACGTCAATGGAAGAAGTTTCATAGTTTCGTTATAAAAAAATTCCGGAGAATGCAAAAAATTGTCTATAATTGTAGAAGACCCTCTTAAGCACTTTAAATGTAAATATCTTATAGGGTAGCAAATTATAGCAAAATTTTTCAGTTGCATATCCTTCTAGGCAGTGTACTTGAAATGACGAATTTCTTCTCTGCGTATAAAAGCGTATAACATTACTTTTTTCCTCGTTCTTTATTAAGGGAGGACTAAGATGTACGATATACATATTGGGAAGGGAAATACACAGGTAAATGTACAAATATTTTGGACTGCTGCTATGCAAATTTAATGTTTATAACACTTCTTTTAATGGTAAAACATTTCACAAATTAATTCCTTCAATGAAACTTTTTGTGATACATTAAAAATGATAGAAATATCAAGACATTAAGGACCAAGAAATTAAGCCAACTTTGAAGGTTTATATAATAATAACTGATTACTGTATTTTAATTTTTCAAACAGTATTTGTTACATTGCAATGTATATAACAAATGTGCCATAGTAGCAAAACGCTGTTTTATACTTTGAAAATTGCATTTTGGCCAGCTTTTTGGCGAATTAGACCACTGTGCGCCAATGTTTCTGTGACGTTGAAACAATAAAACACGGTATAAATCGGATTATTTTTAAACGATCTTATTCAGCTTCGATCCTTTATTTGTTTATTTGTTTGTTTGTATGGTTCAAATCTGGCAACTCAAATTTAACCCACTTCTAACTATCCAATTGTCTTGGAATTTTGGAGGCGTGCGTAGTTTGGATGGCAATACAATATTTAAAAAAAAAATTAACCCGAGGGGTGAAAAAATTACCCAGTCATCAATAAATATAACCCATAACCACAAATCCAAACGACTTGAAGTCAGCCGAGTGCGTTCTTTACGAAAACGACAAAAAGCCGCTGCGTTCGGGACGCCAGTCACATCGCGATTACCGAAAATACACAATTTATCGAGAAATGATCCGTTACGTACCTATGTACGAATAGTAAAACTAAAACTTTGCAGGCGTTCGTAGTACTTATATCACCATCGAAATTGTAGTGCAAGAAAATAATTATTTTTTAGGGACTGTAGCACTATAGCGTTTAAGCAAACTATTAAACTGTATACAGCAATAAAAGATATTTATAAAGAAGTCTGAGCTGTGAAATGTAAATCCACAAATACTAAAAATTAGAAAATAAAAAATATATAAAAAAACTAAATTAAAATGCACTAAAAACAAAAAATAATTCCTTTCTTGTACTACAAATTTGATACTGTTAATATCACTTTAAATAAAATCATGGGTCACG
The DNA here is from genome assembly GCA_910592295.1 of Andrena haemorrhoa. Lineage (NCBI taxonomy): Eukaryota > Metazoa > Arthropoda > Insecta > Hymenoptera > Andrenidae > Andrena > Andrena haemorrhoa. The sequence goes on along the minus strand of OU342940.1, from coordinate 27,632,960 downwards.
ATATTTCATAACAGGATATGAATCACTTTAATACTTCAACTTCTAGTTGCACATGGTGCCCCACGATTTCATTTAAAGTGATATTAACACCATCAAAATTGTAGTACACGAAAAGAATTATTTTTTAGTTTTCAGTGCATTTTTAATCAAATCGTTTAACACAAATTTTTTTTATATATTTTGTATTTGGACATAACATAAATTGGAGCATGAAATTAATTACTAGCTTAACGGAATCAAGAAGCTTTACAAATCAAATAGGTAACAAGGGTTCCTTTTTTGCAATCGTCTGCATGTCAGTACGTATAGATAGATGATACGAGATGATACAATTGTTATCTTGAAAATTAGTTAACCAGGTTTTCCAGATTATTTTTTCTTTTTGGTGTCACGAAATAGGTATACCTTTGCACCTTTTTGTAATTTCATGTTTTGATTATTTATTGAAAATCCATTGTATTTAGAGCATCTCTTATGATTTTTTTGGAAAAGTTTTCGTTGTGAAAGTAGTAACAATTAATAATCTATATAGTTTAAGCTAATTCAGATAAAAATCACTTTATTCAAAGTACTTCATTGCGATCTTCGCACCTTTGTCACTGACCCCCACAAAAATTGATTTATATTGTATTGTTAATTTTGAAAATCCTTGAAATCCTAAAAATTGAAAGATTGATGAAGAATATTAACAGTTGCTCCAGTTACGAGGCATGTCTTGGCGGGTAACTAGAGTATGAACAAAATTGTTGATAGTCTAGTACTAAATAATCAAGTGCTGAGTACAATTTTTAACAATGGTTGACAATACAAATTGTTATCCTTTCAGTTCTGAGATACAAACGCTTAACGTGCGGTGCGTGCGTAAATTCTGTAGTTATATAGGTATATATTCTTTAATCATACTCTCCCCTAGCTGCAGATATGTAGCTACTAAATAAAATTGTGTTCATCTGCCTAGTTTTTAAAGAATTTAACGTTTTACAAATTTTAGTACCTAGTACGTTCCTCTGCAGTGTTTTAAATTATTTATTATTGTTATGAAGTTATATAGGTATGTTCTAATGTACATAGTTCATTATTTGAGTATTTGCCAATGATTAACAGTTAGTTTATTATTACACGAATTATATATTGAAACATTATTTCTGTTGGAAGGATAAAAATACAATACTTAATCCTTGTGTGTTCTATCCTGATTGGCAAGATTACAATTTGGTCCTATCTTGAAAGAATGTGAACGAAACTGGACTAATTTTTTATTTTTAACAGCCATAGAAAATCAAAGCGAACCTTAGAAGAGAAATTGATTAATAAACGTCGATGTGTAGGTGTTGTTGAAAGATTAACCAGTCCTTTGTCCATCTTATCTGCTATATCATGTTGTTTGATGTCAATATAAGACGTAGATAGACCCCCTTACTAATATTTTGTATAGTGTTAAGACGCATACCTCTTGACATTTTGAGATATTATCTTCGTAATATCCTCATTCTTCAAAGTATTTTGGATGGATTGAAGTGCATTTGTGGAGATCCAGAAACTACTTACAAGGGGAGGACAGGGTGTAGTAGACATAGATTTTGATGAGCCTTGACACGATGGATTTATACAAACAAAATTTATAAATATAATTAACATTTTTTCCCCTCACGTGGGAAAATCTTCAAAAGACACCCCGACGCCTCCAGAGGGGAATCCCGCGGGGGAGGGTTGTGTGGGATTATTCACACTAAAACCCCATAGCCACCATGAAATGTTTAATAATTCACATGTAAATATCTCTATTATTAAGGCCTATTGGCTTAAACGCTCGGACACCTATTTACTTATTGTCGACATAGATCCATCGTGCCAAGGTTCATCAAAATCGATGTCTACCAAACCCTGTTCTCCCCTTGTTAGTGCAGTTTTGATTGGCTACTTTGATGCATTTTGACACTTTATTGGGTGGGGTACAAATGTATAGAGTTCACAAAGTGGACTGTATTTTTATTATACAACCTGGCCCGGATAATAAGTTTTTCACTGATAGTTGTGCAGCTATTAACAAATATAATAATCCGTTTAGATACGTCTGGGTGTACGTGTGAATGGTTTAAATATTATAGTAGCTACAGAATAAGAACTACTTTCAAATCCTAACAAAATACTGCTAGCTCCTAATTGCAAAATATTTATAATGTCTTTTATCTTTCTTTTAACTACTACGATTATAATTTCGTCCTCATCGTTGGTACAATGCACACCACTATTTAATAGCTTAGAATTTATTTCGTAACACCACCACGAAGTTTAAATTAAAATATATTGTACGTATGTAGTAGATACAACGAGCAGTCAACTTTACTTATGATTTTAAAATTTCTTAACGCTTTAGGTATTGTGCAACAGTTTCGTTACTCTTATTTTAAGTGCCATTTTGCAGAAACGTATACCTGCTAACAATGATTCACGTAAAAGACTAGTAAAACATTACCGGTCACACCTGTTTGTTATTCTCGAATATACAGAGTGTTTTCAAAATCGTGGTGCAACCAGAGAGGAGGTGATTCTTTGTGTGAAAGTAAGTTGAAAATACAGATTCAAATTTTTTTATGCAGGTCGTTGTTTTCGAGAAAATCGATTTTGAAAGCACGTCCGCATCGCGCTCACCTGACTAAAAGCAACAGAATTGATCGTATAGGAAATGAATCCTCGTCTAAAAATAGTTCGAAATTATAGAATATATTTTTTCATCCGGACTGTACTTTTGAGAAAATCGAATTTCCAATCGTTATAAATGTGCGGGCACTGATTAAGAATTGATTCCATTTTCAAATGGATTTTCTCATCAAGAAAACCACGTTTGAAGAATAGTTATTCTACAATTACGACGCTTTTTAAATGATTTTACTTAGCTTCGATTGAGTCTGGCAACTCAAGTTTCACCCAATTCCACTAATCCGATTGTTTTGAAATTTTGCAGGCCTGTGTAGTTTGGATGACAATACAATTTAAAAAAACAGTAAAAAATAAAAAATATAAAAAGAAATGTATCCACAAATACTTGAAACCAGAAAAAAATATTCAAAACATATAAACAAATAAAAAATCTACAGACATTAAAAACTAGAAAATATATGAAAAAGTAGAAAAGTCCACAAAGATAAAAAACTAGAAAATAAAAAAATATATAAAAGAAATTATGTTAAACGATTTTACTAAATATGCACTAAAACCTGCAAAATAATTATTTTCTTGTACTACAATTTCGATGGTGATATGTGACTTTAAATAAAATCATACAAACTGTGATTATCCTGTAGAATTGTTCAAAGCAATTGTAAGAAGAAACGATAATCACAGTTTGTATGATTTTATTTAAAGTGAAGAAACACCATCAAAATTGTAGTACAAGAAAATAATTATTTTTTAGTTTTTAGTTAACATAACATGTTTTTATATATTTTTTTATTTGGGCAAGGGTTCATGCCACGTGCAATTGTTCCATGCTTTCATTACTTACACGTGTAATCTGCCTAATTCTTGGCCAAGTGTATGTGTCTAAACGAGTTCCAAATTCGATTTTCTTAAAATTGGAGCTTTATTGCTTTATATATGAATAGAATTTAATTCTATACATTCGACTTATCTTTGCACGAGGAATCATCTCCTTTCCGCTTGCACCACGATTTCGGAAACACCCTGTATAGGCAGAATGTTGTTAAATCGCAAAAAGTACATCGCAAATAAGTGGAATACAACGTTTTTTCTTGTCAACCGCTCTAACCTCACTGAATATGAATCGCTTTTAAACACGAGCACTTTTTTCTGCCCGTTATTCAGTTGTCGGTGGAACTTTCCATTTTTATCTTTAAATGCGCATATGTAAGATTGCTAACAGCACGCTGGGCGCGCACGGCGAATAACAGTAATAAAATTTAACAGCGAGATAGAGCGCCGTGCTGAAATTTGTGAATGCATTTAGCGCTTGCTATTTATGCACGTGATTCTAACGGGGATTACGAATTTTCTTATAGGTTATGTCACCTATAATATTGTCACAGATGACATATATGGAATAGGAGTGGGATTTCTAGTCGTGCATATTTGTCTCCCGTTTCGGTTTTCCTGCGGAATTTTCATCGTTTAAATCTTCTTGGTGTTCGGTGATACACCTTCTAAATTCTCCCGATCGCATCTGATTAATTGAGCAATTAAACCGCGGCGATACGTCGGCGTGAAATATCACGGAAAAGTGATTACAGGTTTCCACGCGATTATATTGACTTATCGTTATGAAACGCTCATCGATCGAACGATGCTCGATCGATCATGGCGCAATGCTAGTAAAATGTAAACACTCTTTGTCTAGTTAAGCATAGTTCCACCTCGTAGGAAAGTTTTGTGTTTTCTGCACTGCTTCTTATCTGCTTATGCGCTATCTTTCTTTTTGATAGCCTTGCTGCGCAGTGGTTACAAATTTTCTCACTATGTACAAATGAGGTTGTAACACTCGTGTTTTCAATCGAAGTACGTATTAATGATTCAGTGGCAATGGTTCACGTGAATATTACAGCTGTATAATCTGCTGTATCCTAATATGTAATTACTTCTGTTTAAATGCGGTTAGTAAGTGAAGTGGTACGCGCCGATTTTAGCGACATTTTGTAAGTGAATAGGCAACCAACGAACGTTTGACTCACGTTTGCCTTTCGAACTGTCAATAATTTCTGAGATATTTATGAGATAATTAACAGCGGAGATCGTGTTTCCTTTGCCACTGTGTTAAGTGTTCATGACGTCTACCTTCTTTGAAGCAAAATGATACACCAGTGAGTACTGTATAAGTTTCGAAACTCGACACATTTATTTTAAAGTCTTACAGTACACTTTTTCTTTTTCTTACGAACTTTTATTTAGTCTCACAAGGGAAGATCCCGAACCCGAAAATTCGAAAAATTCTGAAACTTTGTGAATATGTAGGGGATTTCCTGCTGATTACAACGCAATTTTTGTTTGCTGCTCAAAATCACTCAAAAGGGGTGAAATTAACTCCTGAAAATTCGGCTATTTTTCGATTTTGCGTTACAACTCGCGAAACTGTAAGAGATAGAAAGAAAGTTTCAAGACAAAAGTTATTTCTTTTAATTAGATCTATCATTTGGTAAAAAAGCTTCAAAATATTACTTCAAAATCGTAAAATAACCGGATTTTCGGGGGTCAATTACACCCCCTTAGAGTGAATTTGGGCAGCAAACAAACATTGCGTTGTAATCAGGAGGAAATTCCCTACATATTCACAAAGGTTCAGAAGGTTTTGAATTTCCGGGTGCGGGATGTTCCCTTTTCAGTTGCGAGTTCGTTAGTTTGTTAGGGTGAAAGTTTGTAAGCTAATTTTGACCCACTTCCACATATCCGATCGACTTGAAAGTTTGCATACATACGTAGTTCCGATGACAATACAATATTTTCACAAAAAAGCATAAAGCAATTTATGGTAAAAAACAGTCTTATACGATTTTTGTTGGTTGAATTAAGGGATTAGACTTGCTTGCAATCAAGTGGAAAAAATCGTGCAACAAGGACACTCTTGCAGAATCCGAAAACTAATGTATCAAAATTCGTAGAGCATTATAAATATTTATATAAAAAGGATATTCCAATATTTACGCCCCACGCTTTTATTGTTAGTCATATATTATGAGGGAATTCTTCTAAGGCAATCATTTAGGCCTGTATGACAATTATTTTTCTCCTTTTTAGTACATTTTAATAAAAGCTTGTTTCTAAAATATTTTTTTTACTATAAATTATGTTTCAAATTCTCACAGCAAAGGTTGTTTTATAAACGTTTCTTTCGCACTTAAAGGGGTCATTTCATCGTTCAAAAGGAAGATTCGAAAATATTCAAATATTTTTATCCGTGCACATTTATTATCCAATTTTTTTGTTAAATAGCTCGCACGCCATATTAAAATATTTCTTGAGTCTCAGCCTACTTACAAGGTTGCATTTAAACTGGTGCCTCACACTTTGTGTAAGGCTCGTAAACCTTTTTGCTACACTTATCTATTTCATGTGTAATAATCGTTTCTTTGGTCAGTGCAGTAAAATCACGCGATTGTCGAGCGTAATTGATTTTGTAGGCGTCACGCGCGACTTTTCCGTCTCGATACGCTGCGGACTACGCAAAAACCCGCGTTTTCACGGAGGGAATAAGCTCATTGGGAGAAACAGTGCGCGACAAAATTGCAACCTTGAAGAAGCAGATAGGAGAAACGAAGCATAGATACCAAAGAACCATCTGAGACAGAAACGCTGTAAAATGTAGCCTCGGCCAACTTAGGCATGGCCATAAATGACGTTCGTGGTAGCTGTGGGTACACTAAAGAGGTGAGAAGAGGCTGAGAATGAACGATGCAGCGGAAGAAGGGACGAGAAAATTCTGTCATTTAATGCGTTCGCCTTCCCTTCAGAGAAAATTCCACTCCAAATTAGTGAATTATTCGGATAAAATTGTATCGGAACGATCATTCGAGTAGTAAATCATTTTATTGAATCAGAAGTCATTTTCAAACGAGAAGTACCTATGGGTACTTATTTCATTTGAACGAATTACGTTCTGTGGAATTTTCCATTTTTTGTATTTTTTTTATTTCTGAAGACGTGTGACGACTACATCTGAACTTTCATTAACCGACATAAAAAAAGGAGGAGGTTATAGATTCAACCCGTATGTATGTTTTCTTTTTATGTTTGTCCTCTTCTCACTCCTCAGCATATGGACCGATTTTGATGATCTTTTTTTTATTCGATCCTAAACTGCATCAACATTGGCCCAATATTTTGCCAGTTCTGGTTAATAATAAAGACTATTGCCACCTAATTATTAGTATTTTATATACGTACGCGCATATCTCCGCAGCATGTTGTGTCAATATATATATATAAAACTAAAAAGTTAAAAATAAAAGAATTTAAAAAAAATTAAAACCGCCTTCAAAATAATAAAAACGCACTAAAAAGTAAAAAATAATTGTTTCCCTTATTTAATTTATAAATCTCATATTTTTTAAGTCGGCGCCTCATCATTTGCACTGTGTAAATCTGGCGTCGACTTAAAAAATGCGAGAGTCGTAGATTAAATAAGGGAAAAAATTATTTTTTACTTTTTAGTGCATTTTTATTATTTTTAAAATTTTTTTATTTGAGTAAATGCTTCTTGAGGTAGTATTGAAATAATTTCTCATGTTTCGGATTTAACAGCCAGTAAATCACTATCGTATAAATAATAAATGGACGTTTTTGTGTTTATATGTATGCAAACTTCATTTCAATTTTCTTGATATCTATATGTACACATGTGTAGGCGTGGAGCTTGTTTAATTGTTCTCGCAGTCAGCGGGGTATGCATTATGATTAATCAATAAAATGTTTTTGTTCATGTTTTGAATTGGTTTTTGCGGAAGCGCTCTTTTTTTGGCACTGACTCTTTTTCATTATCTTATTATGGTCGCTCTAATAGTGTGGAAAATAATTAAAGTGAGATCAGCTGTTACCATAAACACTGCAAAATTGCACCACGTTTACTTAAAATACGAGTGTTACTATCTTACTATAAATCCAATTCCAAAATAAAATAAGATTGCTGGCAATCCCAATTGAAGTTGTTTGATCCCAGTTTGAAGTAATAACGAAATACGAAAAATTCATTACTTGATATACTTTTCCATTTTCCGTTTCAAATGATTCTGAATTCGTATCGCAACACTGTAATAATTACAGTTGTAATTATTCGTATATTCGAATAATTTCGAATAATTTCGAATAAATTCGAATACGAATAATCCGAATAATTTCGAGTACGAATAACGAAAACAAATAACTTCTTTGACTATTCGAAATTTCGAATAATCAGGAGTATTCGAATTTTCGAATAATCAGTAGTACTCGAATTTTCGAATAATTAGGAGTATTCGAATTTTCGAATAATCGAATAATCAGGAGTGTTTGAATACTCGCCTACTTAATTAGGAGTATTCGAATATTCGGAGTGATCGAATTTCGGATTCTACCTACCGAATAGGAATTTGAACATGAAGTATTTTTTCACACTTTTTCGTGAAATTCTTTTCATACTGGCTCGAACAATCCGTTTCTTTTCATATTATTCGATCACCCCGAATATTCAAATACTCCTAATTATTCGAATACTACTGAATATTCAAATACTCCTAATTATTCGAATACTCCTGAATATTCAAATACTCCTAATTATTCGAAAACTCCTGAATACTCAAATACTCCTAATTATTCGAAAAATCCTGAATATTCAAATACTCCTAATTATTCGAATACTCCTGAATATTCGAATATTCGAATCTTAAATTTGATTTCTCTATTATTCAATTATTCGTCACAGCCCTACTAATAATATCAAGATATTAACAGAAATCGGGATAGGTATAAACAAGTTAAAATTTAAAAAAAACAGCAACTAAAATATATTAGAATTCATATTTATTAAGTTCTATTCTCTAACGATACATATAATTGCATCTTCTAAAATGCAAAATATTATAGAAATTCGTTGACACTAAGATTTCATCTCCACTGATTAAATGATCTTCTATAACCCAAACATAACCTAAATACAAGGCTAAATACACACACCTACAAGAAGAAATTACAATTATAACCCAAACATAACCTAAATACAAGGCTAAATACACACTCCTACAAGAAGAAATTACAGTAGGTACTCTACTTTTCAGTGAAACAATGCGATCTTCTAACATCCTCTGCGGCAAGGATAGCGTTATCCATAAGCACATCGTTCGCATAACAGCTGCGCAACATACCTCTGTCTCCTCCACGGCGAGATAGGAAGTCGAGGAAGACAGTGCGCGTCCTTGCAACCAGGAAAATCGCAGACGACCCTTTTTTCTTAGATCTGCTGAAGGACTGACCAAAAAGGGCCACGGCCGTGGCATTACGAGGCGTTTACGAGAACGTTTACGAGCGACCGGCTGGAAATTATTCAGCCCGTTACCGGTCACAATGCCGAGATTATGAGAGTTTTTATACCGTACAACCCTCTCTCTTTTGCCTCGTCCCCGAGCGTCTTTCTTCATCTTCTTTTTTTTTGTTTTTATTGTTACCACTGTCAAAGAGATTTAAGGAAGTTGCCTGAGTTTTTGCGCAGTTACCTCAGAACGGGCGGCTTTTTCAAGCCGGAGGAAACCGCCATGTTATCCAAGACGATTTTCACCCGTTCTCGCTTCTCGAACCTTTTCTTCGCAGCGTTCCTCGCCGGGCCTTTTTGTTCGCCCGCTCTATCGAGAGACAAGCAACTGCGTTTCTCTTATCCTTGAGTCGCAAAGGGGATTAGAAATTGGCCTTCGACGCGCGCGCATTAGGCTTCTAAGGGCACCGTTCTCGTCAGGAAAAAAAAAGGGAGAAACGATTTTTATTGCGTTACGAACTCTTCCCCGTGAGAAACTGTGTCAGAGAAATCGGGCTTTCGGCACATTTCTCGTCGTATTCTTGGTTGGAGGCAATTGGAACGCTTCAGCGTTGCATCTAATTCTCTAGTTGCCTCGCGAGTGGACGTATTATTCTGTGGTATGCGCCAGGCTCATGATTAGAAGATGTGTTATATGCAGGGACTTTAAACCGGTATGAGTTTGATACCGGTATTACGTCAACAAAGCTATACCGAAACCGATATCGTACCAAAGCAGATGAGTAGGTACCGAAACCGTTATAGAACCGAAATAGGTGAATACTGAAATCGTTAAAGTACCGAAACCGAAATAAATACCGGTATTTTTCCGGTTCTTCTTTGGGTGACATAGTAGATTAAAGTAATATCTTCATAACCCATATTAATTCGAGCTCTAAAAACACCGACATAACGTAATATCTTTTCGTAAAAATACCACTATATTAATACCTATACGTTTAGCGTATAGATTCTTGTCTAATAATATTTTTAAAACTGTAATAAAATCCGAAAACCGAAAAAATTACCGGTAAATATCGGTAAATATACCGGTATTTGCGTATTTCGGTTTCTATAAAGGTTTTGGAGATGGAACCGAAAAATACCGGTATCATACCGGTATTTTCAGTTTCGGTAGAAGTCCCTGGTTATATAATAGTGAATATAACACTGAAATAACAGTGAAATTCTAACGAGGTTTTATGGGGATAGATCGCCTTGGTTTTCTTGCCCTGCAACGTCTGTCCACTTTTTCGCGTGGTCAGTTTCGAGTAGCTGTTCCTCGAGGTTCGAATCTATTTACACGGCCTCATCTCGACTAGAGAAATGGGAGCAAGGTCCGGAAAGTTAGGAAGAGACTGCTAAGGTGCAGTAGGTGGCACATAGCCAACTGCTTGGTCAAATGACTAACTGGCAAGAAAATAGATCAGTCCAAGGAATATCGCCGCGTAATTCTTTTACCCGCGGCCGAGGGTCTAGGGACTTTGGCAGAAATTGCACGTGCAAGGTGTCTTTCGGAAATCTAGGCGTCTCTGAAATAGGTACCTAGGTGTACTCTCCACTGGTTTAGAGATTATAAATAAAGTTCTGTGATGACATTTACGGTACGCTATCAGAAGTGCTGTAGGAAACATAAACATGTAAATAATCAATTTGGAAATGAAAATTGGTACAGATCTTTTTTCAGTTTCCTTTACTCGTAAGAGCTGTCGCCAAAAAGGAAGTGAATAGTTATAGAGGTTAACAATCTTTCGTAGTGTAAGTTTTGTAATTAAATATAATTAATACCTAAGATCTAATAACAGTTGCTGAAAATTGCTTTGCTATTTATATGAATAGAGTGATCATAAAGTTACTATTACTTCAATAATATTGAATATACTAGTAAATTAGGGCAAGAAAAATAATAATCGTATCGTTTATGAAAGATATTTTATATGAGACTGTTTTCATAGAATTATGATATATTTGTTTCTAGATATGTATATTAAAAAAAAAATTAATTCGAAGACTAGAATTTTAATTCACATTTGAATTTCAGATTTCTTCCTGGCAGAATATTTAAACAGAAATTCGTGAAGAGTGTAGAAGAATACAGAATAGAATTTTTGAATTCACCTTTCTTCAGTGGCAATAAGTTCTTAAGTGTGCGTGCACACGGTTGAAAATTAAATAACGTGCTTCTCTGTGATTCATTATTTTCATTCGCCTTTATTTATAAACATTGACATTGGCACGGTTGCAGAATGATCAGTTTACTTATTTTTAAACACAATATTTTGTATTCTTCTTAACATCGAAATTGCTGAAACTATTGTCTGCTTATACTTTGGTTTTAATATAGCCACTGAAATATTGCCCCGTAATTTCGTATATATGTTGTTTATTTAAGAAATGTTGAGTTACCAGCATCAATATTTACAAACCAACAAAAGCAATAGCAATAACTCACGTTTAAACAACAAATTTTTAACCCTGATTTATTTAAAAAAACAATTCGTACGAAGAGATTTTCTTCTGTATCCTAGATTTATTTCTACATGTTGCTTTAATAAGTTATCTCTTCGCTTGAATTTCTAAATATTGTTGAACAGAACAATCCTGGGTCGTAGATCAGGCCTGCCTGATAAGGAGCAAATACCTCCTTCAGTTCTGGGATTCGCGTAGCAACCGAGCGCGGAACTGTTACGTTGCTAACCACAGCATGGGTGTGGGAAAACTTCAAGACTCTGTGTGCGTCCATGCTGGCTCGTACCACGAAGCTATATCAAAGGTGCACAAAATTTGCTATAAAATGTGTTATTTCGTTGCTCAACTCTACGCTCGGCTTTGGCCCGGCGCACAGAATCGCAAAGAGGTCTCCGGATCCAAACGGCTGTTTGTGCATCTCTGTTTCTACCTGCATTTATTAGTATATAATTTTCTGCCTTTGTAAATGATATATATCGTTAAATACAACTTTGTTCTTTTTCTTTTGCGAGTTATTTATTTATCTAGTAATAACATTCTAAATATGTCGGTGAAATTTAATAATACGTTTCTATATTTTCAATTTTGTTGCTTCTTACACATATGCATCATTCCGGCGTTCCTTACTGTTAGGGTTTGTCGGTTTTTAAAAACCGGGTTTAAAACCCGTTTTTTATAAATTTGTAAAATTCGAAAACCGGTTTTTAAAGTTTGAAAAAACCGGACACAAGTATATTGTTGTACGTAACAGTTTACTGTAAAATTAATCATCATGAGTTCATATTTTCGGAAGAAAATTACTAAATGAAATAAAGATTCATAATTTATATTTTGTACGGATTTTAGTTATTTTAGTGTTTTCCCCATTTGGTTCCTTATGCTGTGTATTTTATTGTGCTGATTTTTATAGATCCAGAAATATTAAGTGAACTAAAAAGTGGTACAAATTTTAGTTATTTTAATGTCTTTTATTTATTTAGTTTTGTATAGATACAGTATATTTTATTTTGTTATATTTTTGTAATTCCATAAATATTTAAAAAACTGAACATTTTTAAAATAAGTACTGATATTTATTAATTATATTTTTTTGTGAAAATTCGAAAACCGGTCTAACCGGTTTTTTGGGAATAGTGGCATTCGAAAACCGTTTTTTTCAAAAGTTGGTTTTTTTATAAACCCTACTCACTATGATTAAAGATCGAGGACAGCATAATTCATGTCATACCAAATTCCGGCAGTAGCAAACGTTTTGAGAATTTCGCTATCCGCAATTCTCATGCTACGAGCCTACATGGACGCACGCTCGTGCAGTTCTCTCACAACCCTCGCAAGTTCGCAACGGTTAGCAAGGTAACAGTTCAGCGCTCGGCTGTTACCCGGGTCCCAGAACTTAAGGAGGTATTTGCTCCTTACCGGGCAGGCCTGTCGTAGATGATAGGGGATAAAGAATGCCTCACAATCTCACCTCATAAAAGAGCTTACATTCACCATCCACTCCTTGTAGGGTAAAGGACCCAATTACTGACACCTAACCAATTACTGTCACCTTAAGCTATTTTACTTAAAATAACGAATAAGTAAACGTTGTAAAGTTATACAAAAAAAGAATTATGTAATTCAACCTATAATCTATACTATAGTTTATTTATTCGTTATTTTAAGTAAAATAGCTTAAGGTGACAGTAATTGGTTAGGTGTCAGTACTTAATTGGGTCCTTTACCCTAGTCCTTTTCGTTGATTTCAACATTTGTCTCGTTCCTCCACTTTCTGCTTACCTTTTATCTACTTTCTTTTTTTTATATGCTTTTATTGTTAAGCACTTGTGTTATTTATGAAAAATATCCAAGCTCTTTTGTTTACGTTATTTCAGTCTATTTTACCTCATTTGAGCATCTTAATTTATATACATAGAAGCAAGTGGGCGATAAAGGAATAGTTGGCACGTCACCATTAAAAATATTTACTATGCTTAAATAAATAGAAACGGTGAAGCGTGATTAATAAAAGTAGATACCTATTTCAGTAAATCATTTGATATTAGACAAATGTGATGATGGGAATTTTAAACAACGCAACAATCGGGGTGGTAGAATTTATCAGTAGTTTGTAGGAAATCTTAAATAATGCAAATATTGGAGTAAGTCAATATATTAATATTGACTATATTAATACATTGACTTACTCCAATATATATTAATATTGACTATATTAATATATTGACTTACTCCAATATTTGCATTATATAAGACAATATTGACTATATTAATATATTGACTTACTCCAATATTTGCATTATAGGAAATCTTAAATAATGCAAATATTGGAGTAAGTCAATATATTAATATTAATAACGTTAATATTAATATTAATATTAATATATTGACTTACTCCAATATTTGATAGGAAATTATATAGGAAATCTTAAATAATGCAAATATTGGAGTAAGTCAATATATTAATATTAATATTAACGTTATTAATATTAATATATTGACTTACTCCAATATTTGCATTATTTCAGATTTCCTATAATAATGCAAATATTGGAGTAAGTCAATATATTAATATTAACGTTATTAATATTAATATATTGACTTACTCCAATATTTGCATTATGTAAGATTTCCTACAAACAACTGATAAATTCTAGCACCCTGATTATTGCGTTGTTTAAAATTCCCATCATCACAATTGTCTAATATCAAAAATATTCAGTAGATAAGAAATATCGACAAATAAAACACAAGTAGGTAGCTACCTGGCTCTCCATTTCAAAGTCAAGTCTTCCACTCCAAGCACAGAGATACTTTTACCCTTATACCCTTAATACTTCGAGGTTTTCTCAATAACGTTGCAACAGTGTATCAGCGCCATTGAAAAATTGGACAGGAGAGCACGAAGAATGATCTGTTTCGCCGTTCACAGAGTGAACAGGAAGTGACCATCCACGGAAGGCCACATTTACCAAGCAAAGGTCCCCCTTTCTCGGCCATCCGGCTCGCTCTCGCCATCCTCCTTGATAGCGCCGGCGGTAGCGGCTCGCCGGCCTAATGTTTGGTTACTTTACTTTCATTTTCATTTCGTCGGCGCTCGTGGCATGTTGGCGGTCGGGCAGAATTACGTAAGCCAGGAACGCGGCCCGCCGCAGCGTTGCTCGACCCGAGACACGTCAAAATAATAGCGGTCACTCTCATTATGCATCTTGCTCTCCCACCGTCCGCTGTCACCGTCTCGGGCCATTTTCACCTCTATCGCGAACAGGCTGGCAAATCTGCCAAGAAAAACTGTCCGAAATCGGCCGCCAAATATTTGTAGACGCTCGATCACCGCGGGAGGATCGTTCTGTCTACCAAGTATCTAGCATCAGGTAGACTGGTGGACGAAGTGCTGGCTGTTGAGAAAGCAGTTGGGCGCTTTTCTGGGCTCTATATGGACCCACGCGCTTCGAAATTGCTTGTAACTTATTTTGCTTTCTGCAGTCACTAATTGCTGGGTTACGCCGTGACATAAGAACTATCAAATTATTTTCCACTTTACTGTTGTGGCATAAATTAGGTGAGGTAGTCGAACATTTTTATTACGTGGTCATTCGATCGTTAAATTCAAAGCTGATACAATTCAAGTACCTGAGGGGTCTCAAATGACCCCACAAGTCATCTAAATAGAGTCATACGTGTTTATATTCGCAACCAATATGCCCTATTTTCAAAAGATAACTGCCGTTGCTTCTTTTCCCTCAAACCATATAAATGCAACTATTGCTGACAGTAAACATAAACGCAAACTCGCAAGCCTGGTCGTGGAGAAGTACATAATTCGAAAGGCAATTTGAATTTTTCTAACGTATTATGACACAGTTCGGTTAGCATACGCGTTTAACACTATTACGAAATAGGGGAGAAGGAAACGAGCATGGTTTCGTGTATACACTACCGGCCAGAAGTTACCCATACAGCACACTCTCGTTGGCGTGCAATATTGCACCGCAACATTGGAGTAAGTCAATATACCACCGGAATTCCCGTTTAATAAATAATAATAATACTAAAATATCTTATCACGCGAGAAAATTATTTAAATCCACTTGTTCAACAGTCAAATCTTTACTTCCCTTAATTCGCAGAGTGGTTCCAAAAACTTTTGACTTGTAGTGTATATCGATAAAAGTTTGTCAAACGCGGCAACTGGGTCCACGAACCGGACTAGGTACAGAATCATTTTCGCGAGTCAAAATGATCTACGTACGTAATGCTGTTCTTTTTCTCGGGGGAAATTGACGAACGGACAAATTGGCACAATTTTCGACTCGACCGATCTATGAGTGGTAAAACAAGGTTAATTTAGTTCCGACGGTGTGTGTGTGTGTGTGTGTGGCGTTGCTTGCAGTAGCGCTAACAGGCATCAAAGAGTGTCGCGAACGACGCATTTAGAAGCGATGCTCTCGTTTCGAGACTAGAGTTAAGGTCGGCCTCGGAGCGTCGAGACTTGATGGCCTCCTAGAAACGTAACTCCGTGTACGCCCTTTTCGACGGGTTTACATTTCAGGCTTGCACTTCAATTTGGAAGTCTTACCGCATCCCTGGCTGCGTTACTGCATTCTCTATGTCAGCATATAGGGCGCACTTGTACAGTGGCAATGAACACTGGAAATCAGGTGTTTATAGTGTAAGTCCTTACAAAAGGTACGGGTAAAGAGTACAGTGGTTGGCCACCTGGTAGTGATTGGCCATATGTTGAGAAATAAATGAATATAAAGAAATACCAATGTTATGCCTTTTTTTAATGAACATATTCATATTCCTTGTACTTTCTTGCTTCGGATGTAATCAATATTTCTCCACTCATTATATACTGTGATTATATATAAATGCAAATAGGATGACTCGGCTTTGAAGTTTGGAAATTACAGCCATTTAATCAAAAAACCATAAGAGTACAGTTGAAAGTTTGCGAATAGTTTAATGTAGGTATTTATAATGTGTATATTTCTCATATTCGATATATATCGATAAATAAAAGTTGAAATTTTATAAAAGAATTATTGATTTGTTAAAATTATACATATATTATGAAAAATACCGGGGGCCAACAACTGTCATATGAATAATGTTGAATGACAGTAATTGGCCGGGCGGCCAGTGAGTTTTTTTAACCATGTTAATGGTGAAACAGTAATTAGCCCCCTGTTGAAAACAGAAACAAACACAACAAATACATACATAATAAAATATATCCATTTTTATTGTATAATTTTAATCTTATTTCTATCACTAAATCAGGTAACATTTTCTTTTAGGTTATATTATGTGTCAAATAGCGGACAATTACTGTCTTGAACATGCCAATAACTATATTTCTTCGTAGGAAACACATTTTTTGTATATTTTCATACATTCTTGATTTCTTTTTATAAACTCTATTTATTTTCAGATTGTTAGGGGTTTTTCGTACTTATTTATACTGATTTCCATTTCAAATTTACTAATTTCACATTTATAATTCATTATTTATGTGACACTCTTGCTT
This sequence comes from Andrena haemorrhoa, assembly GCA_910592295.1. Lineage (NCBI taxonomy): Eukaryota > Metazoa > Arthropoda > Insecta > Hymenoptera > Andrenidae > Andrena > Andrena haemorrhoa. The sequence continues at coordinate 27,615,975 of OU342940.1, read as the reverse complement.
AAGTGGCCAACCATTGTACTCTTTACCCTATAATGAAACAAGACGAAATTGGAGACGTTCACGTATTTTGGCTACTGAATGGAACAGTCGATGTTCCTTGAGACTGGGAAGGAAGAGGTATCCTCGGTCCATTAGTCTTCTTTTGTGTATTTATTTGCAGTCACTATCGTGTGTCGTGTAAATCATTCACGACTACATTATGTCTTATTAATCATGGGGAAGCGTATTTTTGAGACGATAATATTAGAATAGCTTAAGGGGTCATCCTCAGTCAGGAGGCCGAAAAAGGGTGGTCTTTGGAAATTTTGTACTCAAAAGCTATAACACATTTCTCAAAAAATCTTTTTTCGTTTTAAGGATTGCATCTAGTGTCGTGCATCGTAATTTTTTTATTTAAAAATATTTATCAATAACTAAGTTATTGTCCACTTCTCGAAGGTTCTTTCAAAATGGGTGACCAAAATATTTAAAAAACCATTCAACCGATTTACTTCAAATTTTACAAGGTTACTATAGGAACAATAAACTAGTTTTTGAACGAAGGATTTTTTTATCCAATGCTTAGGTAGATAAAAATTGAAACTTTTACTTTAAACATCAGCCATTTTTTCCCAAATCAATAATTCGAAAAATCCTTCGTTCAAATACTAGATAATATAATATAATAAGTAAATTCTTTTGAATTTTTCATTTTGGATGATCGACTTTCGAGCAACAGTGGTCACCGCAGAAGCCTTTTTTTAGAGAACCTTCGAGTGATGGACAATAACTTAGTTATTGATAAATATTTTTAAATTAAAAAATTACGATGCACGATACTAGATGCAATCCTTAAAAGGAAAAAAGATTTTTTGAGAAATGTGCTATAGCTTTTGAGTAAAAAATTTCCAAAGACCACCCTTTTTTCGGCCTCCTGACTGTGCATGACCCCTTAATACAATTGTTGAATAATTGAAAGAAAAAATGGTTTAAGTCCCAAGTAGTGCTATTATATTTAATATGTGCAATTAATAATTTGTTTGTTAAAAACAGAATTCATATTGCTCTGTTAAGAAATGTTTGTATTTTTGCTACATATTTGCATGTAAATGTTCTTTTTACATTTTCAAATCAATTTTAGGGGAAACGTGTCTAAAACGATCCCTCAGGGTAAAATGATCCCTGGCTGTTCTGCGGCTATTAGTGGTGCTATTTCGTAATATCGACGTTCAAAAGTTCAGCCCGTACGTCGTCAAGTGTCGCACGAAGTGTCATGTAAATATCAGCGCTGTGTGTGTCATAATAAAGAAAAAATCAAAATTACTGTTTTTTATCTAAGGAAAGGTCTTTTTCAATGTTGTGTAACTTTTGTCATGAATGGCTTAGTGTGACAGCTGTTTTCTTCGCGGATTTAATGACAATTCAAGAATAATTTAATGTATGTTTCGTTACCGAATGTAATGATTTGACGTTATATTCAACCACTGAATGAGAGTTGGATGTTTGGAGTCATGTGATCCCTCTTTAGTAGGGTAAAATGATTCCAGGAATCCCAGGGGGTGCGCGAAAAAATTTTAGTCTGTGAAGCCTCAAAATGAGACCTAATCTCATTTTTCTATGTTTGTTAGTTGAGTTTAAGTATTTCTACTCATGATTTTAAATAAAATGATTTAGAATTTCGACCGTAAAGAATTTTTAAAAATTGAATATAAATGTTATCGGCGCACTGGTTCGGTCTATTTTTTAGACCGAAAAATAAATGTTATCGGCGCACTGGTTTGGTCTATTTTTACATTATGATATAGGGTGACCGTATCTAAAATCACCCAAGTTCCTAAAAACGTCACTCGTTATATCTTGCAAAGTAAGCACTAAAATTTATCGGTTATGCACTGAATTACTATGTAAACATATGTAGGAAGACATACTGTAATTACAGCGTCATGTGAGCAACAATTTTACAGAAAGGGAAGTATTTCAAAGAATCTTAATAGTGTAAAAATTTATTGGACTGCCACAATTTTACACCACATTCGGAGAAGGTAAGTCTTATAATTCTGAAATAAACTTCATTTGCCCAATATGTACATCCGAACGTAAAAACTAAAATATTTTAAAAATCCTATTTCTATGTATATTTTTCTAATAAAAATAAAATCAAAGATTGATAGAAAACATTTATACAGCAAGAAGTAATAACAGCACATGTGAAAATGACTTTAAAAACTCACATACACATGAATTAATCAATATTTCCAGAGTAGACGATATTAGCTACACTTTTTTCAGAAACCTATTGTTGCATGTCTTACGTTTTTTAAATTCCTAATTAAAAATTCGTAGGTTTCAACGATTCTAACTTATGCTACATGAAAGATGAATAATTTCTCTTTACTTTGAAACGAATTGCATGCAAAACTATCAATTAATATTCAACTCTCAGCGATTTAAATTTTGCTAGGGATATTAGGTACGGTCACCATAGATGTTTTTTTATTGAATTACATTTTTGTTTGTGGTTGCGTCAGGTACTTCAATAGAAGCTTTCTTTTTTGCAGATAATAGAGAAGACGGTTCCTCAATATTATATTAGGTAAAGAAAAACTTTTTTGTGTAAAAAAAATTGTTTAATATGATATCTTATTAACATAATTGTTTATATCGAAGAAACAAGGGCATCTGTTAAAACCAATGTTTATTTATCCATCCAAAATTTGTTGACAACTGCACAAGTGAAATAGGTATATTCATACCAACTTCCATAAAATATATTTGTAATAGTTGTAAATAATTTGTATGTTGCCATAACGCAATTATTCCCTTTTTTAACTGAATAAACTCATGGTACTTTTTGTGTACGAATGTTTTGTATTCATCCTACCTACAAGTATTTAAATCTAAACTAAGACGTATGAACTTCGATAAAAATTTTCCAATACTAATCTAGGTTGCAAATCTCGCTATATCGTCAGTTACAGATTAAATACTACATAAACAACCCCTTGAAACGAAGAAACATTCTCCATTTCTTACAAGGGAAGATCCCGACCCCAAAATTCAAAAAATTCTGAAACTTTGTGAATATGTAGGGGATTTCCTCCCGATTACAACGCAATTTTTGTTTGCTGCCCAAATTCACTGGAAGGGGGTAAAATTAACCCCTGAAAATTCTGCTATTTTCCGATTTTGTGTTATAACTTGCAAACTGTAAGAGATAGACAAAAACTTTCAAGACAAAAGTTATTTCTTTTAATTAGATCTATCATTTGGTAAAAAAACTTCAAAATATTACTTCAAAATCGTAAAATAACCGGATTTTCGGGGGTCAATTATTACACCCCCTTAGAATGAATTTGGGCAGCAAACAAACATTGGGTTGGAATCTGGATAAAATTCCTTACATATTCACAGAGTTTAAGAATTTTTCAAATTTCCGGGTTCGGGATGTTCCTTTGTTAGCGTATCGATCTCTGTAATATACATCCCTATAGTGTAACGTAAAAGTTGACATCGATATATTTTTACAATCACGACCCTAAAGTAAAAAGTGTCTAACATTAACATTCATAACGTTAACAAACATAAGTGTTTAAGATTCTCGAGTTACAAAAAAAAACTAATCCGTCCTCAACACTTTCCGTCGAAAACACGTGTTTATCTAGGGCAACAGAAACTCTATGACAAAATGCGCAATGACGAGCTGTATTCTTTGAAAATTTAAACTACTAGAGCGTCGTAACTAGCAAAACTTAAAAAAAAAATAGTACAAATCCACAACCCTCAAGTCAACCCCATATTATTAGTTTGGAAGCCAATTGCCGTTGAAAACTTGCGTTAAAAAAGAATACAGAAGAAAAGGTTTCATTGGTCTGCACTTTGCGAAGGGATCGCAGGGCTGGCAATTTAAGCGCGAGCAAGCAGCGGGAAAGACGAGGGGAAGCGTTTGCACGTGGGTCATCGATGAATATGTAGGGATCGAGGAAGAAGCTCCTCCTCCGCGCATTGTACAACTCTGTCGCAATCGGGCTATGATGTCGTAACTGGCGACTCGCGCAGGGCATAATCGGTGCGCGATGCGTGCGTCCTCGGCACACACACGCGCGGCACGCATTTGAGCCAACCGAGCAGCGTATGTAGCCACCTATGTAAGTATTTATACGCGGGCAGACGAAACGGAACGGAAACGGAAGCGGAAAGGAAAATAAAAAGGAAACGAAAGTGAGAATGGAAACGAAAACGAAGTCGCGAAGGAAGTTGGAAGGCTACGAAGAAAGCTTCACGGTGACTTGAACTTTTCTCGGCGATGTCACTGGTCTCTGACCTATTTTCAGCCTGACCCTCGGTATACGCGCGTCCGCTGTGCCGCCTCCCGACTCTCCGCATCACCATTTTCTTTGCATTTCGAATGGTCCTACTTTACAAGCCACATGATCGTTGCAGGGTGTGCGCAACATTTGTATATCTTAGAAAATCGATGTATGTCGTACCGGCACGTGGCTCCGAGCCATGTATTGGAAACTTATCGCGTCAGCTCGATCGAGGTATGAAGTTGAAGGGGCTGAATTTTCTTCAAACTAGACTTAGCCCAGCCGACATGCCGCAATGTCGTGAGCCTCGGTGAAAGAAAGGGATCGCTTTGTTGCCAGTGGACAAGATCGCTCGCGGTTGCTCAGTTTACGGATCAAAAGCGATTGGACTGCACGGAGCTGAGTAAACATCGCCGCTGAGACGCATAACATAATGTCTAGAAAGAATCTGTCGATAGTCAGGCCGTTGTCAACTTCTCTGTAAACAGGAAGAAAAATCTGAGGATAGTTGGACGGCATTGGTGATAAAATAAAACAGTCTTATCCACGATAGCCTGACCTATTTTACGACGGACAATTGCATAAACGCAGTCGCGTAAGCCCATCCGTATTATTTATAGACGGGGAAGGTCGGGAAGAAAGCGCCTAGACCGTTTGACCATTTGGCAGAGGCAGCTGCCGAGCAATCATCCAGACGGGTCACTAATAATATCATCTGCACGTTGTGTAACGCGATTCCTTGCAAATAAGGATGTAAACGATATTATTGTAGCCCGTCGTGGACGCAGGCGAATTGGAAGATTATACGCATCGCTCGCTAATAATGTGTTCACGTGGCTGACACCGGGCGGGCTGTCCACGACGTGGTTTCACTACCGGTAATCGACGATAGATCGTTTTGGTAATCACACGATCTACGTGCAACTAGAATCTAAATTCTTGTGCTTCCTCGCCTTTGCAACGTGACGAGAAGTGTAGCGCAAACACACGAAACGAGGGAGTTGTGCAATGTCCCGAATGTTGCGCATTCCGAGGAATGGCCACGAGAGGATAATGTATATTCTCAGACAAAATTGATGATATATGAAAATTGCCAACAATATTAATTCATGTCTGAGCGAATCGTGTAACATGTCAAGTGTCCTCAAGGCAAAATGAGATATCGATTAGAAACAACTTGGAAGATTTAAGTATAGGTATATTGGTTAGTTTGCGCTTCGGAGTGAACTAAATTGTTTGTGTAGCCTTCAACGTGTCATCATGAAGGAAACGATGTTTCTTAACCCTCAGCTGCAGGGTCCATTTCGATCCATATTATTTATCAAGTTTCTTATTGTTTATTAGTATCACACTTTTAAAGGAATAAAGATTCTAAATTGCGATAAGAAGAAAATCCAAGACAAAAGCTTATTATGTTCTAGGTACCGAGGTACATTATGGGTGAAAATTAAAATGGACCCTGAAGGGTTAAACGAGCAGTAGGAATAAATAAAAAATCTACGCTAACCTACATCATCTAATAACTAAATTTAATTATAGTAATCACTTAAGCAGCTGCTCTAAATGAGGAAAACCAATGCCATTTTCTAATTGGTCAAAGAGTTAGTTTCAATTTAAAGAAAGAAAAAAGGGTAAGAAATGCCTCGACTCTGCAAAGCCCACGGTCGAATTCTAGCTCATCGTTGAACGTAGGTCTGCTAGCGGCGCAGCTGAAGTCGAAAGTACCTAGACTACTGTTTGGCGCCGACCTATATTTCGCTTGGAACAATTGTTACACAAATGATACGCGCTCGTAAGCTCGCACGCACCGTGTCTCTTTCTAACGTGCACTCGCACACCGGCGCGCCATCTACACGTACGCTTATTTATAGACTGGGAGGAAGGTCACGAAGAAAGCGCGGCTAGGCGAGTGATTCGTTTCGACACCGTTTCCGGCGCTGACCCATTTCGTCCTCGATTCTTTTCGACATCGACGCTTCCAGTACTCTGACCCAGTTCCTACGTGTGATAGCCTCTCACGCACTTTTGTTTGTCGACGACGATGACGGCTACGACGACGATGACGGCTACGACGATCCCGCGCATATCTCTGCATACGAAACCCGGCTGGCCAGAAAAGCCAATCGCCGCGCACGTCTGCAACTGTGAAGTTTGATCTTCCGTCCATTGTGCTTTTACTGTACCTACTATGTCGTTCAATTTAATAGCACTCGCAGATTTCATATCGTGCTTAAGGAGTTAATTGAAGAAGACGAGGCGTCCCGTTCCAATCAATATGAGTTTCCTATCGTTTTATCTGCTGTTTTCATGTATGCGTGATTTCATCATCACGTTCTATTACCGCGCGCGAGACTAAGGATTCGATTTAATTTTATGCTTATCGCTGATGAAGCCACGCACGATTGAAAGATTTCTATTCGATTTTAGAAATGCTGCTGCCATAATTTGCGCAAAAAACGCGCGGAAGGTTAAGTGTTACGATCGGAGTTAGACTTTGATTGCTGACCTTCGAATTTATATTGGCTGGCCAGTAAATTGTACAGTGGAGTTATTTGTATTATCATATTGGTTGTCATGTTTAGGTTAAGCTTCTGGTTTTTAATTGATTGTTCAGAAAGATTACGTGTGGATTCTAAGCTGCTGATCAATTATTGATCTGGGATTTATACGGATGTAGAAACCGTTTGGAAAAGAGTGACCAGAGAGTATGAAATTGTCAATTTAGTTGAGGGATTTATGTCCTTGGAAAATTGAAGGTAGTTTAAGAATTAATAATTATATGGTAATTTAGATAAAGCATTGGTTCAATTTTTTTAAAGGAAGGACCGAATCTTTCACCCTATTTTATGTGGTCGTCAGAAGAATACGAACACAAAATAATGTGGTTTACATATAACTTGAAACTTGAATTTTATAATTCTTCTGGATGAAATTATTATTCTCAGTTTTATAGATTGTTTTCTCTTATGTAAAGAAATTGTTCAAAATCTTAGTGTTGGCACCTCTGCGTTGGTATACCGAAGTGGTTAATAAAAACTGCACTAACTGCAGTAATTGCAACTCGTTTGTCAATAATTGTCAGACCCACAAAATATGAGTTATACCTAATAATTTCTTCATTTACAAGAGACATTTCCCAACTGCTACACGCCGAGTTTAGATAGCTGATATATTATACTTATCTTATTAAAAAGTCGAAATTGATAAATTCAAAGTATATCCGTATTTCACGAGTTGGTTTGTAGTTTACGTTGATGAATTTACGCCAAAATGGATCAGTGAAGGACACGTTGCATCTATGCCTGCATTTCGAAGTGTCAATTTCTATCTGCAATGGATTCAACATAACCCCAATATCAAACGTAGGTTTACCTTTTTCCTCAGATTTCATTATTTCTTGCAACTTTTTAATAAAGTATCTGTAGCTCCATGTTTATGTGACATTTTCGTTTCACTTCGTGATAGTACTTACCTACATTAGGGCGGAGCGGAAAATTTAAATTTGAATTTTCAGTTGGCCTGGGTGCGGGATAGTTGTCTTTTGATTATCCAAACACAACTCTAAACAAATTTTGAAAAATACTCATGTCTTCAGGTTCCTTTTTCTCTTTAAAATGATTATATGATTTTATGAATAATATGATTATATGATTTTATGAATAATATGATTATATGATTATATGATTATATGATTATATGATTATATGATTATATGATTATATGATTATATGATTATATGATTATATGATTATGATTATATGATTATATGATTATATGATTATATGATTATATGATTATATGATTATATGATTATATGATTATATGATTATATGATTATATGATTATATGATTATATGATTATATGATTATATGATTATATGATTATATGATTATATGATTATATGATTATATGATTATATGATTATATGATTATATGATTATATGATCATTTTTAGGAGAAAAAGGAACCTGCAGACATGAATATTTTTCCAAAATTTTTTTTACAGTTGTGTTTGGTTAATCAAAAGACAACTAAGTATTCCGCACCCAGGCCAACTGAAAATTCAAATTTAAATTTTCGCCTATTATCGCTCCGCCCTAACCTACATACAGTTGAAGTACGAGAACCTAGGGAACACCCTGTAGGTACCTATTCGCCAACAACACTTCTGCTCGCGTTCTAATGCCTATTTTCCGCCTGGCATAATGACCCTGTGCGTCGAGTCATATCAAATGCACGTTTTAAGAGCTTTCGCGTCCAAGAATAAGCAGCAGATACAGCATCGCCGTGTGGACAGGGAGTTGAGGAAGTCGAACGTGGCCGCTTTAAAGTCGCTCGAACGAGCATTTACGCCGGGGGCAGGTAAACGCCGCCGCTGCGTGTACACAGTCCGCGACACCTTCCACGGCGAATGAGAAGGAAAGTGGCTAACACCATTCCTTTTTTCCTTCTTTCCTTTCTTCAACGGCGTCACACTGGCGACCTATTTCCGTGACAATCGTGAGCTCGCACTTACACGGCCACGCGGCGTGCGCCTATTTCTTCCGCGATAAACGATCTAGGGCAGTTTAGCTCAACTGTCCAACCGAATCCTACAATTCTCCTCATCGAACTGGCTATCAACAATTGGGTATTTTTCTCATCTTTATACCTGGTTATTCAAATGTTCTTTATAATTAATACGTTAACATTTTTTTTTATTTACCCTGAGCAAGCTGGGAATTGTGAAAAATTGGTTTAGGTTCCATTCGTTTTTTTTTTAATTATTTGTAAACGGTTAAGTTCTAATTTTCGAATGTAGTAAAATAAGAACATTGGGGCGTTAACATGCGTCAATATGTGATTTATTGTAAGGGGTGTTGGGACATTAAATTTCTTTATTGTGTGAGAAGTTTATTCATTTCTTGTGTACAGTAAGGTACATTGTATGAATTAATAAATTTTAAGGGCTTGGTACTTCTGACTTTGGTAATTTTGTTTACTAGATTTGAATATTACAGATTTCAAACAATGCATTTTTGTGTTTGTTTATGTTTGTGAAGACTGTAAAAGGAAGATATAGAGCCAAATTGTTTGCTTATGAATGCTGAAGAAATGCCTCCGACATATGTACACTCAGTTTTGTTTATAGTTTTAGATTTTTTTACTGTATGAAGCAATACTTACATCTGACATGAGAAGGAAAGCTAATTTAAAATTGAGTCGAATTTATAGTTGCAAGTAAATTTATTTCATTTTATTTGTAATTAGAGGAAATTTCTAATCTGTTATTTATGTGAACCATGCTATAGTTCTGAATATTCTTTTAAAAATCAACAATTTTAAAACAGAAACGCTCTCATTTATGGTGAATGCTTTGAAGAATGGACTATATTATATGACCAAAATTCAAAAGACCCTGATATCCGAGGTTTTCAATACACAATAATCAGTTTTCAGTTGACAGAAATGCAGTTTACAAGAAACATAGATGAAAAAGCGATGTGGCAGACTAAAATGGCGGCACGTAGTACTTGGTTAATTTTTTTCAGGTAAAATGTAACTCCGATAAAAAACAATGACTCCTCATGAATGACAGCTCGTTATAGTCATGTACGGCGGCGATACCAGTGGCGATAAGGTAATACATTACTAATTTTACATCGCTATCTTGCTTTACCAGCGCGAAAGTCCCTCGAAAGTGATTCGATAATTATCGTAACCGGCCAATCGGTTTTGTACAACTAATATTCGTTTCACATGGACAATTATTATTCGCTTCTTATAAGGATTAGCAACGTCTCTTCATTGATCGATTTCAGACACTCGACGAGTAACCACAATGTTATTCTTGCATGTATTTTATTGTTAACATTTTCAGCACGTAGTAGGGTGGAGGCAAAAAAGAAAACCTTAAATCCTGAAATTTATATTTTCTTGTATCGATCATTTAGTGATAGCCAATAATCCCAAACTTATTATTTTAATGAACAAGAAAATATTATCTTAAGTAGAACCTTTATGTGTATTTAAATTAAATTCTTATAGATTTCTTACCAGAATTTCGATATTCTTCTTTAATTCTTGCGGATATGTACAATTGAAGACCTTGCAGCAAGAGGGATGCAACTCCATCTTGACCAGTTTTGAGTAATTTTCTGGAAACATTCATGACATATCAAACACTGAAAATAAGAAATTATTTTTTATATTTTCCGCAAATTTCGGTATATGTCCACTCCCTTAAATGTTTCAAAAATAGTCCTCGAAAATAAAAATTCCATTTTTTGTTCGCCTTCATAAATAAAAAGTGTTCTAGAAGCATTTAAACTTTCAAAATTTGAGGGAAAAAAGTTTTTTTAGTTTTTCGGACATTTTTCGAAAACCGTTTGTCGCACGAGAAAAAGTAATATAAGATAAACGATGCTCCTTGTCCGGATCTACAACTTTTCTTTCACATATTTTTTTATTGAATCAATTACTTGGAGGATATTATATAAAATTGACTTCGCGAGCTGCTAAATCGAGCTCAAAGTTTACACGGATTTTTTTTAATTATTTGGAATACTATTCTGGAGGGTGCCCCGAAGAAAATCTTGAAAAAAAATTTACCAAGAGTAAATAAGAGCGACCCTACCTCATATATTTTAAATATGCAATCATAAATACTTTTCGAAGTCACACAACCAACATCATAATTGATAGAATCTAAAAGAAAGATATGTATGTACCTAGAAGTTCAAGTTTTAATTCCTTTCCTCACGCACGCGTCTGTGCAAAGTGCTCCACGTTCCTCCAAACCAGACCTGTCCAGGGAGCTGCTCCCACGAGCAACCGCGAGTTGCTCTTCGCTCTTGAAGACACCGAGCTAGGCCCCTCGCGCCCCTCAAGAACGAAAGGTCTCCATGGTGGAGTTGGTGAGGCACAAGCGTCGCTCTTGCCTTCGCCCGCAACCACCCGCGGTTGCTCTTCGAAGGCAAGAGCAGAAGTTGGACGGGCTTGTTGGAGTCCAAACCCTTGCTGATATTTTTCTAAAGGAGGTACCATTACAGAACTGTTGAGTAAAAATTGTGATATTGGATTTTGGAAGTCAACACTTTTTTTCTAACTTGTAGTTCGAGGTCTTAAAAACAATATGTAGGGGAGACTTGCCAAATCGTACTGGTCACCTAAATCGTACCTCATCAATTTCTAAGTAATTAATGAATATAAACGACATCTGATGATAAAAATATCAAGTAAATGCGAAATGAGAAATAGAAACAAACCCTTTGGAGCTTACACCCTATTTCGTGCGTGCTATACACATTTAAAAGAATCAGGTATGATTGATGTAACGTTGCTGCAACGTTGCCATAACAATGCAGCAATATTGCAGGGACGCTGCCGTGCAATATTGCACCGCAACATTGCCGCAACGTTGCAGCAATAATTCTATGTCCGTCCCGTGCAATGTTGCAGCAACGTTACAGCCCCGTTGCGCTGCAACCATGCAACATGGCAAGCTTGCTGCAACGTTCCTGCAACGTTGCCGCAACGAAGTGTGCTGTGTGGGATAGGTTATGTACAAATATCATTTACATAGGTTATGGCGACCTGTGTGTGATCTATATACACACGTATATGTAACTATATAATAATCACTACTTTATGTTGAATATTTTCTTCTATATTTGTTACTAACGCAATTTCCACAAGAGGTACGAGTTTGGAAATCAAGGGGTACGATTTAGGAGACCGGTTGCCTAAATCGTACCTTTTACAGTATGCCACAAAAAGATTAATAACAAATTAATTTGTTCTGAACTAAAGGTTAAGCATATAACAGTAGGTGCTTAAAAGATATCCAATATCCAGTAGTCACTTGCGTTCAAATTAGTCCCAAATATAAAATATAACGTAAAATATCTTAAGCGGTACTATATAGGCAACTCTCCCCTAAGTGGCCTCATATACAAATTCCTATTATTAAGTTTTGGAGAATTTTAACTTTTATGTGAAATTGCTACGATACTCATATGTAATTATTTCAACAGCAATAAACACAGGTTGTTAATTAGCAATTTTAATTCCTATTTTATTTTGTTTGTTGAATACGTCTTAATTTTGCTACTATTACTGTGCATCTAAAATTTGGCTATTAAAAATAAATATAAAAAAGGAAATGTTCAAAAATATCAAAAACTGCCAAAGTTGTGAATTTGTTTCCGCACATCTACATATATGTATACACGGCACCACTGTAAGCCGTAACAACGACTTTTAACGTTATCTTTCCCATAACGATAGAAACCATGTAAAATAATGATAGCGAAAAAGGGGCGAAAAACATATTCTTGAGGCGAACAAATTATGTACATTAATTTGTCTTCTTGTCAATGTTACGCGTTTCTACCTGAACGTCAAATAACTCGTTTGATTCGTTCGCATATACAGGGTGTCTCAGTTTTTTAATCCCTGTAGGTGTTCCATAAATAGGGATAAGAAAATCGTAATAAATAGAAACAAGTGCATAGAAGCTTCATGCAAATATTATATTAATACGGTATAGTGTATTTCTATGAATACTTAACCTCAAAGTGAATTATACGCTCGAATTAAGAAATCTCGTCTATTAATCCTCCTTCCATAAATATATTCTCTGCAACAAAACCTTCCGTAGCTCCCACAATTTTTTTAAATCCACTTTGAAACTGTGTATTTTTGAGACCCCAAACATTATGAAAATTCACAGAAAAGCTTCTCCCCGTGGTCGCTAGAACATGGTACACCCTGTACAGAATTCCCAGGGCTACGAGGCATTCTGTTGAATTTGAAATTTTACCCGAAATGCAGCAGGACAATAAATTTCCCACTGGAGTAAAGTACGTGCTCCTGCTGCGACGCAGGAAAGCCGGTGCAAAATGTTGACACTACTGACCTTGTTTCCTTGAAAGATCGTTCGTAAGATTTGCAAAGCATCCGCTGAAAACCCGCCCTTTCTCCTTGGCGCTGTTCAGACGCTCCGTGCTGTGTAACGGATCGCATCGGTGAAAACAGAGGCGAGAGGGAGCCGGGACGTCTCCGTGTCACGGGGTGAAAAGGTTGGACATAAAATGCAAATCGGCTGTAAATCAGGTCGTACGCGTGCCACTGACGTTGGGACCGTTCCACGATGACAATTCCCGTGACACCCGACAAAAGGAGGAGTTGCCCCCCTCTGTTCGGGGTTAATTATGTTTGGAGCAAACAGGTACCCGGGTCGAATTGGGGCTCAGGTGCTCGTGAGCATTGCTCCGAACCACTGTTGCTCCGCCGTTAGACTTTCCTCGCTGCAGGTTCCTAAATAGTGCTGTAACTTTTTCGTGATTTTAATTCACTTGATAGGCAGCAGTTTCTTCGGAGATGTTTCATTATATTTTCATCGTTCGTTGGTTATATTATCATTATTTTTATCCACAAATCGCAATACGAAGCATGTCCGTAGAAGTACAAGAGAAACAGAAATATTTATTTATTGAAGCGTTGTTAAAGGTGTATTTATAAATAAATATATTTTCTAAAAAAATTTGTTAACGTTACTGTAGATATTTTGTACGATATACGTTACCAATTTGTATGTATGTGATTGAAGTGTGTAATATTAATTTCTGACAAGCATGAGAAATAATAGTGTTTTTAACAAAATCATTTTATTAGATTCTTTTAGGAAGAAGCATCTGGTTTCTGATATGATATATACTCGTCTAAGATTATTTTATTAATTCTCATAGAATAGGAGCTTGAAAGTCTGAATAAATAAAAATTGAACAAAATAATAGGTAGCGGAAGAGTAGAAAGGATACGTACCTAAGTTCCCAATCTAGATTTTTTAAATTTTTCTTTTTGAGTGACCTGTTCACTTCGATCTTTATCCGAGTAGTGAGATCTTTCTTGAACTGCTTAATATTATCACGATTCTCAGTTTCTTGCTCATCTGACGTTTTATTTTTACAAAAATAATTACTTTTCTCATAATATATGAACCATTAAAATAAATGACTATTTATCTTTGTTTCCTTCGTTTACGAAAAATCTTAATGAGATTTTGCTCAGAGATAGTGCTTAAAATACTGAAAGTAATGATATTACAGTGTCCAGAACATTTTCCAACTTTCACTACATTTTTACAGAGAGAAGACCTTCTATATCTAAAGGCGTAGTCTTACAAGTAGGTTATGTTTCACGGAGCACGCGCCATCTTTAAAAGCAATCTTTTTTAAAGATTTTCAAGCGTTTCCTACCCCACTTGTATCAGACATAGGTACTTGGCTTACTCTTAACTAAAGAGCCTAATTACATTTCCGTGAAATTCAAACAGATGAATAGCGTAGTGTACAGCCTATGTTGGTAACAATTATTACTAACAATGGGAGGACACCATGTGGTAGACACCGATTTTGATGAGCCTTGGCACGATGGATCTATGTCGAAAATAAGTAAATAGGTGTCCGAGCTTTTGTGCCAATGGGCCTTAATAATAGAAATATTTACATGAAAATTATTAAAAATTTCATAGTGGCCGTGGGGTTTTAATGGGTAAAATCCCTCACTACTCTGGTGCCCGCGGGAGATTCCCTTCTGGAGGAGTCGGGGTGTCTTTTGAAGATTTCCCCAAGTTAAAAAAAAATAAAAAAAAATAATTTATAAAAAAAATATAATGTTTTTTTTAACGTGGAGACATCTTCAAAAGGCACTCCGACGCCTCCAGAAGGGAATCTCCCGCGGGCGGCAGGGTAGTGTGGGATTTTTACCCACTAAAACCCCACGGCCACTATGAAATTTTTAATAATTTCCATGTAAATATTTCTGTTAATAAGGCTCATTGGCACAATTGCTCGGACACCTATTTACTTATTTTCGACATAGATCCATCGTGCCAAGGCTCATCAAAATCGGTGTCTACCACATGGTGTCCTCCCCTTGTAAGAGAAAATTACATCAATAAATATTATGGGCACCTCAAAACTGATTTAGAAAGAAACCACATATTATAGAGATTATAACACAATTTGAAGCTGTAAAGATTTTTGCAATTACTTTTTTATATTTTATCTTTCAAAAGACACGAACAGACGTTTAATTGTCGATACTACTTGACGTTATATGCTACCATGCACATTGTGGCTTATGACACGATTTGAACAGACGTAACGTTTTCTCTGGTGCTGTACAGGGTGTCCGGTTATTTACTGGTCTCCTTAAAGAGATGATTATTGAGGAAGAAAAAAAGGTTCTATAAACATGGTGTCAAAAATTACTTTAGGATACTTACGGAGACACCAATTTTTCAAGAATTAACCAGAGATGTCAACGTGTAGATTTATTTATTTATCAACAAAATGACCACCTAGATCACCAGCTATGTCACCATTAGATCTCCAATTTTTGGGGGGAGCAATAAAGCAAACAGTTTACCGTTCAGTACTCCCATGAGTTTGAAAATCGTGACGAATTGTGGAATGCAATATTACCTGCAAGTGCAAATATCACGTTAAATATATTCCCACGAATTTGGCAATCGCTGTTCCGCCGCATTGATCTTTGCATAGAAGAAAACGGTGGTTATTTTGAACATTTATTATAACCTTGCCACGTAAGTATTGCTAATCTTTGAAAACGTATGTCTCATTCAGTATTTGTTTTTGCCACCATACCTATAACACTTTTTTCTTCATTTTACCTCCCTCATCGCCTCCTTTAAGGAGGTTCGATACCGGAGAAAAAATAATGAGAAATCTTTGATAAGTGTTTTAATCTAATGTTCAAAGTGTAGTCCGCATTGTGTCAAAAATTCAAGTCTATTGACCGCACGGTTTTTGAAAAAATTGAAATCAAAGTTGCGCTCTTATACACAGGCTGTCATGGGAGAAACGATTCTAAAAAATTTTGCAATGAAAAGCTTAAGTATTCCTATGAAATTCTAAAAAAGTAAATCGGACATGAACTGTACGGTTTATTAAACAATTGAATGAATAGACAGCAATGTGCTCGTATATTTGGAACTGCCTGAAGGAACTGTTTGAAACGTGGCAACGCTGTACGCCGAGTAGTCATCTATACAATGTATACTTGTACAAAGGATACAGTAAAAATTGGGAAAAATACTAACAAGCTGTAAACATGTATTTAGTAATTTGTTGCGAACCGGTACGAACGCGCAAAAGGACGCCACAACTGTGAGATGGAACGAGAAAAAAAGATGGACGCAAAGCGACGTTGCCGCATTTCACTCGCATATTTTACGCTACTTTTAATGAAAATATTGTGCTTCTAGCTGCATTAAACATACTTTTTGGTTAATAGAATTCCAAAACAAACTGTGTAGTAATAATTTTATTAGGAATAGACATGTAAATAACATTTTTGCCTACATAATTTTTTTATCTAAGATTGGTATCACTGCAGAGCTCCCAAGGAGATCAGTGAATAACCGGGCACTCTGTATACACCGTCGTAGTTCAGGGATGTTATCACGTACTGCGTCAAAATATGTTAGTTTAATGTTGCGGAAGGGCAGCCGCTTTTGCTGCATGCTGCTAATTGCTCTGAAGATAAGCCTGATCGACATTCATGTGCCTACCCTGAGGATTGTCGCCTGCACGCTACTGGATTCGAAAGTTTGTCGGTGATTCAAAAGAAGGTACAATCAAAGTTTGCAATTGAATACAATATATCAACTACTTCCTGAATTATAAATTAGAAAGTATTGAACATTGATATCTGAAATTCTATTCATGGCGGATCTTATCTATTTTAGGCACTCGAATTTTTAAATATTTACTGCTAAAGCTATTTTACGATAAATTTGGGGAGGATGGAAACACAACAGCTGCTAAGTATTTGCTTTCGTTTAGTTCTTGTCTATTAACAATATTCCGAGTAACGCGACACAACTTTACTATCGGCTCAACATTTCTACGCATAAGAGTTGATCTCAGGGATAATATAAGATATAACAATTATTTCCTGTTGTGTAATCAATAAGTTTTAACTTTGCTTTCTCTGCTTATAGTGTAAAAATTCAAATTTCAATTCCTCTTGAGAGATGCGAGTGTACGATGGAATTAGAAATTAGTGTTCCCTAATTTCGAATTTCCGTATTACAGTCGAACTTTGATAACTCGAAAACCTCTATAAGTCGAAATTTTTTTTCATTCCCTTTAGGGTTTATACAAAAACCGACTTTTGAAAAAATCGGTTTTCGAATTCCGTTATTCCCGAAAAACCGGTTAAACCGGTTTTCCATTTTTCACGCAAAAAATATACTTAAAATAGTAAATAAATATTTGTACTTATTTTAAAAATGTTCAGTTTCCTTAATATTATGGAATTACAAAAATAACCAAATGAAATATACTCTATCTATACAAAAGCAAATAAAAAAAATTAAAGTAACCAGAATTGGTAACAATACATACAATTTTTGAGTTCATTCAATATTTATGGATCTAAAAAAATATACTAGACTGCATACAAAACAAATTGAAAAAATCTGAAATAATTCAAATCCGTACAAAATATAAGTCTTTTGAAAGGTGGTACCAAATTATAAATCTTTATTCCATTTAGTATTTTTTCCCGAAAATATGAACTCATGAATATTAGTTTTACAGTAAACTGTTACCTACTACAATATGCTCGTGTACAAGGCGATTTCAAGTAAAAATGTCAACGTTTTTAATTAAATAATTCAATCATTTCTGCATATTAATTCTAGTATATAAAACCGATTTTTTAAAATTTATGAAACCGGTTTTCGAATTTGACAAATTGATAAATTAACACCGGTTTTTAAAAACCGACAAACCCTAATTCCCTAATATATGATATATATATATTACTTTTCGCCTGCGCCGCAATCGGGTAAAAATAATTGTAAGATACATTTTGTGCTCGAAATATTACTCTTTATTACATATTTAAAAAAAATGGTGATTTTGCTTTGTACTAGTCTTTTAGTGTACTGTAATTCAATAGCTTTTTCAATCGTGATTAATGCAGAGAAAATATTTTCCTCAATATATTGACATCTTTCTACGAAATTTTGTAATACATATGTAGTAGTAAACTTTGACTTGTAGACGTCGGAGTTCTTCTAAATTCCAGTTGTAGAGGGAAATACATAATTTAGGTAACATGCAAAATATAGTTCGAGTTAAGGAAGTTTTATTTCGAGTTGTACAGGTTGTACATATATAGAGGTATATATGTAGTACATAATTTGTAGGCTATATTTGATTATAGGTATACAATAAACAATTGATCATTAAAACTTGAATTTGTCTGCTATTACAGCTTCACAAGCCGGAAAAATAACAGTCGCACAAAGCCTCTATAAGTCGAATTTTCGTTTGTCGAACCTCTCTTACCCGAAAACTCGGTAAGCCGAAATCTCTATAATTCGAAGATTTTTTCCCTTCTCTTGAGATTCGAGATATCGAGGTTCGACTGCAATTGGCCTGTATCATCCATTACCCATAATAACCACAATACTTAAAGCCCAATTCTGTCACAGTTACAAAAAGGATCATTATTTTCTTCATGTAAGGCGTCCAAGACTCTCAACATCCTCCCACGTAAGGTAAACGTACCTATTATGAAACACCTTCCCAAACATGTCCCCTTCTTGAAACAGCATCACAAATAACGAAATAAGAAATAGTTATGGCATATATAAGCAACTGCCAAACATTCTATCGATATTTATACATTCTTTTCTGTACAAATTCACCAACACAAGTATTATTATACAATAATCTATTACAAAAAAAAAGGTTTTAATGTAATTCATTGATAAAAATAACCGTTTCATATTGTGTACCTCAATTTTTTGAATGTCCCGCTTTATGGAACGGTTCGGAAGCGTGTTCCAAGACCACGGACCCGTGTTCACATAGGGGGCGTTTCATAATAGGGACATTGAATATGAAACACCGGGTCATGGTACGAAAACAGTGTTTCATAATACGTACAGGTCCTTCATTTAGTTTTTTAGTCATATTATTTTTTATTTATAATAAATATACATTTTATGGCTCATTATATAATCACAAAACAATGGCCTATCGAATGGTATGCAAATTTTCAATGCTAACCCACTAAATTTGATAAATTAGATGACAATTGCATAACCCCATCGAAAAGCGTTTCATAATAGGTACGTTTACCTTACCATGTACAAAATTCTAGAATTTTTCATTTCACTCCAATAGCACGTCTGCGCCCTACACAAATCCAAAGCGTATAGGAGTCTGTTGGATACTGTCTTCCAAAGGAACTCGGACAGGGAATGACCAATTCCAGACATCACAGTGGAGTGTTTCGAAGGAATGCTGGCCAAAAGTAATATTTTTGAATCTAAAATAAATTGTTGGAGTAAATTGCAATACTATGACTCTATAATGATAATAGTGTACTTCTTTAATTTTAAATATTGAATATAAAAATAATGATAATTAACTATAACTATAAAAATTTAAAATACATGAAGATATCGCAAGGAGAAGAATATTATAATTAAGAGTATAATAATTATATAATAAATAAATTAATTAATTTAAAATACATGAAGATATCACAAGGAGAAGATTATTACACTCTTAAATATGTATAATAGTCTTCTCCTTGTGATATCTTTATCTATTTTAAATTTTTATACTCACAGTTATTTATCATTATTTTATATTCAATATTTAACATTAAAAAAGTACATTATTATCATTTTAAAGTCATAGTATTACAATTTATTCTAGCAATCTATCTTAGATTTAAAAATATTACTTTGGCCAGTCTTCCCTATGACACGCGCATTATTAAATAATTAGGTACAGGTAATTAACATAATTTTCAAAAAGAATATTGTAATTAATGAATTACAATATAATTACAATATATTTTATTACAATATAATTACAATATAATATTAATTAATTATAATATTTTATTGTAATTAATTAATTTTAATATACTACTACTGTTTTTTCTTCTTCTTTTTCATCTTCATCAACACGATAACTGGAAACACGATATTCCGATACTATGCCATAAATGAGCCGTTCACAGGACAAATCGATTAACTCCACTTTTTGAAATATTTCAATTTATTATAAATAAAAAAAGCTGTAACTGAACCCACTGCTTTGACACTTAAATTTAAAATATTTCAAAAAGTGGAGTTAATCGATTTGTCCTGTGAACGGCTCAAATGTACACCTCCATAAACGGTGCGGACGGAAAAGAAATGCCAATAACTCATAAATCGCAATTTATCGCAGCAAAATGCAACGGGCCTTTCTTTAAGAAACTTCAAACTTTATTTTACAACAAACATTGCCGTTTGATCTCGCTTGATACATAACTATGTCGTTAGGAGAAGTGAAGAAATACTTAGGTCATGTGTTTTCCTCTATGATAGCTGTAAAAAGTGAAGTAAACCAATAAAACCAGAATATATATTAACTTACAGCATGTCAGATATCTACCAGCACAGAAAAAGAAACGGATCATAGTTCCACATTCAATGTAAAATTTACTTTCAATTCTGCTCTAAAAGTTCCAGATCGTAACACCAGCAGCTTTGAGACCGCGTATCTCCAAGAGGATCGTTCAATAAAAATTGGTATTAGTGAAGAATCATGCTTCGATAAGTCACAAATGAAATGCAATACGTAGATCTGTAAAAATCAAGAAGAAAATTTCTTCACTTTTGGCCAGGTTTTCGTACAGGACCGTGCCACTGTGCGCCACCTGGTCGAAGCTGGACTATGCGCACACCGTGTATACTTCATTGCCGCGACAAGTGAAGATAGTGTGCCGAGAAATTACGTAATCGACCGTCGAGGGAGGATTATCCGTGGACACGGTGGTACAGTGGGCCCCGAAAGAAGAGGAAGCCAGTTTGTTCGTGGCGGTTTCGACGATGGACGTGAATGGCGCTTTCATCTGGTCGGGGCCCGGTATACCCCTGGTGGTGTAAGAAGCTAGCACATTTATTTATAACGTTTAAAGAGAATCGGGCAGACAGTAATGGCCGTGTGCACGTATGTGGCGTGTATGCCTACCTACATTTCCCAGGCAGGCTCACGGCAGCTTTCTTCTGACATAACCGAATGAAGGCGCGGGCCGCGGTTATGCAATTCGAAAGTGCCCGCCTTACTTTACGTATCGCAGCGAGGATACGCGGTATCTTATGAAGGAGCGCACGCTTAGCCTCGTGCTTTTACTTGCTATCGTTGGAGGGGAATAAAAAAAATACACACACACACACACGCGGGAGAAGTGAAAATTGTTGAACGAATTTGCACGGCCGAACAGCTCGCGTTTCCTATACCGAATAAAAGGGGAAACTCATTTTTTTCGGCGGGATTTTCGAATGCAGAGGAACAGTGTGTGGGGTATTTTGCACGGGACCAGTATTCAATAGACAGAATAAAATGTTGTCAGTAAATACCGCTTTGAGAAACAATTGCTGTTAGGTCGTGAGACATTTTTTATGTGTTCTGTGTTAGGGGATAATTAATAAGCAGGTACTGTCCGTTTCAAAGATATAGTGATGGTGATTAATATGGTGTAAAGCGATAGCTTTCATTATCCGTTTGGATTATTTCATCACATTCCTAATACACTCTAGGGCTTAAAGCATTAATGTCCAAAAAGTCTGCTGAATATATCACTGGGCTCTTGACTCAAGGGAAAGCATTCAAGAATCCAGCAATTATTTGCCTTGCTGCTTTTACCACATTATATGAATACATTATAGGGTGAACGCTATTATAGAATTATGTTTGCGGCGCGATTGATTCCACGTGCTGCAAAAATTATTTAGATATGAAGCAAGAAATTAAAAGAAATCTCTAATTAATTAGTTGTTTATTTTAATAACTTAATTTACTCCTTTTAATAAAAATGTCCATTCACTGGTACGGGTTTATTTACTGGTACAGCCACCCTATGTATTTCTGCGAAGTACTATATATACGCGTCTGTAAGTCCCTGAATTTGTATTATCTTCGGTGGAGAAGGACGCTGAGAAACATATACGTATATTTAAATTAAATGCAAGCAAGGAATGTCAACGCCTTCTGTTAAGAATAAATATATTTTCATTTTGTAACTTGGAGACGGTTTGTTTTTAAAACCAGGTTTAAGAATATATTTCTGTTTGTTTTGACGTGAGTTATATACTTGTACAATGAATCTTTGAATGCCCTACAACAGGTGTTCATTGTTTTGGCGAGATTCTGTGAATAGAACGATTCTGAATTCATACTGAATCTTTATATTTTGTAAGAATGAACGTCTTAATATAGAAGTACATATATAGTGTGTTTCGAAAGTATAAGAATCAATGGATTGACCGTTCTTCGAGTATCTCATATTTTCAAAGCCGACTTACAAACTATTTTTTTCCGCAAAATATTACAGTGGCGGACGAAAGAAAGTTTATAACATTCAAAATCGCATAACTTTTTTAGAATTGGTCCAAACGACATTAGTTTTTTTTTGAGAAGCTGGAATGATTAGTTTACTAAGTGACGTGTTTTGTCTTTTTGACAAAAAAATGCAATTAGTCGGAATAGCAACAAAAATAGTAAAGGTGGTTTTTTAAACTTTTTTTTGTGAGCCTGTAATAAAAATTCAAAAAACCAGTTTGTAAATTGAAGTAAGTTGTATACGTGTCTAAAATTTCATCAAAATCGGTTAACGTTGCTCTGAGCTACACACCTTTAAAGATCGCAGAATAAGGTCGAGAATCGCGGAAATTCCCGAAATCGGCGATTTTCGACCTTATTCTGCGACCTTTAAAGGTTTGTAGCTCAGAGCAACGTTAACCGATTTTGATGAAATTTTAGACACATATACAACTTACTTCAATCTACAAACGGGTTTTTTGAATTTTCATTACAGGCTCACAAAAAAATGTTTAAAAAACAAAAAGACGAAACATGTCACTTAACAAACTAATCCTTCCAGCTTCTAAAAAAAACTCATGTCGTTTGGACAAATTCTAAAAAAGTTATGCGATTTGGAATGTTGTAAACTTTCTTTCGTCCGCCACTGTATATCTGAACAACAACTCTGTAGATTTTTAGCCTCTAATATTGAAATTTGTAACAGTTTGAAGATTTTCTTCGTGTTTTCTGGACATATGGTAATCTAGATTTTTTTGTTGCAAAACCTGTGATAACATTTCGATAAAACTATTGGAATATATTCTAGAGACCTTGAAATTGACCCATGATTTTTGTCATAACGATTGGATACTTTAGATGATAATGACAGGCGTTCAAAAATTGGTCTGGGTGTGAGCTAGGGTGGAACGAAATATAGGGGCAAAATATTATTTTATTATTCATGACTTGTAATAGTGGGCAAAATTTACCTTTTATAAAGTTAATTAAGGTGTGAAAATTTGATCTTGATCAACAAATGTTTTGAGGTGCCGCAAGCCATTCAAAAATTCATATTTACTGATTGTGTGACCTTTGAATGGCTTGCAGCACCTCAACAAATTTGTTGATCAAGATCAAACTTTCACAGCTTAAGGGGTCATGCTCAGTCAGGAGGCCGAAAAAGGGTGGTTTTTGGAAATTTTTTACTTAAAAGCTATAACACATTTCTCAAAAAATCTTTTTTCCTTTTAAGGATTGCATCTAGTACCGTGCATCGTAATTTTTTATTTAAAACATTTATCAATAACTAAATTATTGTTCATCACTTTGAGTAAAAAATTTCCAAAGACCAACCTTTTTCGGCCTCCTGACTGAGCATGACCCCTTAAATAACATTATAAACGGCAACTTTTGCCCACTATTAGAAGTGAAAAATAATAAACAAATATTTTGCCCTTATATTTCGTTCCACCCTAGTTTGAGCCACTCAAGCCTGTCAAAGTTGATCGAAAAAGGAGGTGTGTCAACGAAGGGTTAACAGGACCTTCGACAAATAATAGGCCTTGTAAAGTATCAGTTTTGTTTGCATTTCCGGTAACAGGAAAATTCAGTCCCACGGTCTGCCATCTTTTTAGACTTCCTTAGAGCAATTGTCCTTATTCTTTCCCACGAACACCGTGTTAATTGAATATGATTCATTAGACATATTTATTGAAGTACAAGTTATCTATATATACAACACATGTGTCAAGGAGATTTAAGAAAAGCTTCCCTCCAAGAAACTGAATAACTCACGCAAACTTCTACTTCTTCAGATAATTTTCACTCTCGGTTTGTTAACTATCCATTTAATTTTACATTGACCATTTTATCTCCGTATCTCTAGAATGAATATCGTTAAAACCACATTCCTGAAGCAAGTAGCGAATGATAATGCGAACAGCCATTAGTTCATCGGTTAATCGCAGGCCACTGGAGTCAGAGTGAAAGTAGAGTTAAAATGGTCCAATTTGAAGGCCAATACGAACAGAAAGCAGCAGGTATAGGCGAGTACATTAAAGTACATCCGGATGAAGAAGGAGTTCGTAAAATATTCGAGTGCTGCTTTGGGAATAAAATAAACGTTGATAGCGTTCGACGTAAAATTTCACCGCCATTACCGAGCACGCGGAGAAACTTCTCGCTGGCGGTAGTATCTTCAAGGTAGGTATCTATGGAGTATTTCACGAAAGAAAGAAATTCCGCAGGACGAAGCGTCTTCGACGCGAATTGCATAAGATTGATGCAGGTCCACGGTCGAGAGAGTAGCGGGGGCATTATACATGGTGTTAAAATAAAATTTACCACTTTAGGGTCAGGCAGTACCTGCCGGCCGAGATAAGTAGAAAAATGCTGAACCAAAATGGGCTTCATAGTCAATAGTTTCAGGCTAAAATAAAAAGGTCGTTTTCACTTTCACTAGAGCACCATTGAAGGGTAGTAGCTGGCATAACCCTGCACAGAACGCGTCTTTGTCATTTCCAAATTAGAATGAAAAGTTGACATTGACAGCAAAAGGATGATAATATTTGCTGAGCTACTAATAAGTAGATACTAAAGACTTGCGCTAGGTTTGTGTGTGCTAAATAATTTCGGTTGATCTTAGCGATAGTCGTTTTTCTTAGATTTTTTAACCAACGTAGGTACCTACTTCCAGGCTTATTCGTTTATTCACATTCGTCGTGTTGCGGATGAATTTACCTAAGGTAAAGGACCCAATTACTGACACTTTAAGGCAGGATACCACCTTTGACTGCGATTTTGGAGGCGTTTTTCATGAATTTTTTTGCATACAAAGAATGCTAGAAACAAAATCGGTTTTAGTCATTTATTAATGTAACTTTAATCTGTAATTACACATTTTTTGAAACTGAAAAAGTAAAAAATAATCTCTTGTAGGTGGAGCCAAAATACATTCCTTTGGAGGAACAACGTTAGACGGTGTGTCAAATTCTGCTCTGTACGTGGCTCTTAGAAAAAAGACCAAAGAATGTTCCCATTAACAACAATATTTTTTAATGCTGTACGTAGGGATTTTACGAAATTTCGATTTTTAAGAAAATGGCGGTCATTTTATCAAAAAGGTCAATTTCTTAGGGTAAAGAAGTTTATAAAATTGTGCACTAAAAAAAAAATAACAACGCTACAGCAAAAGTCCTACGTACATCATTAGATTATACCACGGGGAAGAATTGTGCAAAGTTTCAAGTGAATCCGATGAAAATTGTAAGAGTAATTTGACACGCCGTCTAACGGTGTTCCTCCAAAGGAATTTATTTTGGCGCCACCGACAAGAGATTATTTTTGACTTTTTCAGTTTCAAAAAATGTGTAATTACAGATTAAAGTTACATTAATAAATGACTAAAACCGATTTTGTTTCTGCGCATTCTTTGTATGCAAATAAAATTCATGAAAAACGCCTCCAAAATCGCAGTCAAAGGTGGTATCCTGCCTTAAGCGTTGACTCTGACATTATCTTATAGTTTTCTACTTGTAGACTAAAAGTGTATGTTGTTCTTGTTATTTATTATTGTTTAATATGTTTACTTGATGGACAAAATTTGGTGGATCTTAAAACTTCGATTTTTATGTATAAATTCATCAATTTCAAAAATATATTTCGGGATCTATTACTGACACCCTTAAAATGTATTTGACTGAATTACTGCCACCTAACCTAATACTGTTTATCTCATTTTAAGGTTATGTTGTCTCATGTACATGAGCAACTACTGCTATGACAGTAATACCAAAATGCTTGAAACGCTTGTACCAATCACTGTCACCCAATTAATAAGTAAACAGACTTAATGAATCGTTGAATTCCGATCGTTATTACTTTCTATGATGCTTATATTATCTAATACATTATATTTTGTTATGTTAATAGCATAAATATTACAATTATAGCATTTTCTTTAACGTCTTGTTTTCTCGTTTGCTAGTAAGGAAGTAATTGTTTTCACTCTTCTAATATCTGTTTAAAATGTTTGATCGTTTCATCCAAATTAAGGAAGAAAAATTTAAGTGCTGTTTTTTGTATCGTATAAATTACAGTTTCAATTGTATGCTAAATTTTTTTATGAATCATTTCACAAGATTTATTCGTTATTTTAAGTAAACAGCTTAGGGTGACAGTAATTGGGTAGGTGGCAGTAATTGGGTCCTTTACCCTACGTCATTGGAATAGCATTCATTATCAGCTTCGTATTGATTAATTGTAAGATTTTTTACTGCTTTCGGTAAACAATATGGAGTTCCTTCAGCAACGTTATCCATGAATAGGCGTACCTTTGACCCTCGCTGTACGCCGTGTTTCGCTTGTATCAGGCACGCATACAACGCGGTAGCAATTAACGTTGATGTGCGCGCTAAAATTAGTAGAGCTCCCATACCAGGTCTGGAGGTATTACTCACAGTGTTCAACAGGCTTTTGTGCACTGACAGTGGTTGGAATACAGAAGGAAATGATATATGATTTTAGGTACAGGCGGTTAATAGTTTGTAAGCAGTGTTCACGGAAATTACCCTACCGGATTTCGGACTCTGGTCGTAGGGACGGGGAACGCATGCGCGCGATGACGCGGTGACGTCAAACCAATCAACGCCAAGATGGGAAAGATGGGAAACGAAACGATGCCAGCGCCAAGTCACCCCAAGCCAGCCAACCAGCGTCGCCGGGGAATCGGTTGTCGACGCTGGTTGGCTGCGGCCTCACTTGCCTTGGCTAGTTGGCGTGGCATGGCGCTGGCGTCGTTAAGTTTCCCATCGTTTCCCATCTTGTCGTTGGTTGGTTTGACGTCACCGCGTCATCGCGCGCATGCGTTCCGCGTCCCTACGACCGGAGTCCGAAATCCGGTAGGGTATTTTCCGTGAACACTGTTTGTAAGATACCTATATATCGTTAAAGGTTTAAATGTATCTATCTTCAGTGGTGGAATCACTTTGTCCGTGTAAGCACGCGGCGCACAGTGGTACATAATCAGTGTTGGCTAGAACCGTGATTTGTGAATCACGAGTGATTCGATCACGTTCGTTCCCAATCACGGTGATTTTTCACAGTGATCCGTGATTTTCGTGATCGCTTCTGATTGGTGCAGATAGAACAGTGATTGCTTCTGATTGGAGGAGAGCATAACTGCTCTTTGCACGCACCACATAACCCCAATTTCTAATTTATCTCAAAACATTCTCAAGTCCTCACTGTTCTTATAGAAACTTAGTTGTATATTTTGAACCAATGTAATCGTTCTTGATCTATTTAAATTAACGAATATTTCTTCCCTTTAGTTAGAAAGTATAATGTATATCTGAATACTTTAGCCAATCAAATCAATGCGTGCATACATTGACTATTTATGAATGTATATACTACATATTCGCTGAATTAGCACACTTTACCTGTAACACAAGCTATATTGAAGTATTTTATAACAAATAATTCAATCATGATCAAGAATTACGATCACCAGTATTCACAGTGAGCAAATTCACTCGGGGTAAAAAAATCACAATCACGATCGTGATTGAAGTTAAATCACGACCGTGATCGTGATTCTGCGATCACGGTGATAAATCACTGTTAGTGATTTTGCACTCCATCTCTATACATAATGACATTTTTTGTTCAAATCACCCTACAGGTCGTAATTTTTCAGCAAACTTGACGATTTCCTTGTTAAATTCTTCGCAATTAAATTCTCCATCGATTTGTCCGGTCGGAATTTTGAATTTCGTTGCTGATTTGTTTATATTTAGCGAAATATACAGCGCTTTTAGAAGATCAGTATCTGTAGGCTTTTTTGGACGCCGGTCCCGAATTTAAAGTCAGATTTTCCAAATTGAAGATGGCGAATCCAATATGTTGAAGCGACATTTCAGAAAATGGGGGTATTCGGAAGAAACTTAGTGCGTATAGATTTTCGGGGACTTTGATTACGAATGAGGTAATTATTATACCTACATATCGAAATTTTAATTTGCACTACAAATCTAATACTGTAGATCAAATTGGAAAATTCAAAATGCCGGATCGACACTCGTATTTTCACAAATTTGTATGCATCTCATATATGTGTACGTGATTTTGCATATTTAAGCGTGTTCGTCTGTGTTCATACGCATTCTTATAGGTGACTTTTTTTATTCAATATTGATGGGCAAGATTTTTAATGCCTCATATTTTTAGATGGCCACTTAACGTGTTATCGTAGTTGCCATTAGAATTCCGATTATATTATGTGCAATCTTGTTTGAGGAGTAGGATTTGTGTTTCTGGAAGCAAATCGTTGGTTTTATGTTTAAGCAGCATAACATTGCAGCGATGTCTCTGCAATGACGCGGTGCAAGATTGCAATGTTGCACCATAACATTGCAGAGACGTTGCAGGTTCAGTCCTATGTCCGCCATCGCAATATTGCAGGTGTGTATTTTTGCAAAGTTGCAGCAACATTACAAATATGTAGTTCTGCAACGTTCCGGCAATGATTCTGCAACGAAACGGCAAAATTCTGGCAATGATCCTGCAACTCTTCGACAATATTCTGGTGCGAGATTGCAATGTTGCACCGCATCATTGCAGAGAAGTTGCAGGTGCGTTGCCACTCCAATATTTCTGCAATATTGTACGGTAATGTGCGTGCAATTTTGCTGGGGCGTTTCCACTGGAACATTGCACGACGATGTGCGCGTAATATTGCAGAAATATTGTAGGATCGTTGCCAATGGAACATTGCACGGCAGCGAACTTGAAATATTGCTGTAATATTGTACGATCGTTGCCAACGGAACATTGCACGGCAATGAACTTGCAATTATGGCAATGATCCTGCAACTATTCGGCAATATTGCGGTGCGAGATTGCACCGCATTATTGCAGAGAAGTTGCAGGTTCACTCCTATGTCCGCCTTAGCAATATTGCAGGAGTGTATTCCCGCAACGTTTCGGAGATTTTGTAGCAATAGTCCCGCCGCAACGTTTCGGGCAGTGAGGGACGCGACGACATGAATGTGTAGGCAGAATCGTAGTAGTATAACGCCGGTGTGTCTTTTTCTCATAGAAAACTTTTTTCCCCCAGAGGGATTCGAACCGAGCACCTGTAGCATCGTAGACGAACACTTTACCGCCGCAGCTACAACCGGTGATTGATAAGATTGCTTACGTATTCGAACTTATATTCCTACCGAGTAAAATTTTAAACTCAAATTATTAAAAAACGTGGGCTCATTTGACAAACCTCATTAGGGATTTGTAACACTGTAGGTGCGGATTACAACTTTCACCCGGTGTCATTTTAGGTTAGGTTGGAAAAGAGTCAATAGACTGAACCTTTGCATTTGTCTTTTCTTCTTTCTTCTTTCTTGCTTGATTGTATATACGTGTTTGTGCAATAAAGACATTTAATAATAATAATAATTTCTCACATTAAAATATATTGTAACTACTCTATCTAAAAAAAATTAAATTGATCTTCAAATCTCTTCTATAATTTCATGTCCAAACAAGTCTCACGATAACACTTTTTTCATATCTTCAACGGCCAACGTTGAATCCAGTTAAATGAAACATGCTGTAGAATCTATTCAACGTCATGTACATATTTCGACAAATTTTGTCAAAGTCATAATTGCAAAATTGCTTCAGAATATTGCTGTAATGTTTCTACAATATTTTCACTACAGTATGGCACGGCAAAATGTGCGCAATTTTGTTTGGGCGTTGCCACTGGAACATTGCAGTGGCAACGTGTGCGCAATATTGCAGAAATATTGTTGGAGTGTTGCCACTGTAACAATGCCCGTCAATGTCTGCGCAATATTGCAGAAATACTGTAGGATCGTTGCCACTGGAACATTGCAGTGGCAACGTGTGAGCAATATTCCTGCAATATTGCAAGAACGTTGCCACTCAAATATTACACGGCAATATTGTAGCATTGTTCCTGCAATGTTGCAATGCAACCTGCAATAACGCAATATTGCAGCAACGTTCCTGCAATAGGTACTCCTGCAACGAAGTGTGGTGTATGGGTATGTGCGTGTTTAAAAATATCAAACATTAAAAATCTTGCTCATCAATATTGAATCAGAAAAGTCAACTGTATTCGACATATTAGGTTCGCCATTTTCAATTTCGAAAATCTAACTTTAAATTACGAACCGGCGTCCAGAAAAGCCAACAGATATTGATCTTCCAATAGCGCTGTATATTTCGCTAAATATAAACAAATCAGCAACGAAATTCAAAATTCCGACCGGACAAATCGATGGAGAATTTAATGGCGAAGAGTTTAAAACAAAAATCGTCAAATTTACTGGAAGATTACGACCTGCGGGGTGATTTGAATAAAAAGTGTCATTATGTACCACTGTGCGGCGTAGAGGCATAGGTGTTTGCCCACCGAAAGCTTGCACTCTTTCGAGCGATTTCGAATTACGTTACAACTTCTTTCTAGTGTATAATTTTATATCGCTCAACTTTCTTATTGCCTGAATTCTGTTAACTATTCACACCTGGCACTCAATGTATACCTTTGAATTCAGTAGTTGTAGCTTCGCCAGTATGCAAACGCTCGTTGGAAGATGAGGATTAGTTGGGCTCTTTGTTTCTCAACACCCTGTATTAAAAAAACGACAAAACGAAACTCGAGTGTACGGACAAACGACCGTAAAGACGCGCTCCCTGCACGCGTGTCTTTAGGCACAATATAAAAGCCTGCGAAGTGGTGAAAGTGAGCAACTGCTTTCCCCCGTAAGACAGCTCGCGTCTCCTCGATGGTCTCTTTTAAACGCATGTATTACACGGTTATGTCATAACCAAACTGTAGACGCGGGAGAAAATGCAAACCGCGTGTCTCCACACGTGTTGCCGCCACGCTATTCTTATCGCGGATTTACATTTCGCAGTGCTAATCATTTCGATCTATACTTAGGACAGCATGCGATTGTTTCGATTTTCAGTCGACGGGAGGAAGTCGGATAAAGAGGCCTCCTCGGTTTGATCCCAGTGAATGATTTTCATGGGTTTCTACCGTTTAGATAAGTTTAGGCAAGTCCCTCGGCAGGCCACATTCAACAAGTGCATTTCCCCTATCATAGGTACTAATTTATAGAATTTTGACGCTGCGTATATCTACTTATCAATTATAATACAGAAATCATTTATACCTATGTAGCCACTATGTCAATCGACAGCATATTTTTCGGCAAATTTTGTAATAGTACCTGGAGTAGATTGAGGTAAGGGTGCGCACTTAACACTAGAACTACCACGCCAGTCAAAATGACTGGTTTTACAATTTCATTTAAAGATTCCCACTTCATGTTGCATTTTTTTCCCGCGATGATGTTATGACTTTTGCAGCGATAACTGAAGAAGTAATAAAATTAATTTTTTTTTTCTGTATTCAAAATCAAAATAATTTGGTGTAATGGCTACTTCTACCAATACCAGTAAAAATGACTGGTATATGCAAAGTGTAAAAGGGTTCCACAATCCGGTTACCGAACTTGAGTTACCCAGTTTCCTCGTTTTGTACAACTTTTCACACGTTTTTAGAATCTTTACTGCGTATCATTCAATATGATGGTGATAATTATCAGGAAAATTCCGGATCGATTATGATGCTAATGAAAAAATAATGCATTCATTCGAAAATATCTGTAGTTCTTCATTCCCACACAGCACCATAACATTGCAGCAACGTCTCTGCAATGATGTGTTGCAAGATTGCAATGTTCCACTATAACATTGCAGAGACGTTGCTGGTTCAGTCCAATGTCCGCCTTCGCAATATTGCAGGTGTGTATTTGTGCAAAGTTGCGGTAACATTACAAATATGTAGTCCTGCAACATTCCGGCAATGATTCTGCAACAAAACGTGTTATCACTACAGTATTGCACGGCAACATGTGCGCAATTTTGTTTGGGCGTTGCCACTGGAACATTGCGCATCGATGTGCGCACAATATTGTAGGAATATTGTAGGAGCGTTGCCAATGGAACATTGCACGGCAACGTTCTTGCAATATTACTACAATATTGCAGGATCATTGCCACTCCAAGCATCATTCCTGCAATATTGCAATGCAACATGCAACAACGCAATATTGCAATGCAACATGCAACAACGCAATATTGCAGCAACGTTTCTGCAATACTGCTACAACGAAGTGTGCTTTATGGGTTTAGATCTGGAGACATAGAATGTGAATTGAAGTTTTTTTATGAATGTTTTATTTTACGAGTCCTTTTTATTTTAGTTTTATTTTATAAGTCCTGGAAATGGTAAAACGATTGATAACCTCGGAAGTATTGCAAAAACTGAACGACATTCCCATGGAATGCTCTGATATCGAGGATGACGAACTCTATGGCTGTGAAGGAGAATCAGAAGAAACTGAAATTGAACTATGGGATAGTGATGATGAACTTTTTGATAGTGAGAATAGTGATAATGAGGTTTTACACGAAGAAAATGTTGAGGAGCCCTTAGAAAGTGAATTCGAAAATATTTTGAATTTACGTAAAAGAAGACGTGCTCGAGTGCTTTCAAGTTCTGAAGATGAAAATGAAAATATTCTACAAGATTATCAAAATAAAATTAGCGCAGACGGAACCAGTTGGGAAAAGCTACAAGAAGGGTCTACTCCTGGAAGATTACCACTTCGTAATATTTTAAATTATAACTTTGTATACCTAATAATTTACTTTATGCTAGAAAAATAACTCCCAGATGGGTTAATAATACCCCAAAAATGTAACATGGAATTCCTTTTGTAAGAAAGTAATAGATCAGTAAATTTGAAAATGTTCTATTATTACGTCTTTTTAAAGACCAGTCATTTTGACTGGTTTTGGTGAAACTAGCTTCATTCAAAGGTCGGTAGTTCTAGTGTTAAAGTTTAGACTTCCCTAAAATCCGTGGTATTACACGGATAGCCATATCATTGTGTAAGAAATAACTACTATCCCTTATTATTCGACAGGCATGTATTGCTCTTACATCAAAATATATAAATATAGTTTTATAAATTTAATTAATAGAACTAGCCTACAAATCACTATTATTACACTTATAATCATTATTAATCTCCTTATAAATAATAAAGTATTATTATGAATAACATTAGAAATTGCTACTATATCATTTATCAGAATAATAATTATATCAAAATACTTCAACCCAAGAATTTTATATTTCATTATCTCATTTATTAGAAGAACAATTATATTTATAGGACTAATTTACTACCCTTCAATCAACTTGAATATTTTAATTTTAATTGGAGTTATAGTTAAAATTGCAATATTTCCATTCAATTATTGATTCAACTTAATAAGTAAATCAATTAACTTTATAAACCTAAGAATTTTAATAAACCTTATAAAAGGGTCTAGCAGGGTAAACATGGGCAAACGGCCCCCACGCCGATTCCTGGAGTTGTTATTTTTTAAACAATGCTCCTTGCCTGAAACACCATTATGTAAAGTTTCAGATCGCTATCCCCACGTTTAAGGGTAATACGGGGGTAAACACCCTTAACGTTCTTATTTTTTTTCTCGGTTACTAGTTAAGATAATTTAGTTTAAAAAATACGAAAATATAGCTACGTACCAACTGTACTTCATATATTTTTCTCTAAATTGTAAATCAATTATTAAGGGTAGAAAAAAAATAATTAATTTTTTGGGGGTGGTTTTTGGAAACAACCCTTAGAGTGACAACCTCCAAAAAAATCAAGAATAATGCTTTGTTATCGAGCTATTATATAAAAAAACCCGAATATTGTCGAGATGGTGGAACATAGTTAAATAATTTAAAGAAGATCATTATATTATAAATACATGGGGTTTTGTGACGAGAAAGAATATTTGTCGCGAGCCTGAGTACGTGTCATTTAAATGCGAATGGAAGAAACGATTGCGGTTCGTTTGGGAGATCGAAGTGTGAAGGTGAAGGTAGCTGCGGAACAACGCGCATGCGCTAAATACGAATATTTCGCAGATATTAATATTCGTATGGAGCTTTACCTTGAATATGCATTAAAGTGAATATAATTCTCGCGTATATTTCGTACAATATATTTCTAATCTTCGAGACAAATGGTTTACATATTCTCAAATAAGAGAATTATAGTGTGACATACAAATATTAATATCTGGGAAATATTCGAATTTAGCGCATGCGCGTTGTTCCGCAGCTACCTTTACCGTTACGCGCTTTAACCACGAAGAAAAGACCAGAGTTTATTGTATTACTTGATATTATTAGATTCGTTAGAATTACTTAGATTAATGATATTATCTATAAATATATAAGATTACTAAGTAGATTACTATTTAGAAAAATGTCTAATAAACATAGTGGTGAGAAATGCATTAAATGTAACGTACAAATAAAAAAATTCACTGGAAAAGTGAAACGAATTGTTAAGGATGATGGTGCAGTTAAATATCAGGAACACTGTACCAAAAATCGTGTGAAACTAACATCAACAGTAATATTGATAATATTTCCCATGATATATTCAACGAATATTTCCCAGATATTAATATTTGTATGTCACACTATAATTCTCTTATTTGAGAATATGTAAACCATTTGTCTCGAAGATTAGAAATATACTGTACGAAATATACGCGAGAATTATATTCACTTTAATGCATATTCAAGGTAAAGCTCCATACGAATATTAATATCTGCGAAATATTCGTATTTAGCGCATGCGCGTTGTTCCGCAGCTACCTTCACCTTCACACTTCGATCTCCCAAACGAACCGCAATCGTTTCTTCCATTCGCATTTAAATGACACGTACTCAGGCTCGCGACAAATATTCTTTCTCGTCACAAAACCCCATGTATTTATAATATAATGATCTTCTTTAAATTATTTAACTATGTTCCACCATCTCGACAATATTCGGGTTTTTTTATATAATAGCTCGATAACAAAGCATTATTCTTGATTTTTTTGGAGGTTGTCACTCTAAGGGTTGTTTCCAAAAACCACCCCCAAAAAATTAATTATTTTTTTTCTACCCTTAATAATTGATTTACAATTTAGAGAAAAATATATGAAGTACAGTTGGTACGTAGCTATATTTTCGTATTTTTTAAACTAAATTATCTTAACTAGTAACCGAGAAAAAAAATAAGAACGTTAAGGGTGTTTACCCCCGTATTACCCTTAAACGTGGGGATAGCGATCTGAAACTTTACATAATGGTGTTTCAGGCAAGGAGCATTGTTTAAAAAATAACAACTCCAGGAATCGGCGTGGGGGCCGTTTGCCCATGTTTACCCTGCTAGACCCTTTATTCCCTTCATGTATATTTACCTGTCACAACATATATAAAATACATATTTCCAAAAAGTGTCAAATGCGAAGTTTGACCCGATATGTGGGGCAAAAGTTCGCATGTGTGGTGTAAAAGAACGCAACGAGAAATTTTCACAAAAGTGTTTTATTTTCCTATATACAATAGTTGTGGTAATATAGCAAAATGGCTAATGGTTTAAAATTAATTGTTTTTAATTAAGGTAACGGTAATAGCATATAACATTACCTCCACCTTCGTAGTTTGCGCAGGCATCAGTCTTCTGGAGGATCAGTGTATCCTTCTTCACACGTAGGACAAATTATTTTTTCCATAGAAGTTGATGGTTGGGCTATTCTCTTTTTCGAACCGATTTGTTTTGTTACTTTCAAAATTTTTCAGAAGTAGGGTAAACGCACCAATAAATGAACACTTAAGGCTAATGAATGGACACTTTTATAAAACTATGTTTGCAGCGCGATTGATTCCACGTGCTGCAAAAATTGTTTGGATATGAAGCAAGAAATTAAAAGAAGTCTCTAATTAATTAGTTGTTTGTTTTAATAACTTATTTTACTCTTTTAATATAAAATGCCCATTCACTGGGTACGCGTTCATTTACTGGTACATCTACCCTAAATGTTATTTTTGAATATTTTTTGCTTTTCTAATTATTTCTTCGCACATTTGCATTCAGATTTTCTTTTCAGTGCTTCGTTTACTTTAAGCTGATTTTTAAATGCGGAGTTTGCATTCGAATTCTTGCCCCACTGCATTCTCCGAACTCTTGCCCCCAAAGCTACTTTTCCATTGTTTAATCAATCCTGTTATCTGTGAGGAGAACTGCAAACTTCTATTGGTACTTTTGAATAGAAGAATTCCAGCTCTTTCAGACGACATATTAATTAAAATATTTACTGATCAATTTATGGGAATAATAATGATTCCTAAAAATGAGAATATTACATCAGAACTAACGAATTCAGTACTTAGCGCATTGTACGATACCAAAACGAAGCACAACTACACAATTAGACACTGCTGACTCTACCTTGATTGACAATTGACTGCCAATCACCACTGGCAACTGCCAAAACTCAAATAATAAAATTCTCATAGTGCAAACTTTTACCCGCTGCGAATTTTTACCTCATTCTACTCTATACATGAAGGGTAAGGGGAAAAAGCAAAGGATGTCACAAAACAGCTTTATTGGGGAAATCAAGTTTTAATACTTTAGTCCATCAATAATGAAACAAGGTTCAATGAACTTAACTGTGAACCTAACACGAACAATTTATACGCTAATTGAGCATCAGAAAACAACGGAGTGAAAAGATAATTGTTTTACATTGATTCAGTATCTTTCAAGTGAAACATTGCAGAATAGGTAGGGGAGAGTTGCCAATATCGTACTGGTCACCTAAATCGTACCTTATCAATTTCTCAGTAATTAATGAATATAAACAACATCTGATGATAAAAATATCAAGTAAATGCGAAATGAGAAATAGAAACAGAACCTTTGGAGCTTACACCCTATTTGTATTGATGTAACTTTTCACCAGTTTATCTTAGGAGATAATCATCAAACAATGCAGTTTTATCCTGTATTTTTATATATTTCTAAAAGCGGGTTTAATGGAAAATATTTTACATTCATTTTATGTATATATCACGTTCATTATAAAGTTTAACTCGATATTAAGAAACAAATTGATCCTGTTTCCTAAATCGTACCACTGCCATCGTAGTAAGGATTTGAGAATAGGTTATGTCATGTAGGTTATGTACAAATGTCATTTACATAGGTTATTGCGACCTGTGTGTGATCTATATACAGATGTATATGTAACTACATAATAATCATTACTTTATGTTGAATATTTTCTTCTTTATTCGTTCCCATACAGCACACTTCGTTGCAGCAGTATTGCAGGAACGTTGCTGCATATTGTGTTGTTGCAGGTTGCATTGCAATATTGCAGGAACGATGCTGCATATTGTGTTGTTGCAGGTTGTATTGCAATATTGCAGGAACGATGCTGCAATATTGTTGTGAATTATTGGAGTGCCAACGATCCTGCAATATTGCAAGTTCGTTGCCGTGCAATGTTCCGTTGGCAACGATCGTACAATATTTCAGCAATATTTCAAGTTCGTTGCCGTGCAATGTTCCGTTGGCAACGATCGTACAATATTTCAGCAATATTTCAAGTTCGTTGCCGTGCAATGTTCCGTTGGCAACGATCGTACAATATTTCAGCAATATTTCAAGTTCGTTGCCGTGCAATGTTCCATTGGCAACGATCCTACAATATTTCTGCAATATTGCGCGCACATCGTCGTGCAATGTTCCAGTGACAACTTCTCTGCAATGATGCGGTGCAACATTGCAATCTCGCACCAGAATATTGTCGAAGAGTTGCAGGATCATTGCCAGAATTTTGCCGTTTCGTTGCAGAATCATTGCCGGAACGTTGCAGGACTACATATTTCTAATGTTGCCGCAACTTTGCAAAAATACACACCTGCAATATTGCGAAGGCGGACATAGGATTGAACCTGCAACATCTCTGCAATATTTTGGTGCAACATTGCAATCTTGCACCGCGTCATTGCAGAGACGTTGCTGCAATGTTATGGTGCTGTGTGGGTTATTGACGCTATTTTTACGAGAGGTACGATTTTGGAAACCGAGGGGTACGATTTAGGAGACCGGTTGCCTAAATCGTACCTTTTACAGTATGTCACAAGAAGATTAATAACAAATTAATTTGTTCTGAACTAAAGGTTAAGCATATGATAGTAAGTGCCTAAAAGATCAAGCTACAATATCCAGTAGTCACTTGCGTTCAAATTAGTACCAAATATGATACGATATAGGTACGGTATAGGCAACTCTCTCCTACTTTAACAATATAAATGTCCACTTCTATTATTATCAAAACAAGAATGTGTACACAGTGCTGACCGAGGGCTCCTGACGTAGTGCAAGCTTACACTAATCAGAAATACATAGCGCAAGTAGGAAGGCTGGGGACATCCCTTGTTTTGTTCCAGTGGAGGGTGGACATTTCCTGTCTTTAGCCAGTACACCAAATCTTTAACGTTGTCTTATGTGAACATTTCTACTTTATAACCCTTTGTGATGTGACAGTTCTGTGGGGTCTAAAAAATGGACATTCACTTTTTTCCCCTTACCCTCCAAATCACTTGTTACTTTCGTGAGAGATAGGTGACAACTATTTCATAAAAAATATGAGTTTCCAAAATTCAACTTGTGGGGGATTGACAATATCCTGCCATAGAGGATTCTGCATGCGACGGGTTTTCGGGTGCAATAGAACCTCGGTACTTTCATTGTATCAACAAGTGGTAGTTGTGAATATTTAACAACTAGAGTAGACATCAAGATTGTACTCTACTCTAGTACCTTGTGGTGATAATGGAAAGGGAAGTGTAAATATCAGTCTTAATGCAACTGATTGGTTACCTCGATAACTGTGTGAACTTTCATATTTGCACTCTTCAGACTCGCTTTTCTGCAACGATCGAGGTTGTGTTGTATACCCAACAGTAGATATGAAAGCATTGCTTAGGTATTTGTCTGATACAGTATTTCACCCGCTCCAAATGAAAAGTCAACTGAAATGAGCGGAAAATCAAAAAAGGCATCATTTGGTTCAGCTCGTAAATAGCATTCCACCTAAGAGTAGACTTAGGGGAGGGTTGCCTATATTGGACCACTTTTTTATTTTTCTCTCCTACACGAGCATAACACATTGCAGAAAGGAAACAGAAACGGGAAAACGATCTACATTTTATGTAGATTTTATCATGTATTTAGTATGTTGATAAAATATGTGATTAAAATAATACCTCAAAAAAACTAAACTAATGACTTCGGTCCATTCCAGGCAACCGGTTTCGTAATTTGGACCACCGGTTTCCTACGTTGGACCGCTCCTAAGAAACAATGAATTTAAATATACAATCTAAAACACACTGATCAGGGCATTGAAAAAAAATAAAAATTGGAACAAACAAGTATCTTACGGTGCACATAATGCAATAGTACGTTGTTTTGGTGGGTTTCACATTTGCACAACGTATATGAACCCAGGAGCGTCAACATTGGTCCAATATTTTGCCACTTCTGGTTAATAATAAAGACTATTGTCACCTAATTATTATTATTTTATGTACGTACGCGCATATGTCCTCAGCATGTTGTGTCAATATATATATAAAACGAAAAAGTTGAAAATAAAAAATTTAAAAAATTAAAACCGACTTCAAAAAAATAAAATTGCACAAAAAAATAAAAAATAATTGATTCCCTTATTTAATCTACGACTCTCATATTTTTTAAGTCAGTGCCTCATTATTTCCACTGTGTTAGTCTGGCTCTGACTTAAAAAATGTGAGTTGTAGATTAAATACGGGACAAAATTATTTTTTACTTTTTAGTGCAATTTTATTATTTTAAAATCGGTTTTAATTTTTAAAAATTTTTTTAGTATGCTTTTAACTTTTCGCTACCATAACATAGATTGTATCCTAGAATGGACCGGTCCAATTCAAGCAACTAGTGATGGTCCAATATTAGGCAACTTGTAGGTTACATCAAAAAGATATGTTTTCATTGTTATACTTATACGAATATGGGAAAGTAAGGACATGAAGTTGTAGCTAAGACAGCACACTTTACACTAGTATCGTTTAAAATTATAGTACTTACTTACAAGATGTAGAAAGAAATTCACTTGAAATAGCACGAAAAATAATGATCGCGCATCACGTGTTTCTATATTTCGACGACGGTGAACGACAAACTAATGAATAACAGTCTCGGTGTTCTCGGACGTTCCATCTCCACTTCCTAAATGAGTGTAGCCAAAAGAACCACTGCAAATATATTTGTTTATTGAGATACACAAATGGTCCAATCTAGGAGCCGGTCCAATAAAGGCAACTCTCCCCTACGTCCCTACCGATTTGCCACCAATCTGCGCAGCTTCCACGGATCTGACACACGCGATTGGTCGTAGCGCTTTTCCTGCCGGTTTCCTACCAATTAAGGGGTCATATACGTTTCTCGGTGCTAAAACGTGGTCAATGTTTGGGAGTAATTCAGGGATAAACTATTAGTCCGATTGGTTTAATTCTTTTTGTGTTTTACAGGTATACGTTTATAGATTATGAAACAGGTATGAGAATTGGACAATTTTTAAAAATGTGGTGTCCGCGGGCAATGGCGTAGAACATGTTTTCTGGCGCCGCTCGAAACGGTGGGCATGATTCAGACCGTACGAGTGGTCCGAAACAAAAATCACCGATTTTTTAATTATCTTTGGGATCATAGTTATCGGGTGACGTCGCCATTTTTTCGAAAAAAAAAATGCGGAAATGGTAACACTTTGAAGAAAAGGGTCGTGATTTTTGCTATAACAGTCGTACGTTTTTGCTTGTTATTAAAAAATGGTTTAATTTAATTGAAAAAGCTCCCGCCACGCGATAACGAATCTTATGTAGAATATGTGTGTAAATAGTGAAGTTAATCTGATGAACGGTGAGGCAGTTATCGTGCCCACCGTTTTGGGCGGCGCCAGAAAACATGTTCTACGCCACTGCCGGCGGACGCCACATTTTTAAAAATTTTCCAATTCTCATACCTGTTTTATAATCTGTAAACGTATACCTGTAAAACGCAAAAAGACTTAAACCAATCGGACTAATAGTTTATCCCTGAATTACTCCCAAACATTGACCAAGTTTTAGCACCGAGAAACGTATATGACCCCTTAAGGGGGTAGGTTACCCTCAACAGCCCAAAATCAGGCCCTTCTTCAAACGCATATTCTGAAGTATCAAATGAATATAGAGATAATATTGAGAGATAATATAGAGAGAATATTGTTTTAATTTCTAA
Source organism: Andrena haemorrhoa (assembly GCA_910592295.1). Lineage (NCBI taxonomy): Eukaryota > Metazoa > Arthropoda > Insecta > Hymenoptera > Andrenidae > Andrena > Andrena haemorrhoa. Next base: position 27,574,001 of record OU342940.1, on the reverse strand, counting down.
GCGTCATTTCGTTGCGCATCTTTAATGCGCAAAAAGAAAATTTTAAATATATTTATAGAAAAAGAAGTTATAAATATAAATGTGAGAGCGTGTACGCGATGTACCGTTTTGATGGTGAACACGATTCTGGTCAGGTGAATTACCTAAAAACACTAAAGTAAAATTTTGATAAACAAATTAATACAATTTTTATGTTGATGTTTCTGATTTTTCTTTTTTTTGTAGGGAAAATATTTTTTATCTTTTTTTTAAGAATTTATATTGAAAATGTGCTCCCAATACATGGAGGGGAATAGTTTCCTGTAACTCCCTGTAAATTTTCATTCAAATCGTTGGAGCGGTTTTCGATATTTTATGTTCGCCGTTTTGGGAAATCCCGTTTAAAGTTGGACATCGTTATCCGATCTCGTGTGCGGACTCGTACATTTTTTGCTGTAATTCTTCCAATTTTTGGAATTTCGGGGCCCGGTTGCGCTTAAAATACGTAGAAAAGATGTAGCTAGCGGAATGTACAACATCCTGAAAACCAATTTTCGAATATTTTGAGGGTAACCTATCCCCTTAACAGTATATTCCTGCGCGGAATGAGTCTAGGGTAGGGTGGGGCTGAAAGTCCCACTTTTCGTATAAACCTATGTAAAATTTAGTAATAACAATCTAGAGATATACAGTGTTATTTTGTGTAACGTATAACTATTATAATTTACTTCTATAAAGTTGTTGGTTGATACTGTTATTTTTTAATTAGTTATATCACGAAATATGTGTCAATTCAAAATTGACTTTTTGCGCCATGCCCGGGCAAAAAGTCCATTGCTTGGGGTAAAAAGTTCATAATATCTTCTAGCGTTTCAGCTTGAACAAAATAGTCCACAACAATCTTGGCTCAATATACAGATATGTCTCTCTTTTAAGCACTTTGGCCTTATTTCTTTAACTCAAATTATCTTAATATAAAAAAAAAGGAAAAGAGGTAGATAATTTACAACTCTACTAATTGGTTTGCTTCAACAAAGACAATGACTCTTCTTAGTATTATAGCAGGACTTCTGTAACAAAAAATAAAAATATAAGTCAAATATATAAGTAAGGGACTTTTTGCCGATTAAAGGGACAAAATAATATGCAAATCGGACAATTTTTAACGAAGCCGTCTTTAAGTTCTACAAATTAATTTTTCGTGTAACTTCGTTAATTATAGCCCGAATTATATCAGGTTTTGTACCATTTTCGTCGCGATCTGATAACCTGTGTACAGTGTAGATCAAAAAGGTTGAAACTGCATACTTTTGCTATCTGCGCATGAACTGTGTAATGTAACACAACTCACTAAAATAGTTAATTTTTAAATAAAATATACTCTACAGTATGCATTTTGAATTTTAACTGCACAGGTAGACCATTATGTGTCAACAATATTTGACTTCAATATACATTATTTCAATATATTCAATATACCGAATTATAATATTGGAAATCAATCAGAGAAGGAAATAAATACTAATAAATAATAAATAGCTTCGACTGCGAAATATCATATATTGTTAAATAAATTTTTCTTTGCCTCAAAATGGATTTTATCTTTCAAAATTCATTTGCCTATTTGTTTTGGCCAATGCCTTTGCCTCTGGATAACAATTCAATCCCTCTTTATTTTAATGTAAACATTGATCTGAACAAATCGCGATTTCTAGGCAAGTGCCGTTCATTTATTCTTTGGATGTGTAGGATTATGGCAACAGAGGAGCACGTATAGGTAGCAGTAACGTTTCGCAAAGTCTCCGCTGTGATGTCGAAGTTGGTAATGGGTGATTGGTTAAACAGTCATTGGCCTTAGAAAGTGAACCAACTCAGAGTTTTTTCATCGCGTACACAATTTGGAAATAGCGAAGAACTGCCTCTATCACATCGAATATCAGGCGTTTTCGATGAACGTTCCTCGGACAGGACGCTCAATTTAAAGAATCAAGTATCTACGTACTAACATTTCAAGGTCATGCATTTATCAAACGAAACTTGATTGTCCCTAGGATATTGTAATCAATCATACACATACATAGATTACACACAATGCAATCATTTATTTGTACCAAGTATGTAAAGCATTTTTACAGACAAATTCTATTTTTATGGATAACAATTTTTCAAATTGATTTCTATCATCGATTATCTTGGTTTGCAGTTGAAAAATGAGAAAAGTCTTATAGCATCTGCAAAAGTGGGTAAAGGGAAGAAAGTTGCAGTGAATATGAATATTCAAATACATTTCGCCGATTAGAATTTGTATGTAGTAATAGGTAATTAATTATTTGAGCATCGTTAAGTGTATAATTATGTGAATATATACCTACAGCTCACATCATGGTTGCAACATATGCCATTATGAGGATAGGTAAATATTTGGGGAGTGCTTACTAAACGTAATAATGTCAACAAGGTGACATAATTTAGTTGTGAGACAGCGTATTCTCGTTACCTACGCAACCCATACAGCACATTCCGTTGCATGGAGGTTACAGGAATGTGCGTGGCCGTGCAATGTTCCACAGGGGCGGACATAGGAGGATTCCTGCAACATTCCAGCAATGTTGCGGTATAATATTGCACAGCAAAGTCCCAGCAACATTCCTGTAACGTTCCGGAGATTTTCTAGCAATGGTCTCGCAACGTTCCGGAGATTTTTTAGCAATGGTCTCGCAACGTTCCGGAAATTTTCTAGCAATGGTCTCGCAACGTTCCGGAGATTTTCTAGGAACGGTCACGCAATGTTCCGGAGATTTTCTAGCAACGGTCACGCAACGTTCCGGAGATGTTCTAGCAATGGTCACGCAACGTTCCGGAAATTTTCTAGCAATGGTCACGCAACGTTCCGGAAATTTTCTAGCAACGGTTACGCAACGTTCCGGAAATTTTCTAGTAATGGTCACGTAACTTTTCGAAGATTTTACAACAAAGGTTCCGCAATAAGCAGGGCTCAAAAACTGTTATAATATCGATTTCGGTTCTCCAAACGGTTATAAAGAACTTTTATTTTGAATATCTGTTTCGGTTACGGTTCCTATTTCCTTCCTCATATCGTATCCATAACCGTTATTTTCTCGCTACTATATCGGTTCCGAAACGGTTCCAGAATCGATTCTTGTATCGACTTTTCCCTAATTGATATCAATAATAATTATCGTACGTGCAGATTACTGTATATGTACATATTTTTACGTTGCGTGACCATTGCTAGAAAATTTCCGGAACGTTGCGTGACCATTGCTAGGAAATCTCCGGAACATTGCGTGACCATTGCTAGAAAATCCCCGGAACATTGCGTGACCATTGCTAGAAATTTTCTGGAACGTTGCGCGACCATTGCTAAAAAATTTCCGGAACGTTGCGTGACCATTGCTAGAAAATCTCCGGAACGTTGCATGAAGGTTCCAGGAAGGTTCCATGTGCGTGGCCGTGCAATGTTCCACAGGGGCGGACATAGCAGGATTCCTGCAATATTCCAGCAATGTTGCTGGAACGTTCCGATCTTACACCGGAACCTTCCTGCAACGGAGTTTGCCGTATGGGTGGTATCAGGTGAACCAATCATCTGATAGCAAAATGCTTTTGGGGTGAGTAATTTCTACACCAAAATCTACAGCATGGAACTTGACTGGCGAATTTAAACAGAAATTGTGAAAGTTACACACGAATCAATTTTTTCCCACATTTTTCCGGAAGAAAATCGTGTTTAATAGTAAATAAACATTTTTACAAACATCCAATGTTAATGCGGAGATTCTATGTTATACAGCAAGGAATTCTACACCTGCAGTTAAAATTTCAAGTGAAAATATTCATTCATTGAAAAGTTACGATGTACACGGTGATGTACGGTGTTTAAAAATGTAGTTTCGAGATAAACGGCTTCAAAGTAGGGCTGGGACTATTTGTCGAATTTTTCGGTATTCGAATATTCGAATACTTCAGTTGCTCAATTATTTGGCGAATATAATTCGAATATCCAAGTATTCGAATACTATTCGAATATTTAAGTATTCGAATATCCAAGTATTCGAATATTTAAGTATTCGAATATCCAAGTATTCGAATATTTAAGTATTCGAATATCCAAGTATTCGAAATCAAGTTCTTTAGGTTCATTTGTCAGGATGAAATCTTGTAAGCTAATTTTGACCCACTTCACACCAAACTATTCGAATACATTACTATTCGAATACATCAGTATACATTAGTATTCGAATAGTATTCGAATAATATTCGAATAATCACATTTGAATACTCAAATATTCGAAGTTTATTCGTAGCATTCGAATACTTGTAAACCATTCGAATATTAAATTATTCGAATAGTCCTAGCCCTACTTCAAAGTTAAGTCCTCTACCCAATATCGCTCTGCGAGGCCGTTACTCGGCGGGGCACTCAGTTACGTTCAGCGCTATAATTTCCATAATTATTCGAATTTCCTCATGCAACCTTGTTGTAAATGTTCACAAAGTATGACACTTTCAGGATGAATAGTATTAAATAAATAGATTTTTCGATATTTCAATAGTGCTGTAGGCACCCCATTAATTAAGGGGGAACAACGCCTTGATGGCCGGAAAAGTAAGCTATTTTTAAGAATTTTTTTCAGGAATACTTTACAGTTTTCATAGAAAATTTTTATTACCTACCTTTAGTACACTATCTTAAGAGACTATAAAAAAAAATAGAAAAACATCCATAAATTTTAATACATTAATTAATCTTTTAAACCCTCCCACGCGAGTTGGTTGAATGTGTAACTGTAGAACAGTAGGTCCGAAATCAAATTTCATTTTTTTTATAAAGTATATGTGTGTAGTTTCCGTTGTGCGTACGGATTCTTTGATTGAAAACAAATTTTTTGAAATATGCTCGAAAAACTGTCCATCTTCTTCGTGGATTTCTGAAACATTTCTTCTAAAGCGCACCATTTTAACAAAAATAATTTGTTTAAGAGATCGGTACGTTTAACGGAAACTGCACTCATATAGTTTATAAAAAAATGAAATTTGATTTCGGACCTGCTGTTCCATAGTTACACAGTCATCCAGCTCGCATGGGAGGGTCTAGAAGATTAACTAATACATATATTAAAATTTATGGATGTTTTTCTATTTATTTTTTTTATGGTTTCTTAAAGCAGCGTACTAAAGGTAAGTAATACAAATTTTCTATGAAAGCTGTAAATTATTCCTGAAAAAAAATTCTTAAAAATAGCTTACTTTTTCGGCCGTCAAGGTGTTGTTCTCCCTTAAGTGACGAACAGACGAGGTTCAGCATTCCTGCTGTTTTACAACCTAACCCTATTACAAGAAAGTATCGACAGACAAATGTGGTACAGAAGGCAAATAATATACGAGGAAAATTAAGCATATAGTGGAGTGGTAAAAGTGGAGATAGAAAACAGAGAACTAATTTCCAAGGGAAGAGAATAATAGTAGAAGGAGGATAGATAGGAAGCATGCCGTAAATTTAACCGTTTGATGAACTGAGACTGGCAGAGACCCAAAAAGTAAAAAATAATTGTTTTTCTTATTTAATCTACGACTCTCAATTTTTTCAAGGCGGCGCCAGAGTTACACAGTGCAAATGATGAAGCGCCGACTTAAAAAAATGGAGAGTTCTAAATTAATTAAGGAAAACAATTATTTTTTACCTTTTAGGGCATTTTTATTTTTTTTAAGTCGGTCTTATTTTTTTAAATTCATTTTTCATTGCCACGATTACGACCATTGCTTGTGAAAAGTGGCACAAAACATTTTCTGACTGAAATCATATATTTATCGTTAATTTTTTCATTTCATTCAGTTAGGACGTATACTTGTGCCCCTATTGATACAGAGAAATTAATGAAATTTGTTTATTTAAGAGGGAATAGTCCTTTTTTGGCCTGAAAATTAAGCAGTCTTTATGAATTTTTTCTATCAGAAACTAGATACTTGGAGTTTGTTGCAAATGAAAGATCGCTGTTTGAAAGTCAAAATCAAATTTGGCACATTTCAAATACATACCTCAGCACTTAATCCCACCAAAAATTAGTTGAATTAAGCAAACAACAAAACTATAAATAACAATACAAGTTCTGAAGAGTTTCGTGGTTTTCCTCTTCAAAACCGTGTAGTCGCGTTAAAAATTAATGAAAGTGAAAAACAATCATGCTACATTATCACCCAAATATGCAATCAACTACCTGTAAAAAAAATTTGCAGTTTGGCGATATTTTTGTAAAAGGACTTAGTGCCGCGTTTCGACCAGAACTGTCCCACTGTGCGTCGAACAGGCATGCTTCTTCCAACGGCCACAGACCTGCATGCCACTGCGTACACGTCTGACATGCTTCGTTGTACATACATATATACTATATAATTTGTAATGCGCGCAGGTGTGCCTAGGGACGCCCGATATGCGCAACAGGACTATATTGGCGTCGATGGTACTCGGGACTCTACGACCTTCGTGATATGCGAGCAGTAATCTTAATCAGAATCGAACGTCCCGAGGGAAAATGTACTTTTCTGCTTGGAAGGTTCAAACAGTTGCATCAGCGTCCGACGATCAGCCTCTATTTTCCCTCGTCCAATTTCACTGTGGCGTAGCTGGGCACGTTTCTAAATTTTTGGTCACCTTTTAAATTGCACGTAATTTCAACTTCCAATAGTACACACACTTTCTCCAAAATGATAAAATGATATTGGATTTTTGGGAGTATCGGGTGCTTTAAATGTAAAAGAAGGAATACATGGTTCTTTTAATTAGGAGTGTTAAAATAGCCCAAAGATGTAATATTCTAATTTAACTTAAAAAATTTAATAAAAATTTTAGCCTAATTACTTCGTTAACACTCTGGGTGTGAGCCACCCATAAGCTGATTTTGACGCTCTGTACCTTCTATATGTAAAATAAATATCTCTTTTCCGAAGCTGACTTACAAATTATTTTTTCTCTGAAAATATTATATCTGACCAATAACTTTGTAGATTTTAAGCTTCTAATATTGGAATTGGTAAAAGTTACAATTGTTAGAAGATTTTCTTCGTGTTTTCTCGACACATGGTAATCTAGATTTTTTTTACAAAAACTGTGATGAAATTTCAATGAAAAAACTATTGGAATACATTCTACAGACCTTAAAATTAACCCATGATTTTTTTCATAACGATTGGATTTTTCAGATAAGAATGGCAGTCGTTCAAAAATTGTTCTGAGTGTGAGCCACCCAGGTATGCCAAAGTTGATCGAAAGACGAAGTGTGTCAACGAAGGGATAATATTCTAATGTAATATTCTAGTATAATATTATTTCATGTTATAGGGAGCCATGGCTAACTTTTATTCAGTTTTGTTGATATAAGTTAGCATTAGTGTTCCTTCTTTTCTTATTTCTTTTTTCTCGAGGAATACTGTAATTTCTCGAGAAACTTAAGTCTAGGAAAAATATTATAAGTCTCATTTATTTTTGGAAATGAATTTTCAGTTCGTTCGAAGTGTGTATTACTAGTTAATCGCGAACATATAAAACACATCTACAATTTATAATACATTTATGAATAACATTAGAACCTATATGAATTCCAATAGAAAATCACAGTAGATAAGATTCGACATTATTAACTGCTGAAGGTGCTCTTAAATTCTTATTAAAAAATGTATTAAAATTGTATACTGAATTAAGTACCTAATGAGTTTCTTGTGGCTATTAAAGAAGAGATATAGAAAAAAGGATATAAGACTATTGTATCCCTTATACAATTTTTGCATGATCCAGAATTTCTTCAAAAAGAGTCAAAAGACGCATTTTTTCATTTAACAGCCAAGACAAATATGTATAAAACGTCAAAATATAACAGTAATAGATTTTGTCACAATAAAATAGATTCGCTGCCGCTATATTAGGCGCATTGTGCTTTTTCAAAATCAATTTTTAAACAAAAATGTAATGTTTCGCTTTGCACAAATTTTATATTAAATAAATAAATTTATCAATTATATTTAATATCTATTTCTTCATTTACACGAGTTTTGTATAAATTAGACAGGGATAATCATTTAGTTAAAGTTTTCTTGTGTTTTTGATACATATTATCAACATTATTGCAAAAATATAATTTTTGCAATATTTTTTTCAATTTCTTGAGAATTCTCAAGAAATATGATTTGATTTCTGATATCTCGAGAAACAAAACATATGGAGAAATCAGGAACACTAGTTAGCATCTAAGAGAATGCTACTTAAGATGATCCTAATTACTTGTTGAATCATTTAATTTCTTCATCTCAGAATTATATGTATATCCCAAGACGGGCCATATGTTATACCAAGACAGACAAAGCCACAAGTATCAACAGATTGGATTGTACATATTGCATAAGAGACTTCCACAGTAGTATCTACTAAGATTTTCGTGACGTTGAAACAGTAACGTTTTCCATGAGAAGTATTAACGTCATTTTACAGGAGACACATTCATTAGCTGATGGCTGGTATTTCAAAAATATACATTGGAGGGCTAAAGTATGTGGACACTCTTTAAAATTCTATAATTTGTTCAAAATTGGTCCAAACAACTTGAGTGTTTTTTAGAAGCTAGAAGGATTAGTTTGCTAAGTGACGTGTTTCGTCGTTTGAAAAAAGTTGCAATTAGTCGGAATAGCAAAAAAAAATAGGAAAGATCATCTTTTCAACTTTTTTGTCTGTGCTCGTAATGAAAATTTCAGAAATGAAGTTGACGATTTCGGCAATTGGCGCGAATTTCGATCTCATTCTGCGATCTTTAAGCGGTCATAGCTCAGAGCAACGTTAACCGATTTTGATGAAATTTTAGGCGTGCATAGAACTTACGTGAATCTACAAAATACATTTTTTTAATTTTCATTACGAGCACAGACAAAAAAGTGGAAAAAAATGATCTTTCCTATTTTTGTTGCTATTCCGACCAATTGCAACTTTTTTCAAAACGACGAAACACGTCACTTAGCAAACTAATCCTTCTAGCTTCTAAAAAAAACTCAAGTTGTTTCGACCAATTTTGAACAAATTATACAATTTTAAAGAGTGCCCACATACTTTTGTCCCCCACTGTATATTCACACAATTTCTACCTTCTTCTAGTTTTTTAAATCACTACAGTCTCTCTTCAAAGTGAGTATCCAAAATATCGGTCGCGACTCACAGAAGTGTCTCGTGGAGAAAAATAGTTAAACACGTATGGCTCATTTAATTTTGATGAAACTTCAATGCATTTATTAGAGTTGCCCAAAAGTAGAAGGAAAATATGATATCCAGTAGTTTCTAGAATCTCAGGGCTCGCTTTCTTTCGTTGGAGGTTATTGCCACAGTACGAAACTGAGCCTGGCTTGTCCATCGCGGGCTGTGCCGTACGGTTTCACGTGTATTTTTGCCCCATGCCGGCGACACGCAGCATTGCTCGAAGCCTGAATATTGGGTAATCTAACGCGTCCAAGGCTAACCGAGCCTTGAGCTGCCTTTCCAAGTGTTTCACTAATCCGACCGTTCGCTCGATCGTAACGGTTTGATCCGAGTCTCCTTATGATTACATTTTGGATCGCTCATCCGTTTGTCCAAGTATGCCCTCATCTTGGTATGGCGAGCTGTTCACTTCTCACTGGAACTGCTGACGGAAACGGTAGTGGAGCCACAAAATGCTTGACTCGCAATCAGTGCGTTTCTAATTTCTTCTCTCGCTTTCTACTTTAGCAGAGTTCTATCATCGCCAGGGAATATTTATTAGGCGAATATTTGTCAGGGAATATAATTTGTATAACATTGGTTGCAAGTTTTATAGAAAAATTGTACACAGGAAATAAATACATTGTCAAATGTAATAAATTTGTTGTATTTAAATCCTTCTGCTCACTTTCACGTTTCTTTTGTACATACGTTGCTGTAGCCACCTTGAAGAAACTGTAATCGACAATGTTACGTGTGTGAGGTTTTTGTGGAGAAAAATTTTGTTCTCCGTGAAATTTCATCACCTGCTGGTGAAAGTAGTAATAATAATCGTGCTGTCAGTTAAATACTATAATACGCATGTTGCCGTTGACAGCTGATTAAATGATAAGTATAGGCTTGATTCGATAGTGTATCACGCCAAAAATATTTTGTTTATTAAGTAGCAATAAACTGAATGCTTGCCAGCACTTCTCGTACAATGCAGAACTATTGTTCGCAATTAATTACGTTTCGAAGAAGATTTCACGCTATTCAACAAAAGTTACGTGAGTGCTTTAGACATAGATATAAAATTGTCCTCATTATACTAATTTCAGGGCTTTAAACTGCACATACATTTTCTGATCACTCACTGTACAGAAATTATAAAAATCACCCATTTCAGTTGGAAACTTATTTTTGACTCTGTTATTTATTAATAAAATTGGATCGTTAACGTCGTCAAGGCTACATGATAGCTATTTGATCGGGAGTATAAAGGGACACAATACCTGTACAGTAGAGATCTACATTGGGCAAGTTTTCTGATAAGCCGAATACCCGATACGAAATTGTTGCTTGCGCCTCTGATAAGGCATATCTTAAAATGAAAAGAAAAGGGGAACAACATTTCGTTACGTCGAGCATAAAGCGACAGTTAGGGCCTTTTGATACTTCGGATACGATAAAAAAACTACCTTTTATTATATGCTTTAAGGGGAGAATTCTAATCTTCGGGCTAAACACATAGCAAATTTGGGGGATTTTTTGAAAGAAATCAGTGATTCGGTTCATCGGAAATTTTTACCATGGCGTGATGCATCTTCCCATACAGCACACTTCGTTGCAGGAAGGTTCCAGGAAAGTTGCAGGAAGGTTGCGGTGCAACATCGGAACATTCCAGCAACATTGCTGGAATGTTTCAGGAATCCTCCTATGTCCGTCCCTGTGGAACATTGCACGGCAACGCACATGGAACCTTCCTGCAACCTTCATGCAACGGAGTGTGCTGTATGGGTTTGTAGAAGCTGCAGGTGTTTTTTTATTAATTTTTAATCCTAAACATAGTAGTTGTGCATGATCGAAATTTGCCGCGCAAAATTCGTCATCCGTTGGTGTGCATGATATTTATCTACCAGATAATGTGAAACAGAAAAATGAAGTGGCGTTTTATTTTATACATATGTAGCATGAAATTGATGATCCAGCAAAAAAAAATATTGAACGGTGTGGAGAGTTTTAAAGCTGAAAGGTCAAAACCTTTAATTTTTGCTATTGAATTTTGCGCCAATGTTCCTATGTAACAAAAGAAGTACAGAATTTAACGGTACTCTGGTTCAACAATTTCAAGCTACATATGTACAAAGTAAAACCAGGGATCGAAAAAGTTCTCGAACCCTCGTTTTTAAAAAAATTCTGTTAGAACTTATATGTTTTGTTTAAGAAAATATCTGTTTCTGTGGAATTTTTATTGAAAAAAATGTTACTTTTAGGAACTTCTTTAAAAAGTGTTCTCATGGAATAGATATTTTAGAACCTATATAATAAAAGTTCCATGGAAACAAGTTACATTAGAACATTTATTAAAAAAGTTTTCATAAGATAAAGAAAAGTACTAAACTATTAGGTACTAGTTTTATTTAACAATATAATATCATATTCTTCATATGTTTATTTAATAAAAGGTATGAAAATCATAACATTATAAATATCTACGAAGGTAAGTATTACAAATAAATAACACATTCAGAATATCAATTTAACTATAATAATTATTTAATATTATTGTAGCACTATCCATTGAATAGTATTCAGTATTTGTCACAACGATTGAGAACTTTTTTAATATTGGTGAACAAAATATCGGTTCCTGTTATAGAAAATTTTTTATTTTTATATTTTATAAGTTCCATTCCAATTAGAACCTTTATTTTTAAGAACTTTTATGTTATCGGTTCTTCTGAGAACTTATAATGTGAGAACATTTTTAAAAAAAGTTCCGCGGTCCATGTTTTAAATGGAACCTATTGAAAAGTACCAGAACTTTTTCGATCCCTGAGTGAAACGCCGTTTCATTTTTCTGTTTTAGATTACCTGGAAGGTAAATGTCATGCACACCAGCGGACGACGAGTTTTGCAAGGCGTGACGCATAACTCCTATATTTACTATTACAAATGAATAAAAAAAAAACCTGCAACTTATTCAAGGATGCATAAAAACATGGTCCAAATTTCAAATGAATCGAAATGCTAGGTTCTTAAAAAAATTCCTAAATTTTGCTATGTTTTTAGCTCCTTAAAATAGTATTCCCCTTAACCCTTATTGTTAGTATCATAGTGTAACACCGATGTTACACGAATTGAAAAAATCCTGCGCGCTATTTGCTGGCTCTTCATGAACTTCAAAGCGTTACTTTGCTATTACTATATGTAACAAGTGTCCTTAGAGCAGAAATACATCGGTAGAAATTATACTGTGATAGACTGTCTTGTATTGTCGATTACAACTCTTAATTTCGACAGGGCCACTGAAAGTACTCGGTAAATGCTAATTTTTCTCTCTGAATTATTTCGATTTGCCTTTTTGAATAAATTTGACGTCGGACATAATAATGTATGTAACACTAGTGTAACATTCTGCAAAACCGAGCATTGGCTTAACAGTATAATACATAGATACCTTTATGCATGGGTTAACACTGGTCGTATATCTTTCTGTCATATATCACTGGCCATATTTATTCATTCATATCAAAAAATTGGTACACTACCTAGGAATTCTTTTGTTTATTTTTACCATGAAGTGTGGACAAAAATGTACCAATAAGAATTTTTCTGTGTAAAATAAAAAAATCATGATACTAATCTTTAAATTAGCACTCATCCCAAAGGGGAATATACGTATAAGCTTATCAGGCTTATCCTATGAGCAGTGCAATTTTTTCAGCACCTATTTCAGATGAGAATAAACAACGATGTATGTTTCATTTTCCTTCATTTTTTAGAATGCTTCCACTGCTCTCTACTAAAATATCTATTCCCCCTATATAAAATTTTCTTCAATTACTTTCTGGACTCCTTCTCTTAGTCTCGTTTCTTACATCACCTTTTATACTGACTTATACTAATAATGTCCGCATACACCTGACAGTTTCTTTCACCGCTACAGTTGCATTGGTTTTATATTAAACGCGCATAACATACAGCAGCGGACAAAAAAGTTACCACTTTGCGATTCGCTTTATTTTTGTTATTTTTTAACGTCATCTTGGAACTCGGGTATGTGCTTAATATACACATTCTGAGGGATAATTGAAGGTGTATAAAACCCAGTTAAAATTGAATTTATTTAACTAACAAAACAATGTTTTTTGCGGCATTGAACGGGACAACACATTTTTGGGGCCTACAAAGGAGCTACCACTTTTGGTAATTTTGTAGGCCGCCTTAAAAGCAGAAGGTGTCCCCCGAAATATATTTTTTTTAAATTTATACCAAAATAGTAATATTTCATTGCCGTTGAGCGACCTTTAATCCTTAATATATTTTAATAAAATTTTAGACGAAATTCTTTTAAACTATTTGGAAGCTTCTGAGAGGGTCAGAAGAAATTTTTTAAAAATTTAATTTTTTTCCATACATATAAGGACCACCCTATTCACCAATAAATAAATTCATGTCCATAAAACTTGCAGAAACCTAGCATTTTTATAGTATTCGAAATCTGTCAGTTATATTTGCACGAAGACTTTTCCGACTTTTACGGATTGTTAATAAAGTTGAGAGATCCTTTCGATTGAAATGAGTTCAAACACGGTATAAATTGGATTATTTCTAGAACTATAGATAATTAAATATGAATGTAACATTTCTAATGTAATAATGCTAAAAATGATCCGATTTATGTCGTGTTTAAATTAATTTTCATCTAAAAAATCTCAGCAGTATGTATGTTACTGAAACGTTCACGCCGATACGATAGAAAATGTGGAAGTTTTACATACATCCTATTAATATAAGTATAATCCACCGCAAGCAACAATGTATGGCTCTCCAGCCGAGGCTCGAACCAAGATCAGAAGCCGCCGCCGAACAGCCCAAGTCCTCAGCTCGAAGGGAGTGTTACGAGCCGGGGCTGCGGCAACGCAGTGGCCGGCGAGAAGGGTATTTCCCAAGGAATACGGTTTATGAGTTTGTTAGTTAGAGTGCGGACGAACCTGATGCGAAATCAGGGAGCCGCTAGGATTATCGGAAGCGAGGACGAACCTGATGCTAAATCAGGGAGCCTCTAGGAATGGAGTCACTCGCGGACGAACCTGATGCGAAATCAGGGAGCCGCAGGAGGGTGATTCGTCGTGAACGAACCCGATGCGAAATCGGGGTGTCACTAGGATGATGTTCACAGACGAACTCGACGCGAAGTCGAGGAGCTGTTAGGAGGTTGGATTATTCACAGACGAACCTGGTGCGAAACCAGGGAGCTGTTCGGAGGTTGGTAGACTTACAGACGAACCTGATGCGAAATCAGGGAGCCGTAAGAGGGTTAAACGTGGACGAACCCGATGCGAAATCGGGGAGCCACTGGGTTGGTAAAGATTCCTTGTTTTGGATGAAAGGTTGCGAACGAACCTGATGCTAGATCAGGGAGTCGCGGGAAATGTTAGTAATGCCTCGCAACTCTTAATTTATGTTTGATACAACTCGAGCGGTAAAGCTGTATCAGTGGGTGAGTGCTACTAATATTATAAGGATCGCTGGGTAAAAGATGGGTTTCAACGAATCTACTCGATTTAGAGCGAACACCATTCGTGTATTCAATAACTAATTATTATACAAATGTAAGTGTCGCGATTAAATAGTGTAGTAAAAGTATATAAATTACCACTAATTTGCACGGTGTTGACGCACTGGCGATGCGGGGCGTACGAGTGGCTATTTCGAAGTGCCGAATAGAATATGAACCGAACTCGCGGATTCTATGAGGTTAACTTTGATTCTGACGGAGACTTTAGCTCGATCGTACTAAATTTAACCAACTCTGTACGAGCGTGACACGACGTTACTCTACGCGTGACTGGACTGCTTTGAACCGAAGAGGGTTGAAATTGAAGGGTTTATATAGTCCCAAAATGAGTGGGGATTCGTTAAGAATTTCCATATAAGGAAATCCTTCGGGGTCGTCGTCGTGTCACTCCCGGTCCCATGGTCGCGATCCAGATGGTCAAGATCAAGAGCCCCTTAGTGGTGTATGATAAGCAAAAGGATTTTAGGGCGTTTTCCCTTCGCAGACGCGAGCTCGAAAAGTGGTTGAGAGCTGCGTATGGGAAAATTCCACATACGTAACAGGAGGATCGCGGTGTTTGGGATAGACACGCTGCCGAAAGTTATTCGAAGCCTTCGAATAAAAGTCGAATAAACTACGTATAAAGATGAAAACCTTATTCGACGGTTCGAATAAAAGTTTCTCGCACAAAGAAATTATCTTTCGCTGTCGAATAAATTCATTTCGAATAAATTTATTTATCCGTGGTGTTTCGAAGAAAGATAAACTGTGTTATTCGAAGATTCGAATAAAGAATAAAGATAAAGTATCTTTTATTCGACACGTTATTTAAATAATTTTTTATCTAGATAATGCCCATCTCTGATCGTAGGGGCCCGCGGGTCGAGCCCGAGCTCGAGCTGAAAGACGGAGCGAGAAAAAGTATCATTATTATTATTATTATTATTATTATTATTATTGACGGGTCGTAACCCTATATACAAAGTATGTAATACAAGAGAATTCTACAGGTTACAGTAAAGTCAAAGAGTGGTTCCCCTGAGCGAAGACATTGTTCGGTATAGAGTGCTTCTGAAAGAGGATACAGACCCAGAAAAAAAATCAATGCGATCCGTATACGAGTTAGCAGAAGCAGATATGCGATTCATTGGATCTCGGAGAGCATACATGGATTTATATATAGAGCAATGAAACGTCGACCTGGTTCGCATATGCCTGTGCGGCGCATAAAAGTTAACATTACTCAGAAGGGATGGGCAATCAATCTCACCATTAATCAGCTTAAATAAAAACATTAGGTCAGCCACCGATCTTCTCTCGCGTAGGGTCGACAGATTCATTGAATTAAGTATAGATACATAATCGTGATTGTCATATCGCATGGGATTACGCAGTTTGTATGCTGAGAACCTTAAGAACTTATGCTGTACTCTTTCTAGAAGCAAGTCATATTTCGATTGCGAGGGGGACCATATTATGGACGCGTATTCTAATATAGGTCTCACTACAGTGGTGTATAGCAATCTAAAAGTATGAATATTTTGGAAATCCGACGAGAAGCGTAAGATAAACCCAAGTGTCCTCATAGCAGAGTTAGCAGTGACCCTATAGTGTTTAGAGAAGTCTAGTGTTGGAGATAAGTGAACTCCCAGATCCTTGATTTCATTGGTCACCGCTAACTCAGATTTGCAAAGCCTGTATGGGTAAACAATTGGGTTAGTGCGACGCGATGACCTCATAACAAAACATTTGGCAAGGTTTAAGCTCATCTTATTCCTTTGACACCAGTCCTCAAAATTATTGATGTCAGGTTGCAACTTTCATGCTTTCTCTCTCTCGTACCCGACGGCAACTTCGTGTCGACGCTTTCGTGTCCTCTCGCTCGTTCTTCGGATCTCTCACTTGCGCCACTGGCCGCGCGGAACCATGTCCACATCCCACTATGAGTCCGTCGCCAGCCCCGTTCGTCGGACTCATAACGGGGGACTACTGTATTGGGCAGTGGGTACATTTAAGAAAACAATAGAGGTAGAGTGGATCGAAAATGTGGTAACTTTTCTGTCCGCTACTGTAAGTAAATGAAGCTCGTGTCGAATTATATTCTTGTAAACTCAGGTCTCAGAAAAGCCGAATTACTTGTGGGATGACCTAATATCTGAAAAGTCAATATTGTAAGCTACACAAGTGCGTGTAGGGCCCTTTACAAGGCTAGTAAAAACTTCATTATGGCGCAATTCAGAAAAGTGTATTATCTGCTCAGTTAGCAGTAACTTCACACCGGTGAACACCTGAAAACACATCCGATGCAGAACTCTACCGAACATCTGACCGTATGATCTCCAGGTCCCACGCGGAGTTACCAACTCGTCGATTTTATTTGAATCTCTTTGAATAGGGAAACAAAACGTCCGTTCGTATTATTCGTTTCTTGAGCTTGTTCGTCGCGGTTCCGATCTCCGGTTCCCCGCTTGCGGAACCAGTTTTTCCTTGTCCGTATAAGGACTGGTTCAGCTCATACTCGTTGGTTTATGTAGCCCGAGAGGATCGATTGTTTTACCCGGTCAAACTGGAAAGCACGATAATTGCTATTTAAGATGAAGAAGCAAGAAACGGAGTTTCGTCAGAGGATTGACGCTCGGGCCTCTCAGCCCCGTGCATACACGAAAGCTTGGCTATCACCGCTGAAGATAACGTCCCCCCTTCTCTATTTAACTTCTGTTCGATGTCCCTTCTTTACTACCAATTATTGATTCCTAAGTCAGCACGTGTCTATCCAGGTTGGGGTTACAACAGTATATGGTAATTGTGGGAGAGGTGTCGCACTCGGAGAGACGCCGCACCTTCGGTATTTCAGGGTTATCGGTAATAAAATACAACATTGTTGATTTTATTTGCTTTGGGCTGCTCGTTTAGGTTAAATTAATAAGCGAGAACGTGTTTCTATTATTACTTTTAAAGTTTTTGCTATTTTTCGAGGTAAGCCTACCGCACATTGCCCCAATAGTTAGGGGAGACCGGGGATAGTTTGGACACGGGGATACATTGGACAGTTTTAAAATTGCCTCCATATTGTGATGATTATTGAAATTATTTTTGTAGTTTGTTCCTATGATCACACCAAATCAACTGATATTCAATATGGCGTGTTGCATTCACGAATAACAAGATAAGTCACACTTTTCAATTCTTGTATATTACTATATAATATTTTCATCTACTTTTTGTTGTGATTCGGATACTTCATTATGGAAGAATTTTATTGTAACTTTTTTGAGGCATTGCTGAATGTGTTTAGAATAAAGTAATGCTATGCAAAAATCAAAGTATCCTTTTTGAAGAAAGGCACGAATCATTTTGTTTCGATTTGGCATGAGGGGTTACATTGGACAGACTTGGCAGATGGCCAATGTATTCCTAAGTCTGTCCAATGTAAACCCTATTTTACTTTGGTTACAAATATTTAAAAGTAATGGTGAAGTATTGGCTTCGAGTTCCCCTTCCGGGCGGCTCTGGAAAGCACCATGGAGGTCGGGCTCCTTAATGACCCAACAGGCCCCAACTACTGGAAGCATACCTTGTAAAGTGTTTAAACTTCATTTTTTCTTATCTATTTGTCATTTTAAATAAATTATATATTCGTTGGATTATTCATTATCATTTCGTTCCATCTGTCCAAACTATCCCCGTGCTATGTCCAATGTAACCCCACCAATGGGGATACATTGGACAATATGCAACTCTGAACTTTTTTCATCTCAAAGTAATATTAGGGAATGTGAGGCCCGTTTCTCAGGTTCGAATGAATAGCGCACATTCTAAGCTATCGAATGGTGTATAATTTATAGCCGTAAGGCATTTTACCAGCCCGCTAAAGACTATTAATCAAAAATTGTCCAATCTATCCCCAGTCTCCCCTATACATCGAGTTTATTTTTGCTATCGTAGTAGTTAAAAATTCATAGTTTCTCGTGATATAACTTTTGTAATACGTTAAACGAACTCTGTGGAATATTTTTCGGCCAGGACAGGTCATATTCGACATAGCATTTGGAAATACGAAAGTGCGGCGTCTCTTCCGAGCATTTGGGATAGATGCCGCACTTTTATGCGCACTGTATCGGAAGGTACCTAAGTCGACTAAATGATGCTTTTAATGTTAAAAATACAAAAAAAAAGTGTCTCAAAATAGATACCGTGATATCTCAAAGCAAATTATTTATTTTTTAATGACAAATCTGATAATCCAAACATATTTGTGGGCTTTTTACTCTTTTTTCACATTTTACTTCTATCTTATGTGTAATGAATTTGGAAGGAAGAAGAAAAGGCAATTAAATTTAGATAAGCAGAAATCATATCTGTAACTATTTATTTTTCCAATTTTATTGCATTTTATAACTGTATAAATTAAAAAGATGTTTCATTTTACTTTGCTTTTACTATTTTTTTTAAATAAAAAGTTAAAATTAACAGGTTAAAATGGAAAATTAAACGTTTTTCGAAATGCGGCACCACTCCCGCACGTGCGACGTCTCTCCTAAAAAATTGATGTTTTTTGTTTCAATTTTTTAAGGTTGATAAATATTAAAATTTTGATTTTCTTTAATGCTAGTAGTAGGACAAGATGTTTAACTAATAATATGTATTCTTGAAAAAATTTTCATTACAAAATTTAGACACGGTGACAATTTTGCGTAAGGTGCGGCAACTGTCCCACAATTACCCAATGTAAACTTCAATCAATTTTATTCCAAATTATAATTATTGCTCCAGTAACTCATAATTTTATATTTGCTGTTGTACCTCTCCTTTTACTGTACCGATTTATAGTCATCTTCATATTTGTTTCTTTTCTTTTTATGATTAATTAATATCTATTCGTGTAAGTGGCATTGACACAATGAAAATATATTAGATATTATTATTTTGTTTCGAAGGGCATTTTCGCTTGAGATGTTTCTGAATGAATGTTGGTTTGTAGAAAATGGAAGAAGAGGAGAATTGTGTGGATATATCCGAAATACAGGTCGTGAACCATGAATATTAGGGCGGAGCGGAAAATTTAAATTTGAATTTTCAGTTGGCCTGGGTGCGGGATAGTTGTCTTTTGATTAACCAAACACAACTGCAAACAAATTTTAGAAAAATATTCATGTCTGCAGGTTCCTTTTTCTCCTAAAAATGATTATACAATCATACTATACATATAAGCAAAAATTTAAATTTGAGCTTTCAGTTGGCCTGGGTGCGGGATAGTTGTCTTTTGATTAACCAAACACAACTGTAAACAAATTTTGGAAAACTATTCATGTCTTCAGGTTCCTTTTTCATTTTTAAAGATGATCATATAATCATATAATCATATAATTATTTTTAGGAGAAAAAGGAACTTGAAGACACGAATATTTTTTCAAAATTCTTGCAACCTCCAAATTTATTTCTCTCCAGAAAATAAATTCAAAATTTTTGCAACCTCCAAATTTATTTCTCTCCAGAAAATAAATTCAAAATTCTTGCAACCTCCAAATTTATTTCTCTCCAGAAAATAAATTCAAAATTCTTGCAACCTCCAAATTTATTTCTCTCCAGAAAATAAATTCAAAATTTTTGCCACCTCCAAATTTGCAACCTCCAAATTTTTAATTTTTTTAATAATTTTTATATTAAGCATCTAATTAGGATATAAATCTAACTATATATAATATTTGCAAATATTTTAACATTTTAAAATTAATATTTCTAAAATTATATCAACTGAAAATTCAAATTTAAATTTTCGCCTACATAGTATCGCTCCGCCGACGAGCAAGTTACGTCGATCATTATACAATGTCATTTGCGATGTTTGATGGGCATTATATCAATTTGTTGAAGAGTTTGTCATAGTTTCCAAAAGTACGGATAAGTTCACAAATCTTTATAGGCGAATATGGTGTTCTTCAAATTCCTATGCATTGCGCATTTTTAACAACCAGTTGAACATTTACTATTATGTAACGCTTCATTTGACATTAATTTTAATTTTCTATCCGCCACAAAGCAGAAGGTTATTATGTACTATAAACGAGACAAGAGTAAGATACTTCCCGCGTTATCAATTCTGTTGTAAAACTGCTACTCGTTTCTTTTTGTTTTTCACTGTTTTTGGAGATTGTTTGTTTTAACGGAATTTTTACCCAGGTGCAAAATAAAATGTAACAGGAAGGCGTTTATAGTTAATTGGCCAATTTCAGGTGAGCTTCAAGGTTGCATTACAATGAAGGGGGGAGGCCTACCTAGAACGGTCAAAACAGCGTACTTCTTTGGGAATTTTTTCTAGAAAAACCGATAAACTTTTATTATTTAACATTAGTCTGTTGGATAAGAGTACATCTTACGGTTATTTCAGTATTTTTGTGGTAAAATGTATTGGAAGGTTTGTGAGTTATAGGCGCTACCCGAGACTAGGGATTGCAATACCGATAAATCGGTTTACCGGTTTCCCGGTAAATCGCGAGAAGACCCTCAAATTTTTACCGGTAATTCGATAAATTACGTACAGCAATATAGCGCATATATGCGTTCATTAATTCCGTCGACATCTACTACGTTATCAGTGAAAAAAAAACTTCAATTACTAATAAAGACAAAAACCGAAGTATCTCATGAAGAACGAACTCTGATCCAAAAGCAAACTAAAAATCTGAATCAAGTCGTCAAAAAAATGGACGCATTTTCAACTAGAAAAAGTAAGGAGAAAGTATATACAAATGGCACATGATTTCTTAATGACTACCCGACTAACAAGTGTAGAATCTGAGAGCGCTTTATCCGTGGCTGGATTATTTTGTAAAAAAAATTAGATCGCGATCAAGGGACCAAAGTTTAGACAAATTATGTTTTTCACGCTTATTTGTTAAAAAGAATTGTTAAATCAAAAATATTTAATTATATATGTAAGTTAAGATTCTTTTCATTGTTTTCGTGGTGAATATCCATATTAATAAGTATTGCTATTAGTTATACAAATATATCTATTTTGTGTTATATTATTTTATATTTTCTGTTCAGAATAGTTTCATTTGCATATATTTTTTATAATGCTCGATTAGAGTTAAACAATTTTTTTTTGTAATGTTTACTCTTATATTTTCAATACCTTAAAAAAATACCGGTAAACCGGTTTTTGATTGAAAATTTTACCGAATTACCGGTAATTGACCCTGGCCACGCCAGTATTTGACTTCCAGGCCGCGGACATCTAGGCAAATGTCTAGATGTTACATTTTATCTTAAATTATTAAAACGTTCACGATATGGGTAATGGAATGTATGAACACAGCATTTTAGCTGTGTATATGTAGTTGTGTCATCTTAAGCGCAGTTGGAAAGCACCTTTATGTACTTGCAGCTCATTTTGATTTCACATATTTTTTTAATTTTGTGATTATTATTATCTTCTATTTGTTGTGATTTATTTGATTTCCTGTACTTGGCGTAATTTTTTACTTTTTTGAAGTTTTTTATGGGGATTATGAATATCAGGCCCGATTTTGGAAATATTATTTTGAGACAAAATGGCGCCTGAGCAAAGTTGAAGCAAGATATTTGGTAAAAAATCGCTTTTCAAGTGTAAAAAAAATCTAGGCAGAAAAAAGGAAAAGCTCCCGATAGCGTTTAGATTTTTAACCCTAAAATAAGCCTGCAAAGCCTCGAAAATCGGTTCATTAATTTTTGAGTTACGTGTGTCACCGACTTTGAAAAGACGATTTTGAGGAAAGCGCATTTAAAGTTTTGGGTCTGAGCGCTACACCGAGGAATACCTTCCTACTTACACGTATTTTCAAGATGTACTTAAAAAAAATATGAAAATTGAAAAATCGTTCTTTCGAAAATTTCTAGGTAGGCATCCGTCCTTAATAGTGGAACTTGGGTTTCCGAACAAATTCATAAAATTTTACTGATTCGTTGTGGAGAGCATATATTCAAAAGCAATTCTTTTAATAATCAAATAATGCTGGCCGACAAACAATCACCAATTAATATTTATCAAGTTTTAATCGTTCCCTTAGCTCAGATACAAAGGAATGTAAAAGCATTAAATATCGAGTTTCACGCTTAAAAGAGATTTAAACACACATTCCCAGAACGTAGGTTAAGCAAATGGCAATGTTTTTTGAACACAAAATACGTTCTATAAGAAAACCCTATCTCATTTGTTCCGCTTTTACGTAATTTATTCTTCATTTCGTTTAACTCAGCAACCAGTCAGATAAACCCTCGTATAATGTCGACCGAACGGGAGAAAAATGAAATTACCACATCAACCACGCCAAAATACATAATTAAAATGACAGACAGAATTTTAAAAAACTATGATATCTAATTTATAAATAATTTCGGCTCAATTCACTAAAAATATTAAAATCGGTACCAACTCATTGAATTTTAATATACTTCTCTTCTATTTTTTTAATATTTTGGCGAGTGAATATTTCTTGCAAAAAAGCAGAGGATTCTTATTTCTAAAATAAAAATTAAAACGTGACTCGTTTGAAATGGATGTGCCTCGCATTGTTCAAGACTCCATTGCA
The DNA here is from genome assembly GCA_910592295.1 of Andrena haemorrhoa. NCBI lineage: Eukaryota > Metazoa > Arthropoda > Insecta > Hymenoptera > Andrenidae > Andrena > Andrena haemorrhoa. The sequence goes on along the minus strand of OU342940.1, from coordinate 27,550,669 downwards.
CATCCTGGTAGGCGGAGGGTCGCAAGAAGAAAATCAATTTCTCGTACGAGCGAAGGACTCGTAAAAAGCGAAGTCTGGTCGAAAGTGACGTTTCGACTGCTCGACAAAACAATGTAATTAGCTTCTTGCGCGGTTTCCATCCTCCTTTTTTCCTCCTACGTACTGTCGACAATTCGTTTCCTACCAACCGGACGCGAGGACGAATGTCCCGTGCTCGAATTATGTAACGCCGTACTTTCGTCGGCGCCTCTTATGTCAGTAGGCCTTTACCGTCGCATTGAAGCGCGCTAACGCGTTGATTACACACATAGGTATACATATTTTTTTTACCTCTCTCTCTTTTCGAACCGAGTCTCATTGTGGCGGCCACGGGTAACCTTGCCGCAACGGCGGTTGCGGCGCGCGTAAAAACAGAAATTAAGTAACGTTGAAAGAAACTTTTCTACTTTGTTACTCTTTTTTCTTTAAAGGAACAATAGAACAGCGTTTCTCGTCGAATCATCCGTCCATATGTGCGTGTTTGAACTTGGAATATTGCGGTTGAATTAGAGAAATGAGGACTTGGGTGGTGAGATTAACCCTTCGTTGACACTCAGGGTGCGAGCCACCCATAAGCTGAATTTGAAGCTCTGTGCATTCTATATGCAAAATAAATATCTTTTTTCCAAAGCTGACTTACAAACTATTTTTTTTCTCAAGTTATTATATCTGAACAACAACTCTGTAGATTTTTAGCTTCTAATATTGAAATTTGTAGAAGTTACAATTTTTTAAAGATTTTCTTCGTGTTTTTTCGACATATGGTAATCTAGATTTTTTGTGCAAAAACTGTGATGAAATTTCGATAAAAAAACTATTAGAATACATTCCACAGACTTTGAAATTGACCCATGATTTTTTTCACAACGATTGGATTCATCAGATGGCAGTCGTTCAAAAATTGTTCTGGGTGTGAGCCACCCAGGTATGTCAAAGTTGATCGAAAAAGGAGGTGTGTCAACGAAGGGTTAAGTGGTAATCGTATTAGGCGGGATTTAACAGAGTAAATTAGTCAATAATAATATTAGTCCATCTTCCCCCATCCTTTCGTAATGTTTAGTGCAGTGAAGGGTTTGTGATTTCTTTGTAATAAATATATTCGTTCAGGGTCTAGTAGAACTTTTAATGCTTCTTGTTACTAATTTAATACCTTATTGTCACTCTCAGGTAGCTTCGAAAATTTGATTCACTTCTCCATTGAAAATGTTTATTTGTCCACTTTTGCATTTTCAAAAGCATTTGCAAGTAGTACTAATAGACAAACAATACATTTTCTTTCATAAAACTGCTTCCTTTGATTCAGAAAAATAATTTATCCAATTTATATGGCATATTTTATTCGGTTGAAAGTGTTGAATAGAGAAAGAGAAAGGCTACGAAATAAAAATACAGACTCGATTTCATCATTTTTGTGAGAACCATCAGCAGACCATAAAATTGCAGAACTTTTCCCATATTTATTCTGCGCAAAATAATTATCGGAATGAGTAGAAGTAAATAGTTTTCAACTGTCCAAATGAATAATAAATGTATCAAAAATTCTGAAAACTTCAATGATCCCGGTATAATAAAATTTACGTTATAACTTAATTAGATAATGTGTAATTTTAAAGCTAAACAGGATTTTAAACAAGTCGTATGCAGTATTCTTTTATAATTTACGACAGAACGCTAAAACAGTTGTACCTGTGGTGTGTTAAAAGTTACATAAACAGTTCAAATTTGTCATTGAAAAATATCACTGGTAAAGAGTTATTAACATTTTTTCAATTTACAGTGAACTAACATTCTTTCAAAATGTAATTGTGCAATGTGTTTGTTAATAGTTTAGGCAAGATATTACAATGATATAAACATAGACGATTCGACTATGGGCGTTAATAATAATAATAATATCATTAGCCGTTGAAATAAAACGTCGATGGATTTCGAAGCGATTTCGGATTACATAACATTTGTGACTTAAATAGTTGTTAAAAAGTAGATATTCAATTTAAATAGTACGATGGTATCGATTGTTTCACAGAGAACTTTGATGCTTCCAGTACAATAGCGGTTAATAATCTATTACGATTTATTAACTCAAAGAGAAAGTTTCGAGATATCGTAATACCAATGATCCATGGTGAATGGCGTAACTAGCAGAAATGGGAAGGGGGGACCTGTTGGGGCTTTCACCCTGCCAAATATTCGTAAGTGGTTTTTGGCAACGATAGTTCAGGCGTATAAAGTCAAATAATAACTTGTAAAATTAATTTGCTGTAATGAAATTCCTTGTGCAATAGGTAAATGTGAATTAAAAATATTTGAGCCATGATTTTGTGAAATAGTATTGAAAAATTCCTTCTTACCATATTAATGCATAACTTCTCTTCTGATTGGACACGACGAATAAGGAAAGTAAAGCGAAACAGGAATTTAAGTATATTTACGTTGAATTAAATAGTGCTTCACTTTCAAAAATACATTTTCATTTACTTAAATTATTGTTACTTTTCGACAAACTCTATAAGAAAGAGTTGAAAAGAAAATTTAGATCATTATAATGAATATTTTGTTTTTCAATAATATTTAAATACATTTGTTATGCTGCAATTTTTAAACTTCCTTGACTCAAAGCCCACATCGTTTCAGGAAAATCTTTGCAGTAAGAATGCCACTAAATCTGCTTTTAGGTATATAAGTAGCGGACAAAAAAGTTGCCACTTTTTATTTGCTTTATTTTTATTTTCTAACGTCAACTTTGAACTGTGGTATGTGTTTAATATACACATTCTGGTGGATAATTGGAGGCTGTATAAAACCCAGCTAAAGCTGAATTTATTTAACTAACACAAAATAAACTTTTATGGCATTGAACAGGGCAATATATTTTTGGGGTCGACAGAGGAGCTACCACTTTTGGTAATTTTGTAGGCCGTTTTAAAAGCAGAAGATGTCCCCCCGAATTATTAGATTTTTTATTACTTTTCAAAAGTGATAACTTTTTAACAGCTCTAAAAGGGTGTTGTCGCGTTTAATGTTATGTAGGGATTTTGTTGATTAGTTAAATAAATTCAACTTTAACTGGGTATTATACAGTTTTTAATTCCCTACCAAAATATATATATATTAGGCAGGGGTCACATTTAAAAAATAACAGAGGTAGAGTGGATCGAAAATGTGGTAACTTTTTGTCTGCTACTGTATGTAGAAGTAAATAAACCTCGAGGAATGCAAATAACAAAAAAATAATGCTACAATAAATTTCCTACAATAAATTACAACTATACATTGGGGCGGAGCGATACTATATAGGCGAAAATTTAAATTTGAGTTTTCAGTTGGCCTGGGTGCGGGATAGTTGCCTTTTGATTAACCAAAAAATTTTTGAAAAATATTCATGTATTCAGGTTCCTTTTTCTCCTAAAAATGATCATAATATAATTATTTTTAGGGAAAAAAGGAACCTTAAGACATGAATATTTTTCCAAAATTTTTTACAGTTGTGTTTGTTTAATCAAAAGACAACTATCCCGCACCCAGGCCAGCTGAAAATTCAAATTTAAATGTTCCGCTCCGCCCTGCTATACATACATTCAAAAATGATATAGGTACTTACCGTAACACTTACCTATGTTACCCGACCGTTATGGAAGCATGCAAAAACTAAACCATCGGGAGCCGAGTTAAAAATGTTAAAGAAAGGCTACGAAAAAAGAGACCTTTCTATTCAGCCACAGAATTTTTCGCGCGGAGCAATGGATTTCGTCACGGCGGCAAAGAAGAGCTAGGAAGTGTGCGAACGTTAATTTAGAAAACCTTCGATATTCGGTGACATTGAAGCACGCCTTTACGGAAAATAAGGCGAATAAATCGGAAACGAGATAAGCCGCGCTGGTTCCAGCACGTGGCCACTTTGCGGAGTAACTACGTAAATTATAACGTGTACGTACGCGTGCCCACGCGAATCGAAATCCAACGGTTTCAGAGCCGTATAACCATCGTCACACGCCGGGCTTTACGCTTCGTAACAATGCCCCAACTTTCTCCGTCACTTTCATTTTCGTTGGTCGGCTGGTCGGCTCTCTCGCTTCTCTCTCGCTTGGATTAGGAAATAGTGCGTGCCCCCCCTCTATTTTGCCCGGCTCTGGGCCCTCGTTTTTCTCATTCGCGCACACTCGCGCCGTCCTCCTCGCTTACCTCCTGCGCCGACGTCCCTGTCTCTCTTCGTTTCTCTTTTCTGGGGCCCTCGAACCGCTTCCGGCCGACTCCCGCGATTTTAGAAAGGGTCTCCTACCAGCTCGCAGCCCGTGTGGTACCTTCGCGCTGTTTGGAGAACACCGATCGGCGCGTGAATCTATGTAGGTATGCGCGATGCTATACCATGGCTTTTAAACCCGCTACACATTATTATTCATTTTTGGTAAGCGCTTTCGACACTGTTTGTGAAACTACACTGGGACGCTTTAACCTCGGGAATTACTCGGGAGTTACTCGAACTGTAACGCTGCGTTTTGAGATTTTTTTTATTTAGAACGTAGGTAGACCGCTGAAAATATTTTTGATTTCTATATTTTCGTATAATCCTTCTGAGGTGAATTTTGTATGTGAATTATTTTCGTTGACGGAGGCGATGGTCAAGTCTTGATCCCTATAACAAAACTTCAAAAAAGTAAAAAAATTACGCCAAGTACATGAAATCAAATAAATCACAATAAATAGAAGATAATAATAATCACAAAATTAAAAAAAGATGTAAAATCAAAATGAGCTGCAAGTACATAAAGGTGCTTTCCAACTGCGCTTAAGATGATACAACTACATACATATACACAGCTAAAATGCTGTGTTCATACATTCCATTACCCATATCGCGGACATTTTAATAATGTGAAGATAAAATGTAACATCTAGACATTTGCCTAGATGTCCGCGACCTGGAAGTCAAATACTTGGAGTGGCCAGGCAAAGTATTCTCAGATCATCAATACACATACCTTCCCTCTCGCAGACTTTCACATAATTGGTCAATTTAAAACTCTGACAATATCAGTACATTTTCATTATATTGCGTTTTAAACTAATTCTAAGATCATTCATCGACACCGATACCTTTCCTCTCACAAGCTATCAGATAATTTGTCAATTTAAAACTCTGCCAATATGAATACACTTTCATTATTTTGCGTTTTTAAATAATTCTTATTCATCGACACCTTAACCTTACCTGGCCACGCCAAGTATTTGACTTCCAGGTCGCGGACATCTAGGCAAATGTCTAGATGTTACATTTTATCTTCACATTATTAAAATGTCCGCGATATGGGTAGTGCAATGTATGAACACAGGATTTTAGCTGTGTATATGTATGTACTTGTATCATCTTAAGCGCAGTTGGAAAGCATTTTACATATTTTTTAATTTTGTGATTATTATTATCTTTTATTTATTGTGATTTATTTGTTTTCATGTACTTGGCGTAATTTTTTTACGTTTTCGAAGTTTTGTTATAGGGATCTCACTTCTTTTTACAGAGATAATTTGCATAAGGAATGACTTCAGATAATTTTTAATATTATGTTTATTATCATCTTCTATTTTTTGTGATTTATTTGATAATACTCTTTTTCGTCCTCGACTTTTTCATGTATGTACTTGGCGTATTTTTTTACGTTTTCGAAGTTTTGTTATAGGGATCTCACTTCTTTTTACAAAGATAATTTGCATAAGGAATGACTTCAGATAATTTTTAATATTATGTTTATTATTATCTTCTATTTTTTGTGATTTATTTGATAATACTCTTTATCGTCCTCGACTTTTTCATGTATGTACTTGGCGTATTTTTTTACTTTTTTGAAGTTTTTTATGGGGATCTCACTTCTTTTTACAAAGATAATTTGCATAGGAAATGACTTCAGATAATTTTTAATATTATAACTTACAAATTATCACGGGACAGAATTAAGGATAAATTCAGTCACAGCATCATTTTACGCTTCGATTATATCTATATATACATAAAATCCTCAGTTCAGTTAGAAATAAAAAACAGTTTGAAGATATTCCAACATGTCGCAATTCAAATTTCGGCAACTTACCTTGTGTTTGAGACTACATTTTGGTTGCAATTCAATGGTACAACGATACATACTTGTAAAAACACGTTTATAACTTGGTTATAACATGACGGTAAGCTGTCAAACTTTGGAGTAGATTGCATAGTGAAGATAGCAATTGACGAACGAAACATGTGTTAGTTTCTTTTTGGCTGAAGGTGTGCGTGTAAGTTGTAACGCGTACGTATTATGTTGACGAAAATTTTGACTGGAGAAGGAGAATCAGAAGAAAAATCTTATCGTTTCCGACTGATCCATGAGACGATATTACGATATCTCTGTCATGCGTGGACCGATTTTATTGAATTTGGTCTCATTCGAAAGCCTATATGCGGTTTACATCAGAAAAGTGCCTTCAAATTTAGGAAATATTGCAGGCGTGATGAGATATTAATGAAATAAGTGTCAGGTTAGGTTGGAATAGCTTTGCGACGAGTAAATGATAGCGGTAGCGACACAGTCGACATATGCAGGGTGTCTTTCATGTACTTGGCGTCGAGACGCTACCGCGTCTCTAGATACAATCGAACTTTCGTAGTTCCTTTATTTTATTTTTGTAATTATTATCCTATTAATAGGGTTGTTCATTTATTCTGCCTCGCTTGGATTAAATTTCCTATCTGGCATTTCGAAACAACCCAGAACTGAAGTTTTATCATTTTCTTTCTACCGTCCATGCTTTCAATTTAATTTAAAAAATGTAGTCATTATTTCGTAGCAGCCTAATATAATTTTTGCTAATAGGTGTACCAGTAGATAATTTAATACTGACGTAGCAATTCATTAAATCTTTCAAATAGGATATTTTAACCATCTGAAAAGGAGATAGGTTAAATACATTAAACTGTTTCTAGATTTCTACGAAGTTCATAAGGGTTTTTTAACTTTACTTAAAAGGTAAAAGACGTGTGGAACTTAAAGTATTTCAAAATATCTTGAAAAATGAAAAAACGCTACATAGGTCACTTTAAATACGGAGGGCAGTATTAGAGACTCCTGTAGGATGTGTAAAAATGAATAAAGTCGACTTAAATTGTTTTACATACCTATGGAGAAAATATAAATAATACAATATTATAGGTAGTTATTGTTTTTATACGAGTGTGACTACTAAATTTTCTATACTGTCTTGCTCAATGGAGAGAAACATTGAAATTGCTACATAGTTAACTCGTCTTTTCCAATGAACAGGTTAACATCTTCAGTGATAATGTAGAGTGCAGCCTAGGGTGGCAAATTTTGGGCGAAAGAAATTGAAAGAGTTAGCAAAATGTTTTTAATCTGGGTGTTTTTACCTGGCGATCTTTAAACGTAAAGCCTTGAGACAACTTTAAGAATAATTCACATTTTTGTAGCCTAAAGGCGCGAAATCTCGAAACCCGCATCTGGTGATATGAGGGATAATGTATAAATTATGTAGTCAGGCAACTTTAGCATACGACGTCTTAAAGATGTCCATTTTTTGGTCTGAACGGCTTAAGGGGGATTCTCGTATAACAGCCCCCGAAATTTATGATTTAAAAAAAAACTATTGTTAATATTGCATTAAACTCTTTTGGGATATTAAGGGGGCATCTTTAAATTTGTAGAATTTTTTTTATGTCGGGCCTTCTTATTATTTATTAATTATTGTGGAATCGTGTTAACCTCTTCGACTGTCACAGTAATCTGATTGCAAAAAGAAGAAAATTTTCTTAAAGTTAAATAACACTAAGTAGTTTACAAAGTAAACAAAATTTTTTGCGAAGCAGATGCCACCATTTTTTTCTTATGTAAAATGGCTTGCTGATTCCGAACATAAGGTCTAAAAAAATTCTAGTGATACGTTTTCGAGATTTCGACAGGTGAACTTTTTACCTGTCTGTCAAAAAGGTGGTCCCACTTAATTGCGAATATCTCGTGTTGCGAATGACCGATATGGTCGAACATTATATCAAATTAAAAATAATTGAATTACCAACAAATGTTCCTGACAAAATTTTCAAATCGGTTCAGTAGTTTGGGTGAAATCGATAGGAAAATGTGAAAAAGTCACTTTTTCGATCGAAATTGAAATCGACAATTCATTTAATCATCTGGGAAAAATCTAAATCGCAAAAATGGGCCGAGTTTCTCATTTCTTACACTGAGTCGGCATTTTTCCGAAGAAAACAAGCTGCTACTGAAGAAAATCTATGGATACATAAAGAAAGAAGCTAGAAGCAATTGTGTGAAAACACTCAAATTTCATTTTTTCTTGGTTTTGGTGTGTTTTTTCATCCTGTACCTTTGTTCAAGTATAACCTAACCTAGACCTAACACAGACCTGAAATTTTAATTTTAGTTTTTATTTATAATACTTTTTTTGTCGATATAAAGAATAATATGAAAAATTTGTCTAAAGAAAAAATTTATTTTTTCTTTAAAACGCTATAACTCTTTCAATTTTTCATTTTTTTTCTTTCAAGTGAACCAATCCCAGCGTAAACTATCTGACTTTAACAAACTTCTATCTTTTTGGCAATCAGACGACTGCGATTGGTGCTACATATCCCGCCAACAGGAGTTACATCGTCGAAGAGGTGGGCAAGATTCCACAATAATTAATAAATAATAATAATAAGGATCGACATAAAACATATATTTTCTACAAGTTCAAAGATGCTTACTTGTATCCCAAAAGAGTTTAATCCAATATGACCAACAGTTTTTAAAAAAAGAATTTGAAATATCAGTTACTTTTGGTGCTGTTAGACACGGCACGGACTCGGAGGCTGAATAAACCGACCTTAAGGCGGAATTCCACTGAGGCAATGCAAGGCAACATGTCGCATGCGATGAGTGCAATAGTGATAACATGTGTTGCATGCGAAAAAAAGATGCGACGATGTTGCCGGTTGCCAAAAACTTGTCTCAGTGGAATCCCACCTTTACGAAATAATCTGGACGCATTAAAGTCATTCGAATCGGAGCATCCCACAGTGGGACAAATCGTACATATTTCTGAACATAGCTGTATCTTTATTAAAAATACATCCTAATACTTCGCGGTAGTGTATATAAAAAAATTGCAAAAAATATTGTTTGCCCTCATTTCACAAACATCAAGAAACTTTTGCAGTTTGGCACATTCCCCTCTGAGGGTGGATTTTACCCCTGGTGTCTATCCATTTCAATAAAAGTGATTCAAAGGGTCTTTCGAAATGATTTTTGTTTCATCAACTTTGGATGAATTTTAGCAAAGTCATGGGACTTTGAAAATTGAGCAAATTTTAAAATAGTTTTGTCTGGTTTTCGGTGCAAATACCCCATAACTATACCCACTGTGCGTTGAGTAGAAGAGCTTAAAAACTATTATTCAGGAGATGAACTATTATTTTCTACAAAAATGAATATGCGAAAGGAAGGTAAAACAAACAGTGGGACGAAACGTATAACTTGCTGGACACTCAAACTTCTATGATACATGACTTATCACATTCTTATCAAAATTGGCATACATATTACACACATAACAATCTATTTTCTTCTTATCATTTTTTGTTGTCCTTGAACTAATCACTGTTCAGAAAATATAAATGGACGATAAACACTTATAGTGATAATAGTAGAAAAGTTACTTACAGAAATACGGTCAAAATGTCTCCAATGTACCTACTACTATCCAAATAACTTTGTAAAGAGCATACCACATCCATTGATTCTTCTGTACGCCCTTCATTTGTCTTCTCCTTACGTAACAATATCGTTTCAGGGAACATGGGCTCATGTATAATTTTATTAAGCTTATGTGGTCTAAGGTAGGATATTAAAGGGTCTGATGAAATGAAAAGATTATTAAGGACATCTTAATTTGTATAAATCTGGTGTGATTTGCGGGATCTTAATTTACTTGTATTTTTAAAATCTTAAATAATTGGGCTACAGGTATTAGTGGATATACTATTTTTTCTCTGTGAATTAAAAACTTACGGACTGTAGCAGGCATATAATACCACGAGTAATACAGAAAAAGCACAGTTCCACAAACTATTAATTTCATCCGATCCTCAGATTTCAAATATTAAACCACACACTTGCAGACAAAAGATATGTTCCCCCGAAGCACATTCGTTATTAAAAAAAGAAGTCAATGAACAAAATTTAGAAGAATTAATGGACATGCAGAACACACCAGAATATGATGTAGACACGGACAGTGAACCGACAAGCTTTGAAAAGGATCTACATTTATATAAAACGAAAATTACTACAAACACTGAAAAGTGAGTTTTCTTATCTCAATTTATGCATAGTACTCTATATAAATTAAGTTTGACCATAGTTTCGACAGACTAAATCTATTTCTAAAACATATATTTCTTTTTAAGAAAATAAGAAAGCGATGCGATGCTTGTGTCGTTTATTTATTAAGCTTTAACTATTACTTTAATAATAATAACAACCTGATTTTATGAAAGGAATGACCAGATATTTACTCGTTTCGTCCCACACGCGCACAAAATTTTATTAATTCTGCTCAAGGTTGCAGTTGGAGTTTGCATTTTCTAAAACTAAAATGTTTAGTGATTATATCGGTATAAACTATTTTTCGGCCAGTTTCGGACATTTTTTTAAATCAAGGGAAAACAATTTTTATAGAAATGTTGAAAAATATAAATAAAATCATTTTTTGAATTTCTGTCGTATTAACAACTGCTTAACAATCAACCCCAATGTGTAATCACCATAGAATTATTTTCCATTATATTAATAATATAAATACTACAAATCTGCGAAACTGTAGGAGGGAATTTCATAAATATATATATACCAATGGATTTGGAATAAAATGGTCATCATTTTTTGTCATTATGTAAATTTGAATCAGTTATAAAATAAAGTTGTAAAAAAATTGTTTGTTAGAAACAACCTGTACTTTGGACACTCTGTTGGTACCGTATTATTGTATGTAAAAAGCCATGAAATTTTCCAATTTGAAGTTTTCATGTATAGCCTCTGGTTTTCGAGATAGCACTTCTGGGTCGAAACTTTGGGCCTCAAAGTTTGGGGGGTGGTTCCACCCCTTAAAGTCGCGTCTCCACCGATAAAAAACTACGTGTCTCTCAGTTTTGCCTCCTTAACAAATATACGAAGTTTCACCACAGTCGGAGGGAGCCACTTCAGTGGCTTTCCTTGTAAGAAGGCAATAGAAAACACGAATTTGCAATAACTAATTTTCCTTTTAATGTAAGTTGTAGTATTATGTTATCTGTATGGAAAATTGATATTGTCTTTGCATGGAAGAAATAAATATTTGTCTTTGCATGGAAAACTTGAACCATGTTCTATATTTTAATGGTCCTTATTAACCAGTCTGTACTGGTTCCTTGATTACAAAAATGAGAAAATATCTTTTCTTCATTATACTGTTACGTTAACACGTGTAAAATATAGTTCATCTTGAGTTGATGTATAACCATTAATTTTCTTACATGTTATCGTGATTTTACCGTGATCCCCCTGCAAAGTTACTGGGATAAGAATAAGATTATGCTACTTGGCCATGTTAGTACAATAATAAACACAATAATCGATAATCGACACGATAAACTGTTAGGGCTGTTTCACACGAGACACTTTTATGGCCGACGATTGGTGTTTCAAATACATATAGCCACACAGTACCTACCTTTTCGAAAACCAGTGTTTTCTCCGCCAGGTGAGTATGCACAAATATATGTATGTATGTAGGTACATACACTTCTGTCCATAAATCATTAATAACTTATGGATTAGGTATGCATTAAACCGGGGATCGAAAAAGTTCTCGAAGCCTCGTTTTTAAAAAAAATTCTGTTAGAACTTATATGTTTCGTTTAACCTTCAGAGGGCCGGGAATTTTTCATTGAAATTGTAAATTTTATTTACTTAAAATTTATGCATATATACCACCAAAATGGCCGGCAAAGTATCAAAATTCTTAGGTGTCTGTTCCTGTGGAATTTTTATTGAAAAAAATGTTACTTTTAGGAACTTCTTTAAAAAGTGTTCTCATGGAACAGATATTTTAGAACCTGTATAATAAAAGTTCCATGGAAACAAGTTACATTAGAACATTTATTAAAAATGTTTTCATAAGATAAAAAAAAGTACTAAACTATTAGGTACTAGTTTTATTTAACAATATAATATCATATTCTTCATGTTTATTTAATAAAAGGTATGAAAATCATAACATAAGTAATTAATGGTTTCATAAGAAGTATTAAACAGAAAAGAGAATTTTCAAGAATAATACCTAAATAGTGTCATTTAGTATTGTTGTAGTACTATCCATTGAGTAGTATTCAGTATTTGTTACAACGATTGAGAACTTTTTTAATATGGGTGAACAAAATATCTGTTCCTGTTATAGAACATTTTTTTATTTTTATATTTTATAAGTTCCATTCCAACTAGAACACTTATTTTCAAGAACTTGTATTTGATCGGTTCTCCTGGGAACTTATAATGTGAGAACATTTTTAAAAAAGTTCCGCGGTCCATGTTTTAATTGAAACCTATTGAAAAGTTCCAGAACTTTTTCGATCCCTGCATTAAACCTGAGAAATCATTACAAAATTATTAAATGTTTTTTATGAATATCATCTAGTGTGATATCATTCATTACCTATAATGCATACATTCAATATGACAGTAGAAACATTGCCATGGGTATGTAGAAGAAGTGCAGCAGGTAGATGCATAATTTGTGGCCACTTTAAGGTGTATTGTACCAGTTTTGGCCACTTTTTAAGAAATATAATATTTTGCCATGTAAGCAATAAATGTAACCTTATATGTCTGGCGGTATACTAAATAAAATATTTATGATGTAAAATTCTCTACATAATAATGATCTGCAAGCAATTTAAGAATAAGATAATTATGCTACATGGCCAAAAATAGTGCAATGGCCACAAACGGTACATTTAACCTATCTAATAAACTACTAGCGCTATCTAATTTGTAACACCGTAAATAATAGGGGCTAATGTCCTGTTAACTAATGACATTTGTGGATGAACCGCCATTTTGACATCTTCGACTTAATCTGCAGAATAAAAAAACGTGAATCTGCAAAACTTTTTCAGCAAGTGTTCCATCGTTCCAATCGTAGTTAAAATATGTCAAAGATTAGAGTTAAACACTTAATCTACGCAATGCATGTTGCTTCTATGGTTCCGTGTTAGTTTTGCGATAATTTTAGGAATACAAAGTGTGACATGAAATTTGAGGTTTCAATGCCATGTTGCTAATTCGGAATACCTACGGTAAAATTACCTTCACCTTCGGTAGGTATTCCGAATATTCCAAAGTTTAGCGATGCTTTTGTTTCACGCATAACGGCTGCCGCCGCGTCGCGTTGGTTTGGGCCAGCTCTGTCCATTTAAAGTTACCTAAGATTGTTCTTATATTGTGATTTTTAAGCCTGATTAGATCATAAAAGAAATTAATGTTATTATCTACATGCTTTTATTTTAAGTTTATATAGTGAAGGTAAATTGGAATACCGGTACTCCAAATTACCTGCACCTTAACGAAATCGATACTTCCTGTCATTTCTTATTTCGACCAATGATTCAGTTACTTTTTAACCGAGTTTAAAAAGGAGGAGGTTATAGTATTTTTTTTTATATGTTTGTCCCCGCTTAACTCCTCAGCACATGGACTGATTTTGATGATCTTTTTTTTATTCGAAAGAGGGCGATGCCCCGAAAGGGGGTGGACCCATCCAGAGTTGGGCATAATCAATTACATTTGTAATTACATTTGTAATTGATTACGTAATCCATTACTTTCATTGCAATTACAGAGTAATTCTGATTAAAAAGTAATTGCAATTACATGTATTCGATTTAGCAATTACATTATAATTTACAATTATATGTAATTTTAATTACAATGTAATTGTTCTGCACAATTACGATTGTAATTGTAATTGTTCTGCACAATTACAATTGTAATTGTAATTGTAATTGCCCGCAGTTACATCTGACAATTACAATGTAATTGCCTTGCACAATTACAATTACAATTACAAAGTAATTGTCCTGCACAATTACAATTACAATTACGATGTAATTGCCTTGCACAATTACAATTACAATTACAAAGTAATTGTCCTGCACAATTACAATTACAATTACAATGTAATTGCCTTGCACAATTACAATTACAATGTAATTGCCTTGCACAATTACAATTACAATTACAATGTAATTGCCTTGCACAATTACAATTACAATTACAATGTAATTGCCTTGCACAATTACAATTACAATTACAATGTAATTGCCTTGCACAATTACAATTACAATGTAATTGCCTTGCACAATTACAATTACAATGTAATTGCCTTGCACAATTACAATTACAATGTAATTGCCTTGCACAATTACAATTACAATGTAATTGCCTTGCACAATTACAATTACAATGTAATTGCCTTGCACAATTACAATTACAATGTAATTGCCTTGCACAATTACAATTACAATGTAATTGCCTTGCACAATTACAATTACAATGTAATTGCCTTGCACAATTACAATTACAATGTAATTGCCTTGCACAATTACAATTACAATGTAATTGCCTTGCACAATTACAATTACAATTACAATTACAATTGTCACTATTATTACAATTGTAATTGTACAGAACAATTACAATTACGAACTATGTAATTGTAATTTCAAGACAATTACATGTGGCAATTACAATTGTAATCGTGGTCAACAAAATTAACGATTACAGAACGTAATCTGCAATTGAATTACACAATTACATTTCAATCGTAACTTGTAATTTGTAATTAGATTACATTTTGCCCAACTCTGGTCCCATCTTACACTACATCAACATTAGCCCAGTATTTTGCCAGTTCTGGTTAATAATAGCGACTATTGTCATCTAATTATTATTATTTTATGTACGTACGCGCATATGTCCTCCTATAAAACTAAAAAGTTAAAATTAAAAAATTAATACCGACTTCAAAATAATAAAAATGCACTAAAAAGTAAGAAATAATTTTTTCCCTTATTTAATCTACGACTCTCATATTTTTTAAGTCGGCACGAGATTTACACAGTGCAAATGGTGAGGCGCCGACTTAAAAACTATGAGAGTCGTAGATTAAATAAGGAGAAAAAATATTTTTTACTTTTTAGTGTATTTTTATTATTTTGAAGTCAATTTTAATTTTTTTAAAATTTTGATTGTTTTCTGTTATTACTGAGAGTTTGAAATATAGAAGTTTATTAGTTTTTGTAATTTTTTATTCTTCTTATCCAAACTGATATTCCAAATATACTGCACTTCCTCTACGTAATAAAATCAATTTGTTTTTCGTCGATGTAGCGGTCATGCATGGCGGTGACTGCTTTTACCAACCTTCCGTTTAAAGTGCATTCAATGGTTCACTTAACCGTTTAGAAAACAAATGCTTAACGCTGAGTATATATTTAGGCCAAAATGAAGTAAAAAATATTTTATTTAAATATTAATACTGATGCCTTACACGAATCTTTGTGAAATATCAGAGAAGGGCTTGGACTCAAAAGAAATCCATGACACGCGTACATGTTGGCAAGGGTACAAAAAAGCTACCACACTTTCGTTCCTTTTTTTAACACGTATATTTCACTTTCCGTTAAAAAATAATGCCGTAAATCGTCGTAGGAAATAATAGAATCTGCACAAATCAACTCACTCGGCGCACCACTATTATTCGCTAGAGATATTTACAGTGACTTGGAACTGTCTCACGACGATGTCTTTGGTTGCGTTGGGGGGTTGGGGAGGGCGAGGCGGTGTCGCGTGGAGGGTGTTTTCGACTCCTCCATCGTCGATCACCTCCGTGAGAATCCTCGTGGGTAGAAGGGCAAAGGGGTGGGTGACGACACTGGCGGCGGAGACACGAGGCATTTTCCATTTTACAGCGATAGCGAAAAAGTGTGCAGCGCTAGCCTACCCTGTTCCTCCATTAATGAAAAAGACATTCAACGAATAACGAACACCGGATACATCATACAAGAGACGACGATTTCGCAGAAATGAGTGTAGTTGTTAGCCACGTCGTAATAAATAGTGGAGAGTGATAGTTATCGTTAAATAGTAATATTAATTATTAAATAGCGGAATGTCCGTAGAGATAGATACGAAGTGGGACTCCATGGATCCAGCGTTTTATAAATTGTCGAAGTATAGTTGCAAAAAGGCGTTGCGGGGCAGGGGGGAGGGCGGGAGGGCGGAGGGGAGGGCCCGGGGGAAAGGGGGCGATAAAGAGAGAGCGCGATAAAGTTAAATGGTCGTAGTCAGGAACATGCGACATTTACACATCGAGTACATTTAAACATGTGTGTTACGCCATCTCGCGTCTTTTCATAAATTTTACGCCGCGATTATCGTTGACTCGCGGAGTCCCGGAAAAATTAAACAACTTTCCTTCTCTGTGCACGCAATAAAATGCACCTTTCTTCTTTCCTATGCGGGATCGACGGTAAGATCGAATGTCGCGCGTGGTCTTTCGCGGTGCTCGGTACTTGGCAAGGTAGACGTAGAATACATTTTAAATACAGCGCATCGCTCGCATGAAATAAATGCAGGTTGGAATAATTAATATTCAATATTATCCAGTTTTGCAATTGGAAACGTCAGTTGAAAAATTACATTCACTTTCACGAGTGGGTAGGTCGTTTCCTTCTCTAGAATGAACCATTAAGGGTGAAAAAAGGATGGACTTTGGAAATTTTTTACACAAAAGCTATAACACATTTCTTAAAAAATCTTTTTTCCTTTTAAGGATTGCATCTAGAACCATGAAACGTAATTTTTTTATTTAAAAATATTTATCAATAACTAAGTTATTGTTCTTCACTCGAAGGTTCTCTAAAAAAGGCTTCTGCGGTGACCACTGCTGCTCGAAAGTCGATCATCCAAAATAAAAAATTCAAAAGAATTTACTTATTATATTATATTATCTAGTATTTGACCGAAGGATTTTTCCAAATATTGATGTGGGAAAAAATGGCTGATGTTTAAAGTAAAAGGTTCAATTTTTATCATAAATCGTGCCTGATTTTCGTCAATTAAAAGAAAACTAAGCATCGGATAAAAAAATCCTTCGTTCAAAGACTAGTTTATTGTTCCTATAGTAAGCTTGTAAAATTTGAAGTAAATCGGTTGAATGGTTTTTTAAATATTTTAGTCACCGATTTTGAAAGAACCTTCGAGTGATGGACAATAACTTAGTCATTGATAAATATTTTCAAATAAAAAATTACGATGCAATCCTTAAAAGGAAAAAAGATTTTTTGAGAAATGTGTTGTAGCTTTTGAGTAAAAAATTTCCAAAGACCACCCTTTTTCGGCCTGCTGACTGAGCATGACCCCTTAAATTCATCAGGCGCAAGTCACTGAATATTAATTCGTCCCAAGCTTGCAAGGTTATATTAGACCGGAGAGATTTCGATTCACACGTAGTGCAGAATTTAAAAGGTATCCCATACTTCAAATAGATATGCCTCTAAACGGCGTAATTTGAATTCCTGCGTTCCATTAGTCCTTTACGATCCCCAGCTTACATTCAACAGCACGAATGCTTTACGATTGAGCGAACACAGTTTATTAAAACTGATTTGTAAGGAAAGCGGCGCTCCGCTAATAACCATAGTGAATTCCGCGTGAAATTTGAAGAACGATTTGTCCAACAATGAGAATGTAGGTTTGGGACTGTCTGAGTAATTCAGTATTTCGGCTGTTTCCTAAGTATGTACCTACTCAAATGCTACGAATATTGCGGTATTCAGATAATACATTCGAATCAGGCCTTCCGATATAATTCTACATTTGGAACTGACAAGGGGAGGACACCATGTGGTAGACACTGATTTTTATGAGCCTTGGCACGATGGATCTATGTCGAAAATAAGTAAATAGGTGACCGAGCGTTTCAGCCAATAGGCCTTAATAATAGAGATATTTACATGTAAATTATAAAAAATTTCATAGTGGCCGTGGGGTTTTAGTGGGTAAAAATCCCACACCACTCTGGCGCCCGCGGGAGATTCCCTTCTGGAGGCGTCGGGGTGCCTTTTGAAGATGTCTCCACTTTAAAAAAACTTTATAATTTTGTTTATAATTTTTTTTTTATAATTTTTTTAACTTGGAGAAATCTTCAAAAGGTAGACTCCTTCAGAGGGGAATCCCCTGGGGGCGCCAGGGTAGTGTGGCATTTTTACCCACTAAAATCCCACGGCCACTATGAAATTTTTAATAATTTCCATGTAAATATCTCTATTATTAAGGCCCATTGGCAGAAGCGCTCGGACACCTATTTACTTATTTTCGACATAGATCTATCGTGCCAAAGCTCATCAAAATCGGTGTCTACCACATGGTGTCCTCCCCTTGTGAGCACCGTTGATGTAAAAAAAAATTCGAGTCGACAAATAGTTTGGGATTATATAGTTAGAGGAATATTATGGCCAACGCACTTCGCACTTCATACGGTTGTTCATTAACAGAAATGCAATGAATATGTTTCTAATATTTCTAGTACTCTATAAATTTCTGTTGGCCTGATGGGAAAGAAAATTCTTTAAAGTGCTCCCTTGAAAGTGCACAACTATTTGAATGTATGTTGGAATATTTAAAGATTCAGATCATATTCGATAATTCAAATATTCAAATACTAGGGCCACATTCGAATTTAATACAACAATATTCGGATTTAATATTTGAATGATACAGAATTAAAATTTGATTTCCCTTCAGTTCGCATTTTATTCGAATACTGCAATATTCCATTTTTATTCAAACATGACAATATTCGAATTTTATTTGATGCATACTCAAACACTCGCACCAGTCGAGTTTTCGAATAAAGCTGGGTTTATATTAGTCCAGTCCAGTGATCCAGTCCAGCGCTGGATCGGAACTGGAATAATGTAAACAGTGTGTTCATTCCAGTACAGTGCTGTCATTCCAGCAGGTTTCGATTGGATCGAAAGTCTACTTTTCGATCCAGTGTTTACGCCCTTCATCGAGAACACAATATTCCAGCGTTACTGGAATCGTCTAGACGGTTCATAAGATTGGAATAATGTGGATATCGACCGATTTCCAGTCGAACCACTCGCTTGATCCAGCAACTGGATTAAGACTGGAATAATGTAGGGTAAAGGACCCAATTACTGACACTTTAAGCGTTGACTCTGACTTTATCTTATAGTTTTGTACTTATATAGACTAAAAGTATATGTTCTTCTTGTTATTTATTATTGTTTAATATGTTTACTTGATGAACAAAATTTGGTGGATCATAAAACATCCATTTTTATGTATAAATTCATCAATTTCAAAAATATACTTGGGTATCTATTACTGACACTCTTCAAATGTATTTGACTGAATTACTGACACCCCAATTACTGCCAGCTAACCTAATACTGTTTATCTCATTTTAAGGTTATGTCGTCTCATGTACATGAGCGACTACTGCTATGACAGTAATACCAAAATGCTTGAAACGCTTGTACCAATCACTGTCACCGAATTAATAAATAAACAGACTTAATGAATCGTTGAATTTTGATCGTTATTACTTTCTATGATGCTTATATTATCTAAAACATTATATTTTGTTATGTTAATACCTTAAATATTACAATTACAGCATTTTCTTTAACCTCTTGTTTTCTCTTTTGCTAGTAAGGAAGTCATCGTTTTCACTCTCCTAATATCCGCTTAAAATGTTTGATCGTTTCATCCAAATTAACGAAGAAAAAATTAAGTGCTGTTTTTTGTATCGTATAAATTACAGTTTCAATTGTATGTTAAATTTTTTTTATGTATCGTTTCACAAGATTATTCAATATTTCAAGTAAAACAGCTCAGGGTGACAGTGATTGGGTCCTTTACCCTAGACATCGACTCGATTTCCAGTCAGACCACTCACTGGATCCAGCGACTGGACTAATGTAAACCCAGCTTGAAGAAAAATTCGATACACAGTCCCAGCCCTGGTATGTAGAAGGAAGAATGTACTGAATAGCGAGGGGTTAATTGCTTAACAAAAACTACGACACCGTTGTCGCGAACCTCCTCGACATCCTGCATAATTCGTGCGACCTGACGCGAGATGTGGATATTTGAAGTGACTTGCGAGGTGTGGCTAATAGATACATAACTACAAGTACGTACAGTTTGACCGCCCATTTACGCAACAGTAGAGATCTGCCGAAGGTCAAGCACGACAATAAGATTTTTGTGTGCTTCAAAGCTTTGCTTTTGCTCGCTCCATCGCATCGCTTCGATCACGATTATCTGTAGCTTTCGCAATTGTCAATGAACAACCATGGTCGCACCTTAGCGCGGTTGGATGATGAGAGAAGCACGTGGCGCCATCTCGAGCAGCGTCGTGGTTTCATTGGAATCCAGGGTTGCGAGGTGGTTCAGTACGCCGTACTGGCATATATGACGTCACTTGGCTTGGATTGGCTTAGCGTTGGTATGACGTCACGGCATCACCAATCAAATATAAGTGTTCCCCTGCTCCTACACCGTACGACCAAAGAGAAGATATGTACGACGTCATATAGGTCAGCACACCGCCATTTATTCAGTACGCCTGGCAACCCTGTTGGAATCCGCGATCCAACATTTAAAGCCGGGTCCACATTTGTTACCGCGCCGCGCTCTGTTACCGCGACGTTATTGTTAACAGTCGTTTTTGAACACTTATAGCCTTCCTAAAATTGGTATCCCTTTTTCCCACTTTTGGCCCGATTAAGATAACTACACATTCAAATCCATGTTTACACTTTTATAGTCCGCAGACAATTGGAACGCGATGAAGTAACGTTGGGGAATTATGGGCGCGGGTAACAGTAAACAAAATAATAAACGGGTCCTGTACCGAACCTCGTTACCACTAAATAAAGTAACGCGGTAACAGAGCGCGGTGCGGTAAGAAATGTGGAACCGGCTTAAGGTGGTGCCGCTAGGTGTTCGTACGAACGTGTCACGCAACCTCAAATCCAATTTTCAACTTCTGTAACTTCCACGTAAAAGGTTTTGGAAGATTTAAGGTTTAGAAAGCACACTTTTAAAACACTGTATCGAAATTCGAAGAATTGGCGCCAACACGGGCTTTTGAATGGATCGTTAATAGTAAACATTGAACCTGTTTGAGCGTTGATTACTCTGATAATTCTTAGTTCCTGATTCGTTTGACAGTCATTTCAAATAGTTAGTTCTCAGTGTAATAAATCCTTGAAAAACAATTGTACCAGCAATTTTGCCTAAAGTTTTTAAGTTTCATTTTGTATTCTCTATCAGATTATGACTGTAATCAGGCCAATGCACAGTGCGGCACGTAATGGACAAAACTCGAAATAGTAAATGTTCAATTTTGAAGTAGTTATCCTATATAACCATTAATCTGTAAATAAGGAATATGAATGTAAAATATAATAAACCAATAGAGTATCAATAATTATCATATGTTTCTTATAATAAAAAACCTAAAATATTAGCGTCCTCGTGCATTATTCGTAACTGTGTATTTCTGTATACACCAATCGCTGCATCTTGTTTTTCCCGTTAAAAATTTATTAGGGTACTTAGGTCGAAAACTGATTAGTTCAGAAGTGATGAGTTTTGTCCGAAACGCCCATATACGCGCCGCAACTGTGCCACATGTCGAAGTTCAACCCATAGCGAAAGAACATTCTCAATGGAGTCAGCGGAGCAACGCAAAGCTCTGTATAGTACCCACTGAACGGAGAATTTCTATTTACATTTAATAGCCAAACATCCGTTGCAAATTGCAACTATTAGCGAACCTGGCTCAGCGGTTCGTAAGTTTGCGGACGTTGTGGCACGCTTTTCATTATAAAAGTTTTCGGCGAAACCCTTAAAAGCTAGAATAGGTACGCGCGATGACAAGATCTTCGAGCTCTTGCGAAAGCTTCGCGAGAAGGATCGCGTGGTAGTGGCTGAGAATCATTGTAGCTCGTCGAAACGCGTTTCGAGACAGTGGAAAATTTCTTAGATCGGAAAAAGAAGAGTCCGACGATGAGTGAAAGACAAATTGTCGCGGTGCGCCTGCGTGACGACGATGCGACGCGCACGAGGATTGGCGTCGGTTATGAAGCCACCTGCGTTTTCTGCTGCTGTGCCGTATCTGTCACGCTGTAGAAAACTGTTGTGCGTCTCAACTGCGTTTCCCTTTTTTCATTATCGTTTTAGCTGCTATGGACGGATGTATTCGCCGATCTTTTCATCTCCGATCGGACCGTTGCCCGCTGGTTCATAGAGGATCGAGTCATCTCGATCTGCGAAATGGCGTCGGCGCTCGGTCAACGATCTCTTCTTTTGATCCTTCGACATCCTCGGAACGGAATTTCGAAAACAACGCACCCTTCCGACCTGGGCCCAAGAGGGTGTCGAGTACTGTCGTCGATAAAACAATAATCGCAAATGGGCAGTGATCGAGTCCAAACGGTTTGATTTCCTGTTTCGTTTTGATTTCCTCCTTCGTTTTGATTCGCGAAACTGCTGGGTATTGGAACGTGCTCGTACTCTGAGAAGTTTCGTCTTTGTTGTATACCTTCACCGTGAATCTCTCTGAACGAGACTCCATCTCCTGTTCACGCGACGTTGAAACTTCCCTGGTGGCGTGATAGACGCCCAATGGAAATGTTCGCGACGTTTCTCAGACGTGTCGTTTGAAAATGGTGGTCTCCAGGAACATCGCGAAACGTTCAAGTACGAATGCTTTAAATGAAACCACCGAGGGCGTCGTGAAAGTCCTGCAAATAGGCGAGCAGTAGCGGCATGGTCGGTCGATCCCTGGAAAGGCCTAGCCAGCAGACAGCCATCACGGCGAAAAGTTCGTCTGGACACGGCCTCGGTTGGGCTAGTCGATAGCCATCCCTAAGACACGCCATCATCTCGAACGGGTCCACTTCGACGTACGGTTGCTGGCCCAGGGTTGCCAACTCCCACAGGAACACCCCGAATGACCACTAAAAAAGAAAAATGGAAAATGGGTGCTTATGCAGAGTGGGGCGAAAAACGCGGTATGTACAAGGAGACCCAAGGTGGTTACTCCTTAAAAAATTAAATAATAAATTTCTTGGAGGTGACGAGATAAACGTCATCATTGAAATGTCACGGAGTAGGTATACGTGCGCATGCATTGTTAGTTAAGCCTATATTTGTTCATACGTTGATTTACGTTAAAAATTATTATTATTATTATTATTATCGACGAGAAAACCCTTTAGAAATGATTAATCTTGATTAATTGAAAGAAAAAGTTATTCGCACTCTTGAACGATTAAAAGCAGATTCCACGTTAGCAGTAGGCATTTCGTGAGTCCTTGCGTAGGAGAGTAGCAAAGTACAGTACGCACTCGTTATAAGCCCGTTTCTACCACGCGTTGTACGCCCGGCACTATCGGACGAGAGTGAGAGAACCCGGGAACGAGCGAGAGGCTCTTTCGTTTCCTCTCGCTCGCTCTCGGGTTTTCGCACTAGCGCCATTGGCCGCGCGGAACCGTGTCCACAACGCGCCGTACGCCCGTCGCCAGCCCCGTTCGTCGGGCTTATAATGAGTGCGCACTGTACCTACAATTATTCATTCAACAGCGAGGTCACCATTTTCAACAATTTATTTATTAATAAAATGTAAAATATGTGTTTAGTCTTCCCCATACCATTTTATGTGCGAGCATAAGTAATAGTGGTGGAACTTGATCGAATGATACTACAAATGTACCATACAATTTGTCAGTATTGTACGATACGCTTTATATTACAATCTTTGGTTACGTAAATATTACTGAATTTCTACTTGAAGCGTTCTCTGCTACCATGGAACTTCAGATCTTCGATGAAAAATGATAGGAGAATTATTGATAGAAACCCTACTGCGGTAGTTCAGACTACTTAATTATTTCCCACTTTAAAAAAAAAGAGTATAGCAGTCTAAGAAACTTTCAACAGTATTTCCACCTATTACAGCGTTATTTATTTGTAGTTGATTCGCATTAGTATCACTTATATATTAGCATTATTATCAACGTAAAAGTCGAAGAAATTTTGTTTATAGATCAGAAGTGAGAAATTGAAACGACTCGATTAATGACATAACGACCGGGGCCGCGTGGCGCTCAGTGGCGCTGTGGTCCACGCCACAGAACCTCGTGGAAGTGCTGTTTTTCAAAGCCTGTCTCGGGAGGCAAAAGTGGGATTGACAAGTATGTATTGTGTTAGGCACTGTACATACACTGTATATGTAGTCAATGTCCCACACATCCTTTATTTTCGAAACACTACTTTTCCAAAAGAAAAAAGATCCTCATACAATAATAAAATTGTATTGCAGGTAGGGTTGCCAACCGTAAAATCACTAATCTAGGACACAGACCATTAAAACCCCGGACATTTGCACTTGAAACCCGGACACTTTTAACTATTTCTTACATTAGGTACGATATCCCAAGAAAAAAATTTCTGTAAAAATTATAGACTGTAACCGCAATCAAGGAATAAAGATAAGATATTCATCACTTTTTGACCAAGCAGCATCGAAAAACCCAGATCACTATAGAAAATCCCCCGGACGCCTTAAAAAAGAGAACAAATCCGGGGAAACCCGGACCGATGGCAGCCCTAATTGTAGGACCTTCTTCCATCCAACTGACGTCTTTAAAGTTCACCGAACCGCCATTCTGCTAACCATTATAAAACATGAAATATTGACACCAACCACCTGTATTTCTCGCGCCCAATTTATAGTCGAGTTTTGAAAGCACCAAAGCGTCAGAACACTGAAAGGCAATGGGGTTCGTGTGTTGGATTATGACATTCAAGTTATGACCCTACAAAGATGGATTGAATGCTCGCGCAGCCTTCGCGTATCGGTGGGCACAGCTTAGTAAAATGCAGATAAATGTGCTGTGTTTTAAAATACGACGAGCCGGAAAGCGGTTTATTAGAATATAGTGTCATTGTTCGCCGCGAAGTTTTATTGGAAACAGAATCCGCTTGCCCGTTATCTACAGCAGATAGCGCAGTGTCAAAATTTTATTGGCATTCAAAAGAAATTATGGCCGTACCACGTCTGTTGCCGTGCTGTACTGAGTGTGCTGGAGAGTCTCCAAGGCCATCCAACGAATGGGTCTGTTCTCGTTATCGCCGAGACAATGGTAATCCTGAGGGAAGAGATCTCGCGCCAAAGCAGTGTCAGCTAATCGGACGCGAAGACTGCTTGGCTCGATCAGGCAGTTCCGGGCAGCGATGTCTCTGAAAGCGTGAGCGGTTCGTTGCAGAATTTCGTAAATATTTCTAGATTTCTTGCATGCTGTAGAATTTTAGAAAAGTTTTATGATTACTTTTGCATGTATTATATAGTTTAGAATTCTATGAAAAATTGTATAAGTAAAGTTTTGCAGGCTTTAGAATTTTCTAAACAATTTCAGGAATATTTACTCACGAATTTTAATTTTCGCACTATGAAAGACAAGATGATAATTCCAAAAATATATTTTACCGCGGAGTTACCGTTTAAGCTTTGAAAACCACAATAATTTAACTCGTAATAGTGATTACTGATATTTAAAAAAAATGCCTCTTTTAAAAAATATTAGAGCGCCTGAATGTTACGTGCAGAAATTCTTCATTTTAATAAGTCATAAGCAACGCCCAAATACAATTTACAATGTCGAAGAAGCTTAAATTTTGCTAATATTATTTCTTAGATTTGCATACAATGCAATATGAGTTTATAGTACCACAAAAACAATTTTTGGGTAATTGGAAAGCTTCCTATAGAAAGTATTTGTGTTAAACAAATTATTTTTGAATCAAGCAAGGCGTTTTTGTCCCCTATGCAAAGGTATATATAATTTTCTGGACTGATGTCTTTCTGTAAGAAGCAGTCCAATTAATAGGCGAATCGAATGCACTGAATATAATCACCTGTGTAGGAGCCCCCGACCGTGCATGAACGCCCCTGCTCTAGCGACCTGTGCCCCAACGTGCACGAGGTCCCTGGTCACAGGATGATGGTTCCCGTCGGTAAGGTATAACTTTAAATTCATCTCGCCAGGCGTACTCGTGTACGCCAATAATGGACAAGAACTATCCAGGCAAGCGGCTGCAAGCGAAGCTATGTTTGCATGCACTAATCCTGCCAGCTGCGAGCCCTCCACCACCAGCAACGAGGCCTGATAAGCTGATGCCACTTCTAAAATTTCAAACCTTTCGCGTTAGTTTGTAGCGTACTTTTCATTCCTCGAACGCGTAGAACCGCGAACTCAACGACACAGTTCCTTCAGTATTTGATATTTACAATAATTGCAAAAGTTATAGGTAACTTTCATTTTTGTTAGTCAGAAAGTATGTCACACTTAATTTCATGCTGTTTTTAGAATGATTTTCTGATTTTCTTGTTGCGAGAACCTACGGTAGGTATGAGATTCCCTACTTTATCGCGTGCTGTTAACGTAGGAAACTTCAATTTATATATCTTCGAATTCAAATAAACACGTATATATTCGAGTTATGCTGGGATAATATTTAGTATAGTTAATGAAAATCACAGAAAATAGATGTGAATTCCGTATTGCGATTAAATATACACATTCAACATTTTTGCATGTTGGGTGTTTCCGAAATATGGTGTAAAACGTTGTGGTTCCATTTCGTTAATTGTCATTACAAGAAATGATATACAAGGTAATTTAAAGGAGTTGATTTATTTAACGTATGTGTGTGTGCGGAGCAATAAAATTAGTGTGAATTAAAAGGAGGGGTGTGAAACAAAAAACAGCGCATGGAAGGTCTCTGGATGCCAGTCACTCAATAGAAATGCTTTGAAACTAGATGATTTACCAAACTTTCAAATTAATATAGTCATCGTTTATTATGGAGCATTATGGAGCTCTTTTATGCTTGCGCATGCGCATTTGGAGATCTCACTATTGCTCATTATAGTTAAAGGCCTAAAGTTGATTTTGTTGCCGTAATTAGCAATTTTTGGTAAAAGTATTTTGCCTTTATTTGTCAAATGTGGATAAGCTATCCTTGCCCGTATGTACTCATTACATTGTGATGACAATATGACAACAAAGTATCGTGATGTCAACTTTATTACATTACACACAGAATAATAGAAACATTGTATAATGAATGCAATCGGATAAAAGAGTAACTTGGATAATGGTGTTGACGAAATGCAATATTAATTCTTATTATTATTAACGTATACATAATCAACATGTATTCACGTCGAGGTTTCTCTACTCTGTGCATTAGAGTGGGTCGAATTCCAATTGTTTTTAAAACTCGCAATGGAATAGTGCGCAAAAGTTGCCTTAGGCAAATACAAATTCAAAGCAACAAAATTTTGAAATCGAATGATATTTGATCATCGCGCATCAAGGTAAAAAATTCAACATTTGGCAAAATACTCAATTTTAAAAAAAAAATTAAAAACGTTTTTCTCGTGTTAAGGTAAATGTCCCAATTAGCGACCCAGTACCAATTATTGACACTTTATGTTTACATATGAATTTTTTTCGGTTCGGAACGGGCGTTAAAAGTATTGAATGCGATTCGTGAATATTCAAAGTATCTTGCTGATGTATAATGTTTGGCTAATGTATTTTATAACATATAATTAAGTAATTAATAAATGTTTTCACGTGTGTCAGCTACAAAGCCGTGAAAAAGTAGTTTCTTATTACCGAACTTAAGAACGGCCAAATTTGAAGTATTAAGTATTCCTTGCATGAGTATATTAATGTAAGAAAAATATATTCAAATAAGTTAAAAAATAATTGTAAATTTACCATTTAAAAAAATTGCACCGAATTTTTTATTAAATTCATAATAATTATGGGGGTCAATAATCGGTACTACTTAGTAAAATACTTAGTAGACACGAGATGCCATGTCACGTTTCCATATTACGTGTTTATCAGTTTGCACCATAACCTCAATAAGTAAATACGGATAGTAAAGACTAAAGAATATAAACGACGTAAAAACTATTAGCAACAACAATTGGAAAATGCTTTGGCAGCTGTCAAATCTGGTCATAGCATTAAAACTGTTGCAAATTATTTTGTTTTGTACTAATTATTTCATAAACATCCTTTTCCGATGCAGTCATTAATTGGGACATTAGATTGCATATCCCGATCAATGACACGGTATTCCACGCATTCTGTGCGAGTCAATGATCCGGTCCGACATAGGTCACTATTTGAGACGAAGAGAGAATTGAAGGTCAAAAATAGGTACTCGTGCACCATATAATATAGTTCAAATAGTTTAAATTCGAACATTTTCATCATGAAAAAGGTGCCTTTTTCATACTGGAATAGTACCAGCCATATGATAGACTATTAATGAGTAACTGCGATAAACACTTTTAATATGCAAATATGTTAGAACGTGCGCGTAGATCTTACAGGGTCACTAATTGGGACATTTACCTTATTTACATTTACCGAAGTGGTAAAATGATATTTAAACACACCAGAAGACAGTCAATCAGTGGAGAGATGTGTGCAGTTAGGCTCAGAATCGGCACAGAAAGTTATAGGTTTCGAGCATAGAGACGGATTTATTCGTTCAATACTAAAATCAAGAGGCCTCCCTAGTAGCATTTATTGTTGGCATTTTGATGGCCAACTAATTCCCAACTTGGGGATACTGTGGGCCAACCAGAAATGCTACTAGGGCTAATGCGGAAGATCGAAACGAAAGCACAATTTTCAGTCGACGGTTAAATTGTCAAATAAAATTTGATGTGTTTTTGAAATATTGTTGTAATTAACGAATGGCTGGTTGGTTGGTTAGGGTGCAGGTAGAACTCGATGTAAGCTACCTTCTCGTGGTGGGTCCTGAGTCGTCCTCAATTTCATGTGGACAAGCCAAGAACTGCACAGCAAATCTTCATAAAAACTTATCTCCCCAAGCCATTTAAATAATAACTGTATTATACCGGAAATGTCTTTGGGTGTGTTTAAATTTCATTGTACCACTTCGGCAAATGTAAATAACACGAGAAAAACGTATTTAAACTTTTTTTAAAAATGGTGTATTTTTGTCAAATTTTGAATTTTTCACCTTGATGTGTGATGGTCAAATATCATTCGATTACAAAAAAAAAATTTTCGTTGAATTTGTACTTGCCTAAGGCAACTTTTGCACACTATTCCATTTCGAGTTTTAAAGAAAGTCGGCATTCGACCCAATCTACTGTGCAGCTTTGGCGGATTTTCACGTCAATATAAAAATAATCGAGAGTAGGGGAAATTAGGACAAAACCGGGTACCTGGGTAAAACCGGGACTTGTTATTATTTTTTAAACTACCTTAAATTTTGCCGCGTCGTTGCAGCGACATATCGTCGCAATGTGCATTATTTTGTCAACAAAAGATGATTATGTTACAAGCGTGCTTACTAAGGTTATATCGTATTGTGTGTTTTGAAGGCTCTGATCTAATTTTCGATAGTTAAGAAACTTCAACACTTTTGACAGTGTTCAGGTAAGTATTTTTTTGTGTGAATTATGTTAATTATTGCATATTAAAGTGTAAATAACTAAGACAGTTTGTTTGTACTTCGCCCTGGTATTGTTGATAATTCGTAATATTTACAAAATTGTATGCTGGGGTAAAACCGTACGGGGTAAAATCGGGTACCCGGTTTTAGGTAAATGTGTATAACAAAGCAACAAAAACGAGGAAGTTATCAAATTTAAAACTAAATCTGAATAAAGGACTATAAAACTAAAAAGAAAAAACCACAAACTTAAACAAAATACCGAAGGATGATGATAACAGTGGTGATGAAAACATGTCGAAGAATCATATGGTTCATCGAAATTGAACGAAGGTTGGGTGCAGTGTACAGTTTGTTGTAAGTGGGCTCACGAAGGCTGCACTGGTTGTGGGACTGAAGAATTGGACGAATTCCGTTATTATATATATGCGAGGGCCAGTTTCTAGTATGGTACCCGGTTTTACCCAGGCCATGGTGTAAAACCGTAAAAACGGACCATATTTTAAATCGTAATTTTTTGTATTTGTTATTGTATTAAAAAAAATGTATATATACTATTATTTAATGAAGAGTTTAGTCTAATGAATCCTATTTTCAATTTCTTTTTTACATTAATAATGTCAAAGTTATGAGCATTTATTCTTAACGTCCCGGTTTTGCCCCTACTTCCCCTACATATTGCCTGCTGGTCTCGAATGTTTACTATTAAAACAAACCCAACTGCAACTTCGCTTTGGGTATTCTTCGGCGTGGAAACACAACGCGTCGGGTCCACTCAAAGTGTTAAGTAAGTGTTTTCATTTACATTTGTAAGCATTATGTGATCCTTTTGTCGGTACTACCCTAGTAGCATTTTTGTTGGCCAACGGTTGCCAACAGTTGGGAATCAGTTGGGATATAGTTAGTGTTTTTGCCTACAAATTCCCAACATAGGGGCACGGCAAAAAAGTTACGACAGTTTGCCAACGAATATTCAATGTTGGGCCTACAATTATTATCGTTGGTGAATTAACAAAAAGTTACGACAGTTTGCCTACGAATATTTAATGTTGGGCCTACAATTATTATGGTTGGTTAATTAACAAAAAGTTACGACAGTTTGTCTACGAATATTCAATGTTGGGCCTACAATTATTATGGTTGGTTAATTAACAAACAATTTACAACGATGATTAAATGTTGTCTTACAAACGTCAGAAAATTTGCTACATCCTAAAACTTGTTATTATATTCCAAGTTGTGATTTTTCTTTTGTTATTTATAAATACGTAACGAGGACGTCTGTCTTAAGACGAATGTGAAATTTTAAGGAATGAGTTGAATGATGATATTTTGTCGAATATTTCGCGTCAGTGTGCAGTTTTTATAAACAATTAATACTATTTATGTAACTAGAAATTAAAACTGTTTGTAAGGAAATGTGTTGGGTAGTTGCGAACAGCGGCTGCTTCGCAATCGGAAAGCCCGTGTTCGATTCCTACTCACGGCAAAATTTTTTTTTTACCTAAACCAGACCAGGCAGTCCCTATAAATAGTTGGGAAACAGTAGGGAAGCCTATCTTGGCCATCTGTTGTTGGCCCAGCCTGAAAAAAAAGTGCCAAATCTAACTGTTGGCCAACTAATATTATGTGCGTGGCCCAACTGTATGCCAACCCAAAATGCTACTAGGGTAGGTACTTACAGACCACTTTGTATCGTTTCATGACTCAAAATTACCGAAACACCCGTCTCAAAGCCAGACACCACGTTTCAGGAACACCCCGCAATTTCCCGGTTGGCACCCCCTTAGAAACCCATTAATACCCAGCAATAGTATTGAAATACCTGTAACTGTCTTTATGATGACTTCGTGCTCCCGACCAGCCAGCTCCAACGTGCCCTTGTAGACGCGCCCGAATGTGCCCTCCTGCACAAGGTTGCGACAGTACAATGCGGACCTCGACACAGCCAGCGCCCTGGCCTTCTCGCAGGGATCAGTCGACTGTAAATTAACAGGCATAACAGTACTGCATTAATGTCGGCTCGTGCAGATACCAAAGAGATTCCTAAACAATTTGCAACCACCCATCCCCTGCCAGCCGACTGTCGATCCTCACACTCGGTCTACATAATTCATCGTAGAACAAAATCCCTTTGCGGGAGGCACTCATTAAAAAAGCATTTGTCGCCTGTAACAGGACACGAAGGAGGCCGTGAAGTCCCCAAAGGACAGGGGGAGCAAGAAAGGGAAAAGGAAGGACGCTCCTCGGTCCTCGCGTCGTCGTGTCTCCAGCCGCCGTAGCAGCGCGTCCCCCCTTTGTTCTGCGACAGTTTCCCGCTGGCCCTGCGTTGCGTAGCCCCGAGGTGGAGGGCTTCGTAGCAGAGAGGAGGACGAGGGGCGAGGGTGGAGAGAGGCCAGGTTATTCATTAATTTCAATTTTCCGGAGTTTTGCTTCCAGCTCCTCCCATTCCATTTGCACGCGGCTACGCTTACGCGCGGTTACGCTCGTGTTCCGAGCGGCGCGGAGACGCGTGTGCGCGGCAATGGCAAGGAAAAAAGGAGGTAGGAGCCGACGGAAACCAGCTCGAAACGCATTAATACACGGCTGAGGGGGGAAATTACTGGACGATGTATTGGATTCGGGAGAGGTACGATGACAAAGAGTCCGGGGTACGGGGATCAGAGGGATGAGCGTGGCGGAGGGAGGATTCGAGGCGAAGGCGGGACTCGTGGCAGGAATCATTCGATGAAACTCACGGGCGCACCCGGTTCGGTGAAAATGCGAGTGACTACATAATACCGCGGCTTATCGGAGGTCTGTAATTATTGCCGAGACTGGTGTCGACGGGGTCGCTGTAACTTCCCTGTTGAAAAATAGCTCTGCTTTCAAGCCGTGCTCGTTCTTTCCCTGTTTGTCACGTGGCTACTCTCGTGCCTACGTTCGTCGATTTTATTTCTTCTCCGCCCGTGTGTTTCGTTCCGACTCTTTCTTGCTTTATTGTCGGCGGATCCTTCTCTCTGCTCCCCCTTTTAATCGCCTGTTTTTTCGTTGGTTAATGAAAAACGCGATGAGACAATTCGAGATCAACGGGCGCGTCGAGCGACGAATAAAGCCCCGGCACGGGGATACCGGCACGGAATAAGCTTATCAAAATAAATAGACGCGGAAATCGAACCTTTGTTTCATTGATAATCGCGGAGATGCGGCGAGAAACGTAGACGGACGTGGTGCGATAATTTTGATAATGGTGCTTTGAACGTGGTTGAAACGGGAAAACTGCACTGTAGGGTTTTTAATTAATATATTTGTTGTTATTAATACTTAGCGGTTTCTATGGCGCGGTAAATCGCAAAGGAACGTGCTAAATATTGCAAACTTAATGGGTAATAAATACCAGGGAACATTTCATTTTAAGCATCCATGTGATTAATTAGGGATTCAATTGTTGAATGTTTTTAATCGTTGAATATAGGGTAAACCAACCAGTAATTGACCGCATACCAGTGAATGACCATTAGGCAAAGAAATGCTAATTATAAATTTAAAAATTATTATATGTTTATAAATGGAGTGTAGTTGGACTTTTAATATCCCATATTTTTAGTTACGCGTATTAAACAAACATTAATAAGTACAATTCTTAATAAAAGTATGCGGTCATTTACTGGGCTTCTCATTCAACAATTCGGTCATTCACTGGTTGGTTTACCCAACCTACTGAAAATTGTGTTTGTATGTGAAAAGTAAACTTATCCATTACTTTTGGTGCTAAGTACGAATTTGCTGATGTTAGTCTATTTGTAAGCTGATCGTAAATTATTGATTCATCTGTTATGTAGTTTGACGTATTTACCAATTGCATCACGGTTGTTTATCCACGTGTTATGAACATCATATTTTGGCCTGTACCTTACACACATTTCTGCTACACGAAGATACATCAATATTATGCAAGAACAATGGACACAGATTTATTCATTCTTAATATATTAACGTAGCTGAATTTGTCATTCAAAAATACACAA
Source organism: Andrena haemorrhoa (assembly GCA_910592295.1). Lineage (NCBI taxonomy): Eukaryota > Metazoa > Arthropoda > Insecta > Hymenoptera > Andrenidae > Andrena > Andrena haemorrhoa. The sequence goes on along the minus strand of OU342940.1, from coordinate 27,516,927 downwards.
GTGTTGTGTATAAACTTTTTTCCTAGATCTCCTAATATTATACAGAATACGTTTTTCCATAGGAAATTTGAGGCCTGCATTCACACCCTCGCTATGGGCGTTAACAAATAAAACATGAAAAACATGGAATATTTTTGTAAGAGATGTTTTGTGTAAAAGTTTCATCCAAAATTGACGTTAGAGAATATAATAACAATAATAATACATAGGATATCACATTGGAAAATACAAAATAAGTATTTCGCTGATTTCGGGAATTTCGCAATTTTCGACCTTATTCTGGCTCAGAGCAACGTTAACCGATTTTGATGAAATTTTAGGCATGTACTATAAAACTTACTTCAATCTACAAACGGGTTTTTTGAATTTTCATTGCAGGCTCACAAAAAAGTTTAAAAAACGACCTTTGCTATAGTCGAATTAACGAAAAAAGGCGCTTCGGGACCGGGGCCAGAATCTGCGACGTTGCCGCTACTCCAGGCTCGCGATTGGTGCTTCCCCTACGCGGCTCCCTACGCCATGGCCAATGACTTTCGACTACTTAGCTGTGGGCCTAGTGTAATCGTTGTCCTTGTCGGGTGTATATTGCTATCGTCTTTTAGAGGGCGAACCTGCTTCCCATAGAGCAGGGGTGTCGAACTAGCGGCTCGCGAGCCGCAGTGGCTCCTTCTCCTCTTCGCCTGCTCCGTAGAGCCGTAGGAGAACGGCCCCCACCACACCTACTTCACTCTGATGGATTTCTCCTCCGGGTGCTGCACTCTGTCCCTGCTAGGTCTCGCGCAACGCTTGGAGAAAAATAAGTGGGGGAACCGGCTGACCAGGGGCCCGATTCGTGCGGCTCTCGGAGTGGAAAAGTTCGACACTCCTGCCCTAGAGATTTGACAGAGTGTCGAATCTTATTGGGTATTGCGGCACGCGCCATGCAGAATGTATGGCGAATAACCCTAGTAGCATTTCTGGTTGGCCCACAGTGTCCCCAAGTTGGGAATCAGTTGGCCATCAAAAAGCCAACAATAAATGCTACTAGGGAAGTCTTTAGCATCATTCCACGGCAAATCGATCACTTTTTGCACTCGATGTCAGGCATTTTGTTCAAACTGAAATATTATGTAGGAAGGGATTTCAGTCATCACTTTGCTGGTTTTGAATTAGTTCAATTTTTGCCTATTTTCATGAAATCAAGCTGTACTTGTGAATTATTATCTCGGAAACTCTTTATCGTATTGAATTCATTTTTTTTTTCATTTTAATCTAGAAAGTGCGGGCTATTCTAATACTTTTTTTTATATTGAAAAATTAATTTTGTAATTTTGAAAATTATAACCAAAGTTTTATTTGGCAAATTCCGCGTACGAAATATTCTGCTTTCGAGCATGGAATTTTGAAAATTAACGTCAGCATAAGCTGTTATTAACCGATGAAGAGTTTCATTAACCCACTCTTTCCCAATGTTATTTTTTTTATGATGATCAGGTCTATACATACTATCACCTTCTTTAATTGTTGATTATTTGCGAAAAAGATGTTTCCATAATTTCCCGTGATTCACAATATACATATTGCAATCTGATCAAAGTCTCTAAAAATGTGATCGATTTGGCGTGGAGTGACTTGTAGATGAAGGAATCTGTTTTATCGAGCGAGTGGGAGAGACACAGTTGCGCTTGAAGATAAAAAGAGACGTCCGATCTGCTACACAACGTGGCAACGTCGCACGAAGTACGGAGCAGGCATTGGGTCTCTCCCGAGCCACGCGCGCCGGCCTACGGGCCGCCCAGGCGCCTTCTTTCGTTAATTCGACTATATTTTTATGTATTTTTTTCAAAACGACGAAACACGTCACTTAGCAAACTAATCCTTCTAGCTTCTGAAAAAAACTCATGTCGTTTGGACCATTTTCTAACGAAGTTATGCGATTTTAAATAGCGTCCAAATACTTTTTTTACTAACTGCAAAAAACTAAAAGAGAAACACGTAAATACAATTGAAAGTTCTGCAGATGAAATTTCATTTAAATCGGTAAAAATTGGTAACTTTAATTATAAAATCTCCTTAAATAGTAATTACAACTACATAGGTACCACAATCAATGTGTAATTTTGTGCATGATAGTTCGACACATCCTCTAATTTCTGCACAATGCTGCCCTCTGTTAGCCTGTTTGCAAAACTATCTTTAAATCAACATTTCAATACTTCACGCCCTAACATTGCAAAATGACACCAGAGGACGATGTAACTGTTACAAAGTGCGGACAGAAAACTAAATAAAAGTGATAATATTAGAGAAGTTGGAATTTTGAAAATTACACGATAAATACGCTACAACGTTGAACAAATGCCATTTGCCCACTGTTTGTTCGTTGCGATTGATTTCAGTGCACCGAAACGTTCATCGTGAAACGACGATATAAAACTCGCCGACACTCGTATCCAACGTTCGCTGCATAATTAACAACAAGTGTTGCTATTACTCGGCAGAAAAAAAGAAAACAAATTCGTAATTGCTGTGGCAAATGAAGGGGGTGGGAGGGTAGGGGGTGAAATTAAACCGGCGAGTGTTTTTGTTGTAATGAATGTGGACTGACGAATCGCTTTTATACAATCACAATCGAGCTATTGATTTAACGGTGCCTCGGGCGAACTTTTTGCCGGATGCGCACGAAGCAGCAATTCGATTTATTTGGCGAGAGGGTCTCGTCAAACATCGCCGTTTGTTTTCCATGGAAGCCACTTTAAAAGCTTCATTTTCAGGACACCGAGGGCTTCGCCGCGCCGTCGGCGGCGCGGTAACTTTCAATTCGGTTCAGGGAATTAATAATACACGTTTCGATTTAACTCGATTTAAAGTGCTGGCCGCGCGACGGCAGACGACATCACAGAGGCGAGAATTAATTAAAACCGAAGAATCGGCTTGTGCGACCAATTCCTGAGCGTTTAGCAGCTTTGGATTCAAACGCTGAGCACGTTACAGTCTAATTATCAATTCGATATATTTTTGTTCTGAAAATGGCGAGAGAGATGGCCGACAGACTCGGATAGAAATAAAAAATGAAGCTATTAAATCCCAAAACTCATTAAGCATTTTATAATTATGATTTCAATTTCTTTCTGCACGTATGTGTTTTTTTTAGAGATCTAATATATGGGATATTTTGTGGAGATTAAGGAATTTTTATTGAAGAAAGGAACGTGGAATAATATTATTGATCACAAAATGTTTACTGTGTTTTATTATTGTTTCATATTTTATTATCCGCAATTTTATAATAGTTATCTTAGCAAATGTGAAATCAAAATTCCTCGAAGTAAATGATTTACTATTTCGGTAAGTGTTGTTCATAGAAAATAGTTTACAATTTTTGCAACGAAACAATGACACAATTTGCAACATTTAAAACGTTCCGTTTTCTGTACTTTGGTTCATTATTTTTCTGATAATATTCTACAGGGGCCATGCATTATGGGGGTTAATTAATGCCTCAGGTTTTACGTGAGAAGAGATCGTAAAGGAACTCCTATTCTGTCGAAATTTTCCACTCGATAACTGAAATTGGCAACTAAAATGCAAATATTAAATAGAGTAGGGATATGCTTGGAAGAATACGGAGTCGCTTTAACCGTTCGAATATACCGGCTGACTGTTTTCTTATCTTTCTTCGGCAGAGAGCTGGTGAGCGTCTATCGAGAAAATCCGAAGAAAAGCGCGTTTATTCTCGTACCGAAGATGTCCAATAGACAGGGACAGTAATGACTTCTTCAGCACTGGGATCTCAAGCGTATCGTTTTACAGGAGGGATAAGACGTTGCTAGATTACATGACTGGATGGGTTTCAAGAGAACGCTCGAACGAGCAAGAGAGAAGAAACGGTGTAGAAGCGATAGACAAGTTCCTCCCGAAACTCGTGGTTACGTGTAACTGTACAGGGTGTTCCAGAAATATTCCTGTGAGTATACTGATAAAACGATATCATGATAATGTATATCTCCGAATGCAATATTTCCGAATTACAACCCTAAGTTAGAAATTAGAGGAAATAATTGAATTTTTCGAATACTTCGAAGTAGATATTCAGAATGCTGTGTCAGTGATTGTTAAACACGCGTGAAAATTTTTGGTAACAATAAAATTGGCAACTGAGGATTGATAATGGGTAGATTTTAACACTGAACTAACTGGTCTTTGCTAAACGGTTCGTCTGAAATATTTTTGAACTCAGAATACTGCAAATTGGCATGTGAACGATTAAAATAGTATTTTTAACCGACTTCAAAGAAGGAGGAGGTTATAGATTCGACCCGCATGAATTTTTTTTTATGTTTCTCCTCATAACTCCTCAGCATCTTGTGTCAATATATATAAAACTAAAATGTTAGAAATAATTCTTTTCTTTTTAAATTAAAACCGACTTCAAAATATTAAAATGCACTAAAAAGTAAAAAATAATTTTTTCCCTTATTTAATCTACGACTCTCATACTTTTTAAGTCGGCGCCTCATCATTTGCACTGTGTAAATCTCAACGACGGCATCAACCTCCAGCTTATCAGCTGAATCTTCGTGATTTGCTGTACACTCGTCTTCATGTTCTATTATCCAATCCTGGTACTCTCGTGTATTTTTCTCCTTTTTTGTAAGAAGTGCAGCCTTGACAATAACTAGTTTTGACAACTAAGTAAATCGATAATTTTATCAGTGCAATCAAAATAGTCACGCGATATTTACTAATTGACGCCTCGTTTTTTCCACGAGCCGTCGCCTGACACTTTTAACGAGAGTGTGCTGTATATAACCTCAAAACAGAAGTTTTGGGTTTACCACTACAATCTCATTAAAGCAACCAAAACCAGGGAGTATTTCCCCTACTGAGCGCGTAAACATTCACCAGCCATCATAGGGGACACCGGGTATGGTTGTCACAACCGCTATATCAAAGAAACTATAAACAATAGGAATGTACTAACAATCCATGGCGATGCGTAAACATATCGCCGCGTCCTCCCCCATTATACAAGTCGTTGTGGAGTCGCACGGAGACACAATGTGTCATTGTTTGTTTTCGTGCGCTCGAACTAAATTATGCCGTATTTTCTATCAAGTAAGTATAGGTTGTTTCTTAGTATTGATTATAAAATTTTTGCACTATTCTCGTAGTTTAGAGTTTTTTCTAACTTACTGTAATGATTTTTTGCATTTTTTAAACTTTTTAATACATGAATAGAGAGGTGAAATTGTTTAACGGTTTGGGGCAAGTTGTCACAGAACATTTGGGATTAGGTATTTGCCGCATGTGACAACTAATCCCGGTGTAGCTTGCTGTATCTATCATGTGATATTATTTTCTCGTTTGTTTGGCAACAGTTCTCAATAATAATGCCGCAAACTTATAAGAAGAATTAATGCTACGCGCGGCAAGAGAGGTTATAAAGGGCAATTACATAATATAAATTACCGCACTCTAGTGCGATATTGTGAGAAATGCAATAAAAAAATATATTAGTTTCTTAATTGAATCGACTTTTTCTTCATAAATTTACCTAACCAGATACTGTGACAACCAACCCGACCTCGGGGTATGTTGTCACAAAATACCCTAGGGTAAGTGGCCCAATCACGGATGGTGTCCGTATTATGGTGGGCTAACTATATCTTTATGAATTAAAAACACTGTATTTATACAACACCTGAAATAATTTTTTTTAACTAAGTTCAATGCTGATTTTATTCGGGGGAATTAAAACATTTTTACTTTAAACTCTTATATTTATTAAATTTCGTATTTTAATATTGATCCTGACAATTTTTTCGTGATTCTTCAAACAGCTACGTGAAAGTGCTAAGAAGTCGCATCTGCAAGTAAGTAAAGATAAACATATACTTTTATGGAATGAAGTTTCGATTTTCTTTTTATGAGTAAATATTAGTAGATATTTCTTATAAAACGAAATAATCTTCAGTTTAAAATTGTTTTACCTAATAAAAACGGAAGTTCGTAATTGGTACCGATTTATTGAATAAGTGCCTATTATGGAGTCAGTAATCGGTACAGCATTCGCGGACTCGACCCAGCTCGACCATTTACCGATTTTGACACCGAAATTATATTAAATTAATAGTTACTGCAATTTTTAATGTATGTATATATAATCAGTGATTACATAGGTTTTTAATTTATAATAAATACCAAAATTGTATTTACTATTATTTATTTCTTTCAGAAAAATGATGAAACAACCAAAGGTGCGACGCCTAACCTATAAAAGGGAATCTCTTGAAAATGCTCTGAGAGATATAAAAAAAAATAATAATAATAATTAAAATAAATATTGTTAGAAATAGTTTGTAAGTGACGCAATTCTTATTACTGTGATAATATTATATTAATGAAAAATATACTGATCTCAATTAAAATAAATATTGTTAGAAATAGTTTGTAAGTGACGCAATTCTTATTACTGTGATAATATTATATTAATGAAAAATATACTGATCTCAATTAAAATAAATATTGTTAGAAATAGTTTGTAAGTGACGCAATTATTATTACTGTGATAATATTATATTAATGAAAAATATACTAATCTCAATTAAAATAAATATACGTAAATGCTATTACAAATTATATTATAGTAAAGTGTAAATTTATTTACCCATTATAATTATTTATATTATTACCATTATATTAAATATGTAAATAAAATTCGGGAACGCCGTAATTGGGGCACCATATGGGGTCCCGAATCCGTAACTGGGGCTCCATACCGGGACATATCTTCCATAATTGGGGCTCCGTAATATAGGCACTCCTGTTTTGAAGGCTCCGTAATAGGTGCAAAAACATGTTTTTTTCGTTTGACCGGTATTCCACTAATTTTTAATTATTCCATTCAAAATTGTTTTTAGAGGGTTCCGGAACCATCAAACTTACTAGAGGGCACGAAAAAAAACAATTATGCATAATTTGTTATCATTTCGAAACAACGAAAAGCCCGCAGAGCCACTAATCAGTCCGTAATTGGGCCACTTACCCTAGTAGCATTTTTGTTGGCCAACGGTTGCCAACAGTTGGGAATCAGTTGGGATATAGTTAGTGTTTTTGCCTACAAATTCCCAATATAGGGCCACGGCAAAAAAGTTACGACAGTTTGCCAACGAATATTCAATGTTGGGCCTACAATTATTATGGTTGGTGAATTAACAAAAAGTTACGACAGTTTGCCTACGAATATTTAATGTTGGGCCTATAATTATTATTATTGGTTAATTAACAAAAAGTTACGACAGTTTGTCTACGAATATTCAATGTTGGGCCTACAATTATTATGGTTGGTTAATTAACAAACAATTTACAACGATGATTAAATGTTGTCTTACAAACGTCAGAAAATTTGCTACATCCAAAAACTTGTTATTATATTCCTAGTTGTGATTTTTCTTGCCTTATTTATAAACACGTAATAAGGTCGTCTGTCTTAAGACGAATGTGAAATTTTAAGGAATGAGTCGAATGATGATATTTTGTCGAATATTTCGCGTCACTTTGCAGTTTTTATAAACAATTAATAATATTTATGTAACTAGAAATTAAAAGTGTTTATAAGGAAGTGTGTTGGGTAGTTGCGAACAGCGGCTGCTTCGCAAGCGGGGAAGCCCGTGTTCGATTCTCCTCACGGCAAAAATTTTTTTTTACCTAAACCAGACCAGGCAGTCCCTATAAATAGTTGGGCAACAGTAGGGAAGCCTATCTTGGCCATATGTTGTTGGCCCAACCTGAAACAAAGTGCCAAATCTAACTGTTGGCCAACTAATATTACGTGCGTGGCCCAACTGTATGCCAACCCAAAATGCTACTAGGGTAGTTCCTGCAAATAATGTGAATTAGCTCCTAATCTGGTTGACAAAAATCCACAGGACCAATTTTTTTTTATAAAGCCGGACGTACGTAGTTTACATTAATCTAAGTTTGAATGAACTTCCCTGCGGCCGTAACCCACAAAAAATCAAAATAAGAAAATGAGACAACCATACCCGGTCTCCCCTACCATTTCATCCATAACTCTAATCAGTCCAGACCTAAAGACATTAACGTTCCGCGCAAAGAAATCGACCCGTTCACAGTACTTATTCCCCAATATACAAATTCTGGAGATTGGACCCCTATCCCTGAGTCGCGATGTATACAATGGATGCCGAAAAAAGCATAGCAGCTATAACAGATCCAGCGGGCGCGTTAAAATTAACCAACGAGATCAAGGAATTGTTTGTATGCTCGTGACAAAACGCCGCCGCACAGTGGCGTGTTTTCTAGGGAATTGTGATTTGACAGATAATGAAAATGTAAACACATGAAAATGTTCTTAAATATGTCTAGTATAATGGTCAAAGTTTGTTTTTTCTTTAAAAGTATTACCGACTGCTCTATAAATGTTTAAAGTTGGACAACATTTTTGAGGCACTTCTAGGGGGTTCTATTTCTTCTGAGTTTGGCGCATCAAAAATTGCAACAAATCTGTGATATAGTTGACAGTATAGTATATTTCAAGGCGAACAAAATGATCCATAGATCAACGTTTTCCCATTTTTTAAACGTTTTCTGTAACGTTCTTAGGTAAGCACATTTTATTTGCGGCAATTTTACGTATATAAAAAATGTGACACAATGTGACACGCTGAAAGTTTTTTTATAAGGAAGGCAGAAGTGTAGGGGTAAACAGTGTAGTTGTTGGCCACTTAAGTCAGAGGTTCACATAAGCGTTGGATTATAAGTCTTATTTTGATAGCTTTAAGAACACAATTAGTGTTAATAACTGTAAACGACTCTAATAGTCTAGAAATAGAATTTGTTTAAAAGAAAAGAGTAGAAGGATCCACAAAAATGTACGGAAAATACGTTACCTACGACAAAACATAGTTATTGGCCAGGCGAAGGCAATGATTGGCCGATCGTTTGGCAGTTATTGGCCACTATTTCATAACCTATATGTGACATATACCCTACCTAATTATGAAATAATACCTTTTTTACTTAAATGTTTCTATATTAGCTAGTATTGCACCTTCTTTTAACAGCGTTTTAGATTGTATTAAAAGCATTTTCTTTTAAAACCTAACCTCTTAAAATCACAACAAAGAACTGTTTCAAAGCAATGATTGGCCGATCGTTTGGCAGTTATTGGCCACTATTTCATAACCTATATGTGACATATGTATACCCTACCTAATTATGAAATAATACCTTTTCTACTTAAATGTTTCTATATTAGCTAGTATTGTAGTATTGCACCTTCTTTTATATTGTATTAATAGTATTTTCCTTTATAACATAACCTTTTCAAAGCATGGCGAATGGTGGCCAACAACTGTTGCACTGTTTCTATGACTGTTAGCTACCCATTGGCCTCGTGGCCAATGACTGTCCTAAGACATTATTTACATTACAGTTCTTGGCCACCTATAATTTTTGCAATAATATATGATATTAATGAATAAATAATCCTTTTTTATAAAGTTTAAACCTTTATTTGTCTATATAACGAATATGAGAGTTATATATATATCGTAAATACATTAAATTATCTAAGAATTGCCTGATGTAACCGTATGGCTATTCAATTCAATCACTGTAGTTTTCAAGCATCGATTTCAACTTGTCTATTTTTTACACGTAGTATAACAATGAGTAGCAAATATCGATTGCATTCGACGCATGAAAGTACAAGGTATCTGAATATGTTCATTATAAAAGGCATAATGTACATTATTTCTTAATATTCATGTTTTTTAAAAAAAAGGCCAATCACTGCCAGGTGGCCAATAACTACACTGTTTACCCCTATACTATCGAATAGAAAAGGAATCAGCTGCTGCTAGGCGCACTTTTTTGTGTTAGGTGTCGAAAACCATTGTAAAGTAAAAGTAACTAGGCAGCAAACCGTCTCCTTTTTTATGATTTAAAAGGAGAGGTTCCCTCCGATTGCTTTGGATTTTGGATATGTTTTAGAGGCCCGGAAAATAAGATATACGTGTCTTTTTATTTTGCCCCGTTTGCATATTTAGGGAGTAAAACCACCCCCGAAAGTTATAAGAAGAGGTACAAAAATAAATATTTGCGTAAACAAATGAATTAAGCAAACAACAAAGATTTTATCTTGTATTTCAAAAGTTTGAAAACGTTAAATGTTAATTTCATTATAAAAACTTTCAGCCGAGGCTGTAGAATGCCCCCTTAACGTCCGAATGCTCAGTAGGTAGCTGATTAACAAGAGAAGTTAGGAAACCCGGAAATTCAGAAAATTATGAAACATGGGGTGCAAATAGTGTAGTAATTGTGCAGTCATTCACCCGCAACATAACTATATTTTTTGTTGGTGCCATCGTACGGTTTTAGGGGGTGAAATTACCCCTCGAAAAAACAGAATTTTATTTTCGTGGAATATCTCGAGAATGGTGAGAGATATCGAAAAGAAGTTAAAACAGAAGTTACATCTTTTTTTTATATCTACAAAACCGCGTAAAATTAATTTTCAAAACATCCATACCTTTCGAGTTACCCCCACCACCAACCCTTAAAATTCAATTTTTGTATTTTGTAAATATATGCAGAAATACCATTGGATAACCTCTTTTCATACTAATAAATAGTTTATGAGTTATGTTTTTTTTTAAACAAATGAAACCTTCATTTTTACCACTTTTTAGTTTACAACAAAAATAACAATATATTTGAAATCAGCAGGTCGAAATACGTAGGAATAGGGCATAAAATAATTTATTCACAATTTTTCCCTATAAACACACCACTGTGCGCCGGGGGAGAGGTGCTAACTCGGAACACCTGTCTACTACACCGTGGCCCCTTGCACTACAGTGCCTCAACTCCCACTACACTTATTTACAAACATTTAACCCATTCCACATAATCCATGGCTAGCGGAACATCTTCTCTGACCTAATCATTCCACCCATCACGAAATACCCGGTGTGACAGTCCTTCGTCAGCGCGATTACCGGGATGAGACACCAAAATTCGCTGAAATGTTACCCGAACACCTTGTATGCCCGTAGGCCGGTGCCTATCGGGTACAGCCGCGTTTGTACGCGTTGGTACATACAAACACTTGCCTCTTTCGTGTTCCTTCATGGCGGCACACGCGTCGCCTGTAGGAGGGTGGCGTTTCAGGCGACGACACGGAGGGGTTCAAGCATGCGCGTATACCCGGTAAATTGATCCAAGATCAAAGCCGGAACAATCACAGGACCCACTTCCAGCTTCCCTCTGCCTTCCCTCGACCTCATCCTCCCCTCGGCCGTCGCTGGTTGCGAGGGGCTCCGCCAGGGAAGAAAGGTAACCGCGTGTGTAACCTTCCTGCGCTCCTCGTCAGCGACTCCGTCTTTGGATGCCGGTGTACAGGTGGTGTTTCTCCTTCCCCCGCTTTTTTCCCCGCGGAAATTAATGTAAAACGCTCGTTTCGAGGCGGAAAGTGCCGGCCAGACTTCGTTGCGCGAATGGAGTTCGCGGTTGGCTGCTCTTTCTAAAACCCCATTGCATATTTATTCGACATTTTCGCGATCTCTGTCCTATCCCTCCCTCCGCCGACCCCTCCGCCGTCGCGTTCCTTGTTTTCGCTTTACCCGCGCGCGGAACGTGAAAAGCGAAACGACTCCCGCGAAAAGTGCGAGAGAGGTTATTATTCTGGCTGTTTCATGTTTCCGGAATGCTGCGTCCCCGGTCTTTGAGATTGTTAAACGTTGCTTGACGCGACAGCAGGGCATTGTTCTCAGCCATTATTCATGAATTTAATGGTTTATTTAAGAGAAGTGTTCTTCGGTTTGGGCTTGAATAGTGTACAGTGGGTTGCTCAAGTGTGTTGGTGTTTCGAGTCGGAATGAATATATTTGAGTTCCTAGATTTTTCGAAATTCGCGGATCTTTTGATAGTTTTCTCCAAGTTTACTTGTCACTTTGGTTGTTTAGTTTTTGATTTATTCTTTCTAATTTTTGCTATTTAATATTTATCTTATTTATTCTTTTCAACTTTATTACATGCAGTATTCATGTTAATTATTCTAATAATTACCATAGTCCCCATGATATTCGTGGGTAATTGGATTGTAAAGAGAAGACCAGAGAAAGTGAAATTTCGACAAAGTGTCTACCCTCCACAACGAGGAAACGTTTGTATAAATGGCAGAACGTACCTGAAACGTGGGCTCTCCTCTCACTGATATCATAATTTTTCGATAAGTCGCTTGAAAGGAGCCGTTCTTATCGGGCGAAAGTACATCGCCTCTTTCCATGCATTCTTCGATTTAGTTCGTTCTATTGAAATTTGAATTCTAAGCGGCCAAAGCGATAAACCGACTGGGCGTGCACCCTTCGGAAGCAGCGGTGCACGTGAATAGAGGGATCGGATCGTATTCTTCAATGGAGAACACGAGGAGGTAAAAGGCAGAAGAGAATGAAGCATCACCCCTATATTCCTTCTTTCAGGGCAGCCAGCACGCTGTCTCGAAGGCGGATAAAAAATGTAAATTACTGATTTATCCACAATATTAATTATTCACTCAAGCACCCGTGATAAATTGTACAAGTATGCTCGGTTCCCTTCGTGTTTACGCGTGGATGGAATGAAAGACGTGTATTTGCATTCGTAAAGAAATATTCGAGTTTCAAATTATGAAACACAGCTGTGTTTCTTAATTAAAAGAATAATGGCAAGGAAAATTCACGACACTCTCTTAAACGGTGGAAACGGAGAAACGAGATATTATTGCGAGGCAATTTATCTCGATTTGTTGGAAATGAACACAGAACGATTCTATACATTCAAATGGGATGTTTATTTTGTTTAAATAAAGGGAAAGTTTGTAAAGCAAGTGGATATACAGGGTGATTCTCTCAGTGCGCCTGTCAAAGAGATGCCGCCTGGTACCCCGTGGCGAGGTCAACCCCACGCGGGGCCTCATCAAATTTTATGGCTTTCGACCCTCGAAAGGGTTGGAGTGCCTATTAGGAATTGAGAAATTTTCGAGTTCCGCATTTCTCATCAGATCTTTGCGAAAATGGCGCCAATCGATTCCCTATGTTTCGCCGATGAAACTGACACCAAGAATGATGTAATTCGGACGATAATGAAGGAAATTACATGAAAAATTGATTTGTATAATTTCAAGCTAACTTCGTTGAAAATAGTCCGATTTACATGACATTTGGTATGATTTTAATCGGGAGAACGCCAGGAAGCCAGTGATGCCACTTCCATATCGATACCATAAAGAATAACCTGAACAATCTATCTAGTAGATTGAGTTTCTTTCTTTCATTCCTAACCTTGTGGGGCGTTCAAGGTCATAGTATATCATATGGTTGAATTTGTCTTGATAGTCGCTTTCATATTGGGTAATCAAATATATAGCATTCCATTTAAAAAACTGAAAGTCACCTTCGGTTCACGGAATAATGGCAAACACCAAAAATTGAGATACCGTATTATGTTGGATATAAAAAACAATAAAAGATTTCCCCCTTCAGTTTTTTTAAAAAAACTTACCATTTTCGAGAATCCTTATCAGGTATAGCCGCTTGGCCACTGCGAGTACCGCACGGCCCGACCAGTCGAGCCGGTGCGCATCGGTGCAGCGTCAACTTTCGGCAATTTTTACAGGGCCAATTTTAAAATGTCCATATTTTTGAAAATTTGTCCATCTAGGGGGAGGATAGGACTATATTCTCCTTTTTTCAGATTTTTGAAATCGCGGCCGATGTTAAAAACCTGCATTCGTTTAAAATAATTGTACAAAAAAGGTTCAAATTTTTTTTGGTTTAAACTGAAATAATTTTTTCTAAAATCTTCAATGTCTTCTCTATAAGCACCGTAAAGCTCATCTCCATCCGTTTACTACTTCCATAGCTATAATTATTTGAAAAAAAGGTAGCACTCAACTTCAAACAGCTGTAAAATCTACATTTTTCAAATTTTGAAAAATCCTTTGAGGTACGTTGAAATATCAGTAAAGGCTACAACATACTCAAATTTCAGCAATTTTTGAAAACTTACTCCAAAAAGTGTCCGAGTTCGCGTGGAATGTGTGACTTCGAATCACTATTCTGTCCACAACCTAACCTCCACACATTTCTGTTTTGATGTAAAAATACTAATAAATCTACATTTCCAGGTAGTAACCAAGCTGAAAAAAATGTGTACTCCGAACTAGCAGATGTAGTCGGAATACTTAAATACATTTTTGCCAATTCTGCGAGTCTTATATTTATCCACATGAGTTTTCCACCACGACAATGGGTCTAAATTATCATTTATTTGTGGTTCTAATAAATACATATCAATTTCTGAGGCACTTGTAATGGTATTATCATTATCTGTATTATTTTCATTAATTGATATATTTCCAATCTGTTGCGAATAGAATTTATAATTACATTTTTTAATGCGCTATCTTCAAATGTTAAATCTTTGCTTCTAGGGTCCAGAAAACACGCACTTGATGGGCACTCTCAGAGTATGAATGTATTTCCCATTTCCTATTAAAACGGCTATGACGTTTTCGGCGGTATGTCGTCCCTCTATATCATGCGTGGAAAATGTGAAATTTTTTAGCTCACAATTAGCCCGCTAAACAGATCTAGCCCCAACAATCTCCGACAAATGATGTGAACAAAAACCCCAAACGAGTGCATTTTCCTAGGATTTTCCGAGTTTTGCTTCGCATCGACTGAGGGAGTTGGTTGGGATTAGATAAGAGTGCGTCAATGCCAGGTCTACATTTTTATTCTATATTTTTCTCTCTACTTTTAAGCTTCCAATGGGGTATCATATTCCCCAGTGGAAAAGGTTATATCGGGCTTTTACCAACGATGATTGATAAATCTTACGTTAGATTCGGGCTTTTACAGTAACAGTATGGCTTATTTAAATATAGGGACACATTAATAGGGGCAGGCACTGCAATAGGGCGAACTACCCTATTGTAAGTGCAAAGAACGTTGACAGTTCGCAATTTTCACATTCTGATACAGAATGTGTTCTACGGACAATACCACATTTAATTGCTTGAAGTTTATTCCGTTCATTACTGATGTTAGCCGAAAATGATCGAAAGTCGAAAGACGATCGGCTGTCAAATCGAAATTCTCAACTATCTCATCACATCTCATTTACTTGGGTATCTCATGGATACTCGGGTAATTTTTGTCTATTCGGGTAGCCGGGTAATTTTTGTCTACCCGGGTAGTCGGGTATCTCACGGGTACCCGGCGGGTCGGGTAGTAAGAGTTCTAGCTACTAACACTAAAAATTCTTTTAAAAAACGATGCAGCGCAGTGTTGAAATTTACAAGCCAAAACTCTTACCATCAAAATCCATCCCTTTTTCAAACCCAACAAGAAAAAACAAAAATTGATATCCAGTGTGATTTATACAGTTTTTACTGTTGTAAATAAAGTCAGTCAGGTATAAGATGACGTTACCATAATACTCCCACTAAAAAATATAGAAAAAAATACGAAGGTTCTAATAAAAGAAAATAAACCAAATATTTGGTTTTGTGCTCGGTCGATACTCGAATCACAAATCAAATGTCGATCATTTACGCGACCAACCTAAAATCGTGTGTTTCCACCATAAAGGAGAAAATATCTTTAGCAGAAAATAGTGTTTCGCGAAGCGTAGGGGTTGGGGAATCCCGATAAGAGCAACAGGAAAAGGGAGGGAAGGGCAAGGAGCAGGGCGAAGGCTCTACACGTGTACCAGTTTCTCATGGACAATACATGCTTGCTTACTTGAATGGAGGTTGTAGGTTGGCGGGCCTGCAAGAGCTGAATAAAAAGTCGAAGGGGCTGGAAAGGGTCGAAAGGGAGATAGAGAGTTGTTGGTGGAAAGCGGCCCCAACGGCCACAAATTCGATAAAGTTTCGAGCGTGCCTCTTGTCTTGCATGCAAGACCAAACGAGAGAGGGCGGCAACGGGCGGGAACCGGAATCGTTCTCGCATCCTCCACTTCCGGTAGTGGAAGAAGGACGCGGGGAAAGGGGAGGAAAGTAGAGAAGCAGGGTTCTCAGATGAAGAGCTGGGTCGAGCCGAACGGAAAGAATGAACGGCTGAGAGAAAATCAGATTTCCCGACGTGAAACGAGACTTTCTCTCGTCTACCTTCGACGTTGTTTCGCGGTCTACTTCGCCGCCCTTAAGCCCATTACACCATTCAACGACATACAATGGCCTGAACTTTGAGAAACGCGGAATGTTCGAGTGGCCAGGTTTTTAAATGTTCGGAGAATTCGCAAGTTCTGATTATTCCGCTTCGAAATAATGTTCCTTGTACAATTTTATTTAATATCTCGAGTTCTTGGAAGTTTTGTCGTTTAAGTATCGCGACGAATACTTGGGACGCTGGAATACTGGGGTGCTTTATGTTGAT
Source organism: Andrena haemorrhoa (assembly GCA_910592295.1). Classification (NCBI taxonomy): domain Eukaryota; kingdom Metazoa; phylum Arthropoda; class Insecta; order Hymenoptera; family Andrenidae; genus Andrena; species Andrena haemorrhoa. The sequence continues at coordinate 27,500,497 of OU342940.1, read as the reverse complement.
TACAGGTGTATAGGCAAATTGGTATAATTGCAGAGTATTAGTCTTTCCAGGGCGAATATTTATGCAGGGGTTGGCTATTTTTGAGGTACTTGGGATAATGTAACCAAATTTTGTAAATAAAGCTTTATCTCCTTTGAACGAGTAATGAATAAAAACGAATGGAAATGTGTGAAACACTGGTTTTTGACAATCAAAGCTGCTTTGATTTTAAATGGTATAGAATAGTTTTCTACTTAGTAATATTGCAAGGAGTACCATGACACAAATGCACATATTATTTAAACTAGTGGTGTATAAAGCTCGAGTTTTCAAAGCTTTAAACCTTAACCTTAAAGACTCAGCCTTTAAGGGGTGATGCTCAGTCAGGAGGCCGAAAAAAGGGTGGTCTTTGGAAATTTTTTACTCAAAAGCTATAACACATTTCTCAAAAAGTCTTTTTTCCTTTCAAAGATTGCATCTAGTACCGTGCATCGTAATTTTTTTATTTAAAAATATTTATCACTAACTAAATTATTGTCCATCACTCGAAGGTTCTTTCAAAATCGGTGACCAAAATATTTAAAAAACCATTCAACCGATTTACTTCAAATTTTACAAGCTTACTATAGGAACAGTAAACTAGTCTTTGAACGAGGGATTTTTTTATCCGATGCTTAGTTTTCTTTAAATTGACGAAAATCAGGCACGATTTATGATAAAAATTGAACCTTTTACTTTAAACATCAGCCATTTTTTCCCAAATCAATATTTCGAAAAATCCTTCGTTCAAATACTAGATAATATAATATAATAAGTAAATTCTTTTGAATTTTTTATTTTGGATGATCGACTTTCGAGCAGTGGTCACCACAGAAGCATTTTTTTTAGAGAACCTTCGAGTGATGGACAATAACTTAATTACTGATAAATATTTTTAAATAAAAAAAATTACGATGCACGGTACTAGATGCAATCCTTAAAACGAAAAAATATTTTCTGAGAAATGTGTTATAGCTTTTGAGTAAAAAATTTCCAAAGACCACCCTTTTTCTCGGCCTCCTGACTGAGCATGACCCCTTAAGGCTAATATCATATGAAGCTCTTAGAGCATATACTACTGGAGGTCTCATTGCCTTGTGTCTTCTGTCCTCGAAACTGTCGCCAACACCACGCGAGAGAAAGACATGGGCGAGTTGGTGCGAGTGAGAGGTGTACACCGGCGCATGCGCATTGCGAGCGATTGGGAGTCCCTCGTTCTCCCTCTCTTGCTCGCACCATCGAGAAAGTATCTCTTCCTCTCTCGCACGATGTTGCCGACAGTTTCGGGCTCTCAATGAGACCTCCATGTCCATATGCTCTAAGTAGGTATGAAGCACGAGATTCAAGTTTCGAGGTTCAAGCCTCGAAGCTGGAGGCTCATGTGTTTAATAATAATGAAGTTAACTCCAAGTCCTTGATATTATATCTTATTTTGTGCAACCACTATTGTAAAATGTTAAACATAAACACATAGAAAGATGCTTTTTGATGGTTCCACCAATTGGTTGGATCCGTGTTTTAATAATATAATAAAACTACAAAACTATAAAATAGTATTCTTTTGTAATTATAGTCATTTGTAACAAAACTCTTTGATAAAATTATGATAAAACACAAAAACAACAACACAATCACTATAATATAAATTTCAGTAAATTTTAACCGGTTAACTAGCAATGTATCATATATGATAAAAAAAATGTGGCCAATTCTGCTTATGTATCATATACTTATGATCAAATGGAATAACTTTTTTGATTTTCAAACGATTTGAATGAAACCTGGTATGTAATGGTTTTGGGGTCGCTGAATCTGAATTTGGCATAGGAATTGTAAAATTCAATATGGCAGACTCAAAATGGCCACCCAAAATGGCTGCCAAACATTAAAATATTATCGAGATTTAGAAAAATTGTATATAGGGGTTTTTGGCCGAACCAAAATGACTAGCGAATTGTTGGGATTTGTATAAATTATTCGTACTATATTCAATTTCATAAGTAAGCTCTTACTTCCGTAGAAAATAAAAAACAAACAAATTAACCCCCAAACCCTTATTTTTCAGGGGTTGGGGTGGCATTGAAAAAAGTAACTGCTGCAATCGAATTATAGACGAGAAAACTTCTCAAATAAATTTTTTTAAATAAATAAAAGGTTTAGTAAAGAATTGAAAAACTCACCCCTAAATCCTATATTTTAGGGATTGGGGTGTCAGATGAAAAAGAAACCCCAGGAATCAATTCAGCGACTCAAAACACCTCTGTATACCAAATTTTTTGCGATACGCTTAATTTTTCAATCTTGCCAGTTTGGGCACGAATAGTAAAAAAAGCCGTGGCAGTTAACCGGTTAAACTACCCATCCTGTCGGTGTAGAATTGAAAACAATATAGCTTATGCAAGTAGATGTCCAAAGACAAAATTGTGCCCTTTCAAAAAGTTATCCCAACGATTGTTAAATTTTCGGATTTACTATTCTACAACTTTCTGTTTAAGATTTGTAATATTCTTCACAAATGTTTAATTGCGCCATGAACAATCTGTACATAAATATCTTATTGACAGTGTTTTTCCTAATTTTTGATGTATTGATTATGATTAACCCAATCGATGCGTGGGCATCGCGCAACGCGTGTGGTGGGACCGGTTAAACTTTCGCTGGCGTCCCAGCACGCCTCCTTGGATTTTCAGGTTCTAAGTTTCGAAACCACCGCGGGTATATACTTAATGCAGTATCTTTGGGAAGTTCCTGTAAAATCATTTTGCACCATACCTGGCTCAGATGCGTCACATGGCTGGAAGCGTAGTAACTCGCTCTGGAACCGCAGGGTCTCGCATAGAGTGGCTCCAGGTCGGCAATGGTCGCGTAACTTCCGGAATTCGCGCTTCCGGGTCGTGGGTCGACCCTAACCAGGACAGAACTTCTGGCCAAGCCGCCGGTGTCTGCTGCTGAATAGCTGCAGCAGGGCAGTGTTTTCCTAAAAGGACAGACGACCTTGTAGCCACCTAATGATTATACACGGGGTTAATTATTTCTCTAATGCGCGACATGCCCTGCATCGCCGACTGTGCCGCGTGTGTAATAATCGGGAGAGACTTTGATACGGCTGCGCCACTAGCTTCAGACTGACTTATCGTTTACCCATTCCACTGGTTTCTTAGCAACTGGCATATTGCTTGCGTTAAAACGTCCAAGCTCGTAAAGGAATTTAAATCGAAATGGAACACTGGCGACGACCTTGTGATTATGACATAAATTGATTTGTTATTTTAATTAATTACTTTTTTATTGAATATTTTATATGTTAAGGGAATCGAATGTGCGAGGTTCGAATTTAGTTTGTTGGAAAATCGATTCCGTTTTTGTTCAGTAGTTGTGTAAAGTATTGACCCTTACTTATCATTTTCCTAACTTTCTCTGCAAACATGAATCACACTAACTACCCAAATGCTGCGTAAATGTAAACACTGCGTCATCCCTGCTATCCATCGTCATCTTAACTAATCCCATAGAGCACACTCTAGTTGCCACAATGATGCAGCAATATTGCAGGGTCGCTGCCGTGCAATATTGCACCGCAACATTGCCGCAACGTTGCAGCAATAATTCTATGTCCGCCCCGTGCAATGTTGCGCGGCAACGTTGCGCTGCAACCATGCAACATGGCAAGGTTGCTGCAACGTTGGCACAACGAAGTGTGCTGTATGGGATGCGTCACCTACCCAAAATCCTTCATTTCTGCCCTATCCCGTCATCCCCTCTCTTACATTCCGAAACATTTAAGACCCCATTGCAGTCCCTTATCCAGAGCATTGCTATTCCAAAAGCCACCAGCCTCAGTCACGGAGTCCAGTTCAAATCTCCAATATTCTTAATTTAGTTGAATAAATATCTTTATAAATATTATTCATAAAACCGGTAGGTCAATTATCCTTGTGTTCATTACAGTTGCTCGCGCAGACGGCAGTGAGTAACATTATAATTTATAATGCATTAAGATAAAGCATCGAAGATATGAATAGTGATATGTATCTCGGAAATAAACTAAAAATTGTTAAAAATATGATATAATCATTACAAGTTAATTAATAGTAGGTAAATCTTTACATAAATTTAATAGCTTATTCGGTTATTTAACTATATACATAACTCGCGAGAAAAATATTTCGCAATTTTTGTTTGTGTTATATTTTATTATTATTCATAATTATCAGGTGCTGAAACTTCTAAAAAAATTGCCGTTTTAATACTGACCAATATTGCAATTTTAGCAAACTATTGAAACAATCATATTGCAACACAGTTGGAGCAAGAAACAATTTTTTCAAAACCAGTAGAATGTTCGAAGGAGTAAGGTAAACGCGCCAATAAATGAACACTTAAGGCTAATGAATGAACACTTTTATAAAATATTGCAGCGCGATTGATTCCACGTGCTGCAAAAATTGTTTGGATATGAAGCAAGAAATTAAAAGAAGTCTCTAATTAATTAGTTGCTTATTTTAATAACTTATTTTACTCATTTTAATATAAAATGTCCATTTACTGGTACATCTACTCTATTACGTTCTTGTATGGAACCAACGCTACCATAGTTCATAAAGAAGCCAGTCTCTACTGAATTTCTATCTCCTAAGAGAAAAAACAACAAACAAAATATTTAAAGTTTCATTTTTTTCCAAATCTGTACTAAATCATTCAAATTTGTGGAACACATTCGCTAATATTATTTCTCTGATTCTATAACACCCTAACACCTAGAATTATACAATATTTTCAAATACCCAACTGATCTGCTCAAACTGATTGCAGAAACAAATTCTCGAACCACCTAATTGCATCAGCAAGCTACAAACACTTCCACGCCTGGCTATAATCCACGTTGATGACGCGAATCCAGCTCCAGGCAAAACGACGCGACTTTCGCATTTTGGAAAATCTCTTTCCTTTCTTGAACTCGGCTCCCGACATGCCACAATGTTTCAGCATCCGCCACGGTACCCTGCGTTTGATCGATTCTGTCGAAGGTCCTCGTAGCGTGTGAAATTACCGCTTAGCCCGCGGGGAAAGATTTTCAAAGAGGGTCTCTTTCCCCTTCGCCGCGCGATATTAGAGTAGAGGAGGCCTCCAAAGCGGGGGAAGTGAATGGGATGGGGACGTCGTCGTCGAGAAACTGTGGCAGAGATGTGAAGAGGGAACTAAAATACTGCGATAGGATCCGTCCGCGAATAGCAGTTTCGATATTTTACTGGATTTATTGGCCGTTTCGGGCATGTAAATTTGCCTGCACAATTCGCCAAAAAGAGACATGTATCGCGCCAGCCATTTCGAATAGGTATTCCATGCTCGGTTTTTTGCCAACATCCACATCGAGTACGAGGACATCGAAAAAGTATTGCACGGTGCGAGGTTTGTATTTGTCGTTCCCTATTTGCTCTATGTGACGCACTCGCGGCTAAAAATTACTGACAGGACAAGTTCGGTTATCCGAACTTTCCGATTTTTTTGAAACTGTGCAGGTTTGTAAAGGACCGCGATAGAAGTAGCAGGTATTCTTTCGTTTGTGCCCATTTTCGGTTCTTCAGGGTGAAAACAACCCTTAATGTATGATATTCTACTTTCCTGTGTATCTTCGAAACTATAGTAGATATAAACAAATTATTAGAATGAATACTTAACAGCGTTTTATGACCTACAAAACTGTGTAATCAAATTGTTTAAAATTTGTAATTTAAACAGTAAAATGCCCCTCGCCACAAAACCTAAACAATTCGATTATATAGTTTCATACAGCATAAAAAGTATTAAACTTTCGTTATGCAAATTTTGTTTATATCTACTGTCGTTATCAAGAGATGCTGGAAAATAGGAAAACACTCATCAACCTTTAGGGGTTTTTCACCCTGAAGAACCGAAAATTGGTAGAAACGAAAAATTGCCTGATAGTTCTAATGAGGTCCTCTACAAACCTGCACAGTTTCAAAAAAATCGGAATGTTCGGGTAACCGAACTTCCCATGTGAGCGAATATGCAGTGGGTGATGATATTTGTATTTACAGTGGCTGTGAGGAGACAAATTTGGAGTTTGAGGGACAATTTGAACCTTCTTTGCTTAAGGATTCGACTATTTCTTTATAAGTTCTTGTTAAAGTCTCGTGTAAGCCGGTATTTGTAAGTATTTTCTATTTTAAAAGAGAGTAAGAAAAATAATTTTATATTTGTATACTAAGCTTGACAGACTGCGAATTTTAAGAAATCATAATGTGTGGGTAAATAATTTGTCAAGAAATAAGCTTTGTACTAAATTTACAACAAAAAGGTACAGGTATTATTGAGTTACCAATTGAAATATTTATATTAAATTGCACTAGAGGTATAGAAAGAATATTCTATATTCAATTAATCTTACACAATGAAGAAAACGCAACTTCATTATTTAAATCTATTTAAATTTAATGTTAGCCACAATTTCTTCACTTATAGGTGGTACGACACTTGAAGTGAGCCAGAAGTTAGAAAAAGATATAGTAGTAATAATAAATATATAAAAGAAAATTGTTATGTTAAACGATTTTATTAAAAATGTAGTAAAAACTAAATTAAAATGCACTAAAAACTAAAAAATACTTATTTTCTTTTACTACAATTTTGATGGTGTTAATATCACTTTAAATAAAATCGTGGGGCACCACGTGCAACCAGAAGTTAAAGTATTAAAGTGATTCATATCGTGTTATGAAATATAATGCCCCACGATTTTATTATAAATGACATTAGCACCATCAAAATTGTATAAGAAAATAATTATTTTTTAGTTTCTGGTGCATTTTAATTTAGTGTTTACTGCATTTTTAATAAAATTGTTTAACATAAATTTTTTTTATACATGTTTTATATTGTAGTTTTTAATGTTTGTGGATTTACATTTCACAGCCCAAACTTCTTTACAAATATCTTTTATTGCTCTATACAGTTTAACAGGTTGCTGGAGTGCTATAGTCACTAAAAAATAATTCTTTTCTTGTACTACAATTTCGATGGTGATATATTATGAACGCCTGCAAAGTTTAAGTTTAACTGTTCGTACACACGTAACAGATCAATTCTCAATAAATTGTGTATTTTCGGTAACCGTGATGCCACTAGCGTCCCGGCTTTTTGTCGTTTTCGTAAAGAACGCGAGTGGCTCATTTCATTTCAAGTAGGGCTGGGACTATTCGAATAATTTAATATTCCAATATTTTACAAGTATTCGAATAAACTTCGAATATTTGAATATTCGAATGTTATTAATCGAATACTATTCGAACACAGCAGTATGTATTGACCGGCTGAAGTATTCGAATATTCGAATACCGAAAAATTCGACAAATAGTCCCAGCCCTAATTTCAAGTCCTTTGATTTGTGGTTATGGGTTATATAGCCTTTTGTTCCACGATAGGAATGGCAGCAATCGTTTTTCTTCCATTTTGTGATATAAACTACCACCAAAAAAAATTTCAGCTTTAAACATTTTAGTCAATGGATTTCATTTTTTTAACATGTTTATAGGAGTGGCAGTCTGGCAGTAGCATGCTGTTCCGCAACTAAGGTGGCAGCAGATCATTTTTCGGTGTTTCATGGGGTCTATTATTAGTACAAAAATTTTCAAATTTAAACATGTAAGGATTTTGCACATATTTTCTTACATAATTAACACCCTGCTGTTAAGCGTTGTTCCGCTGGTGCGCTGGCAGGAGGTCGTTTTGTGCATATGTAGCACAAATATAGAAGAACAAAAGATAAACTAACTTTAAACGAATTGGCAAAAAAAATGTGTCGCTGGCTCCCGGACTACACAGACAGAGTCCGCCGCGGGCTCTTTGAATTATTGATTCTTACAATTCTGTAGCTTCCCATTCAAATTCTCTGCTCCACTTTAATATTTAAATTCTCGTAGATAAATATTCTATAAGATGTAATATTCTTTATAAAAGTTTGTGATACCAACAAGAAGGGCTCGAAACAGCAAACTGTAGAGAAAATTGTTATTTATACCACGTACTGGACAGGTTTGAAATACTTTTTGAACTCCGTTCACGAATAGAGCATTGGGTCGCACAAGAGTACCATGTTCTTGTTGAACCCCAAAGTCGTTCTTTGTGCGCTGAGATGGGCGTGCTAACAGGGACGAGGGCGCAAGGGTGTACGAGGTGTTTACTCGAGCGAACGGATGTAAAATCTGCAGTTTCGCCCGCGGGGGGTCCGCGCAAGGGGCAGAGAAGGATTCAGAAGCCTCGTTTTCCCGCGCGTTATCAGGCTGGCGAGTCTCAAAAGAGCTAATATATCCCTCGAGAGACAATTGGTCCATACCGACACATCCCCAACGCAAAAATGGCAGAGGAGGGTGGAGCGGCGTCAGAAGAAGAAAGGGAATATACTCTCGCCCCCTCCTCTTCCGATAAAAATTCCTTCTCGTAAAAGATATTCCTTTTAGGGGAATGCTTCTGCATATATTTGGACGTATTAAAATTTCAGATTATTTACTACAGTTGCTGCTGCAATTTGACCAGTGATTTTATTTATATTGTGCGACGTAGATGACGTTACGTGCTTGTATAAACTAAATCTTCTCGAGCATGATTTATTTATATGAACGATATTTATTATTCACGAGCGTGATACTGTTGAATCTAAATGATTTTGAAACTATTGCGTATAAAGGGAGTTCTTCCCATAGATGCTTTCCTCGATTTTTTATTGCATTACTGTTTCGTGTATTCTATGGTTTATTGTTAGTATTGTGGATGTACATCGCACATTAGGGTGGGCCGAACATTTTTTTTTAAAACGGGTCAATACTTGACCGGACCCAAACGAAGTCAAAGTTTTTAATTTTTTACCAAGTTTCGCGACTTCTGTATATTTTCAGAAAATTTGTATATTTCACAGTTGAGCATCAGAAAATATTCGGGTGGGTTCATAGAATAATTTGGCGGAACAAGCAACCGAACTACTATTATTGCTTGAACTCACAAAATGTCCGAAGTTGAAAATTTATATGTTTTTTCAAAACCGAATTTCTCGAAAAGAGAGGGCGATGGCGACAAACGGTTTGCGGATTCGTTTTCAGAGCACAAAAATCTATAAGAGGTGACTATTGAGTGTCACAGATCAAACAGGCTGTTACATCGGCTCTTGAATCAATGAAATATGTTCCTCTTTCACTGCAACCGCCTTAGGTCTCAAAATAGAAACACATAGATACCCCGCTTCGCGACAATATATAAAACACTATTTCACGCGTTTATGTGCTTAAATAATATTTTCTGATGCTCAACTGTCAAATATGCAAATTTTATGAAAGTATACAGAAGTCGCGAAAATACTTGGTCAAAAATTAAAAACTTTGACCCCATTTGGGTCCGGTCAAATATTGACCGATTTAAAAAAAATTGTTTGCTTCCATTTGTGTTCCCCAGACGCAAGTTTACCGCACTAGGCTGTTTTGAGTTTAGAAAATTTGATTTTTTCGGCCCACCCTATTGTACATAATTACTGGATGTTCAGCAACCCAGACATATTGTCAAGAATACCTCAAAACTCGCACAGACTGTTACAATGTACCTACATTTTGTTTATTTCCAATAAACCGTTGGCACTTGGGATTTCTTGATTTCACACATTTCGCTTGGGGTATAAGTAGTACGTAATACGTATACTATACATAAGGGACAGTGGGGTAAACACGAACGCAAGGTAATCGCGAATGCGATGGTTACGGCGCACAGTGGGGCAAACGCGGAAAAAATCCAAAATTTAAAGTTCGTATCTGGAAAAAATTATTATTGTATTTTATCCGTAAATAGTCAAAGAATAAAAACCTCTTCCCTTTTTCCAAAAGCAAAATTTTATAAAGCTAAAATTATCAAAATTTTCCTTTGTAGCTATAATCTATTTTTTCTTTAAGTATTATTTAAAGCTTGTTACAGCCTATCTAGTTGGTCAATGTTTTACAACCCGCACTTTTATACTACCAAAGTATCGTTTTGTAACAGTAGCCGCCGCATAAAGGTCATTAAATGACCAAAACCGTAAATAACTGAATAATTAACGCGTTATCTCGCTTTAAGTTGCCGTTAATGGATTTAGTACCGGGAAGTATCAGAGAATATTTACCTATAAATTCATTTGCCTTTTCTTGCCTATTGGGTAGTTATTGGAATTATGTGGAATGCCGATGAGCGCTGGTCGAGGCGTGGCGTGTGACGCGTCATAGTCCAGTGAAACTAGGACCTGTCTTCGGAATAAATCCCACCAAGCTAAATTTTGGTATGAACCTTTATTTGGTCGTTTTAAACAATATGTCAAAAGTCGCCATCGATCCGACTGCCGCTAAAAATTTTACAGGGGGTTGAAAAAAACAACTGTTTTTCATGAATATCTCGTTATCTAGTAGTATTGCGACAAAAATAGTTATTATACAATTTATAGCGTAGGAAATTTTCTACCAAAAAGGTCCTATGAGTTTTTTTCGTAGGAGTAACCATTTCCATGTATGTCGGGTTTCCAAGTTTCAACCCCCATACATTTGACAAGGGAAGATCCCGAACACTGAAATTCACAGGATCTTAGAATCATCTGACCCATATATTTCCAATTTGCGACCCGAACCAAAAAAAACACTTACCACTAAGTGCGGAAGCTTTGGAATTATTAATTTAATTAGTTAAAGTATTGTTGTAGAGCATTTTTAATATTTAAAGATAATTATTTTTTGTTATATATATTTTTCTAGAATTTTTTATTAGAACCCGTACAACACTCGTTTTCCTTTTTTTTTACTTTTTTAAAACTTTTTTAACTTCGGTATTTGTTGTGAAAAAAGTATTCTTTTTTCATTCTTTTTCGATTCATTTCTGATTCATTTTAAAGAACAAAGAAAAAAAAAATGGTACTCAAAAATATTAAGAAACACCGAAGTTATGAGATTTTTTCCGCGAATCCTATGTTACGTGCCCCACTGTGCGGCGTTTTAATAAATAAAAACAATGTTTCCTCTCCACTAGCGAATAGTTTAGTTGGTATCCTACGTCGGGCAGAAAGTAATAAATACAGAACGCTCATGCTATTCAATATAAACACAATTTATTATTTTCATCATGTTTCAAGTAATATTTTGTCCATTTTCAATTCCATGTAATTACTGTTGAATTAATAATACATTGTTTTTTTTAAGCTGAAATAAAGCACTTTTTTACCAACATTTTGTGACCAAGGCGTTGCTTGAATCATGATTCTAACCTCTGAAATAAATTCTTTTTTATTTTTTGATGTCGTGGGGTATTGACGAACAAATCGGATGGGGTAATCTTCGAGATTAGCAACGTTAACCGATTTTGATGAAATTTTCACCATATATAAAATTCACTTAAATCTACAAAAGGAATTTTTGAATTTTCATTACAGGCTCAGAAAAAAATGTAAAACCGACCTTTACTATTTTTTTCGATATTCCGACCAATTGCAATTTTTTTTCTAACGCACGAGAAAAGGAATTTGAAAAACACATTAGGTATAGGTTGTAGCAACATTTTTTATGAATTGACCATTGAAGTTGCGCTTTCTGTGCGACCTCTGCGATATTTAGCACTCTGTTCGTGATTACTCCACGGCAGTCGAGTAATCACTAACACCAAGGGTTTTGCTTTTTCACTATAAAGTTGATTTTTATTATAATTTCTCAAAAATTCGTGACAGTACTTTATAGATGAATAGTTTAAGTATGTTTGTAAATAATAAACAAATTCATTTCTCACATAGTTTTCGTTTTGTTTTTTTTTTGCTTAGGTGTTCGAAATTAGGGATTGCAAATTTACCGACTTTTTCAATTACCGGTAATTCGGTAAAATTTTCAATCAAAACCGGTTCACCGGTAATTTACGGGTATTTTTTTAAGGTATTGAAAATATAAGAGTAAACATTACAAAAAACTTTTTTTAACTCTAATCGAACATTATAAAAAATATATGCAAATGAAACTATTCTGAACATAAAATATAAAATGATATAACACAAAATAGATATATTTGTAATTTGTATAACTAATAGCAATACTTATTAATATGGATCTTCACCACGGAAACAATGAAAAGAATCTTAACTTACATACATAATTAAATATTTTTTATTTAACAATTCTTTTTAACAAATAAGCGTGAAAAACATAATTTGTCTAAACTTTGGTCTTCTGATAGCGACCAAATTTTTTTACAAAATTATCCAGCCACGGATAAAGCGCTCTCACATTCTACACTTGTTGGTCGGGCAGTCATTAAGAAATCACATGCCATTTGTATATACTATCTCCTTACTTTTTCTACTTTAAAATACGTCCATTTTTTTTATGACTTGATTCAGATTTTTAGTTTTCTTTTGGATCAGAGTTCGTTCTTCGTGAGATACTCCGATTTTCATCTTTATTAGTAATTGAAGTTTTTTTTTCAATTATAACGTAGTAGATGTCGATAGAATTAATGAACGCATATATGCGCTATATTGCTGTACGTAATTTATCGAATTACTAGTAAAAATTTGGCGAATTACCGGTAAAAATTTGAGAGTATGTCTCGCAATTTACCGGGAAACCGGTGAACCGATTTACCGGTATTGCAATTCCTATTCGAAGTTACCCCACTCTTCCTTACATACATATGTAGGCCAAGTAGCGTGACTGTTCGTAGCAGAAAAGACAAAAGTGTTTTCGCATTATAACTAGAGGCTCGGTAATATTCGTCGTCAAAGGAGAGCTCGAACTATTTCCCTCTTAAGAAAAATTCGCGATGAGAGAACTTCAAAAGATTTAATAACACCCGCCAAGAGACAATTGGTCTACTTTGAGGGAAACGGGAATGACGGTGTGCAAAGGGAATGAAGATGAAAGGCTGGGTGCAGTTCCTTGTTCCCGATTTCATTTTTATAATTTTATCCTAGCGGAATGAATTTCGCTGATATCGCGTAATCGCGTAAGAGACCATTTAAAATAGTTAATACCAGAAATAACTGCCGTCCCATTGGTTCTGAAATTATACTACATAAGTGGAGAGAGCCTCCATCCTACTCGTCGTTAGTAGATTTTACGTTCACTCGAGCTTTAATACCTACGAGTATTGCAAATAGCGTTTCTTAATTTACGGTTAGACTTAATAAGACTTTTAATCGAATAACGTAGCACGTATAACATCTCGTGGGATATTTACCATAATAAAACTTAATTCGTACCGAAAGTATGAATTTCAACAGATTTTGAGATGGTGTAAATAGTTCGACTTATTTATTGACGTCCACAGCAATCATCATGGAAACGTATAAGTAGGCAAGCTCGGTAGATATGAAATAAAAATTAAGAGTAAACGGGTTTGAAGTGGATCTCATTCCGCGGAGGGAATTTAAATTATACCCTTTCTACGTAAATCGCGCGGAAAATCGCACGCCGGAAGTCTCGGAAGGACTAATATATTCAAAAGAACTATGACAAGTCTGCATAAAGAGGAGAAAAGCCTGAACGAAGGGGAGAAGGATGGGTAAGAGAAGTAAAAGTTCCCTTCTACTTGGAACTTTGTCTTGAGTCTTCTTTTATTGGAATTTCTTTGGATAAGATCCTGGCGGTGTATTTAATAATGTATGCGTCAGGAAATGGATTATAAAACCTCGATGAGGAAGATGTCCTTGTAGGTGCACGGGTCACCTTTTCTGCCACATACAAAAGAAGTATAACGGAATTTACAGAAAGGCGAAGTAATTTATTACACAGATGTGGAAAACTGATTTGCACTGTTTTCTTCGTGAATTGCTATAGGCACACTTTACATTTCTACTGTCCCGATTAAATTGACAATCTCAATAATTCGTTATAAAATTACAATCGAAGTTGTATTTCGAATGTTGAAGATTCCAAATCACCCAGAGGTTTTGTTACTTTTTTTATCGAATATTAAGTATTCCTATATGAATTAAGAATTATTATAAGTGACCATTGAATAAGGAAATGTAATATAATTTTTTGTTGTGACTGAAGCACAGCATAAGTGATTCAAGCAATTAAGATGTACGTGTTACGATTTTTTAATATTTTTAAGAAATTTTTTTAAATACTCGATTTGTGTAAGTTGTAATTTAATTTTCGTTGTACAAAGGGGCAGCGTAACGAGAATTAGAATACAAGAATGAAAATATTGTCTAACTAGCAAAATATGATTTGAATTTATATTCAATAATAATAAATATGATTTTGAATTTTATAGATATAGAATATGGTTTTTCGGTGAAGGGAAGGGAGTTTTTTAAAAAAGATTGCTTAGCGAGCACCTAGGGGCCAAGAGGAACCTACCTACCAAATTTCATGGTCATTGGATCAGTGGTTTCAGAGAAATCGTGATTATTAGTGGTATTTGATTTGAATTTTATATTGTAGAGTCTAAAGGAGCAGAAAGTTCTCTGAGGACAAGATTTACAGCATTGCGGAAACATATTCCTTCACTCTGCTTTTTATTACTTTCCTTCGGCAATTATCCAAATCGTTAAAAACGTATTGTAAAGTCGGGTATTTTACTTTTTTCCAAAACAATGTTCCTTTAACCCTCTTTTTCCCTTCCTAAAGAAACTCGGATTGAAACTAAGAACACGGCTACTACAAAACCATTACACTCCGCCAAATGTAAACAAATTCTATGCGCGACAATAGTACCCCCTACATCAGTATCCCTCAAACTTTCTTCGGCTTCGATGTATCAAATTATTCCAACCGCCCCCTGCCATATACAGAGTGTTTCATGTTAATATTTGCACGCAGTTATCTCCTGACATTTGGGATCGCATCGCCGCAACGCAATATTGTCTGTCACGACAGTTACAACTATTCCAAGCATTTTAAACTTGCAGTCCATCGAATATTATTGATATAATTAATATAAAAAATTCTATTGATACCTATAACAAAATCTGCGTGTGCGTTTACAGTTTTACACACTTAATGAACTTATTAAAACTGATTAATTTAAACGCCCCCAAGGGGTGGGGCAGTAGCGTCCACTTTGAGAAACACTGCTCTGCATCCTTCCTCTTAACGGGGTAGTGGACTATTTCAGCTTCAGAAAATCGATTTTTTTAATGATTCTGGAAGTCTTGTCCTTTAGGAACATTTTAAACGAAATTTCATGAAGAAATTCAAATAATTGTAAAAGTTGTAGCAGCGAACGTAAGTGAGTGCACCGTCGAGTTTAGCCCGCGTTCACACGGCGATACATGTATGCGATACTTGTTTGCTGGATGCCAATTTTCATTTTCGAGTATCGTCGTGTGAACAGTTCCATAAGGATCAATGTAACATTGGTATCCATCCTACATGTACGGGTAAGCAGGCCAGTGGATGGACAGTTTAGCTGATTCCGAAGTTTACATCAAGGTGTTTCTAGAAATATCTGTTGTATTAAAAAAAAATTAAGAACTTTGCACGTAAAAATGTACAAATTTAAAGAAAAAATAACTGCAAGTAAAAAAATTAATGTATTTAAGGATAAAATGATGAAAATTCTACTCATAGCCCGAATCACTAGTAGATGGACGATAGGGCTAGCAGATGGACAGTACAGAACCAATAGATGGACGGGTGTCTGGCTATACGAGTGAAAGGCTTATTAGCTATAGTAGGTACCTAGATTAAGTTATTTTTGGTTAAAATATAGTTTATTTCATCAAAACTAAAAACGTATGGAGTCTTCATTGCCAGAAAACGGTGCAACAGGTTGTGGGCCCAGGCTGCAAATAAAGTGAGGTTATGTCTAGCCTATAGTGGCCAGACGTCCCGGATCGTGTGGGACTGTCCCGGATTTGAAATGTTTGTACCGCATTGAAAACTGTCTCGGAAAGTGTCGCGGATTGGATATGTAACCTTTTTAACATTTTCATAGTGGCACAAAGGTGGCTTAGTGGCTTCAAAAGGTTTAATTCCATTCTGTCCATCTACTGCGTTTAGGTTAGAAAATCCATATCAGTACATGGACAGTCATATTTATAAGTTCTATCGTTTTATTTTTCTTTGTTCACGCGTTTATTTTTAAATTGTTAAATTAGAATGCATTCATCTATTACATACCTCTTTACAATTCATCCAAATACGTATTTTATTAACTTTAAGGCACGCGATGCTGAGCAATAGCTAATAACAAAAGAGTGACTCGCGCATGGTGGAGTAAAATCGTACATACAAATACATTTTTCGCATACAAACATTTTTTTTCGATAAAATTATGTTAATGTTTTATAAAACAACAAACGTATTTTCTATAAAATAAAAAAAACAATAATATAGATTAAAACTTTAGTTCTTTCAATATTAACGATTAACCAACGATTCGTTCATCTACTGGGCCTCGTCCATCTACTGGCTTGCTTACCCCGGGGCTGGGCAACCCGCGGCCCATGGGCCGCATGCGGCCCGTTCCCCGACTTGCCTACTCTGCTGGGCCGTAGGAGAACGACCCCCACCATACTCTTTTAACTCCTACAGTATATGTAGGTTATGAAATAGTGGCCAATAACTGCCAAACGATCGGCCAATCATTGCCTTCGCCTGGCCAATAACTATGTTTTTTCGTAGGTAACGTATTTTCAATAAAATTTTGTGGATGCTTCTACTCTTTATTTTAAACAAATTCTATTTCTAGACTATTAGAATCGTTTACAGCTATTAACACTAATTGTGTTCTTAAAGCTATCAAAACAAGACTTATAATTCAACGCTTATGTGAACCTCTGACTTAAGTGGCCAACAACTACACTGTTTACCCCTACTAACTTCGACAATTGAATACATTCCGACGATTTTTTCGTAACTACTCGCAAACGCGCCCACAATAAATTATGAAAAGCAAGACTATAACGATTATTTGGTATCAAAGTGATTTAACGTCAAAGAAACTAACGATTCTACGTATCCAATAGTCCACTACCCCCTTAACTCGTCATTCCACTCCATCCTTCCACCAGATCTTCATAATTTCTGACCGAACAGAACGTACAACGAAAGATCACCAGAGATCTACTAATTTCACGACCCCTCCACCCATCGCTAGGAATAAGAGAGATTTCAAGACCCGCGAAGGAGCAAGTGGTTAGCGGGCGCTGCGCGGGGGAAGGAGCCGAGGCGGATGCAAGGGGGACAGGGCGAAGAAGAGAAGAGTGGTTTCCCTTCCTCCGAATCTCCTTCTTACATCCTCTGTCAGGAAAGTCCTCTTGAACGAGGGCGTGTAGCCGTGCAATAAAATGTCGGCTGCCGTGGCAAGCGACCGACGGATCACTGGGGCTTATTGAAAGGATATTTCATGCGGACGAGTTCCTATCCAGCTTATCCGACGAATTTCCCGCGGGGGTGTAGGAAATCTTCCCCTCGCCCCGTGCTCCTTCTGTCGCTTCCCTCTGGTGAACCAGGTCCGGCCCGCCTCTGGGTACCCGCAACCCAGCGGGAAATTCACGACGGCCGTGCAACACACGCCGACGACTTTTCACTCTGACGACTGTTCGCGGGAAATGAGAATGCGCCCGACGATACGTGAAAAGCCGCCCAGCCGTACGAATCTTATGAGCATCAGCGACCGACCAATCCGCGCGCGGCCGAGCGTGGTGCGCTCGCGCAGCCTCGCTGATTGTGAGTCGTTTCCCACCAATTCTGATTTATTCGCCAGCGATCCTGCTCACGGCAGAATGAAATTATGGGTTTAATAAGCGGAATACTCGATCGATGCTTAATCGCGGGCTGCTTTCTCCCGCGGGAGAGGCTTGTTACCATGGAGTCGCGTTGCTTTGGTTCCGTTGGTTCGTACCAGAGCCGGGGTTGGATAACTTGTAAATATATTTTTCTCGCTGCTTACGTTGGTGGCAGTCGTATTGATTACTTGGATGCGATATATTGAAGTGCCGTTGAATCAGATTAAATGGTGCTGTTAACGTATACACTAGGGTGGCTCTTATTTACTCTTGGTAAACAAAATTTTCAAGATTTTCTTCGGGGCACCCTCCAGAATAGTTCCAAATAATTAAAAAAAAATCCGTGTCAAGTTTGAGCTCGATTGGATAACGGGAAAGGGTGCCCCTGCGCCCTTAAACATATAAATTATTATTTAACAGCTCGCGAAGTCTATTTTATATAATATCCTCCAAATTATTGATTAAATAAAAAAATATGTCAAACAAAAGTTGTAGATCCGTACAAGGAGCATCTTTTATGCTGTGTTACTTTTTCTCGTGCGACAAACGGTTTTCGAAAAAAGTCCAAGAAACTAAAAAAAAACTCTTTTTCTCTCAAATTTGGAAAGTTTAAATGCTTCTAGAACACTTTTTATTTGTGAAGGCGAACAAAAAAATGGAATTTTTATTTTCGAGGGCTATTTTTTAAACATTGAAGGAGGAGGCATATACCGAAATATGCGAAAAAGATAAAAAAATTCTTATTTTCGGTGTTTGATATGTAATGAATGTTTCCAGAAAATATCGAAAATATAGAGTCTATATATCTTCGATATTTTCTAGAAACATTCATGACATATCAAACACTGAAAATAAGAAAAATTTTTTTTTAAATTATTTGGAACTATTCTGGAGGGTACCCCAAAGAAAATTCAAAAGTCGAAAATAAGAGCCACCCTAATGCACACTACCGATCATAAATATTAGATCATTTATTGTGGGTACCTACGTTTTATAAAAGAGATGAGATACCGTGTTTCCACATGGAAGTGGCCCAACTTTGGATATTTCTTAGCTCATAGCAATCGTTTCATTTTGTTATCATAAAAGTGGTTTTCGGACTGCAATTCGATTATTATTATTATTCGATTATTACTGTCAGTGTATTCCTCCTCTTTCTGACAAGGAGAGTATTTTAAGTGTCCGCCTCCGATCATTTTGATTTTTGGATATGTTATAGAGGACCGAAAAATAAGAAATACGTGTTTTTTAATTTTTCCCCGTTTTCATATTTGGGGGGTGAAAACTGCGTTCAAAGGTAGGGTTGAAAAATCATTTTTGTGGAATATCTCGAGAACTATTAGATATAGGGGAATAGTGTCAATGGACGAATTTTGTGTCTTTGAATGCGAAATATGACTGACTCACCAGATTTTCAAAAAGTAAAAAAAAAATGGACTTTTTGCGAAACTAACTTTGAACGCAGTTTTCACCCCCCCAAATATGAAAACGGGGAAAAATAAAAAAACACGTACTTCTTATTTTTCGGTCCTCTATAACATATCCAAAAATCAAAATGATCGGAGGCGGACACCTAAAATACTCTCCTTGTGAGATATAACTGTTGATTTTAGTGACTCAAACGTTTTCTCGGCAACAAAACAATTTACAACGTTATATCCAATCATAAATTGTAACATTACCAGTGCCATTGGCGCACACTACTTAGGGCTAGTAAAGCCAACATTTCTTTTAGATATTATAAGATAAGAATTAAAAATGCTAGAGTACCTATAATTGAGGACTCTGCAGCAAGAGGGATACAGCTCCATTTTTAACCATTTTTAAGTTATGACGTTCATATAGGTACATACAAAAATTCTACCTCGTTTGGTGCGTGTTTAATACAAACCGATAACTAATGAGCGATTTATTGCAAATAAATAAAAACAGAAATATTAATATTAATATTAATAAAAATATTAATGAAAAAATAGAAATAAGAACTTATCAACTCAATAACTACTACGTATTCTGTGAAAATAGGTATATATTTTTCAATTAGTGTTCTCTCAAAGCAACAATTTTATAAACAATTTTTTTTTAATTTACTGGAAGTTGGTAAAGATTTAGATTTGAATATTGTGTAAAAATAGACACACTCTGTGCAGAAAAATAACTTAACAGAGTCGTTCGTTACCCTTCGAGCTTCATGAGCGACAAAAGACTAATTCGTCGAGGATCCACTGCCGCCCAGTTTCGTGTACTATTGGGCGGCATAATCGACGGAATTAATTAAAGTCAAATTGCAAGCAACACCTCCGCAATCAATTGCAATGCTGCGGCTAAAGCTCCACGCCGCCACAATATTCGTGCACGTATATGTCGAAATGGCTGAACCGTTCAAAATCAGATTACACAAAGCTAGATTCTGGACAAGCTTTCCTCTTACATTACGCGTGTTCAACACGTCACGCTGAAATGGTACTTCGGGCGCGTGTAAATTGTAGTTCGTGCATTTGTCAGTCCTTATGCTGTATAGGATATTTGACACGTTGACAATCTAAGGGTTGCACTGACAAATACAGGGTGAGTCACATAACTTGCCCACCCCGAATAACTTCTAAAGCACGTGTTCTACAAAAAAGTCTTTTATGCGGAAATTGCACGGCATCGAAGGGTACATAAATATGATGCTGAAGTGTTTTTTTTATAAATAACGCATTTGTTTACGAGATATCAAGGTGACTTTGAATTTTTTTAATGGAATGCGTACATTTTTGTATCAATTGGCAACAAGAAAGTATTAAGCTTTATTTTCCCTCAACCTAATAGTTAGCGAGATATTAACAGAAACGTTGTTCATGATCTCACTACATACTTAACTTAG
The DNA here is from genome assembly GCA_910592295.1 of Andrena haemorrhoa. Taxonomy (NCBI): domain Eukaryota; kingdom Metazoa; phylum Arthropoda; class Insecta; order Hymenoptera; family Andrenidae; genus Andrena; species Andrena haemorrhoa. Next base: position 27,479,867 of record OU342940.1, on the reverse strand, counting down.
TTACAGTAGGTGCTCAAAGTGACGCCCGTTGACTTCAATACACCTGTTATAATAATTAGGTTTAATGCAAATAAGGCTTAATACTTTTTTTTATAGAAAGTTCACTGCTCTTTTAACCCCTCAGCGTGGTATGACGAGCAGGACTCATGATAGGAAAACTCGTCAAGGGACGTGAAGAGGAGGCGTAGCGAGTAAGGCTTGGGACCAAGGCCTATGGACGTATGGACACCCGAATTAGAGGCGTGCTGTGTTCTTCTCATACATATACATTCCGTAGGCCTTAGGAAGGAGATATTGCCGTGAAGAGGGCCTCTTCAAGAGAGTGTGGCCGTTTGGGAGGGATGCAAGTCCGATCGGTTAGATTAGGAGGTGTGATAATACTTCTTCAGGTCTGCTATGCAGTAACGCCTTAACAGCAGGGGTTAAGGTTTCTGTTAATAAACTTGGTTTACTAATATGAAAATATATATTTCTCATGAATGCGTATTTATTAATTGATATAAATTTCTTTTACTAACTATTAACTGTATATATAACGTTCCACGCGGGTAACCTTTTACAAACTAAGACTTTCAACTAAAAGATAGCAGACAGACCTACTAAATAAACAGGGCCCGAGCAGTAAAAGAAATTGGGCCCAGGGGGGTCTGGTCAGCCCCCACGCAGTCACCTCTCAAGAGGGGTGATCTTCGGTGACTTCGGTGTTTCTTAATATTTTTGAGTACCTTTTTTTTTATATTTTTTTGTTCTTTAAAAAGAATCAGAAAATAATCGAAAAAGAATTAAAAAAGAATACTTTTTTCATAACAAATACCGAAGTTAAAAAAAGTTTTAAAAAAGTAAAAAAAAAGGAAAACGAGTGCTGTACGGGTTCTAATCAAAAATTCTAGAAAAATATATATAACAAAAAATAATTATCTTTAAATATTAAAAATGCTCTACAACAATACTTTAACTAATTAAATTAATAATTCCAAAGCTTCCGCACTTAGTGGTAAGTGTTTTTTTTTGGTTCGGGTCGCAAATTGGAAATATATGGGTCAGATGATTCTAAGATCCTGTGAATTTCAGTGTTCGGGATCTTCCCTTGTCAAATGTATGGAGGTTGAAACTTGGTAACCCGACATACATGGAAATGGTTACTCCTACGAAAAAAACTCATAGGACCTTTTTGGTAGAAAATTTCCTACGCTATAAATTGTATAATAACTATTTTTGTCGCAATACTACTAGATAACGAGATATTCGTGAAAAACAGTTGTTTTTTTCAACCCCCTGTAAAATTTTTAGCGGCAGTCGGATCGATGGCGACTTTTGACATATTGTTTAAAACGACCAAATAAAGGTTCATACCAAAATTTAGCTTGGTGGGATTTACTCCGAAGACAGATCCTAATTTCACTGGACTATGACGCGTCACGCGCCATGCTCGACCAGCGCTCATCGGCATCCCACATAAATTCCAATAACTACCCAATAGGCAAGAAAAGGCAAATGAATTTATAGGTATATATTATCTGATACTCCCCGGTACTAAATCCATTAACGGCAACTTAAAGCGAGATAACGCGTTAGTTATTCAGTTTTTTACGGTTTTGGTCATTTAATGACCTTTATGCGGCGGCTACTGTTACAAAACGATACTTTTATAGTATAAAAGTGCGGGTTGTAAAACATTGACCAACTATATACGCTATAACAAGCTTTAAATAATACTTAAAGAAAAAATAGATTATAGCTACAAAGGAAAATTTTGATAATTTTAGCTTTATAAAATTTTGCTTTTGGAAAAGGGGAAGAGGTTTTTATTCTTTGACTATTTACGGATAAAATACAATAATAATTTTTTCCAGATACGAGCTTTAAATTTGGAATTTTTTCCGCGTTTGTCCCACAGTGCGGCGCCGAACCAAAAGTTAGCTTCACAGGGAGGGTACCAGATTAGGGGGTCAATGAGGGCAACGGCTCCAGAATAGCTGGTTCCTGGGTTAAATGAACAATCAGATCAATAGCAGTAATAGGGAACTAAACAAAGGTAACGGCCCATGATCCGTGCAACCGCTCGAGAGGACGTGTGTCTCGGACGACCCCTTCCGCGAATTAGATATCGGCACGTCCTCCATGGCAAGCGAACCCGCGAGTAAGACCTCTCCGTTGGCATGCGGCAAACACGTAGTCCGGGCCTTAAAAAAGCCGACGTGACGTCAGAAAGCGGGGAAATTTCCCCATCGGGTTATGGAGGTGCCTTCGGGTAAAGCCAGTCCGTGAGGACATGTCCTTCCCTTTGTGGCCTCTGCGTATCACGCCACCCCGATGGACTTTTAAACTAAACTAAACTAAACTAACCTTTTACAACGCACTACTTCACTGTTTCTACGCTAATGAACGAGTTACGGATATTCAGGAATACACACTCATCTTACAGATACTAGGTGTCAGCGCACCTGACACCAGCAGGAAATACAAATGTAATGTCCAATAGTTTCGACCAATGCAATTCATCCCAAGGCTAGGTACTGTTCTGGTCAGAAAGCCGCCACGTTGAAGGGTTAAATTCCATATAGAAGTTATTCGGGGTGGACAAGTCATGTGAGTGACTCTGTAGGTACAAACTGAAGGTCCTAACTGCCGAAGACTATAGCTAAAGAGTCTTCGGCAGTTAGGAAAAGCGTCGTAAGTAAATGGATGTCATTCTCCTACATACACTAGCATTCAGAAGTATTTGATCACATGTTCTATGCACGTTTTACGAAAGAGGAAATGGAACTATAGGGATAGCTCCGTACTCGCCACAAGAGAGCATCTCAACCAATTCTGTTCTCCTGCAAGTTCTCCCTCAACTACCGATTCCTACATATTGTAAGTACCTGTTTCGTCCTGCCGCCTAACATCCGCGTGGCTAAAGCTAGGTACAGATGCTCTGGCCGACCAGCACAGGCAAAACTAACTGCACAGTTTTACCATACATAGGGGAAGGTGGGGCAAGACGGGGTACCCGTATGTCGTGATACAAACGCACTAATTAAAATTGAGCATACGCGTTAGATGCGTCGCTATCGGCGCCGTCAGTGAGCAGCGAATCAATGAAATATGTGGAGTGTGGACGCATGAAAAAGTTAGATCAGATTTTATAATTGATTGGGACTTTCTTACTTTTTCCTTATTTTTAGCACCCGTTCCAGTGATACAATAATATAGATGATCTCCGGTGCATGTGTGTGTTCTGAGGCAGAATTTAGTTGGCTATAAGGTACGTATTTCATTTTATACTTTAGTAAATAATGTTTCGGGCAGTGTTCATATGATTGTTGTGAGACGAGAAGAGACATCACGGGGTAATGCAAATGAGAGTTACCCCATCATGCCCCTCACAAACCTAGAAATAAAAATCAAAGTTTCTCATTGTTCCAGGATGGTTAGAAACTACAGACGGAAGACGGAAAATGATACTTCTTTTCTATTAATTAGTCCAAACGAACTGATTCCCTTGTGGAAAGGTGGATAAGCTGCCAAATATGTGGCAAATGGGCTCATCTCTCCTGTGTTGATGTAGGATATGAGGACGACGAAGCCACACATGTGTGCCTCCTCTGTCAACCCAATATATAATTATCTTATATATATATACTTTATTTATATTGTTTTTTAAATGGTAACGACATTTTCTGAATTTTTTTATTTATTCCATTGAAACCTGTAAAACTTAGGTGGATTCACAGTTAAACTGAAAGACTTATTACCAAAGTATGGTTCAGACATAAAATTGATTAACTGATTATGAAAATCTGTGTTTTATCCATCATCAACCCTTAACTACCCCGTCTTGCCCCACCTTCCCTTAAGGGGGGACCCCACCCTGAAGCCACTAACAAAAGACAAAGTTGGGGATTTTTTGTTCGTATAAATAAAAATATAGGGCTTGGATTTTTATACAATTTTAAAGCAATCTTTATTTTGCTAGAATTTTTTCTTTATGAAAAATTGTAGAAAATGGCTTCCCGGAGCACTGTAAAAAAACTGGCCCACACTTCCAGGAATGACTGGATCATCTGAGATGGAAATACAAAAAAGATATATCAACAAGAATATATTATCTTTGACCTAGCATAGGATTTTCGCAAAATTCGAATTATTTTGGAAATTATAGCAGTTTGAAGAATTGACTTTAATTTTTTACATAAAAATTTGCACTGAAATGTTTGCAAAAAATCGAATAATTGAAATATTAAAAAATCCTACGTTAGGTCATAGATAATATATTCCTGTTTATATATCTTTTTTGTATTTCCTTTTTAGATGAACCAGTCATTCCCGCGAGTGTGGGTCAGTTTTTTGCAGTGTTCCGTGAAGCCATTTCTACAATTTTTCATAAAGAAAAATTCTAGCAAAATAAAGATTGCTTTAAAACTATATAAAAAATCCAAGCCCTATATTTTTATTTAAACGAACAAATTAATCCCTAACTCTGTCGTTTGTTAGTGGCTTCAGGGTGGGGTCCCCCCTTAAATAAGATTACGAATTTGATTCACACTTTAATTTAGTGGAACGTCGCGTCGGGACCCTGAACTTCCACAGTAACTACATTCGAACACGGCGTTAAACCAATTAAGCCTCGAATTCAACTTTCTTGCTAATTTAAACCTGAAACTGGTAATTCTCTACTAGCGAAGCATTCGTAAAATTATACTTACTGCGATTCTTGTATACGAGCCTTGCTGTTGCGAATGTACAGAGCGCTCGCGAAACTGCCGACGACTAATATCAAGGCGCAAGCACATGTCGCAGCGACGTAAAGTGCCCCAGCTCCGTTCACCAGAGGGCCTGGCTCCAGACGAACCGAATCGTTTCTCGGCGGTGCTTCCACTCCTAGAAAACAAATAGCAACAATTACCATTGTATTCTCTCAATGATTTTTGCACGCTGCATTTGCCTTTTCATGCGAGGCAATTACTGGATTTAATCGTTTCACGTTGTTGCACGTGACTACGAACTTCCTTCGGGCACATTACGTGCCTGGAAATATCCATTCTAATGACAAGATAGTTATTAACATCAACTAATTGAAAGTTAAAAATTCCGAAACTGACTTTGCTATACAACTTTTCATTGTCAGAACTAAATAATTGCTTGTCTTTCGAAAAATACAAAAATCATCTCCGTCTCTTGATAAGAAATAAATTTACTTGTTAGTTTAATAAACATTTATTAAACGAACCGGTAGTTTGTCTTTTTCGTGTATTTATTCCACCCCGTTTCTATTAGAAATTTCTGATTATGAAGCACATATCACAAAGTACTAATCCCAAAAGTGTAATCCACGATGAACGAGACCCTCAGATTGACCGTAATTGGCTCCATCGATGGAAACGATTACGGGGAACTGGCATTAACTCGTGCATTGCTGAAATTTCTTTCTGGGTTTTCGTGGATTGGACAAAGCTCTGACGCGTGTTACCGGTGTATCATTTAATACTCTGGCTCCCGAACGTGACTCTGGCAGCGTAATAGCAGAGAAATGCAGCGATTAATATACGCATAGTCTTCTGTACCGCTGTAAAATAATTGCATTACATCCACAAAGGGGACAAAGCGCGTTTAAGCCGCATTACGCTAACGACAATCCATTTTGTCGATTAAACTGTTCCGCATTCGCTCCGCCACACAGCCGATGTCGCCGAAGAATAAAATTGTTGTTTACTTTTATCTCGATGCTATCAAACGAGTGGTATCGATTACTAACGAGGATGGAGGCTGAGACGAAAGAAAGAGGTCCCTTTAAACCAGCCCTCCTGGCCTGTTTGGCCTACCGCAAACTACGAGTTTTCTACAATGCACATTCATCCTTAGGAGTCTGTTGGATTTCTTTTCCCGTTCTTCTGCGCTTTCCGCCCTACATAACTCTCTGTTGTTTTCCTTCTTTGTGGTAGCAGTACCTCGTGTATTAAACAAAGATGTCATTTCTGCGCTGAAGTCGACACCGCGCAAACATTTTCAGGCAGGATAAACCCTATGTCCGCTACATTCGCGTTTCTTTTCATCTATAGATTCTTTTGCTACACACGAGAAACATTTATATTCCCTTCTTCTTTTTAGAGTGTATCGGAAATTTGTGAGAACTCTTTGGATCTAGTCGGAGATACTGTCTTGCTCGTTGCTTGAAGTTTTTAACGAAAGTTTAGATAAAGGAGTGTCATTTGTGATAATGTCTAATCTTACGAAAGAATCTGTATTAGGGCGAAGCTGAAAATTTAAATTTGAATTTTCAGTTGGCCTGGGTGCGGGATAGTTGTCTTTTGATTAACCAAACACAACTGTAAAAAAATTTTGGAAAAATATTCATGTCTGCAGGTTCCTTTTTCTCCTCAAAATGATCATATAAAAATATAATTATATAATCATATAAAAATATAATTATATAATCATATAAAAATATAATTATATAATCATATAATCATATAATCATATAATCATATAATCATATAATCATATAATCATATAATCATATAATCATATAATCATATAATCATATAATCATATAATCATATAATCATATAATCATATAATCATATAATCATATAATCATATAATCATATAATCATATAATCATATAATCATATAATCATATAATCATATAATCATATAATCATATAATCATATAATCATATAATCATATAATCATATAATCATATAATCATATAATCATATAATCATATAATCATATAATCATATAATCATATAATCATATAATCATATAATCATATAATCATATAATCATATAATCATATAATCATATAATCATATAATCATATAATCATATAATCATATAATCATATAATCATATAATCATATAATCATATAATCATATAATCATATAATCATATAATCATATAATCATATAATCATATAATCATATAATCATATAATCATATAATCATATAATCATATAATCATATAATCATATAATCATATAATCATATAATCATATAATCACATTATCATATAATCACATAATCATATAATCACATAATCACATAGTCACATAATCACATAATCACATAATCATATAATCATATAATCATATAATCATATAATCATATAATCATATAATCATATAATCACATAATCACATAATCACATAATCACATAATCACATAATCATATAATCATATAATCATATAATCATATAATCATATAATCATATAATCAAATAATCACATAATCATATAATCATATAATCATATAATCATATCATCATATCATCATTTTTAGGAGAAGAAGGACCGTGCATACATGAATATTTTTCCAAAATTTTTTTTGTTTCATGTTTTCGGTCTTGATGCATTTTCTAGGTGGCGCTGCCAAAAAGAGATGCCAAAACGTGACCACAAAATTTACTCACAGGTTCGTCCCAAATAAAAAATTCAAACAATTTCTTAAAATTTATTTCAATGACTATCACAGCACCCCTTGTTGGGGCAAAACGGATCAAAACTTGAACGAAGTAATGAAAAATATCTGGTAATTTTCCGCACAAATGTGCAAATAAAAAAACCCATGTTTCAAACTATTATGTTATACGGTGTTGCGATAGCGAGTCCAATTACGAATCAAATGCCTCAAGGTTTTTTTAAATCGGTTCATTAGTTCTTCTGAAATCGTGGTTACCGTTTAGAAATATCGTGTTTCCAGAAAATCGTGTTCAAAGTGTTCTCATACCTGCGTTTGAAGTTTGAATTAGTTACGGGACTGTAGAATCTGTAGGTACCGTTACGAATTTTGATGTGAAATTTTCAGAGAGTATTCTCAGGATGTTATACTACAAAAATACATATATATACAAAAATACGTATATAAATACATATATATATATATATATATATATAGAGTTGACGCTATGTTTTGCATTGTTCGTATTTATAATAAATAAATTATATGTAAATATATTCAGTGAATTTAGTACGTACAAAATACCTAACTGAATATATATATATATATATATATATATATAAAAAATCGATTGCCTGCAAAATTTAAACCGGAGGGTCCACTTAAAAGCCTACTGTTCTCTAGTGTGCTGTTAAAGTTTTCAGTTAGGTATTTTGTACGTACTAAATTCACTGAATATCTTTACATATAATTTATTTATTATAAATACGAACAATGCAAAACATAGCGTCAACTCTGACGCATACATGGCAATCATCATAATTTAACTTCTGTAGGTACTTAATCTAATGTTGTAGTGTGAACTGATTTGCTAATTGTTTAGAGAGCTTTCATCATGATTATCTATCAATGCTGTTTAGTATTGACACACGATATCACACGTGCGCCGTAATTTCCTCTTTGGACGATATTCGATTTTGTTCAGAGTGTATAAAAAGTGATGGTCACTTTAGGAGCGGATCTACACCCCTGACTCAGTAGACATTTGTAAAAAAACTTGTTGCAAAATTGTTTATAACATTGAAAATTAATGATAAAGTTATTTTTACATCAACCTGCTCTAATTAGTGAAAAGAAAAATGTTCAAAAGAAACCACGTGCCGCAAACGTGTCATTTCAACGTAAAAAATTGTTGGAATTTACACAAAAATTAAAGACATGGTGCTGTGGTGAAGTTATTGATATGTTTAATCGCATGAAAAGTAAAGATAATAGCTTTATCTAGGGATCAAAACGTCAAGATTACATATATGCTAAAAAAGGGGATAACAATTTGACAAAGGGAAGAAGTAATCAACTATGTCACATTTTATTCCATTTTCTATTTGATTAAACGTGCATATAATAAACAATCAAATAATTTTGAGCAGTAATGTATTGAAGGGACGTACGGCAACCCGGAAATTTAGAAAATTATGAAACTTGGTGTACAAGTAGAGTAGTTCATCCGTAATGCAACCCTCTTTTTGTTAGTGCCACGTGGAGTTTTTGGGGGCGGAATCACCCCCATGAAAAAATGCAGAATTTTCTTTTCCGTGGAATATCTCGCGAACGGTGAGAGATATCGAAAAGAAATTTAAAAAAAAGGTGCATCTTTTTTCATATCTACGAAGCAGCGTAAAAAAATTCTCGGAAAATCCATATTTTTTAAGTTACCACCACCACCAACCCTTAAAATTAAGTTTCGGTATTTTGGAAATATATGCTGAAATACCTCTGGATAATCTCTTTTCATACATTTTAGCAGTTTCCATCAATAAAATCGCTTCTTATAGCAATATTTAAATTATTATTATAAATATAAATTACAAATATAAATTATTAATATAAAATTGAGACAGCTTTCAATAATTGTTCAAGCAAGACAATACATTATGGTGCAGCGAAAACATTTTTTTTTCAGATACAATATTGATGTAGGTGTGAAAATTTGCCCAAGGTGGTTCATAATCTGGGTTTGAAAGGATTTTTGTCTCGGACTTTAGCTTTAAGTTGCGCATTGATTCCAATGTATATAATTTCTATGAAATTTTCCATTTTTTATGACAATTTTTATTTGTTGCCAATTTACTTTTAACCGCTTATAATGGATACTTATAATGATTATCTTTGTTATGTTTGCATAAAACAATCGATCTTTCAAATGTCTATAATTGCAGAGAAAATAATATTTAAAAAGTGTCACATATTGCTTTTAAGCTAATGTTGTTCGTGTTTACAAGAAGAAATATAACACATAAACTATTTATATGTATGAAAAGAGATTATACAGAGTTATTTTGTCACATATATACAAAATACAAAAACTTAATTTTAAGGGTTGGTGGTGGTGGTAACTTGAAAAATAGGAATTTTTTAAGAATTATTTTCACACAGTTTTGTCCATATAAAAAAGATGCAACTTTTGTTTAAACTTCTTTTCGATATCTCTCACCATTCTCGAGATATTCCACAGAAAATAAAATTCTGCATTTTTTTAAAGGGTGAATTCACCCCCAAAAACTGCACTATGGCACCAAAAAAATAGGGTTGCGTTACGGATGAACTACTCTACTTGCGCACCAAGTTTCATAATTTTCTGAATTTCCGGGTTGCCGAACGTCCCTGAATGCAACCATTGTTCATTGAAAATGAACCCTGCGATACAATGTAGATTCGTGAGCTGCAGCCTGCGTCTAACAAGCCAGGTCCTTTTTGCCCGTCCCGGGGCCGCCTTACTTTACTTTGGGCTAACTAAGCGGCAGGGAAAAGTAGGTTTCGTGCCGTTGCCAGGATAAATAACGCAAACCAGACGGATGAGCTTTACACGATAGCGGACGGAAACGTTCGCGACTACGCAGGAAAGAAGAGAAATTTCGCTGGAGTGCGATGAGATGCGCGCAGGAAACAGCGGGGGAGGAAAAAGTTAAATAAATCGCGCTGCCTCCTAGCGGCCTTCGGTGCTGCTTCCAACTTCTTAGAGGAATCTTTGCTTCTTTATTTGCCGGGGACCCACGTCTTTTTAAAATGTCCTCTCTTACGCGGTACAATGCCTGCCCGAGACGGACCACGCGAAGTTTTTAAGTAACTTTAGTTTTCATTCCTTTCCGCCGCGTAATTGTAGTCGGGAGGGAATTACTTTTCCGGATGGCGTTGCGCCCTGTTTTTTCGTCCTTCCGTTTGCTGAGGGGACAATTCAATTCTCGGGAAGCGTCCTTATCCCCTTAATTACACCGTCTAATTGAGATACGTTGGGTAATTAGCCACCTACTTAAGCAATCAATTAGCGTTTATTAGTGTAACAGAAATGTGTACTACGTGTTTGGGTAAACCTGGGAATTGGCACACTGGCGGTAATAAAGTCGTTGTGCTTACAGTAGGTATTCGTTTATGTTGTAGGGTTTTAATTTTAGCATATTTTTCGTGTTTAATGTTTCTTACATTAAAATTTTAGATTCTGCTTTTTGATAAACTGTTTGGTTTTTCAAACGTTTCTCGACGAACGTGGTTACTCATATTTTCATTCATGACATAATCTGTAGACATTATGCACAGTATATTTTTAACAATTATAATTTTTAATCGACACTATTACGTAGTATGGGCAAATAAACGAAGTTTATATAAACTTGCCCTTACCTGTACGCCTATACCTTTGAAAATGTATTCCCTCTACAGTCTACAACGAGCCTTTGAAGTATTAAGATCGATACTTTTCAGTGAAGAGGGGATTCTGGTGTACCAGCCCGAAAAGTAACTGATATTTACGATTTTCTTTTTAACAGACTAGTGTCAATATTGGCTTAAACTCTTTTCGGATATAAGGAAGCATCTATAAACTTGTAGAAAATATTTTTTTATGTCGATGCTTGTTTTTATTTATTAATTATTGTGGAATCTTGGCAACCTCTTCGAGGATGTAACTCCTATTGCCGGGACATCTGGCACCTGTCACAGTCATCTGATTGCAAAAAGAAAACAAATTCTTAAAGTTAGATAGTTACACTGCGATTGGCCCAATTTAAAGAAAAAAATGAAATATTGCAAAATTTATAGCGGTTGAAACAAAAAGTACCCTTTTTCGTTACATAAATTTTTCATGGTTTTCTTTATATCGGTGAAAAAGTATTATAAATAAAAACGGAAATTAAAATTTTAGGTCCAGTCCCAGCGTAAATTATTTAACCTTAAGAATTTTTTTTCTTTATGCAATCAGATGGTTAACACGATTCCGCAATAATTAGTAAACAATAAGAAGGATTGATATAAAAAAAAATTCTGCCAGTTTAAAGATGCCTCCTTATATCCCAAAAGAGTTTAATGCAATATTAGCAATAGTTTGTTAAAAAAAGTAAAAAATATCACATACTTTTGAGGGCTGTTACATGAGAATGCCCCCTTAAATAAATCAGACAATGATTCCATCATGATAACGCTTGGCCACACGCGGCGAAGCAACTTGTGGAAAAATTGGGGAAGCTGACGCAAAGCTCGGCGCAGGGGGCGCCACGAGCGCATGTACTGTGGTTTTGCATGAGTACGCATGTGCGAATGGTTTGCGCGCGAAGTTTTCATTTGTGAAGTGGGTAGTTACATAATATTTTACACGTGTGCTGGTGGTGTCACGGGTGGGAAAAAATTGCAGTCATCTTCCCCATTGAGAACTCACCCCGCATCCACCATATTCCTCCAATCTTGCACCAACCGATCACCACTTATTCCGATTGCTGCATCATTTTTTAACCGGCAAATATTTACGATAGTGAGCACTTAAAATCAGCGTCGAATGAGTATTTTAATTAAAAGCATCCACAAATTCCTGAAGCGCAATCCAAAAATTACCTGACTAATGGGAAAGGTCATAGAAAGCAATGGTAAATGTCAGTATTAATATATTGCACTGAATGTTAGTGTCAAGAAACGATGTTCCACATGGGATGACCCGACATATTGTACGATCGCATAAATGTCAAATTGCAGCTTTAACGCTGCGTTAAAAACTAATCATAACTTAGCCAATTATGAATTACAGATTTAAATAAACATTTAGAAAACATAACTTCAGTCGACAGTATAATATTTTTGCATAATCGAATCTATGCAAACTGTACCGTAAACTGGGGTGACTTTGCCCGCACCACGGTGACATTGCCCACTTTCACAGTCCAACAAAATGAAACTTTTTTTCTGTTGGCATCGCGAGTTTTGCCAAACTATTTCGCTTCTGTATTGAAAACAAAACGTGACTTACCACTTTTGTTGATGATTTCCGAAGGGAAAACGTCTGCTGCATCGTGTGGAATGGTCAGATTTTCTCCTAGGCCCTTAGTTTTGGAAATAAATTGAAAGATATCTTCAGAAATGGGTGCATTTCGAGTGTCATTTTCCTTTTGATCGTTGTTTAAACATATTTAAATGTTCATAATGCAATAATAACTTATACCGTTGTATTCGGGAGGGTTCATAGAATAATTTGACGCAAAGAGCAACCCAATAACTATTACCGTTTCGACACAAAAGATGTTCAAAGTTGAAAATTTTCTGTTTTTTTCAAAATCGAATTTTTCAAAAACTGAGGGTTAAGGCGATAAACGGTATGCGGATTCGTGTTCAGGGCGAAAAACTCTACAAGAATCACCCAGCGGATATTACGGACCAAAAATCGTGTTGGACAGTGTTTTCAGAAGAACTTTTCTTGTGAAGTAATTAGAACATATAGTGTTTTGTAATCGATAGCAATAATTTCACCAAGGTCAAACGAAAGAAACAATTGGCACAGGAATCTACCACCGCGGGAACGGTGGCGCTGAGTGTAACATAACAAATATGGACGACGCAAGTATACCTTTTACTGTATGTTTATATGGATCCAGTAGAATTAAAATTTTATTTCAAAGTTATTTCTTACAGTAAAAATGTTGACAATACATTTAGACAATTGTGGAATATGTAAAAGTATGTAATGTGAATAATTTTAGTTGCTCCACTTTTTGGCACTTTTATGAAAACTTAAGTTGAGATTATTGTTCATTGTAGCGTTACAATTTGTTACACAACATTTATTTCTGCATACAGTTCGTCGATACTGCGAAAATTGGTAGACCGCAATAAATTTTATACTTGCGTCGGCCATTACTACTAGTTCGCGTGCCCACCGCTAGTGCCGCATACTAATGTTCTACTCCCAATAGCGAATTCAATCATACGGTAATTTTTCAGTCAGAGTAGAAAGGTGGGCAAAGTCACCCCGACGGGCAAAGTCACCCCAGTTTACGGTATCTACCACCACATCAAAGTTCGCCATACAGCTTCTCAATCGTCACATATGTAAGTACATATGTATACATATGTATTGTCCCCAGTCTCTTCTTCATTCTAAACTTTTCACTCATTTGTTTCTTATGTTTGGGGAACCATAACACGCAACGTTTGATGAATGAATCCCAGTAACTGATAGCTTAACGCGCGCCAGGAAATTTCGGTAGGTAGGTACTTGTTTTTTCGTTCAAAACGCTCGGTGAAGGTTAACGGGTGGCGGGACAAAGAAATCAATTTGCTCGCATCACTCGAGCCCGGTGAAGGATCGATTAAACTTCGCCCTCGTCGACTCGCCCGGCTAGGAACTTGCCGATTTAAGAACAAGTACGAAGTCGAGACGGCGCGTTGAAGGCCAGAGAGGTGTATCTCACAATCAGTTAAATCCCGGCAGGCGATGTTATCCGACGCTATCAAACAAACCTTAACCGAGATTTACGGAGGTCCAGAATTAAGTCCCTGCGGGATTAATGGGATGACCCTCCTTGAGCCCCGGACTCGCACCAGCTTCCATCTTTTTGAAGGGAATTTTAACAGGACGCGGAATACGCACAAATTGCGGATTTCCCATGGGGGCGGGATATCGCTGCAGTGTTGTAATAATAGTGTCGTTATTGTGTAAATATTGAATCACTGCATACATAAATGAACCTAGATTGGTAAATGTTGATTGTCGACTAGATAAGCGTGGTCTGCCTGACAGTGGAGTTGCTCTTCTGTCTGTGATAAGTGCGGATATGTGGAATAAACAATGTCGTTTGTTAGAATAATTTGCATGGATTAGAGTTTCTAACGATTAATCATGATACAGAGGAAACAAAAAAATAAACTATTTATTATAAAAAATAAAGTTTGGTAATATTTTTGGAAATTAAATTCTGCAAAATTAGGCATTCAGTCACGTGACAGTGAACACCAATCAGAAAGCATGACGTCACGCCGTGCAAAATACCAACGTCATTGTATGTTGTTGTTGAAAAGGTTCATACAACAGGTTATTTCATAAATAATTTGTTTGGCGTCTTTATAGTTGTGCTTTTACACTGGGGCACTATACAATACTTGTAGTACGAGGAATTCATTTTTAATTAAAAACAACACCGAAAACTAACAATAGCAATACACAGACACGATCGTAAAACTAACAATAGCAATACACAGACACGATCGTAAAACTAACAATAGCAATACACAGACACGATCGTTTAGTTTTGTTTTACACGGCGTGACGTCATACAGGACGCCATGACAGTCTGGCGCGTTTCCGAATCAAGTTTAAATAGGTTTTTGAAAACGCACAAAAATCATGTAAATGTACGATTTTTCGAAAATAAATACAGTTTTCGTGTAGAATAGACATGAAAATAATGTTTTAACCAATGTCTCAAATTCAGTCAACTAGCCTATTATTAGATTTCTTTACTGACGACGCACCATATCCGAATTATATAGCTTGTTTTGCGCCTCTAATAATATTTTCGCTTTGTCACCATGAGTAATTCACGTCTACTTTATACAGTGGCGGACGAAAGAAAGTTTACAACTTTTAAAATCGCATAACTTTTTTAGAATTGGTCCAAACGACTTGAGTTTTTTTGAGAAGCTGGAAGGATTAGTTTGCTAACTGATGTATACGTCGATTTGAAAAAAATTGCAATTAATCGGAATATAAAAAAAAAATAGTAAAGTTCGTTTTGTTTTCAACTTCTTTTGAGTCTGCAATGAAAATTCAAAACACCCGTTTGTAGATTTAAGTACGCTGTATACATGCTGAAAGTTTCACCAAAATCGGTTAACGTTGCTCTAAGCTAAAAACGTTCAAAGATCGCAGAATAAGGTCGAAAATCGAGGAATCCCCGAAGTCAGCGATTGTTGAAAAAACGACCTTTACTATTTTTTGTTTGCTATTCCGACCAGTTGCAATTTTTTTTCAAAACGACGTACACATCACTTAGCAAACTAATCGTTCTAGCTTCTCAAAATAACTCAAGTCGTTTGGACCAATTTTGAAAATGTTATGCAATTTTAAAGATTGTACGATTTTGGATGTGAGCCACAGTAGTCATATATCCGGCAAAAAATAGTGTCGAGCACTATAACTAGAACCTTATGCACGTTCTCGCCAGACTAGCTAAACCAACTTTTAAATATCATCGAATTGAAGAAATGCAGGAAGCATGCCTCATCTGTTCTACAAAATTTCCTTTGTCATCCACACCCCCAAAGAAGTCCGTGGAAAACGGCCGCATAATGTCGGCGTTTGAATTGTCTACGGTACTAATATTTCCCTTTTCATCCAGTACTCCTCCAATATTTGCCCCTGGACCGGTATCAAACCTTTTTAACCTACTCCGCGTGTCCACAGGCTGAATACGAGCACTCGAGGAGCCAACACGGGATTCGATTATTTTCGAGTGGTCTCCAGGCGATTTCGGATTTCTGCAGGAGCTCTTAAGAGTCGAAGGACCAAGGCTGCTCGTCCACGAGGGACGAGAGCGGGTCAAGAAGAAAGCAAATCCCGTCAAAAAAGGAAGCTCGTGGTCTCACAAGTACTTCTCGTCGATGAATCCCCGCCTCAGAGACGATTACTTATTTCTCCTCCCTTGCCACCGTGCCGCCCCACGGCCTCATCTTCTACCCCACTTTCCACCAGCGTTCTTACTGTTCTCCCCGTCTCCGTTAAATACACCGACTCCTGACGAGATTCAATTTTATTCGACGGATTGCTTTTCGTTGTAACGTCTCCCGCGCTGGTAACTGGATCTGGATCAGCGTCTATCAACTCCCATTGTTCTCTCTATCTTTCTCCCCTTTGTTTCGTTTCCGTTCCATTCTCCTTGTCTCCCTTTCTCGAGCTTTGTTTTCTTATTCCGTCGTTGAGCTTTTCCTTGTGCAACTCTCCTGTTAGCGGACGGTGTAAACACGTATAGTCTCCACCTAGAGCAAAGTCTGACTCGATCCACCTGTCTGGCGGAATGTTGCCTCCACTTCGACGTCCCGATACTCGGTGTTCTTGTCGATTTCCGGCTGGGGGGCGAGACTCGGAGGCACTTCCTCGGAGGTCGTCGCGAGAATCACGTCTGAACGTCATATCGTAACTTCTGTCAGCAGGAAATGCTGCTCTCGGAAGATCGAAGAGGCTCACCAGATTTCGTGACTTTCGTCACCCATGAATAGACTACAATTTTATTCTTGTACAATTTCACAGTAAGTTTAACTTTAATACCTGAGGTTAAGTTTGATAACGCCCTTACGGTACACATCACCATTGCGCATAAATGTATTTCGTAACCGAGTTCTTTTTGTATTTTCTCCTGCACAATAAAATAATAAATAATGATACATAATGATCCCATTAATCAGTGGACACCTATCTATGATTTTAATGATGAACCTAAGAATAAAAAGTTAGTTAAATCCGTGTGCTTATGAGTATTGAAAGATACCTAATTGTTGGTTTGGTTTGTTCAATAGGGAACCAAATTTCGATACGGGTTACCATTTTTGAGAAATTATTTACATCCAAACCATTGATGAATTCGAAACTTTAAGGCTTGGTCGACACCCTTTCCTGTTGTCCGATTGCAATAATCTTTTTCAGGGACCATTTTTTTATGAAATGGAAACATATTAGGGGGTGGGAGCAAAGGAAATCGTATGTTGAAAATAAGAGCCACCTAGCCCTAGTAATACAGCACTCACATAATCTTAATAAGGTAAATGTCCCAATTAGTGACCCTGTAAGATCTACTCGCACGTTCTAACATATTTACATATTAAAAGTATTTATCCCAGCTACTCATTAATAGCCTATCATATGGCTGGTTTTTTTCCAGTATTGAAAAAAAAAATATAGTATTGATAAAATCCAGTATTGAGAATTTTTTTCCAGTCCCCTTTTTATGATGAAATTGTTCGAATATAATTATTAATAATAAATATATTATATGATGCACGTGTACCTAATTTTGACCCTCAATTCTCTCTTCGTCCCAAATAGTGACCTATGTCGGACCGGATTATTGACTCGTACATAATGCGTGGAATGGATATTTATAAAATACTTAGTACAAAACAAAATAGCTTTTATTATTAAATTATTATTAAATTATTATTGTAATTCAACACGAAAATTTGCTGGGAATAGTTTCTTCGCCGATTATACTCTTTATTAGACATCTTTTTTTCAGGTTACGATGCAAACTGACAAAACACGCGGGATGGAAACATGAAATGGCATCTCGTGTCAATAATAGGAATTCATACATTTTACGAGTACCGATTATTGACCCCCATAATTATTATGAATTTAATACAAAATTCAATGCAATTTTTTTAAATAGTGAATTTACAATTATTTTTGAACTTATTTGAATATATTTTTCCTACATTAATATACCCATGCAAGAAATACTTAATACTTAAAATTTGGCCGTACTTAAGTTCGGTAACAAGAAACTACTTTTTCACGGATTTGTAGCTGACGCATGTGAAAACATTTATTTATTACTTAATTATATGTTATGATATACATTAGCGAAAACATCAGCAAGATACTTTGAATATTCACGAATCGAATTCAATACTTTTACACCCGTTCGGAACAGAAAAAAAATTCATATTTAAATATAAAGGATAAAGTGTCAATAATTGGGACTGGGTCGCTAATTGGGACATTTACCTTATATAAATCAGAAAGCTTCTATATGTTTGTGTCTTTGTCTGAGCTTCTATATGTTTGTGTCTTTGCCTAAAAACTTTCGAACGATAAACTCTGGGATCACGAAATGTGCCTGCCCATACAGCACACTTCGTTGCGGCAACGTTGCAGCAACGTTGCAACAGCCTTGCCATGTTGCATGGTTGCAGCGCAACGTTGCTGTAACATTGCCGCGCAACGTTACACGGGGCGGACATAGAATTGTTGCTGCAACGTTGCCGCAATATTGCACCAACGTTATGGCAACGTTGCAGCCACGATTCCACAACGTTGCTGCAACGAGAGTGTTCTGTATGGGTCAGCTCATTATGCTTGACTAATCCACATGAATGTGACAATTTTCACAAAAAAAACTAAAAAATTCTTTTTTTATAAAATCAGAATCTAAATTTGGTTCGAAGCCGAGTAGTAAAGTATTTAATATAAGTATTACACATATCATTAGGTACATTAATTGTATTTCATGTTATCCATATACAGTTAGAACAAATTTATAAAAACTTGTCTTAACCAAACAATAAAATTTGCCACTGTTGGTGAAATATAGTAAAATCGACTTTCATAAAATATGTACAAATATTTTTCAGTCTCCCTTTAATCGTTAAAAATCGTTCTCATGATTTTAACGATCAGCCTAAGAACTTAGTCACTTTTTGAGAAAGAAGTTACTTTTAATTGCTATTTCTTATCGTAGTTTCTAAAGTACCGCACGAATTATCATTTTGTCGTCGTTTTAACAAACGAATAAGAGGTTCAAATGATTGCACTTCGCATTCTGAAACTTGTCTGCCGTGATCGAGTGGTTATTGTTCGGTGCTGCCTAGGAAACTTCATATCTCCGTGATTCTTCCTCATTCTGTTAGCGGGCTACAATGGAGGTGCATTGTTGAAAGAAACTCTGAAGTTCCTCGCGTCAAATGAAGTGGTCACAAGGTCTTGGCGGGTATTGTAAAGTTTCAATGATCTTAACGTTTCACACGTCTATGAGCGTGTCTTGAGTGCATTAAAAGTTAGCAGAATTTAGTGAACTACTTACAAGGGATTTGCGATTGCTTTTTATTGACATTCTTCGAAAATTATGCAGTTCCACGTGATACAAACTTTGCCGAATTAAGAGGCGCGAAACTGTTATTTTCTGCTGGTTTAATGGAACGTGTGTATTACTTTTATTTAGCACAATACCTATAAACTTTTTATTGAAAATTCTGAGTTAGATATCTGTATTACTTTGTTGCTATTTATTTAGGTTTTCACTGGAAATGAAATAATCCTTTTCGTTGTTCTGTCAAGAATTTAACGCAAACTAATGTTTTGGTTCTGGTGTAGTTGTATAGACTTGAAAATAAAAAATCTATTTGATAATCTATATTATTTAAAAGGCATATCTAAAATGGTTATGATGTCAGAACATCTTGAGAATGTTTTATACTCTTGAATAAAGTGAGTTGAAATAACTATTTAGATCTGTCTACAATACTAAATTTACATTTGCATCATACCTACTTTTACAGCATCTTAGGCTTGATTCCCACATACTTGTTTTAAAAGGTGTAAGTTTTGGCAAAGACGACAATAATTGCATATTGTTTGTTGAGTATTCCAACTCCAAACATGATTTTTTAGAAAAATAAATTATAATTATACGAAAGAACAGAAATTTCATTGAAATGTTAATTCATTGTCACCATAATAGTATTGATAAAAAACAATGAAGTTTCCAATACACCTAAATATAAACAATATGAACATTTTTTTCCAACAACAGTGAACTCTCATAATTCCTACACTGCAGTATGAACAAGAAAAGTCTCTTCATGAAGCATGTTTGTACAAACTTTCTAGGTGTTGTAATTACCTCATAATGCATTTCGTATCTCCACTAATGTAGACATTAATAAATAGTTAATACACAACTGTATTCAAAGAAGAAAATTTTAGCTGCTTGAGCTCATTAAAAGGCAACTACGTTTTGACTACATATCCAATTATTCAATTTCTCATTTTGTCTTTCCGTTTCGTCCCTTTGTTTAAAAAAATTGAATGCTCAAACCTATGACAGCACACCCTGTCTTTCAAACAGAGAGGCCAATTAGCACGGTCAAAATAGCATTTTTACATTAACATGGTGTCGTGTTTCCTGTTTAATTACATTAGCAAGTAATAATAATAGTATTTTTATTACGTTCTGTCGTTTATAAACCGTATCATACAAGGTCAGATAATAACGGCTATGTTCTAACAAGAGTTCTCATTATACATATACAGACACAGTCCTTCGAGAAGTTCTGTTGCCATGTGACTTTTTACGAATTGTTGTGCACCGTAAATAAGATACCCGTTGTTTACTACTAATTAACAGTAGTTAGTGTTCCTGATTTCTCGACTTCTTGAGAATTCTCGAGAAATTGAAAAAAATATTACAAAATGTATATTTTTGGAATAATGTTGACAATGTTTCACAAACACAAGAAAACTTTAACTGATTGTTCATTTCCTGTCTAATTTGCACAAAACTTGTATAAATGAAAAAAACAGATATTAAATATAATTCATAAATTTATTTATTTAATACAAAATTTGTGGAAAGCGAGACATTACTTTCTTGTTTTAAAATAGTTTTTTAATCTATTTAGTTTCTTTTTTTTTGGTGATAAATATGGATATTAAATGAAAAACACGTCTTTCGAATTTTTTGAAGAGATTCTGGATTACCGATGCAAAATTGTATAAAGAATACAATAGTTTCGTTTCTTCTTTTCGATATTTTTTTTTTGACAGCTACAAAAAACTCATTACTTATTTCAGTAGACATACCATTTTTCTAAACTGTTAAATAGGAATTTAAGAGCACCTTGACCAGTCAATAATGTCGAATCTTCTGTACTGAGACTTTCTATTCTAATTCATATAAAATCTAATGTTACTAATAAGATTTATTATAAATTGTAGATATGTTTACACGTTCGCGATTTCCTATACTTAAATTAAGTTTCTCGAGAAAAACAGTATTTCTCGAGAAATAAGAAATAAGCAATTATACAATTTCTCGAGAAGGAACACTAACTCACAAACAATACTACATGGATACGAGACTTAACAGTGGAAGAGGTGGTATATGGAATAGCGTGGTAATATGAAACAGGCTGTTATTTCCCAAACTATTTACGTTCTGCATCTATCCGCAACAGCAGTAACTCTATAATCATTAGATTCCTTTGTTGCTCATTTGTCATAGAACAACTTCAAGCCATTGAACGTGGTATTGTTCGATCATTTTTGGCTAACATCAAACAATACCACAGACAATAAAACATGCAATTGCTTGGAGTTGTTTCGGGTAGCCGGATACCCGAGGGTCAAAAAGTAATAGCTCTAATTTGTCATACTGGCGTCTGTATCGGCAATTGTTTACGGTCGTGAAAGTAGCTTCTACATTTTACAGAAATGAAAACTTTTTTAATAAGGTAAGTTTAAAAAATGTTTTAACTATCTATATTGCTGAATGTAAAGCATTGTCTCTGTACTGTGTTGGATAGTAATGAGATTAATGTTCAAAATGGTAGGAATAGTTTTTTGAAAATGTTTTTGCGTGAAAGAATCAGGACTTCAACTTTAAATAATCGCCATTATGTTTCCAATTAATATTTCGGAAATTCAGTCCGTGAATCAGAGGATACATTAATATAGTAACGAAATCGTTTTTGTTTTTTAATTTTAGATAATCTGGTTCCGGATGGCAGTACACGCCTCAAAACAACTTTTTAAAAGGGCTTCTTGGATGTCGGTTGTAATTGTATTACAAACGCAAATATTTTTATACTAAAAATTTACCAAATGTTCTTTAAATGTTGCTCTTTTAAGTGCAAAAAGTTCTGTAAAAATATATGCGTCCGCTTTTTAGAAAAAAATTCACAAACATTCGTCTCTTTTCAATCTCCTGACTATAGATACCTATAACCCCTTAAATCTGTAGCGTCTCGTTCTAGTAGTTCCTGAAGTTATTTCCGCAGGCCCTAGGCTCTAGCCCTAGATCTAGATTATACTATTGTTGTCAAGCAACATTATTCTTTTTTATAAACTTTTTTAATAAGTCAATAATTTGATCACAAGCAGAGTTGGACATTAATGTCACTTTTATTTGATCCTTACTTAAACAATTTTTTATTTAGTTAATTTTAGATTATTCTTCGTTAATTTTAATTTATTCGACGAACAAAGTTAATTTTTTTATTCGACGAGAATTTATTCGACGAACAAAGTTAAATTTTTTAATCGTCGAGAGTTTTAACTTCGACATCGAATAAATATTTTAACTTTTATTCGTTATTCGAAATTTTATTTAAATAAAAATTTTGCTCATGTCTGATCACAAGGAACCGTTCAGTAAAGTGTAATTATAGTTTCATATTGAATTTAGGTTTTATAAATAAATTAAAAATAATACAAATAAGTGTATTTCAATCAATCGAAAATAGAAAGTTAGCACTACAAACGCCAAAAACGTAGTTAAATAGTTAGCTGGTGGGTATAATCTAATTTTAATCGCTCGATTTTCACGAGGAGGCGGAATATGGCGGCTAGGTCACACATCGGAGAAATTCTTGCTTCAGAAATTATGGATCGACGTTGTTGCCGATTACACGTTCTACATAAAGGGCTATAAATCGCGCATAGAAACCCGTGCTCGAAAGGGATCCGGGAACGAATCCACGGCTCTCTCTGTTTTAATAGCGAATACGTCGACACCGTGTCGCCTTTAACGAAGGCATTCAGCGATGCTGGTGAACGTACTAATTAAATTCACGATTACGTAAACCAAATAATTATCGACGGTCCGCCACAACGTTAAAATACTTGTGTGCAATCGCATCGATGCAGTCTGCGCTCCTCACACGTGACACACGACAGCCAGATTTTTTGTCAATGTGTCGTTGATACACACGGACACGATTAATGGCATCGTGAAATTATTTTCTTTCTATTAAAAGAAAGAAAATTTCTGTCACGTGATAAAAAATTACTCTTTTGCTTTTGCACAGTGCTGGATTTAGTGATATACTTAGTTTTCAACTTTATAGGATGGAATGCGTTACAAGTGATCTTCGTTAATGTAAGAAAATTTATTCAGTAAGGTTAATTTATCTTCATAAAAATAGAGGAGAAATGTACTCCCTATGGTTGATATTTTTGGAAATACCAAAATGTCCTTTTATTATTGCAACAGATTCAAAACCAGCGAAATGCGGATTTAAACTCGTCCAAATATCACCCTACATTTCAATTTGATCAAAATCCCTGACATCATGCACAGAAAGTGATGGTTTGGGCATGGAATGATATTATATTTAATATGTATTGTATATGATACCTACTGATTTCTAAATTAAGTCTAATGCTAATTATCAGAAACTTGAAAGCATTGCGAGTTTGCTTTTTTACGTTATATTAGATCATACAATTATAAATCAAAATAGAAAGTGAAACAAGAAATAATCAAATTTGTTTACATTTTTACAAAAGTTTTTCCGAGTCTCGAACGTAAAAATACACCATATTTCCTATTTTATATCCAGAAATATTTGTATTCAATTTGTACAAATAAATGGCATGCGATTGTATTTGGAAAGAAATGCAATTGCATTTTGAGGATATATTATTGCACTTTTCAGGAATCGCAATGCCATCAGAAGCTAAATATTTTTAAATTATTCAACTTCTTTCCCTATCACTGATTGTGAGACATGAGATATGCCACACATTTGCCATACAAATTTTTTGTTACAAGAACTAGAAGTTTAATCAGAGGTCAAGAAAACCTTTCCTTGCTTAACGCAACAGTTGGCAATTAGACAAAGGTTTTAAAGAAATTTGCAAAGTAAATTATGAGAAAGATTGGCAAAAATTATTCGCGTTTTGTAATCACAACGAATTAACACAATTAATTACAAATAATTACAAAGAATTAACCCAAGTAATTACAAATAATGTACAAAAAATTAATACTACTTGTTACAAAAAATGTATGAAAAATTAATACAAATAAGTGGGAAGAATTTACGAAAAATTAATATCTACAAATAATTACGAAACATTTTCAGAAAATTAAAACAAGCAATCACGAACAATTTACTCCACTCACCCTTGAAGCAAATCTTGTTCCTCTTGAAGACTAAAATGGTGTCGTTGTACCTAGTGCTAGGTGGGGCAGTGACGTTCAACCTCAGAGCGAGAGGAATTTCTGCACTCTCGAGACCGGAGCAGGGTAATCTGATCCTGAAGACCTGTAAGGTGACTGGCACTTCTCCTCTGGCTGACACGTTCACTCGCGGAGGAAGCAGTGCCATCATTCCGGAAGCACCGCCCGGAACACCCACCACGTCATAATCCAGTTCCATTGAGTACGCCAACTATACGCCAACACAAAAGTAAAAAAGACAAATCATTATAAATGCTTCGAATTCCATTTACAACAAATTGCATTTCACCTGCTCGTTGCATCGCAAATAGAAATGGCGAGAAAAGTTCGATTAAATTGAGCGATCGAGTTTCATTGTTTGCTATATAGGAACGAGGGGACTTGTAGTTATAATAATCAAATGTACAAACACAGGGGCAGGGAAACAGACTC
This sequence comes from Andrena haemorrhoa, assembly GCA_910592295.1. Taxonomy (NCBI): domain Eukaryota; kingdom Metazoa; phylum Arthropoda; class Insecta; order Hymenoptera; family Andrenidae; genus Andrena; species Andrena haemorrhoa. The sequence goes on along the minus strand of OU342940.1, from coordinate 27,454,779 downwards.
CACGGTTCCCGGAGGTAAAATGTCAAATATCAAGTAGGTACTTCAAGGTTTTCTTATGCTCGTCAAGTAGTCGCGTGACGCGGCTGATAACGGACATGCAATAAAAATACATTCGAAAATCATAACCCTCGGGGCATACCGACACGGAAACCTAAACGTTACCCCTTTGGAGCGGCATATGGTTATAGACATGCGACATTTTATATTGAATCTCCATATTCTGTTATACGAAGTCAGAATTCGATTATACACATTATTTTATTTGTACAGCTTTCGTCACTGGTCACTAAATAGGGTGGTCCTTATATGTATGGTAAAAAATCAATGTTTTTAAAATTTTTTCCAAATAGTTTAAAAGAATTTCGTCTGAAATTTTGTTAAAATATATTAAGGATTAAAGGTCGCTCAATGGCATTGAAATATTACTATTTTGGTATAAATTAATAGAAATTTTTGCAAGGACAAAATAATTTTATTAACTTTTAAGTGAGAGTATAACATTAAAATTCGGGCATACATCGCATAGACGAAACGGGTTTATAACGAGTGTGTACTGTATTGTGTTGTGGCATAAGGCTTTATATGCACATTTAAATTTCTCCCATCAGCAGCTCTCGAATCAGATGCAGACGCAAACTTTGACGTACATTCTACGTATTCAAGTTATTAAACGCATAGATAAAAGCATGGTTTCGGATTCTGAGATATAAATATGGGCCCCGTTTCATTAAAATTGACAACTGACAATTATGGAAAGTCGCAGTTGCCAAACTTGTGGTACATGCGAAATATAAAGTCCTTGAGCGACCTTTATATATCAAAATATACAAATAAGGAACACGAAGATATTTTTTTTGTCAAATAAAAGATGTTAAGAGGGTCAGACAATACAAATTTTAAAGTTGAAAAATATGGACCACCCTACTGGTCACGGTACTTTTCATACACCAAATTAATGGACTGTTGCATATAGAAGAAGTTTGAAAAGCTTTTGTTAGGTAACGATGATTCTTTTCCCGCTTGGTAGAGGAATACTTTTCATCAAATTTTGCCACAGTCGTTGTGGAATTGAATAGTTTTTATAGTTCGTTATAGGCATGCCATTTCATGTTTAATAGGTTAGGTTTTGCACAAGGATTTTTATGAAACTGAATTATGGGGTAGTTCGCGTGAAATTGGGGGAGGTTTAAGTCATTATTTCGTTGGTTTCAAACCTTTTTAAACGATTTTATTCAGCTTCGATCCTCTGTTTGTATGTTTGTTTAATGTATGTATGGTTCAAATCTGGCAACTCAAATTTAACCAGCTTCCAACTATCCAATTGTCTTGAAACTTTGCAGGCGTGCGTAGTTTAGATGACTAAAAAAATTTTACCCAGTCATCAATAAATATAACCCATAACCACAAATCCAAACGACTTGAAATCAGCCACTCGAGTTCTTTACGAAAACGATACGCATCGACATAAAATGCTCTAAGCATAAAATCAGCCTATAACCACAAATCAAAACAATTTGAAATCAGCTTAACTACGTTATATAAATAGGTATTAGCAAAGCGATTTCAATAAATAATGAAAAACCCACAAACACTAAATATTAGAAAATAAAAAAATATATAAAAGCAAATTTTTATGTTAAACGATTTTATTAAAAATGTAGTAAAGACTAGATTAAAATGCACTAAACACTAAAAAATAATTCTTTGCTTGTACTACAATTGTGATGGTGACATGTGATTTAAAATAAAATCATACAAACTCTGTGATTTGAACAATTTTGAAAAATCATACAATTAATTTGAACAATTCTATAGAATAATCACAGAGTTTATATGATTTTATTTAAAGTCACATATCACCATCGAAATTGAAGTACAAGAAAATAATTATATTTTAGTTTTTAGTGCATTTCAATTTAGTTTTTACTACATTCTTAATAAAATTGTTTAACATACATTTTTTTATATATTTTTTTATCATTTATAAAACTCGTTTCACGGGAATAAGTAAAAATTGCGCACCTTGACTACTTCTATGTGATAAATAAATTTGAAAACAACAAAATGGTAACTCGCCTCCCCCCTCCCAATTGTAGGGTGACTGTATCTAATATCGCCTAGCAAAAGTTAAATCGCTGTCAATTGAATAATAATCGATATTTTTGCATGCAATTCGTTTGAAAGTAAAGAGAAATTATTCATATTTCATGTGGCATAAGCTAGATTTGTTGAAACCAATAAATATTTAATTAGGAATTAAGAAATGTAAGACATGCAAAAATCCGGTCCTGAAAAAAGTGTACCTAATATCGCCGACTCAAGAAATATTGATTAATTCATGTATATATGATTTTTTAAAGTCATTTTCACACCTGCTTTTATTATTTCTAGCTCTATAAATGTTTTTTATCCATCTTTGATTTTATTTTTATTACAAAAATATAGAAATAGGATTTTTAAAATATTTTATTTTTTACGTTCGGATGTGCGTGTTGGACAAATAAAGTTTATTTTGGCTGCTCCGCACATTTCATGACCCTACCTGTAACAAACATTGCATCGAAACCATTGTTCTCCGGTAGGCGGTATTGAGAACACGCATACTGCTAAAAGAAAACGCTATTTTCATTTTGAAAAATATTTGAATCGATTTTATTCCTTAAGTACATCATTAATTAGGTATTTCTAGTAGATATTCCTGCATTCCCCATATAGCACACTCCGTTGCATGAAGGTTGCAGGAAGGTTCCATGTGCGTTGCAGTGCAATGTTCCACAGGGGCAGACATAGCAGGATTCCTGCTACAATATTGCACAGCAAACTCCCAGCAACATTCCTGCAACCTAACCCAGACCTAACCCAGACCTAACCCAGATATAGGAGGATTCCTGCAACATTACAGCAATGTTACGGTGCAACGTTCCGGAAATTTTCTAGCAATGGTCTCGCAACGTTCCGGAAATTTTGTAGCAATGGTCTAGGAAATCTCCGGAACGTTGCATGAAGGTTGCACCGCAACTTTCCTGGAAACTTCCTGCACCTGAGTGTGCTGTATGGGTCACAGAATTATTAGACTTACCTTCTCCGAATGTGATGTAAAATTGTGGAAGTCCAATAAATTTTGACCCTATTAAGATTCTCTAAAATACTTTCCTTCCTGTAATTGTTGATCACATCACGCAGCAATTACAGTATGTCTTCCCACATAAGTTTAGGTACTAATTCAGTGCGTAACCGATAAATTGTAGTGCGTACTTTGCGAGATATAGGGAGTGGCGATATTAGGAACATGGGCGATATTAGGTATGGTCTCCCTATGTGCACAACATCATACTTCAATATCATAAAAATCCCTAACATCAAGTGAAAAAATGATCGATTCCTCTTGGAATAGTATATGCGTAAGTTACAGTTAGCTGTCATAAATAAAGTCCTATTAATTCTGTCTGAGCTGCAGATATCTCTATTGCAGTCACACATTCATCAAACAGACGGTCTCGTGCGTAATAAAAATATCTCGGAACGAACTCGTTCATTAAAATAGCGAGGAACCCCTGTTACTTCGCGTATTACTACATGCATGCAATATTTTACGCTGAATATTAGAGCCTCAGAGCTACGTCCTACGTTTCATGTTCGTTCGATGAATCACGTTCCACCATTTGAGTCGATGACAACAATTGTAACTATATTCGTAATTAGTGGCTTTTTGATTATTTACCAGATTTCAAATGTATACAAATTTAGCTAAGAATAATTGAACACCTTGCAGCAAGAGGAGTGCAACTCCACTTTTGACAGTTTTTGAGTTATGAAGTGTAATATTCGTAAAAAAAAGATATGATAAAAAGAAAGATACGACGAATAAGACCAAATTCAAAAGTTTAATGCAAATCCGATAACAAATAAGCGATTTATTGCAAATTTTGAACGTGTACCTATTATTGCATTGTACAATACGACCTCGCAGCTACGTCCTACCCAGGGTGGCCTGGAAAGTGGCTACCGGCGGTAGCTATTTTGGAGTGGGGACAGCTACCCACGTCCACGCATGCGCGCAATGACGTCACGAGCGTTGAGCCAATCAACGCCAAGATGAAAATCGCTGGAAAATTCGCCGACGCCAGCGCCAAGTCATGCCAACTAGCCAACCAGCATCGCGGGGAATCGGTTGTCGACACTGGTTGGTTGCGGCCTCACTTGGCTTGGCTAGTTGCCTTGACTTGGCGCTGGCGTCGGCTAATTTTCATCTTGGAGTTGATTGGCTCAACGCTCGTGACGTCATTGCGCGCATGCGTGGACGTGGGTAGCTGTCCCCACTCCAAAATAGCTACCGCCGGTAGCCACTTTCCAGGCCACAATGGTCCTACCTAATAAACAGCCTTTTTAGAAGGCTCTGAAATGTGTGTTGACTGCGGATGAGGATATTTCCACAGATAATGATGACGAGCATGCGCAAGAATAATGTTATTCTTTTATGTCTGCAACAAATGTCGACGTATTTCTTCCATATTTGATTAACAAAGCAACAATAAATCAATCAAATGTGTTCCTTATTGTGCATAGTTATCAAAAAGCGACCGATTTTGACAGGTGCAGCTCTAGACTTGAAAAATTCGCCAAAAATAAAAATATAAACTTGGCAACTCAATAACTACTACTTATTGCGTGCAAATGTATATTTTTCAATTAATCTTCCCCTTTTAATGTTAAGACATAGCAAGCATTTTATAAACAGTTTTTTACAGTTTACTCGAAACTGGTGAACGATGGAGTTGCACCCCTCTTGCTGCAAGGTCTTCAATTAGTCTTCGTCGTGGAAAATAGTTGTTAAAAAGCAAATTACCTGCTGTATGTAAAAGCTTCCGCGTCTCTCTATCGACTGTACAACATTTAGTGCATTATGCAATGTTTCACACAAAGTCCCCTTTTGCACAGTTCAGCTTCGAATTCTGACCTCATGCTAGGACCACGTAACGTTTAGTCTCCTTCAACCATCGCTGATACAAGCAATTCCACTATCTGAAGGTGGCGGACTTCGCAAACAGCGGCCATCCCCTTTCCCCGCTGTGTGTAACTTCCTAGCAACAGGGGAATGGGTGGTGGCAAGGAGTAGTGTGTTTAGGCACGCCACAAGTTTTACGAGGTGGCATAAATAATGTGGTTAGTGCTTCGTGATGCAATGTCAACGGAGGCGATTCCCACCCTCTGCGACCCCCCCAGGAGCCACCAGTAATCGTCGTAATCGCCGCGTCGGGGGCCCCCGGTGGCGTGACGCCTGCCTATCGCATTCGTTCGGCTGAAACTTTGCCGATTCCTTTTCCGTATACATCTTTCCCCCATTAACTATTCGAATTTATACGTTGTAAACGATAGGGGCAAAGGGTTGCTTCACGCTGGCCTGAAGTAATATTGTATTTAACGTTGTCTTTATAGTCTCTTTCAGTTACGAATAGGGCCGGGACTAGGGTAAATGTCCCAATTACTGCCAGTGTCCCTATTACTGCCACTTTATTTATTTTACTTAATAAACACGCAACGTGTAATAATAGTGTAGAAAAAAATTTATCATTAAATCGGGACTATTATTATAGTCTTCTATTCAGTTCACTATTCTTTATACGTTACGTTTTTATTAAGTAAAATAAATAAAGTGGCAGTAATAGGGGCGCTGACAGCAATTGGGACATCTACCCTATTTGTCGAATTTTTCGGTATCCGAATATTCGAATACTTCAGTTGCTCAATTATTTAGCGAATATAATTCGAATATTCAAGTATTCGAATACTATTCGAATATCCAAGTATTTGAATACTATTCGAATATTTAAGTATTCGAATAGTATGATGTGAATTATAAATCAAGTTCTTTAGGTTCATTTGCTAGAGTGAAATCTTGTAAGCTAATTTTAACCCACTTCACACCATACTATGCGAATACTGAAATATTCGAACAGTACTCGAATACTTAAATATTCGAATAGTACTCGAATACTTGGATATTCGAATTATATACGCCAAATAATTGAGGAACTGAAGTATTCGAATATTCGAATACCGAAAAATTCGACAAATAGTTCCAGCCCTAATTTTGATCCACTTTCACACCATATTAATCGAATACATCAGTATTCGAATAATATTCGAATAATAACATTCAAAGTTTATTCGTAGCATTCGAATACTTGTAAAGCATTCGAATACTTGTAAAGTATTCGAATAATAACATTCGAATACTCAAATATTCGAAGTTTATTCGTAGCATGCGAATACTTGTAAAATATTCGAATATTAAATTATTCGAATAGTTCCAGCCCTAGTTACCAACAGATATCTTTAGCTATGACGCAGAGGTTGATTTTAAATGGAGATGATTAGGCAGTAGATTAGTCTGCCATTGTGCAGTCTATTTCCTTTTTCTAGATTATTCAAAATTATTATTCATTCATCACTTACACTCTTGTTAGTGTTACTTTACTAATATAATAAATGCGAAAGTGTGTTTGGATGTTTGTTACTCCATCACGTCGTATAAGTGCACGTACCTAGTCTAGGATCAGGAATAGCATATAAGATACTTTTTATCCCGATTTTTTTAACCGATCTGGACCACACTTTCCATAATTACTATCTAGAACCCTGTGCGAAATATAGGCTACCATGAAATCTGGACACCCCACCCCTTCTCCCTTATTTCTCCCCCTTGACACTTCGTGACAATCAAAGTTTTACCCGGGCACCGCCGGGTACTTTAAGCTAGTATAAGATATGAATGTAAAAATTTGATTTCAAGGGGGTCTGTTATTTTGATTTAGGGTGGATTAACTCCTTCGCTACCAGCCGTCACATATGTGTGACACATCGGTTTGTTATCAGAGCCCGTTGTCACATATATGTGACAGATGTTTCTGGTCAATTTATGAAGACATGTTGAAACGCGTTGTGTTTTGAACAGAATTGTCAAGTTCTAAAACGGTGAAATATATAAAGAAAGAATGTGCTTGGTCTGCGATAATATTAGATTATTTAGAGTTTGTACAGCAGTTGAATAGGTCGGTTCAGCGGGGCAAGTGAATTAAAAAGTACAACAGTTTGTGAAGCGAAATTATTAAAATTATTATGTAAGTAGTTAGAAATATGTAAAATATATAAATATTATTGGGTTGAGGTTTTTGAATCTTCGCACTTCGACTATGCCTTGACAAATGTTTTAAAATTTATCATACAAAATAATATGTATAATATATAAATGTACTTCACTTAGAAAAATAGTATTTATTTAGTTTTTGTATTCCAATCCTATTAATTTCCTTTTTAATTTGATGGGTCACATATATGTGACGCATGGGCTACAACGTATAGTTCGTATCTACATATAGCTCAGTGACACATATGTGTGCAAATTTGAAAGAATGTTTATTTTACTTTTTTAGAATGTTCCAAATATAAATACGTAAAGTCTATTCCAATTGGTGTCATATAATCCCGAAAAAATCATGGGCTGTGGTGGACGCTTTTCCCATGCGCCCCGGGCAGCGAATGAGTTAAGAGGTTATGCTTACCTGCAAGGTCTAAAAACACAAGTATTTTCGGGATTTTTTTTTAAAACTTGAAGACTTTTAAATAAACCTTTATGTATTCGAAAGTGTACGTGTTAAACTACTTGTAGTAATTTTTGCGATGGTAAATGTAAATAAATAAAAAATATAGGTATTAGCGATCTCCCGACAGCGATTTTTGTTTCAGTAGTTTGCGGTGACCGTTCTAATTCTGACCTGGTTCGCCTGAACTAAAAAATTCGCGGAGATTTAGTTAGTACATTGGATTATCTTGTTCTTAAGCGTTCGTTATCCCAAAATATTAATTTTCGAAACATTAAAGTATCGATTTTCATCACAGAATCGCGCTCATATTTCATCAGTTTTCATTTGTAAAATAAAAACTGCGCAACGGAAATGAAAAAGTCACGATTAGGTGATAATCTAATATACTAACTAAATTTGATCGAATTTTTTTTCTCTAATGAACCAGGTCAAAACTACAATGGTCACTATAATAAAAAACGCTGTTGGGGGATCGCTTATAATTCCATTATTTATTTAGATATCGCATTGCAAAAAAACTACAAGAACTTTAAAATATATACTTTCGAATATAGAACCGTTTATTTAAAAAAGTCTTCAAATTTAAAAAAAAAATCTTGAATATACTTCCGTTTTCAGACCTTGCAGGTAGGCATAACCCCTTAAGGATACCTACATATGTTTACATTTTACAATGATTCGTAGAATGGTGAATTCTTTTGAACCGTAGATGTTTCTTATCTTATGTTTTCATAGACTATTATCTATATATGTAAAACTCATTTTCTGTCTGTTTGTTTATTTGTTCGTAATACAAATTTACACTGCTGCTTGGATTTCGTTGAAATTTGGCACATAGGATCTACAAATCTACACATCCGAGCGGAGGTCACTGTATATGTAGATTTCATTGAACACGCCCACTTTTGCGCTCTTTATGTAATGTCGTGCTTTTTTAATTTTAACTCGCAAACAACTTAGTCCTTATAAACAAAAGTAGATCTTTTCTTTTTGCCTTTCTCGCGCTAACTTTGATAACACTATCAACTGTTTTGCCGTCTATAATACTGTTGCTTTTATTTTAAAACTTGCATTAACCCGGGTAACACCGGACATTTCAGCTAGTTTGCAATGAAGTAGGTACGTACATCACTTACAAGGAAACATTCCCAACCCGAAAATTCTGATTTCAATGAAACTTCACGTAGAACATATTGCAGCATGCAAGGAGCAACCTATTTTCTGCGGAAATTCACTTCGAAGAGGTGAAATCAGTTATCGCGTTTCTTCGTTTTTTAATATAACTTTGTAACGGTGCGAGATAGAACACAATTTTACGCAACTATAAAAATTGTTCTGTTTCTTACCGTCTATCACACTACCAAAAGAAAAGTAAAGTTAGATTAAGGAAACGAAAAAACGCGATAAGTCTAAGGGCTGATTTCGCCCCTTCAGAGCGAATTTGCGGAGAAAAAAAAATTGCTCGTTACATACTCCAATATACTCTATATTCACAGGAAGTTTCATTTAATTCAGAAATTTTGGGTTGAGAACGTTTCCTGGTTAATAATATTTTCGTTTCCATTTTACAATAAGCATATCGTGAATACTACCGAAGTCATTAAATTCGATTTCTTTTGACGATTGTGGTTTTCAGGCCCCTCAGTTTTCAGTACCATGCCGGCTAGAATTAAAACTTTATAATAGCTTCAAACTTAATTTAAGGAAGAACACGAGCGCCATCTGGACTAAAAAATATGTCACACTCAGGTTTTTTAAATAATACTCTTCACATACTTGAGTTAGTTTAATCGTTAATTATTCCCAGAATTCCTTGAATTACAAAATCACCGAATTTTGATCACCTCTCCTCAAATTTCACATTGGATGAATAGATAATATGCTATTCCTGCTTGCATAGAAATATTATAATATTTGTTACATTAAATATTGTAATTACACTTATTTAATAATTACATGATTATTAGTGGCATGATATTAGAATCTCGCGTGCACACAGGTTACGCAACGCAAACAAAACAGAACTGTAAAGAGGGCGCCACGTAAGACGAATCAGAATTGGCAACCATGGGCTTCCGCGGGGGGGGGGGGGGAAAGGGGGCAGTTGCTCCTCCCCGGGTTTTGAAAAAACGCTTATTTTTCAAAACTAATCTTTATTAAGTTTATACTAAAAAAGGAATACCTATTTTTAAATTTCGGTTTTAAATTTGTAATTAAATTGGCACTATAAAATGGGTTAAAAAAAACGAGAAAAATTCTCCGGACGCCCCTGTTGGCAATTATTCGTAAATACACTCCCAGCAAGACTCACTGATCCTAACTCTAACCCAATTAAAATACAACGTTCTTTGAAAAATAATGTTTGGTAATTGTTTACTTAAGCTATGATTACTCCTTATTAAGCATCAGCAATGATAAATGAAATTCGTAATTCCTATTTGGACGCCCAGCTTCTCGACGGGAGGTGAAAGTGCAGAAGCTTAATAACCGTTAGCAAGTGATTTATGAGAGTCTAATGATTGCATCGAGTATCTAGCATCTAAGTATTCTGTATACGTGTCGTTTATCGTCGTTCATGGATGGCTTAACGTGGCACACGTCAAACGCACTCGCCCCGATGAATCCTGATAAATCGCATTACAAGCTTCTACGTAACATGTTTTTCGTATAGACTAAAACAACCACGTTATCTCAAGAATAAAGTTCACGACAATAATTGATTCCCCTTTAAATTAAAGTGGATGTAATTTATTTAATACAAAATGAAGATTGCAACGGATAAAAAGAATACGAGTATTGAAATTACTGCAGGAAATTTTATTGTGCTGTTATTTTACTACGAAACAGTTTGTCCACACTTTTCAATTCAAAAATATCCTGCTTTTCAATCATAGCTTAATCTGAATTGAGGGGATGTCATGTTCAAGTATGACTACCTTGTTGATCGTGATATTTCGATCGTTCCTCAACGCCCTTCCGTTTATAATTGTTGCGAGGGTAGCGATGACACGGCATCAACCCATTCACTTTACATCTCTGCCAAGGGGTGGCAACTTGTTCCTGTCACCCCATCTGAGTGATACCAGCAATTGACGGTAGCTCTTGAAAAGGGGAATCCTTTCTAAAAGCGACACATTCGATTCTACAGGATCTTGATTTTGTACTTTGTAAAGATTAGACTCTTAAGAAGTCGTTATATTGGCGATCAATGTGATACATAAATGCAAGATAGTTTACTATTTTATAATGGGATATCACTAATTCAGTTTTATCGGCACAACAGCTTTACTACTCGGCTTCTCCCTAAATTTAGATTCTGATTTTATAACAAAAAATTAATATGTTTATTTATCTCTTTTTTCAATAGTCACATTCACCTGGATTAGCTAGGCATAATGAGCTGGGGCACATTTTGCGCCCCCAGAGTTTACCGTACGAAAGTTTTTAGGCGACAGACAAACACACAAACACCCTCTGCTTTATATATTAAGATTTAACACAGAAAACCCACAAACACTCAGTGTTTATATATTAAGATTTAAAGTGGGCAACATTACTGTGTTACTGCACAGGAAGCAAGGGGATTATTCGCTTGCATTGGCTCGCCTATGTCCCGTTCGCTTATATATGTATATACCATTTCACCTAAGAGTGGACCTACGCAATGCGCCCCTACCGATTCCCGACCGGTCTGCGCAGCTCCCACGGATCTGACACACGCGACTACAGTCTGATTTTCGAGCGTTGAGACCTGAGGCGGGTCCCTCGGACGGAGCGTGGCTTAAGGAGGAACCAATGGTACGCTACGGACTGCGTGCGGCGTTGCCACGTTTCACGGGACACAGCGGCTGTCTTTTTATATCTTCAAGCGTAACTGCGTTTCTACCACCTTGGCGGGAACTTCCTTCTCGCGACAGTTCCTTCATCCATTCCACAATGAAGTGTTATGTAGTCGTGCTTAGTTTTACATTAATCTTCAGATTTAGCTTTTAAAATTGGTTGACTTTCAGTAGGTGATAGTAATTATAGTCGAATTAACGAAAGAAGGCGCCTTGGCGGCCTGTAGGCTGGCGCACGTGGCTCGGGACAGATCCAATGCCTGCTCAGTATTTCGTGCGACGTTGCCACGTTGTGTAACAGATCGGACGTCTCTTTCTATCTTCACGCGCAACTATGTCTCTCTCACTGGCTCGATAACACAGATTCCTTCATCTACAACTCACACCACGCCAAATCGATCGCGTTTTTAGAGACTTTGATCAAAATGCAGTATGTATTTTGTGAATCATGGGAAATTATGGAAACATCTTTTTCACAAATAATCGACAACTAAAGAAGATTGGGTTAATAAAACTCTTCATCAGTTAATAACAGCTCATGCTGACGTTAATTTTCAAAATTTCAAGCTCGAAAGCAGAATATTTCGTACGTGAAATTTGCAAAATAAAACTTTGGTTACAATTTTCAAAATTACAAAATTAATTTTTCAATATAAAAAAAGAGTATTAGAATAGCCCGCACTTTCTAGATTAAAATGAGAAAAGAATGAATTCAATACGATAAAGAGAATCCGAGATAAAAATTCACAAGTACATCTGGGTTTCATGAAAATAGGCAAAAATTAAAAAATTCAAAACCAGAAAAGTGATGATTGAAATCCCTTTCTATATAATATTTCAGTTTGAACAAAATACCTGACATCGAGTGCAAAAAGTGATCGATTTGCCATGGAATGACGCTAAATAGAATAAGAATCCTATGAGCCTGTATTTCTCGACTCTGTCAAATCTCTATGGGCAGGACGTTGGGTTCACCCTCTGGAAGAGGATAGCAATATACACCCGACAAAGACAACGATTACTCTAGGCCCACAACTAAGTGGTCGAAAGTCATTGGCCAAGGCGTAGGAAGCCGCGTAGGGGAAGCACCAATCGCGAGCCTGGAGTAGCGGCAACGTCGCAAATTCTAGCCCCGGTCCCAAGGCGCCTTCTTTCGTTAATTCGACTATAGGTGAAACACCCCGTAAGTATACTTCCGCATTCTCCAATAAGATTTGGCACAGATATCTGTCACTATGAAAACGACGTTGGTTGGGCCCTCTCGAAAAGGATAGCGATAGATGCCCGACAAAGCAAACAATAGGTAAGGTCTGGTAAGGGCCGGTAAGAACTCACTACTAAGCATGTCGAAAGCTATTGGTCAAGATGCAGGGAGTAGGGCGAATACCATGAAGAAGAAACACCCTTAATAGGGCTGGATAAGCGGCAACATCGCAAATAAGCCAGCTCCGCCCGAGGCCTCAACTCTCGGAAATCAAATTAAAGTTGCAGCGCTTTCCCTGCCGGTTTTCTACCAATCAACAGTACTTATATCCCTGCGCGGAACGAGTCTACTCTTAAGTGGAATACAGATAGAGTTTCTCGCGGCAACATCTCATCGGAGCATGGTATAATACGGTAGATTTTTTATGTTAGGTCTTTGCATATATTTTATTATTCAATGGAAATTATTAAATCCATGCAGTACAAAAATATCGACATATTTGATTAACTATCAATCTTGTACCATATTATCAATTTTAATATAGTCACATTTATTTAATTGTAATTACACCGGGGTTTAATCCTTCGTGGTCACACGAGGTGTATCGCATCCCAGGCAAGTTTCGAGTTCAAATGTCGCGCCTTTGCGAATTCGATATGTGACTTAGTGCGCCATCTATCGTTAGTTGAGAGACCCTGCTACAACATTCAACGATTTAGAAAACTCGGCATCGCGTCTGTATACTTCTGACAACCATTTGTAAAATAGTGGGGTGACCAAAGTGTGATTCGGTGCAAAATTTATGGGTTTTTTTTAGTTCTTCAGGTTCAGCAAATTTTATTCAACGTAAGTAAAAGTTTCGATAACCCGTGATTTTTTTCAATGATTCAGCGATATATATTATGTATTATGTGTAAATCACAGGTAATTAATTTTGTATTATAAGAACTTATTTTTGTTCTATACATTGTATTAATGCAAAACACACCGTAAAACCCTGCTAAAGTGGTTGTTTTATTTTATTTCTATCGAATAAATAACCATACTTATGCCAAACTTGCATATCATTTCTGCAGAACATTAAATACTTCCTCAGAATAAAAACCTTCCTTGCCACGTCCACCAGTAAACTAATTTTCTTCCTGAAGTATATGTCTTTGCCAATATTTTTGTAAATGTTTAGACCTTAATATTAAAATTTAAAAAATTGGTGAATTTTAACAGGAAAAAATCGCTTCTTTCCACAACTATTTCTTTAACTACAACTTTCATCATGTCGAAATTTAAATTTCAAGAAAAAGACTATTAGAGCATGATTGTATGAGTATTACGAATATACAATAAAAAGTTAAAAGATTCTACAATACGGAAATGGTAACTAAAAAATGACGCTGGTGTACAATGAACCCCGTGTGATCAGCTTGTGATTATAAAGAGGTATCATCACGGAGGGTTAATCTTATATATCATATATTATATATTTTAATAGAATGCAAATTACCTTCATACTTTCTTTTTAAGCTCAAAATCTATAACCTTTTTCAAAAGTTACTGCGAAGTTTCTTCTTTAAAACAAATAAGAACTTGTGACAAAGCACTGTCTTACTCATTAGGCTTTTTAGCGTTAAATCTTTGTGTAATGTCTGCAGCTCCTACTCGACTACCTACAGAACATGAACTTAATTCTGATAAATGCAACTGCATCGCTTCTACGAGTGCAGCCTTATGTAATTGAGGAAAAGCATCTTTACATAATCCGCAGAAGCTTCCCTTGTCCTCGTAATATGTATTAATTAGAAAGTAACTGGGGTTTACAGCTTACGCGATTAGTTAGGGGTGCTAATTACGAAAAGTATAACGCTTCTTGGCGCACTAGGGAGAGGAAATAATTTTTAATTTTGAGACTCTATTCGTTTCTTATGGTCGTGACTTAACGCAATAAAAAGAAACGTTACCAAGAAAATTTCCTATATTTTATTTAAAACCTACTTCAAAAATCTTTTGAAGTCAATTCAGAGTTCAGAAAGATGAATATTGGTGAGAGGGAAACTTTAATCATTTTCTCTGCACAGAACTAAAAGAACATTTACCCGACCGACGTTCTTCCTGAGTCTAGGTACGCGGTGTCCAGTTGTGCCTAGGTAGTTGTCCAAGAATCAGTGCTTACAATTTCAATGGCAATGAAGTACAAGTATTTAATTTGTAAGTCTCGTGAGTAAAACTGGAGGCCTTCGCAATCCATCAGGTGGTGACTTTACAACATAATAGTAATATTAATAATACCTTCGCGATGAAACATTTTAATAAAAGTTTGAATACAAAGTGAATGAAACGGAATTACACTTCATATAACATTACAGATTAAATATAAGTGATCTTAATGAAATTGGTTCAGCGTCGTAGAAACGCGACGCGACGATGCGGGGGGTGGTTATTCTCACAAGTGCGCCAGTAAATGAGTTGAAATCTTGGGCCAACGGCGAATGTTAGTCGGCTGAATTCAAGGGCGAGCGTTTTCCTTAATATCCACTTTGGGATCCGTAAAATAACATAAAAATGTTTGCCTCGGGAGCGTCTGCTTTCGTTCAGGACACGTTCCACCAGCACACAGGTTTCGAATCAGCTACTTCGGAACACTTGAACCGCTTTCCGGCCATGGCGAGGCTTCTCTCCTGCGTATGAGATTGTGTGCGGAACAAACTTCCATTAGACGAGAACCCGTACATCGGCGGCATTGTTGCTGGCGATGAGGAGGAAACCGTGCAACGCGCCGAATCTACCCTGGGACGCACCGAATGAGAAGAAAAGACATATGTATGCTAGGACTGGGACTATTCGAATAATTTAATGTTCGAATGTTTTACAAGTATTCGAATGCTACGAATAAACTTCGAGTATTTGAGTATTCGAATGTTATTATTCGAATACTATTCGAATACTGATGTATTCGAATATTTTGCAAGTATTCGAATGTTACGAATAAACTTCGAATGTTATTATTCGAATATTATTCGAATACTGATGTATTCGATTAATATGGTGTGAAAGTGGGTCAAAATTAGGGTTGGGACTATTTGTCGAATTTTTCGGTATTCGAATACATCAGTTCCTCAATTATTCGGCGAATATAATTCGAATATCCAAGTATTCCAGTAATATTCGAATACTTAAATATATTATGGTGTGAATTATAAACCAAGTTCTTTAGGTTCATTTGTCAGGGTGAAATCTTGTAAGCTAATTTTGACCCACTTCACACCATACTATTCGAATACATCAGTATTCAAATACTATTCGAATACATCAGTATTCAAATAGTATTCGAATACGTCAGTATTCAAATAGTATTCAAATAGTATTCGAATACGTCAGTATAGTATTCGAATAGTATTCGAATAATAACATTCGAATACTCAAATATTCGAAGTTTATTCGTAGCATTCGAATACTCTGCAAAATATTCGAATATTAAATTATTCGAATAATCTAAGCCCTATCCAAATTAGCTTACAAAATTTCACACTGACAAATGAACCTACAGAACTTGATTTATAATTCACACCATACTATTCGAATACATCAGTATTCGAATACTTAAATATTCGAATAGTATTCGAATACTTAAATATTCGAATAGTATCCGAATACTTGGATATTCGAATAGTATTCGAATACTTGGATATTCAAATTATATTCGCCAAATAATTGAGTAACTGAAGTATTCGAATATTCGAATACCAAAAATTCGACAACTAATCCCAGCCCTAATGTATACTTGCGTCATATAGGAAGGAAATGAATTAATTTTTATGATGACTGTTTTTAACGTGAATTTATAGATATACTTTAAAACCACAAAGTAAATTTAAAGTAACTTGAATATTAAAAAAGATAAGAAAACTCTAACTCTCCAACAACCCTCGAGATTCTATACTCTGCGCTGGTACTCCCTCATCTAGAATACTGTTCTCCACCGTGGAACCCGTACCACCAGGTCCATACCAATTCGCTAGAGAGAATTCAACATAAATTCTTGCGTTTTGTGGCGTATAGAATGGGTCAGCCGATTCCCTATTTCTGCCACACATACGACTACTTTCAATCATCTCTGGGCATACTTTCTCTCCAACAGCGAAGAACTGTATCTGATCTAATGTTTATTTTTAAGATCGTAAATAATGATATCGACTGCTCTCCGATTCTAGAACTAGTTAAACTTAATGCTCCACCTAGGAATCTCAGGAAATTTCCGGTCTTTCATTTATCACACCATACCTCCGCCTTCGGTGAGAATAACCTCATAAACCGCCTGTGCAAATTAAGGTGCAAATTAGCCAATAAGTTCTGTCACACTATTGACTTTATCTCGAACACCAACAAGTCCTTTAAAAACCAGCTCTTAATGTTAATGCGCAGCAATTCTGTCAACTAATTTTTGTATTTGCGTATACTACGTATTGTCACCTGTACATATCTCCGTCTACGGCTCATGTATATTTAATTCCTTTACCAAAGGGTGCCTACCCGTATATAAATAAATAAATAAATAAAAAAATAAAACTCTCCAATAGATTTAAAATTTTGCAGGCGTGCGTAGTTTTGAGGTCAATACAATATATTAAAGAAAAATTAACCCAGAGAGGGTGAAAAAATTACCCAGTCATCAATAAATATAACCCATAACCACAAATCCAAACGACTTGAAATCTGCCACTCGCGTTCTTTTCGAAAACGAAAAAAGTCCGGGACGCCACTCGCATCGCGATTACCGACCATACACAATTTGTCGAGAAATGATCTGTCACGTATGTGCGAATAGTAAAATTAAAACTTTGCAGGCGTTCGTAGTATATCACCATCGAAATTGCAGTAGGTACAAGAAAATAATTACTTTTGAGTGATTTTAGCACTACCTATAGCGTTTAAGTAAACTGTTAAACTGTATACAGCAAGAAACGATATTTGTAAAGAAATCTGAACTGTAAAATGTAAATCCACAAACACTAAAAACAAGAAAATAAAAAAATATATAAAACAAATTTATTAAAAATGCAGTAAAAACTAAAAAATAATTATTTTCTTTTACTACAATTTCGATGGTGTATTTGCACTTTAAATAAAATCGTGGGGCATAATATATTTCATAACAGGATATGAATCACTTTAATACAGAAGCAAACGTCGAAATGCACTTGTCGTGAGAAAGTTTTCATTCGCATTAATGAAACAAAATGTTTTAATTACAGGATACAGATCGTAATCCACTTACCAACCGCTACTTCAAGTTCTGGTTACACATGGTGCCCCACGATTTTATTTAAAGTAAATTATTTAAAGTGAAAAAACCATCGAAATTGTAGTAAAAGGAAAGAATTAATTTTAGCGCAATTTTAATGAAATCGTTTAACACAAAAAAAATTTGTACACATTTTTTTGGCTTTATTTCCTTATCTCCATCAATCCACAGTATCTTGATGAGATTTAAGTCCGAACTGTGTGCCGGCCATTTTAATAGATACATTAACTTTTCCTTCACCCAAAAATTGTTTGATAATTTTTTATGTATGCTTTAGATCGTTATCGGCATGCTAAATACAATCTTCGGGTAATTTTTCTTCAGCAAACGGCAGAAGGATTTTAATAATTTCTTCATAAACAAAACGTCTAACAATGTGAAGAGATAATTGTATATCTTCAAAACACCGTGATGAAACAGTAACTAATAATAATTTCGTATTTTTTCCTCTAGAAGATAGTGAGTAATAAAAACGATTTATTATTATTAGGTACTATTATTAGACCATTTAGTTCAATTAGGTTCATACTTTATGATAATTTAGAATGATATGGATATGCAATGGATGTTTTCAATAATCCTTTTAAACTCGCGTCCTTTATGTCGTTCCACTGAGCGGAGCACGTTGGTTGATCTCTATTGCTGCATTTACGTGCGTGCTGTTGGGCGTGGGCGATGAAAAGTGTGCAACCATGCAAAAAGTACGATGATAAACGCGGCATGAAGCGTGGAGAAAAAGATTACCGACGACTGCTGTTTTGGTGATTAATCGGTGTGCATGGTTTACGGGATGTATTTCAATATTTCCAGTCAGACAGGTATAATCGGTTATAACCTGCGTATATTAACGTAATAGAAAAATTGTTTGTTCAAATGTAGAGTTGTGAAGCAACGACGTGAAACTTGTGCGGATTTCCCTGAAATATTAATTTGAAAAATTGTGACATACAACAAGCAGACAATTCGAGAAATATAGATACAGGGTGTCTCAAAAATGCTGCGGTTTCTTGAAAGGGGCGACTCAGGGGTGTGTATATGTATCACACTGCACGTATAGGGGAGACCGGGACTGGTTGTCCCAAGGGGTAGGTTGACTATTTAACAATTATCAGCGTTTGTCGAAAAATTGACTATGTAAGTAAATATTTTTTCTTAACGATTTTATTTTTTTACACTCTATATAGTTACAATAGAATAATTGTTAAGGGACTATTTTAAAGTTTGTTTATTAGACGATCTATTGACATAGTATTTTTATTTATACATAAGTAATTGAAGGTTATACAGATTATTGAAGTCAAAATGATCGTTCGGGACTGGTTGACTACTTAATAACGTTAATAAGGTTTAAATTGTTATTTTGTTATTCAAAAAGTGATTTTTATTTTTTGTTTAAATTGTACTATGTTATAAATACATTATAATTTATGTTTAAGTTGAAAAAGTGTTCAGTTTATTATTAAAATATGAAAGGAAGAAATTAATATTTTATAATGCAACAACTTTTGTGACATTGTGTAATTTTATTACCACTAGGATAAGATGCTAATAACATTTTCTTAACTAATTGTACCTATAGTTAATCTACCCCATACTGTAAGTCAACCAACCTCGATCATGGGGGTGGTTGACCAGCATGGAAGGTGTTAGAAAAACATTAAAATACCTTAATTGTTGTCACCTTGAGTCAACTTTAATAATTTAACCCTCGAAAGAAGAGTGGTGGATATGGTGGCGTGAGACGAATGCAGGGTCAGTTTGACCCATAGCAACATTCCTATGGTACACCGGTTTCACGAGAAAATTGAATATAAAATGAATTAAATAATTAAAATTTCTCAAATTAACTAAAATTTATTAATAAAGAAATACACAAAAAAAGTATGTAGAAATAGTGTAGATGAAATGGTGGGGATAGTCCCCGGACGTACAACGCATGGTAGAAACGGGCTTATAACGAGTGCGTACTGTAAACGTAATATAATACAGAAAAAGAGAAACCACAACAAAAAGGGAAGATATGAAACTATGAACACAAACTCACACGATGTAAGAACGTGAATAGTTTGGGATATAAATTCAAAACGGCCATTGGGAACCCCATCATTGAATGAGGTTCGAGCTCGAGGTTCAAAATCTGTCTCGACGATAATGAGTAGGGGGAGTTGGGGCAGATTGATGCACTTTTTCTTTAAACTTGAATATCTTTTGACAAATGAATATTAGTGGCACAATTTTCATGGCAATTTGTTAACAATTTATTCGAGTTTAAAGAAATGTTTGGATTTTTTATACAAGGTTTAAAAGAAAAAAGTTATTAATATTTCTTTAAAAAATGATATTTGCATCAATCTGCCCCATAAGGTGGGGCACAATGATTCATAGATAGGGATACATTAATACAGGATGAGGCATATTGATATTGTATCTGAATATTAATTAGAACACCACAGTTTTTCAATTTTCTTTTATTATTTTAGAAATAACAATCTCAAAAGTGTAGTTTGTTTAATAATAATTATGTAATATAATATTTAAGTGTTTGGCATTTATTGCGTCTTATAATTGGAAATATTAATCGGAAAACTAAAAAGTGCCGCGGCTCTAGATGTTCCTTTGGTGAAGTAAGGTGTTGGCAATTTTAAAACTATATCACTGATGTCAACACTGGCTGTATCATAGTGCCCCAAAGGATACATTTCCGCAAATAATATTTTTCAAAATAACTAAAAAGGATCATCAGAAACCAAATAAAATAATCACTACTAGAATCAATAACTTACCTTTAATATAAATGATAACCTGAAGCAAGCAAAACTTTAATTGCAATACACTTTTGAACTATACGTATTAGTTTACTCTTGATACATTGTCGACTGCGAAGTGACACGGATTATATTAAAACGGCCGCTTATAAGATGCCATCTTGTGGTCATGTTTTAAACGTCTAAATGTTTACAGGTATCAATATACTATTGATGTTTCATTGTGCCCCTTGCATCAAGGTGTCCCAACTCCCCCTAATAGTAACGTCACGTTAACGAGTAAATTAATTAAATACATATCATTAAAACATAACACCCGAATACTTCATACCCTTAGCTATCATATGAATAGCTTTAGCTTAATCCAACAATCCGACAATAATAAACCATTTCTCCTAACCTAGCTTCACGATATCAAAATCCCTATAATTTACATCCGCATAACCAGCATTTTACTGTACACAAAAATATCTCCATCTTACTCTGTGCATTTTCACTTAATTTATACTCTCCCTCTCAGTGTTCATCTTACTCGCAGAATCTATTTTCGCCGAGCTGAATACAGGTCGCTGGTCACCAGCGTCCCTGACATCTCAGCTGAATGCCGCGCGGCCAATAAAATCAATGACCTCCAACGTGGGACGTGTTAAATTCATAGCAATTGCACCTTATTTTTCTCTGCCAGGCACTTAGGGTGCTTTTTCATCTTTCGCGAAGCCTACGCTGTGCTGACCTCGATTCCGTCGTGTGCAATCAATTGCCAGATTCACTGGGAACAAGTCACACCAGAAAGAAAGTGGAACGCGATTCGTCACGTAGCAATCGATTCTCGATTGCAAGAGGGAGAGAGAGGTGGCGGGGTGGGTGGGTAACGTGCTTTGCTGCTTTCCGTTTCTCAACGCAATTACGAAATACCATTGTTCTTCCCCTGTTATAAGCCCCTCTCAAGAAGAAAAAGTTACGCGTTTACGCTTCGATTTGATTTTCCCCTTTTCCTTCGTCAGCCCGGCCCGTGAAGTTATCCATCGCAGGGCAGAGATTAAATCGAAGTCTTTCGCAGAAACCGGAGGCAAAGAGGTACGTGCGCGTCTGGAATTTCTCGGACACAGATAGGAGTGGTTTCGAAGCTTCAGCGTACACTTCAAAGTACAAAGTACCCTAAAGCGGGAATTTCGATTTTCAACTGTTTCTTTCGATCGTCTCTGGATTCTTTCTTCCCTCTCGAGAATACGGACATGGAGGGTGTAATGGAACTTGCCACTCATTTGACAGCAACTTTAATCGTTTCCCTGGAATTCTATTTGGACTGATCTTCTCATTCCTTTTGTGTGTGTTTAACTGAGTTTTAGAAATGAATTTAAACCCTGAGGTGTACATTAAAAAAATGTCTACACTTTTTATGATTTTTATCGCTTATATTTATTATAAATTATAGATGAATATGGGTGTTTTAGTTTTTTCTTATTTAATGTTTAATAAGTACTTCTAGTATGCTAAGTTTTATAACAGGGAGTGCATCAACCAACATCACAGTCTGGCCAGTAGTATCTTGTGTCTTGCCTTTTTCTCCAGCTACACTTATGGAATAACACGCTACGCATTGTCTTTATGGATTTATTTTTGTTTCGGTTAGTGATAAAATTTCATGATGCCGGATGTGCCGATGCTCATTTTTCTGGTCCCTGGCAATTACATTACAATTGTGAAGAATGGTATTTTGATATTTACATCGTTCTGATTACTAACAAATGGTATGTCTATTTTGGTTAAAACTGGTATTTTAGGTATGATGAAAGGGTTCAGTTTGAATGGTATGATTTTAAGTAGGTACACTACAGAAGGTAGGTCCTAAGTTCTTGCTCAACTTATGCGCATTTGCCTAGTTTATTTGTGGTATAAACCTTCGTAGAATAAATTTTAGTTTTCGAAATAAAGGCCATTAAGGTTCAACTCATTCTTTGGCTAATTGTAAGATTCTTTCAGGTTTTCTGCCGAAAAAACAAAGATCAGAATGCTGCAAATTAGGCAAGAATTTATGACTCACCCTCTGTAATAGGAGAATGTTTTCAAAGCGGGATTAACCCTTCGCGGTCGCACCTTCTTATAATCACAAGTTGGGGTCATATGGGGTTCACTGCACCGCAGCGTCATTTTTGAGTAACCATTTTCGTATTTTTTAATCTTTTAACTTTTGACTGATAATTGTACCTACATTCGTAATACTCATACAATATGTGTATAGTATTCTAATACTCTTTTTCTAGAAATGTAAATCTGGTTATGATGCAATTTGTAGTTGAAAAAATAGTTGTGGAAATGAGCGATTTTTTTGGTTAAAATTCACCAAATTTTTATATTTTAATATTAAGGTCTAAAAGTTTACAGAAATTGTGGCAAAGATATATCCTAGGGTGTGATACACCCCGTGGTCCCCGTGTGACCACGAAAGGTTAAACATTAGTTTTTGTCAGTTAGATTTTAATTCCATTCGATGAAACTCAACTAGTTTTCTTTTTCCGCGAAATTGTTGTTTCTACCTGACATAATTCGCTGACCAACTCTCGTTCTTATAACTTCGTGAAATACCATTATAACCATTTCCTAATCTGCCTTGACCGCGATTACCGTAACTATGTATATGTACAACGTTCTGCATAGTGTATCGAACCCAGTTCCACGACCATGGATCATTAACCATACTAACCGTGATTAAAATTCCTCGGTGAAAGCTATCGAAACAAACGTATACTTGTGATATCGTTCATGCTACTTATAAGATTGTATTATAAAGCTTATCCCACTTTAATGATGTATATATGACAGGCAGATTTTCGAATAAAATATCGAATAAATCTGGCTCTAATAAAGCTACATATTTATTCGTGTTGGTTGAATATTGTCAACTCTACGAGATGGCGCTGAGAGCGCCATCACTCGCCAAGTGGGATTCCCCTCTTGGCATGTACTATATCTATATATTCTTTCTTTGTACCAAAACCTTCTAGAACTTTTTCCATGTTTCACTTTCTATTATTGTAACTGTAATCCATTATTAATAAACGTAATTGTAACAATTCGTTATTCGCGAATAGTTTTTCGTCAAATAAAATCGTTATTCGCTATTCACGAATAAATCTTGGGGATTTATTCTTTATTTGTTATTCGAAATAAAATTTGCCCAACTCTATTGACAGGGACCTTGTCGTCTAACACCTTATATTAAAAAACGCCATAATTTTAGGGTCTGATTTCAGACCTTCAGAGTGACTTTCCGCAAAAAACAAATTGTTCCTTACATACTCGAATATACTTTACATTCGCACGAAGTTGCAGTAAAATCAGAATTTTCGAATTGGGAACGTTTCCTTGTTAGGTAATCTTGAAGTATCTATCAGTGCTTCAATAGCCCTGTCGAAATCATTTATTATTATTATTATTATTGTTGTTGCTACCGCCACCGTCATTGCTATTGCTATTGCTATTACTATTGCTATTGCTATTGCTGTTGATATTGCTATTGCTATTGCTATTGCTATTGCTATTGCTATTGCTATTGCTATTGCTATTGCTATTGCTATTGCTATTGCTATTGCTATTGCTATTGCTATTGCTATTGCCATTGCCATTGCCATTGCCATTGCCATTGCCATTGCTATTGCTATTGCTATTGCTATTGCTATTGCTATTGCTATTGCTATTGATATTGATATTGATATTGCCATTGCCATTGCCATTGCCATTGCCATTGCCTTTGCTTTTGCTATTGCTATTGCCATTGCCATTGCCATCGCTATCGCTATCGCTATCGCTATCGCTATCGCTATCGCTATCGCTATCGCTATCGCTATCGCTATCGCTATCGCTATCGCTATCGCTATCGCTATCGCTATCGCTATCGCTATCGCTATCGCTATCGCTATCGCTATCGCTATCGCTATCGCTATCGCTATCGCCATCGCCATTGCCATTGCTATCGCTATCGCTATCGCTATCGCTATCGCTATTGCTATTGCTATTGCTATTGCTATTGCTATTGCTATTGCTATTTCAACGGGAAACCCTTTTGAATACAAAAGTATTAACAGATAAGTACATTAAATAAAATAAAATAAAATAAAACAATAAAATTAAATAAAACAGTCTGCTTACAACAACATAATTCAGGGCACCAATGGTAATATACTATAGTATACAAGACGTCGACTAAACAGTTTCCTCCGGAACGAATCGAGCGAAACTGAGGACAGATCTATGTCAGCGAGGCACTGATTTACCTCCTCCATGGCACGGTTTATGAGATCAGCAGTATAGTGACTATAGTTTAGAACCTTCGATTCAAAAAGGGGTCTCGGACGCAATGGCCGTTGTGGGGCATGAAAACGAACCAATGCCACAAGCTCCTGACAGTTTATCTGGCCGTGAATAACTTTATACAAGAACAACAGATTTCGGCCTATCTTTCTCTGCTGCTATTTTCGTTCACCCACTAAACTAAATTCACACAAAAGTTTAAATCAGTCACCCCTCGTTTTCCAAGCAGTGCGGGCACATAAGTGGCTACCTATCCTCTCTCATCCATGATGTCGCCCTGGTCGCTATTGTTGTCATCCTCTGTTCCTGAGTGGTTCTCCAAAGGCACGCGAATGCGTTCAAGATCCTTGTACTAATACTTCAATAAAATACTTATCCCTTAATGGTTTCATACGTAGCTAGACACGACCCGCAGCAACTAATTGCAAACGGGATTCCCCTTCCCACTCTCGCCACCTCCCTGTTTTATCTCCCTCAGTTGGATAACATTTATGTGCAGGCGGCTTAATGCCACTTCTAACGACACGATGAATTAATCATTAACTATCCTCCTCTGTGATGTAGTAGAACCTCGCCCCCTCGGTCCTCTCACGTGCCAATGGATTCTGTGTAAACAAGTGGAAAGGAAAAAAGAGCTTCCGTCGGCAGACCCAGCCAATCGAGAAAATCGTTAATCTTGGCAATCACAAAGCTTTGAATTATGGAAAAATGTTGGGATATGAAGAACCCTTTGGGCAGTCTTTGTAGAAATAATTTCCAGTATTCATTTCTCAACTAGCCCATACGATATTTTCCTTCGAATTAACATCTTGCTGTTAAAATGGCATCATTACTTCCAGGAGGGACACTAGGAACGAGAAAAGGAAGTAAAATTTAATTAAAACGGAACTAACACTTTCTCTTAAACAACATGTAGGTGATAAAGGAATGTGGATTGCACTAATGTGTGCAATAACTGCAAAATAACTAATTTCGATTATATTGACATGGAAATTTCTCTTTCTTTTTTTATCTTAAGAGGATACAGGACTATTAAAATCTCGAAAAATCGATTTTTGTTGTTATTATTAATTTTGAAACTGTCGACCTTTGTGTATATTTACAACTAACTTTCATGAGGATATTCGAATAATTACGGAAATACATAATAGCACTGAACATAATTCGGTGCACCGTTGAATAATGGCCTCGCGGAGCGGTATTAGCGTAGAGAACTTAACTTTGAAGCCGTTTATCTCGAAACTACATTTTTAAACACCGTGTAACTTTTGAACGTATGAATATTTTCACTTGAAATTTTAACTGGACATGTAGAACTCCCTTCTCTATGATGTGGAATTTCCCCATCAACATTGGACGGTGGCAACATTTTTTATAAATTATTCAAAATGATTTTTCCCGTGAAAACACGAAAAAAGTTTGTTTCGTGCATAACGACCACAATTTTTGTCCAAATTCGGCGGGGATGTTCCACATTATAGCACTTGGTATAGAAATTACTCACCTCAAAGCATTTTGCTTTCAGGTCACAGGTTCACCTGAAACTATGTACCCAAGTTTCAAGTGCGCGACGCATGGGGCCATTTTTGTTTGTAATTACTCGCAGATACATGCAAAACGGACTGCAAAAAGTACGCGTATCATGATTGTTTAGTGTTTAAGTAATTCAACATAAAAGAAACCACCGATTTTGCCCTTCCAAAGCTGCTGTACCCCCTTAAGAAAAATATATTTCCCATAGTAGATTTCAGCCTTAGTTTCAATTATCACGGCGAACGTTATTAATTATAAACCAAAGGAATGTTCTCGGCAATGTAGGGCACGCGGTGTGCGATTTAACGAGCGGTTTTAGCAACTTTAATTATTAGCTTGACTGTACGCTAGAGGGTCTTTCAGTTTACGCAAGCGTGACAGAAGACTGGAAGGAAAGAGAGAACGCAAAGGAGGGTAAGCGAGATAGACAAGGGCTGTTTGCACCCTCGGTGTTAACGCAATATGCTCGACTCTGGAGGAGACGGAGGCGCTTATACGCGAATGCTCAGTTTGCCTCTGTCTTCCTACGCTTTGACTAAGCGTCTGGTCACGTTTGACCGTATTCCCTTTGTTCATCTCGCCATCTCTCTCGCCAGGTTCGACAACATCGTCTTCCTCCATTTTGTCAGTCGACACTATTTAGATTCGAGTGTAGTCTCTAAGCATCCGTTTATTGTTATCTTTACTCTACGGTTTCGTAAAAGGCTTAAAGCTTAAGTATTCAACATTCGTGGAAGAAATTTACATGTACCTAGTGATTGTTTCTGTAGGGAATAGGTTTCCTAGTAATTCTACTTATCCCAGATATTTTAGGTATTCTACCTATCCTGAATGCTTTAACCATTCTAACTACAATAATGCTCTGAAATAGGTTTCAACTAGAGGGTTAGCACATGATCATCAGTCGACTTCAAACTGAATTTTTAGGAATAAGTGTTCCATGTTTTTTTACTGTTACACAGAAATTCAGAACAATAGTTCAAGATACAATAAAATAGCCTGCCAAACCTCGAATTAATTTGTCTAACCGATTTGGAAAAAAAATTCACAAAGAATTACCTATTTTTCGGCCCAACAAGGCAATCTCCCCTTAACTGTATCCTTTCTTTAGTTCTGCTGGTTTTGAAATATCTCCTTTACTTAAGCATTGGAGAAAATTTATTTCTTAGGTAGCTTCTGGTGCATTGGGTTTTGCAAGCTTTTGGGAAATAGTTACAAACTGATGAACTGTTCTTGGCACACGGAATTATTCAGCTTATAATAAGATCATTAACATTTATTAATAGGTACTATTACGTGGAAAACTTATTCCTGAAAATTCAGTTTGAAGTCGATTGATGACCATATGCTAACCCTCTAGTCGAAACCTACTTCAGAGAATTATTGTAGTTAAAATGGCTAAAGCATTCAGGATGGGTAGAATACCTAAAATATCTGGGATAAGTAGAATTTCTAGGAAACCAAATACCTACAGAAAGAATCACTTGGTACATATAAATTTCCTCCACGAATATTGAATACGATAAGTATCACCATACTATTCAGGTGGAAAAATATTAACCCGGGGAAGAGTAAACAAATCTACATACACAGGATGTTCAGCAACAAATAGTAGAAAATGAAATGGGTGATTCTGCGTGACAAAATAAGACGAAAATGCGGTGGAGGCTTCATTTTGGAGTTGTTAATGTTTAAAAATTCGGGGGAGAAACGCCTCAAACACTGAAATTAGGCAATCAGCAGTGTGCATTCCGTTGGGGAAAATTTTTCCCTTTCAATAAATATGTGTAGAAATAGATTTATAATATAATTTAAAGATTACTATTGATAAATGGCGAATAGCAATACTTGAAATGAACTTAGAGTATATTAAAATTCAACTTGAAAAGAAAAAGCCAAAACGACCACTTTACCCCATATATAAAGTGAGCTACTATCTGGGGTAAAGTGAGCTGAAATAAAATAAGAACTTTAATTAAGGATATAGGTAATTATTAACCCCTTACGCTGAACTGACGTGTGTAGCACGTCAGCTTCTGGCTTTTTTTCACCGTGATTGTTAAAAACTGTGGCAGATTTTTCATTTTTTTGAGGTTAGTTTCTGTTCCATCACGCCGCGTGGTTTTCTAGCCAGCTGACAGGTTAGAACACTGCGCACTTCACTTGCGCATCTGTTCTTTGTAGCTCAGTTTACAACAGTCACTTTACCCAGAATAGGTACACAGTAGAAAATTAATTATTTAATAATGTTGGGATTAATGTCTTCTTAAACGCGTGTACATGTATATTTATAAGGTTGTTTTAAACACGTATAAAAAATTTCCAGTTAAAATAACACATTTATGATTCATTTAGCCAAAAAGCTATATTGAAAAGAAATCCAATCAGAAGTCCCTAAAAATTAATTTTTAAGTTTTTAAATGAATTTACATTTTTCGATATGTGAATGTGCATATTTATCATTGTTATATTACATGCATTTATTACGTCACCAAAATCTGTAAATATATTCTATTTTTAAAGAACAAATTAAGAAAGCTCATTTTATCCCGAGGCTCACTTTATCCCGGTCTCCCCTGGTTCATTGTCAATACTGTCAATAGGGCCTTGTAAAATCACCATCAAACAACAAAAACGCATGGGTAGCATGTTACTACCTCAGAAACAATTCAATTGACAGGTTAATTTATTAAACAACCTACGTCGCAAAGCGGTTTTCAAAAATTTTCAGAATGGATATTAGAATTATGTCAAGTATTTGAAAATTAATTAAACCTAAATACAATTTAGTTTCGCTAACGCAAAACAGAATGAATTTAAGGAGATAAATCATACTCTAAGCTCGGTGATGTTATTTTGGAAGTAAAACAAGTTAAAAAGAGAACAGTGTGTTGCATTGGGATTAGAATTCCCAGAGCGTAAATCTGTAGGCTGCAGGTCACATGTCCTCTGGGAAGCAAAAGGAATCTTTCCACGGATAACCTATATTTTATTTGAAACACGATATCTGCAGCGTACGTGTCGTTTTACACGCGAGAGGATATCTTTCCTACTGGTGAAATCCGTAAAATAAATATCGCTGTAGCAGTTTGCTCACTCCTGCAAATATGAAAACTACCCATAAGAGACAGGATTCAAACAGGACTCAGTTCAATAAACAGATAAGGTAATTTATATAACCCACACTGATTTGTAATTTTGACAAATTTCCACATCGTACATTTGTTAAAATTTTGTTTACAAATCTTGTCACAGACCGAGTATCTACTCATTCCAGCTTGTAATTTAAATTCATTCTGGCGCCTATCTGCAATTATTCAGTTCAAATTTTGAAAAAAAATCGTTTAACAAGTTATTATTAAGAAAAAATGTATAGTCGAATTAACGAAAGAAGGCGCCTTGGGGTCGGGGCCAGAATTTGCGACGTTGCCGCTACTCTAGGCTCGCGATTGGTGCATCCCCTACGCGGCTCCCTACGCCTTGCCCAATGACTTTCGACTACTTAGATGTGGGCCTAGAGCAGGGATGCCCACCGGGGGCGGTCCGAGGGCCCGAGCATCCATAGCGTTTTCTACGAGCCGGATCCCTGGCCTAGAGTAATCGTTGTCTTTGTCGGTTGTATATTGCTATCCTCTTCCAGAGGGCGAACCCAACGTCCGGCCCATAGAGATTTGACAGAGTGTCGAATCTTATTGGCTATTGCGGCACGCGCCACGCAGAATGAGTGGCGGACAAGTCGAGGAATACAGGCTCATAGGATTCTTATTCTATTTAGCGTCATTTCACGGCAAATCGATTACTTTTTACACTCGATGTCAGGTATTTTGTTCAAACTGAAATATTATGTAGGAAGGGATTTCAGTCGTCACTTTGCTGGTTTTGAATTTGTTCAATTTTTGCCTATTTTCATGAAACCAGGCCGTACTTGTGAATTTTCATCTCGGAAACTCTTTCTCGTATTGAATTCATTCTTTTTTCATTTTAGTCTAGAAAGTGCGGGCTATTCTAATACTCTTTTTTATATTGAAAACTTAATTTTGTAATTTTGAAAATTATAACCAAAGTTTTATTTTGCAAATTTCACGTACGAAATATTCTACTTTCGAGCGTGGAATTTTGAAAATTAACGTCAGCATGAGCTGTTATTAACCGATGAAGAGTTTTATTAACCCACTCTTGGCCAATGACATTCTTTTTATGCTGATCAGGTCTATACATACTATCACCTTCTTGAATTGTTGATTATTTGTGAAAAAGATGTTTCCATAATTTCCCGTGATTCGCAAAATACATATTGCATTCTGATCAGAGTCTCTAAAAATGTGATCGATTTGGCGTGGAGTGACTTGTAGATGAAGGAATCTGTTTTATCGAGCGAGTGAGAGAGACACAGTTGCGCTTGAAGATAGAAAGAGACGTCCGATCTGCTACACAACGTGGCAACGTCGCACGAAGTACGGAGCAGGCATTGGGTCTCTCCCGGGCCACGCGCGCCGACCTACGGGCCGCCCAGGCGCCTTCTTTCGTTAATTCGACTATAATTTATATCACTTTTCAATGATGGACCTGAAACCTATAACAAATAGTAAAATAAGAAGTTTGATTCGAATCAATAATCACTTTCTCATTGAAAATATCGAAAGAGACCCCAGTGTTTGGTCTCCAATTTCAAATTAAACAAATGATACTTCACTAAAGATAGGAGTATATTCCATAAATATCTCGAACACAAAATACAGCCCCAAGCCAGTCTATTCTGTAAAAGTGTAAAATAAACATCACAGAAATCTGTCATAAACACCAATACCTGAACAAATAAATCACCCATTAATTTCCTCTTTAAATACCTCTTATTTTTTATTGAGTATTGTTTTAAATTAGATTTTACTCTACCATCTTCAAATAAAATAATTTCAGTCAGAACAAATAGAAATAAAACAGCAATACGTTGTACGACTTCCAAATATAATAAACACACAGAGGTATGGCGTTGCCGGTAATATAACCATCATAAAACTGACAAGATACAGCAGACAAAAGTCTGACCGCCCTTTGGTCCCTCTATTGGAGCGCCTTTCACTGTTACACGAAACTTTCATCCTTCCAACGCAGTTTCCTTTCGTGCATATTATCATCTTCCGCCCCGGTGAACGTCTCATCACGTAGACGGCGCAATCGCTATGGCAGTTTTCCGGAGGACACCGTGGATCCTGATAGGACAATGTCGGAGGGTGAAAGTTTTCAGCCACGCAGACACGTAGATTCGACACAGTCCAACGGGGTAACAGTATGGTTGGCGTTTTATTGCTATCGCGAATAGTAGGTATCTGCTTTGTCTCTGTGTCTACGGGGGAGTCGATAGTTTCACGAGTATTTGCGGGGCCGTCAGTGATTCCATCCGAGATCCAAATAACAATCACAACTGGCAACGGAAACTTGCTAGCCTCAAAATTCTGATTTTAATTAAACTTCATGTGCATGTAAAGAATAATGAAGTCCACGAATTCAAATAATACAAAAAATATGAAATAATCAACTAATATTAAATATAATTCTGAATAAATTAAATCCTACAAATAATAGTGAAATTAAAAATCTGAATAAAAATCATTTTTAAATATTCAGCTATAAAAATCAATGCAAATCTTCCTCTAAAATATTCTTATATTCTTTCACAGTTTCATAGAATGTGCAGAATGACACATTTTTTGCATAAAACGATGGCACCTATCTCCCATGATCAAGAATTTCTACATGAGATGATAAACGAACAGTTTTGTTTATAAATTACACGGCATGGAAGAATTTTCTTCTGTTAGAATGATAAATCATATAAAACCGAACTATTTTTGTGTTTGAAGTTTTGTCCTAGATTTGTCCTAGAAAACGGGGAAAAGGGTAACTTTAAGGGGTAATATCACATATATAAAATGAAAATAAAAATAACAAAAGATAAAATATTGAAGAATCTACCAATAAAAGTCGAAGGGACACCTATTAATTATTAAATTTTTTCATAAATAATTTGCACTACCCAACGGTAAAATGTTGTTAGATTAATTGCATTGACTCATTTAACACATGGGAAAGTATTGAGAATTGCATATAACATCCATTTAACGAACAAAATATATTCGTCATGTGAGTACGGGGAGATAGGTAATATCAGTTTTCAATTTTTGTAACTGCATTTCACCCTTCCAAAAAATTTGAAAAAAATAACATCCATTTAACGAACAAAATATATTCGTCATGTGAGTACGGGGAGATAGGTAATATCAGTTTTCAATTTTTGTAACTGCATTTCACCCTTCCAAAAAATTTGAAAAAAAATACACATTAATAACCATACAAAAACGGTATAACTGTACAAATATAAATGCGGTGCCTTGATAATTTAAATATCAAATCGGCATTTTTGGTCTGTTTGAATTTTTTAAAACTCTGTTTTGCAGCTGAAAATTCTGAGAAAATTCACAGACATGTACACCCATGCGTAGAATTGGTGTCCATGAAGTATGTTTGGCATGGTTTCGTTCATTTATTATGTATCGTTCGCAGCAAATTGTACTTGATAATCCACTATACTACCTTATTCTATTATACGAACCACTTCGTGCAGAGTTCCAGAAGGATCGTTTTTGGAATTCTCCATATTCGCTGTTTGATGTACCTATACAATTATTCACGATGATACCTCTTCCTACCTACGTGACCTAATTAATAAAAATTCTGATCTTCACACTACTTGCAGAAACTCCACACGGTCGAAATCTCTTTTTAACCGACTTCAAAACAGAAGGAGGTTATAGATTCGACCCGTATGTATGTTTTTTTATGTTTCTCCCCTCATAACTTCTCAGCATATGGACCGATTTTGATGATCTTTTTTTAATTCGAAAGATGCCCCGGTGGTCCCATCCTACACTGCATCAACATTGGCCTAATATTTTGCCACTTCTGGTTAATAATAAAGACTATTGTTACCTAATTATTATTATTTTATGTGCGTACACGCATATCTCCTCAGCATGTTGTGTCAATATATATATAAAACTAAAAAGTTAAAAATAATTTTTTGTTTAAATTAAAACCGACTTCAAAATAATAGAAATGCACTAAAAAATAAAAAATAATTATATCCCTTATTTAATCTACGAGTCTCATATTTTTTAAGTCGGCGCCTCACCATTTGCACTGTGTAATCTGGCGTCGACTTAAAGAAGATGAGAGTCCTAGATTAAATTAGAGAAAAAATTATTTTTTACTTTCTACTGCATTTTTATTATTTTGATATCAGTTTTAATTTTTTTTAAATTTTGTATGCAGGAATGTAATTATCGAACTTCCACGAAGCTTTATCCTTCCGCTGATTTTATCCAGTATGCCGAATTAAATGATCTTCTCCACTTAATATGTTAAAACGTATCACCTTTAATAACAGGCATAGAAGAGTTTAGTATTCCCCTAATCTTATCAAAGTTTAAATGGAACTTCCATAGTGATAAAATGAAACCTTATAAAAGTGGAAACATTCGTGAACCGTGGAATTAAATGAATTATTATTTTCAAAATCACTATACCTACTGAATTTTTCCTCCATTTCAAAGTTCTGTATTTCGCAAGTGCAGCATCGCACAAAGGATCTCTGATGGAATGACGAGCTAATAAGTTGTAGTGGAAACGGTTAATACCTACTCACCGAGTAAATTCGCGACACTCTTAATTTTTAATCGAATGAAACTTCTTTTCTGCTGAAAGTGCAATGACACTGGAACGCCACTTTAACGCGAACGTAAAAAAATACAGTGTAGCCCCACCGGGCGATAGCGTATAAAAGACCCTATGGACGCCATGTTAGTTGACTTTGTCCGCGCTGCCGTGAAAAGCAGAAAGACCTCGAGTCGAGAAAAATATCGGTTCCGTTTATTCTTTCTCTGCTCCTTTTACTGAGTATTTTTTTTATCTTCCGCTTTTTCCTGCCGTTGATTGATATCTATCTCCTCCATCTATTGTGTGGCATTCATTTCCACGCAGTCGTCTATACGGGAGCACAAAAAGAGAGGAACGACGTCGTTGGCCGTCGTAATGGAAATCTGAACCGCAAAGATAAATTGATTTCTTTACTGGTCAGAAGTTAACGAACTGGTCCCGATAATGAGGCGGAACGCCTGCCACTCGCGGCCAAAACTTTATTTCTTACTGTATGAAAGGCGTAGCTGCGGCAGAACTGTCGTGAAACGCATCCAGCAATAAATATTCCAAGACATACAGTTACTTTTGTATATATTCAGGAATTAAGGGTACCCCCCGGTCAAAACGCTTGAAAAATGCGTGATTTTTATGAATTAAAAATAAAGAAACTACACAACATACAGTAACAAAGCTTTTTAAACTTTATTACCACATATTTGAAGAACAAACGAAAAATTGTTGTTTGAATTTTATCAATTTTTGCATTAGATATACAGCATTCATTGTACCACTGTAGAAATTAGAGCTCTTGACAGGCGCCACTGTAAAACTGTTTAATTATGGACCTATTTCAAAAACTCTTACGGCATTCTATTCAGCATTATTAACAAAGAGTAATTTTGGATCACCCATTTTTTTTATGGGCAGATTTATGCGCCGAAAAATTGCTTTATTGCAACATTGTGTTTGAACATGTGCTAAAAATCGCCGGATTGTTTGTTTGCAATGCAAACGTATAAGGCGATAACCATTCACATATACAGAGCCGTTCCTGGGTTTTGGCCACTCAGGTGCAAAAACAATACTGCTGCCCTTATTAATTTAATATTTTTTAACACTATGCCGTCCGGCGACACCACATTGGTGTCCCGCGAAAACTATCGCCTAAATGCCGGCGAAAATCTCAAAAACCGCCGACGCCAATCAAGGAATCTTGCAGAATAGTGCGGACGGCAAAGTGTTAATTAAGAATTTGATATGCAGTGTTTACATTTATATCTATATATACATAATTTTAAACAGTTATCATGCAAAAGATATTATAAGATTATTATTCTTATCAGTCGAAACTTTACATATAATAAACGGCCTGCGACCGCCCTTAAGTTTGGCCGCCCAGGTGCGGGGGCACCTTCTGCACCCCCGCCAAGAACGGCCCTGCACATATATTATAGGAATATTTTTATTTTTTTTATTTCGGACGGCCCTGCCACTAGTTCTCATGGCGCCCGTTAGGAGCTCTGATTTCTACAGTGGTATAATGAATGTTGTATATCTAATGGAAAAATTGATAAAATTCAAACAATATTTTCTTTTGCTCTTCAAATATATAGTAATAAAGTCTAAAAAGCTTTTTTACTATATGTTGTTCAGTTTCTTTTCTTTTAATTCATGAAAATCACGAATTTCTCAAGCATTTTGACCGGGGGCATCCCTGCCTTAAGGGGTCATGCTCAGTCAGGAGGCCGAAAAAAGGGTGGCCTTTAGAAATTTTTTACTCAAAAGCTATAACACATTTCTCGGAAAATCTTTTTTCCTTTTAAGGATTGCATCTAGTACCGTGCATCGTAATTTTTGTATTTCAAAATATTTATCAATAACTAAGTTATTGTCCATCACTTCGAAGGTTCTCTGAAAAAAGGCTTCTGCGGTGACCACTGCTGCTCGAAAGTCGATCATCCAAAATAAAAAATTCAAAAGAATTTACTTATTATATTATATTACCCAGTATTTGAACGGAGGATTTTTCGAAATATTGATTTGGGGAAAAATGGCTGATGTTTAAAGTAAAAGTTTCAATTTTTATCATAAATCGTACCTGATTTTCTGCAATTAAAAGAAAACTAAGGATCGGATAAAAAATCCTTCGTTCAAAAACTAGTTTATTGTTCCTATAGTAAGCTTGTAAAATTTGAAGTAAATCGGTAGAATGGTTTTTTAAATATTTTGGTCACCGATTTTGAAAGAACCTTCGAGTGATGGACATTAACTTAGTTATTGATAAATATTTTTAAATAAAAAAATTACGATGCACGGTACTAGATACAATCCTTAAAAGGAAAAAGATTTTTTGAGAAATGTGTTATAGCTTTTGAGTAAAAAATTTCCAAAGACCACCCTTTTTTGACCTCCTGACTGAGCATGACCCCTTAAGGGGGTATACCCGTTTGAACCCTCGGAAAATGTGTACATTTTGTGAATTTCTTTTCAAGTCAACGGTTTGATGCAGATTTCCCTTTCTTTTACTATCTGTACATAGTATTATGAACTACTTAAAAAAAAAGTTTCAGTTAAAAAACTATTGTTTTTTGGAAGTTATGGATACATATCCGAAAGTCTCTCGATTTTAGACGGCTAAACGGTGGTCCTGAAAAAACTGTATGTCGTGTCTGAAATCAAAAACAGTAAAATTTTCTTATAAAATATGTTAATAGCTATCATCCTTGGGGGGCGACTTTGAAAATTTTGAAAAATAAAGAAATGGGGACAGATCGAGTGAAAAGTTAGATTTTTCTGAGAGAAAAGTCCACCTTTTTTCTTTATAAACAAGAAGCGGGTAATCGGAATAAAAACGCCCTCGTAGGACGATATGGAATCTAATTACGATTCTGCATGCAAAATTGGAAGTGAATTGGTTGAACGTAGCGCGAGTTCTTAGGACCACCGTAATGAAAAATATAGTTCCGCTGCGATCGGTCGAGCCGCCGTGCTGCGCCGCCCCGTGCTACCTGGATTGTTTCACTCAAATGCCTATAACTTCGTGAATTTTTCGAATCTTTACATCGGACTTGATTTTTAATATTTCTAAAACATCAATTTATGAAAATATGTCAACAGAAAAAATCCAATCTTTGACACTTTCAAACAGTTATACCCCCTTAAGGGGAGGTTCCGGTCTAGAACCCCTAAAAATAGGTGATCTTTAGGAATTAATTAAAGGAAAACTACTATATATAATTTAATGGGACTTTTTGCATTGTATTAAGGATGTCTTAACTTATAGAAATATATTTTTTATTTTATAATTAATCATTGCAGACGGCATTGGGGGGTCGTTAAAGTCGAGGCGTCAAAAAATTCATCCAAATCGGTGGAACCAGTCTCTCCAAAAGTTATTATCCGATTCGACTGAAACTTTTTTAATTTGAAGAATAAACTTCTGGCTAGGGGGAAACCAGAAAAATTACATTTCTTTAAAAAATAACCGCATTTGAAGTTCGAAATCACTTTTTCCCTATATTTGTCGTCCTTTCAACGCCTTTAAAAATTATAAATTTTCAATTTTTTGGTAATTTTTTCTGCCCCCCCCCCCCCTAGCTAGAAGTATATTCTTCAAAAAATAAAAAAGCTTCTGAGAACACTGTTTCGAGAAAAATGCGTTTAAAGTTTTACGTGAGCGCTAAGTGGCCGGTTGTTACCCCATGCATTTGCCGCTACTCAAATGCCTGTAACTTCGGAAATTTTGCGAATATCAACAAATCCTTTTAAACACGTATTCCTAAAAGGTTGAACATTCCAGAAACGGAATAAAAAAATCGACTTTTAGACCGGAACCTCCCCTTAAAAACTTCTGCATCTGTTGCTTTATATGTAAAGAAATTATTGAAATAGTAAATTAAATTCTTCTATTTTAGGATACCCGCCGTATACTATAAATAAAAACACATACAGCTTCTTTCCAAGTATCTACGATATTTCATCCGAAAACAAGTTTCAATTAAAATAAGTTTTAATTCTTAGTTTGCTACTAGCTACACCAGTGCTGAGATGTATTTACCGACCAATCCATATATTCCTGGATATCTACTAGGTATATTTTATAATAGGCACTAGAAACGGTAACTACACGAATTGCAGTGTACCGAATGCAAGATGGAAAGGCTCGTGTTTCTTATTTATTATACAGCGAGGTAGTAAAGTTCCTGATGCTTTCGTTACACCTTATAAACTCTTTTAGGCCTTCATAAACCCTTTACCTCAACAGCCGGAAGGTCTGGACGATCGAAACGGTACGCTACGGTAATCCTTTCCACCACGCTGACCCCACGCCTCGGCCAGTTGAAGTCGTCCGAGATTAATTTTATTACAAGGAAACCCGGTTAATTGACGCCTCCAGCGTATAAACTGCGTCGTCACGGCGACGCGAGCTTCTTGGACCGGCGACGGTTTACTCCCTTAATGCGAAAACATTGCGTCCCTCCGGTGCTACAAAGTGGATGGACCTCGAGGCCACGGGGAAAAAGTCACGTAAAGGATTGCAGAAATTCCCAGAGGAGTTTCGTGCAACGTTTAGTTCGCTTCGGAAACAACAGCGCGGACGATATTGGACGTAATCTTTTAATACAGCTCCTGCTTCTTACGGGAAGAGAGTCGGGGAGCGTGGAAGAAATGGAGGATCTTTGGAACAGATACGACAAATATCGGTTACAACTGTATATATTGATTTGAAATTAACATGACATGGCATGAAATTAATTATAAATTTTTTGTTTCTGATATTGTTATTGCGAATTTCTATTACCCTCGTGAAAGGGTAAGGAATAATATCTAATACACTCGAATGCATGGATACATATTATAATTTTCATATTGTTCGCGTGGATTATGCATAATTCTGGTGCAGGGTAGAATAACATTACGTTCAAGGAAAATAATTAAATGAGCTTTTAATTAGGGGATTAGAGTGCAGCAGGATCATAGGAAATGAGGAAAATTATTTAATTACGCAAAAAGGAACTTTTATAATCGAAGAGTATTATGAAAGAAAACTCTATTTATTATGCTTATGTGCTTTTTTTACCTGGCACTCACCAATAGTTGAAACAGTACCTGCGAAAAACAATGTTTAATGGCTGAAGAAGAATGTTAGTTAATTCATGAATGTTGAACGGCATCTAATGTAGTCAGAACGAGTTTAGCTACTTGCAAATGGTAAAATAGGCATTACTGCGGGTATTAGTTATTATCGAAGGTAATAATAATCGTATACAGCGTTTATCAAAATACGTGGTATATTCTGAAATTATGTAAATAAAAGACGTAAGAAGCGCGGACCAGTGTGGAGCGGAAATCCCGTGCGCCCGTACCGCTAAACGCGGTGGGGAAATGCCACGCATGCGCGCGATGGCGCCGCGACTTCGAACCAATCAACGCCTGGGGAAACGATGGGAAACGAAGCGATGCCAGCGCCAAGCCAAACCAACTACACTGCATTCCACATTAGAGCCAATGATCTCTATATACTACTGGATAGAGCGAATAAATTTAAACTTTAATCAATGGGGATATGTAGAGGATATATAGGTATGTATTACTCAATTTTTTGTGCTGCCCAAATTCACTCTAAGGGGATGAAATTGACCCCTGAAAATCCGGCTATTTTCCGACTTTGTGTTATAACTAGCCAACTGTAAGAACTGTAGGAACTACAAGTTACCAAATGATATCCTAATTAAAAGAAGCACTGTTTTCCTGAAAATTTTTTTCTATCTCCTACAATTCGAGAGTAATAACACAAAATCGAAAAATATTCAGGGGTCAATTGCACCCTCTTGGAGTGAATTTAGACAGCACACAAAATTGCGTTGTATTCAGGAGGACGTTCCCTACATGTCCAGAAAGTTTCATAATTTTTTTAATTCCCGGGTTGGGGATCTTCCCTTGTCAAAAGTACGAGGGTTGAAGCTTTGTAAGCCGTCATACATGAAAATGATTACTCCTACGAAAAAACTCATACAACCTCTTTTGTAAAAAATTTTCTAATCTACAAATTTCATAATAGCCATTTTTGTCGTAAAACTGATAGATAATCACTAAAAACTGTTTTTTTACCTTTGACCCTCCGTAAAATTCTTAGCGGATGTCAGATCGATGGGGACTTTTGCCGTATTATTTAAAACGACGAAATAAAGGCCCATGCCAAAATGTAGCTTGCTGGAAATTATTCCGTAGACAGATCCTAATTTCACTGAGCAATTAGGTAACCACAAAACTTTGAAGACACTGATTCCCATCATACCATCATAGATCAGCTGACGTAGCCAAGTATCCCGATCCTGAAATTCCGTGCCGCATCTCCCTCTTAATCACACGCATGTGTTACGCTACATGCAGAACTGAGTCCGATGTCAAAGCTGAGAAATCCAGTGTACATACAGGTACGCTCAGGCAGGACCGTTTATCGTCGCATTCGTAACGAAGGAGTTCGGAATTACCGAAGTCCTGATGAAGGGCGCCTGAAGAGGGGAAGGGGAGGGCAGTCGAGGGTACGTAGGGCAATTTTCGCGTAATTCGATGGGGCGTGATCGTCATAGCAACTCCCGATACCCCCGTCCACCCTCTTTGGAAGCCGGAGCCTGTTCAAACAAGCCTCAAACTCCATACCGGGGTCGTATCCACCATCAACCCCTCTCTGCTGCACTCTCTTACTCGTACCATCTATCTCTCGAGGTCTTTTTTCCCGTTCCAGCTGAATTCTCTTTCCCCCTTCCAGCCCCGTTATTTGTCAGTTTCACTTCCCATAACTATCCCTTCTCCGTTTCGACGATCCTCCGGGCACCGGTCTACGAACGCCGCTCGCGGGCATCGCTACAACTACTCAGATTTCCTTTGCGCCGCGACAGCGACGACACCATCGTTTCATTGTAATTGCTCGCTCACTAACGGGCCGAGATATTAATTTTCGATGATTTTCATTGATTATGGGTTGGATTACTGGTATCATGCGCAGCGGGGGAACGCAGCCAAACCTTGTTTATGGTCGGAGGATTAGAATAAGCAGGGTCACTAGTAGTAACTGTCAACAATTCCTCAGACATGATTACACAGGTGTGTTAGCATCCGACGGTGTACCTACACTGCGCGAAATGTTGACTTTTGCGCGAGTCTTTATTTGGGGAAGATTTATTATGTCATTTTATACTAATTTATTATCAAGATGTATTATGTTATTTTATACTAATCTATTATCTTATTAAGTTTTATGATTTCGTTTCTTCTATTATTCTAGTTTAATCCGCGACTTATTCGACACTTTAATATATTTTTACTGTTTTCTTTGCCTATATGGTAAAGGATTTATTAATGTAAATATGTGAAATATGCGGTGTACAGTAGGGCGGAGCGATACTATATAGGCGAAAATTGAAATTTGAATTTTCAGTTGGCTTGGGTGCGGGATAGTTGTATTTTGATTAATCAAACACAACTGCAAAAATTTTGAAAAAATATTCATGTCTGCGGGTTCCTTTTTCTCTTAAAAATGTAAAAAATAAGATTCACATTGCGAATTTTTTTAAAAATGTAAAAAATAAGATTCACAATGTGAATTTTTACATTTTTAAGAGAAAAAGAAACCTGCAGACATGAATATTTTTCGAAAATTTTTGTACAGTTGTGTTTGGTTAATCAAAAGACAACTAAGGTAAATGTCCCAATTAGCGACCCTGTAAGATCTACTCGCACGTTCTAACATATTTACACATTAAAAGTATTTATCCCAGCTACTCATTAATAGCCTATCATATGGCTGTTTTTTTTCCAGTATGGAAAAGGCCCCTTTTTATGATGAAATTGTTCCAATATAATTATTAATAATAAATATATTATATGATGCACGTGTACCTAATTTTGACCCTCAATTCTCTCTTCGTCCCAAATAGTGACCTATGTCGGACCGGATTATTGACTCGTACATAATGCGTGGAATGGATATTTATAAAATACTTAGTACAAAACAAAATAGCTTTTATTATTAAATTATTATTGTAATTCAACACAAAAATTTGTTGGGAATAGTTTCTCCGTCGATTATAATCTTTATTAGACATCTTTTTTTCAGGTTACGATGCAAACTGCCAAAGACGCGGGATGGAAACATGACATGGTATCTCGTGTCAATAATAGGAATTCATACATTTTACGAGTACCGATTATTGACCCCCATAATTATTATGAATTTAATACAAAATTCAATGCAATTTTTTTAAATAGTGAATTTACAATTATTTTTTAACTTATTTGAATATATTTTTCCTACATTAATATACCCATGCAAGAAATACTTACTACTTAAAATTTGGCCGTTCTTAAGTTCAGTAACAAGAAACTACTTTTTCACGGATTTGTAGCTGACGCATGTGAAAACATTTATTTATTACTTAATTATATGTTATGATATACATTAGCGAAAACATCAGCAAGATACTTTGAATATTCACGAATCGAATTCAATACTTTTAACACCCGTTCGGAACAGAAAAAAATTCATATTTAAATATAAAGGATAAAGTGTCAATAATTGGGACTGGGTCGCTAATTGGGACATTTACCTTATCCCGCACCCAGGCCAATTGTAAATTCAAATTCAAATTTTTAAAATGTAAAAATTAAGATTCACTATGTGAATTTTTACATTTTTAAGAGAAAAAGGAACCTGCAGACATGAGGATTTTTCCAAAATTTGTTTACAGTTGTGTTTGGTGAATCAAGTCACAACTATCCCACACCCAGGCCAACTGAAAATTCGAATTTAAATTTTCCGCTCCGCCCTAGTTTACAGAGTAATAGTAAAAAGTAGGTGGAGCAGTTGGGGTTTTCCACTCCACTCAACGAATTCTGGGGAGGTAATGATTTGGCAAATGATTCGGTATTTAGTAGT
Source organism: Andrena haemorrhoa (assembly GCA_910592295.1). Lineage (NCBI taxonomy): Eukaryota > Metazoa > Arthropoda > Insecta > Hymenoptera > Andrenidae > Andrena > Andrena haemorrhoa. Next base: position 27,411,594 of record OU342940.1, on the reverse strand, counting down.
ATAACTTTTTCTACAAATTACCGAATACATTTAATACGTTTGATCATTTTGTAGAGGGTATTCCTTTTTGCAAGATTATTCTATGCGAAAGCTATCTACGGTTGAAATATATTTGATGATGAGTGACAATCTGCACACGAGGATACTCTCTGTAATCAAGTCAATTAGCGAAAAAAGACAAATTAATTTGACTCCTACGTATCCGAAACAGATATTCCTTATTTTATTAAAACTGAAGACTGAAAAGAAAAATCTGTTGTTTGCATAATAAATTACGCTTTGCTTGGGATTCTTCTATAAGTTATAAGTTAACTGCAACTTAAAATTGTATATTAAGGAATTGTAGAATTATAAAAGGAAGAATGGCACATTCAGTTTAACTTTTGCTAATATTAATTCGTAGATTATGCCATTAGCATTACGTCGCTTATGAACATTAGGAACTGCATTGTCATATAATTGGACACAGAGTAGTGCCCGTTAGTAACATTTACTGCATTCAATAATCATATCTGAAGGTGACTACTTAGTAGAACTAACCAAAGTGAATAATTCCACAAAAAATCAAATTTATAAAAGGCTTCCAAAAACCCTCTTCGTGTTCTGAACTTCAAACTAAAGACCCTTAAGAAGGATTTCTTCTTTCGCTGATTATAAAAGCTGCCATGTTTATTCTCACATGGATTTTGATGAATATTTTTTTCTCCATAAATGAGAGTAGTTATTTGAGTGGTTTAAGGAATCGAGGACGAATCATTTGCATATATTTTCAACCGATTCTACTTATACGATTTTGGATCTTATACCCAAAGGTTATTTCCATAACTAAATTCTCTGCATAAATCAGAAGTTCTCCCTGCTCGGCTACTAATTCCTATCCTTTTATAGGCAATTACACGAAAATTATGAGGATAAGATACATCGAGGGAGAACGATCTTGCTCCTTAGATTTAATGGATCCTTTATTGTTGCCTCTGGTCAAGTGCCCTCCTTACTATAAACGTCCAAGATAAAACATATCTTCGTATTTTTTGTCTTTGACAATCTTTTCAAATTACGCTATTATCTGTTCAGTATTGCAGAAATTACAGAATCCAATTACGAATAACGAAAATACTGTTTTTGTGCAGATTATGATCAGCTAAATGATTCATATCAGATAAACTAAATTACATGTCAACGAACAAACATCAACTAAGTTACAGCGACTTAAGGGCATCCGTTGGTCAAATCGCGCGAAAACATAGGTGACTTTATGATTTTTTTTCTAGAATAAAGTATACAATGCATGGGTCTAAAACATTTTGCACTTTATTCTGCTACAAATGTAGAGTATAAAACAATTTTTTTATTCCATTTTTGCCAACGCCTGCCTCTGATATGCATTACGTTATGCATCGTTGTAAAAAAACTGGTCTGCACTATCGCCACGATAACTTTAAACAGGATCATCCAAAATTAAAAACCAAAGATATTCCTTAATTACACGTGTGTGGTTATCGCCCTACCCTCAGGCAGGTGTTAAGAAACAACTGGACAATGATTGTAAAATGTTTAAACGATATGGTCTCTGAAACATGAGTTATTTTCGCACAAAAATGTTTTGTAAAATTAAAAATATATAAAAAAAGAATTTTATATTAAACGATTTTATTAAAAATGCACTATAAACTAAAAATTAATTATTTTCTTGTACTACAATTTCGATGGTGTTTGTTTCACTTTAAATAAAATCGTGGAGTAGGATATCTCACAACAAATTCATTTCGACGCTTGACGCTGTATTAAATTGATTGATATTCTGTTATGAAACATCCTGCTCCACGATTTTATTTAAAGTGAAAGGAACACCATCGAAATTGTAGTACAAGAAATGAATTATTTTTTAGTTTTTAGTGCATTTTTAATAAAATCGTTTAATATAAAATTAATTTTTATATATTTTTATTTTCTAGTTTTTAGTGTTTATGGATTTACATTTGGCTACTCAGACTTTCTTACAAATATCTTTTATGTAATTTCGCATCGCGATGCGACTAGCGACCCGAATGCAGCGGCTTTTTGTCGTTTTCCTAAAGAATGCAAGTGGCTGATTTTAAATCGTTTTTGATTTGTAGTTATGGGTTATATTTTTGATGATTGGGTAATTTATTCACCCCCTCGGGGTTATTTTTTTTAAATATTGTATTGTCATCCAAACTACGCACGCCTGCAAAGTTTCAAGACAATTGGATTAGTGGAAGAGCGTTAAATTTTAAGTTGCCAGATTTGAACCATCCATATAAACAGAGGATCGAAGCTGAATAAAATCGTTTAAAAAAACTGAGTGTATGAAAATTCGCAATAGAGGGTACCGCGGAAGCCATTGTAATTATGAGTAGAATCCCGTTTGAATTTTTAGGTTCGGTCAAGAATAGCATTTTTTATCGTGGCGATAGTGCATGAAAAATAGTTCCGAGAAAATCGTACCTACTTAAGGGAGGTTTCTGCCTTGTTGGGCCAAAAAACTTTCGATTATTCACCAATTTTTTGTGCACAAAGTATTAAATACAGAATGTTGATATTTGGTATGTTGACTAAGCGGTCTTTATTGAACATAAAAATATTTTTTAAAGTTTGACAAAACATGGTAGTGGGAGTGGGATGAGCCACGTATGTCGGTGCGCGGGCGATGACATTCTTCGCTTGCGGAAGTCGTAAGTCCCGGACAGGTGATCTGAAGCAAAAAAATGAAACATATTTTTACTTTGTACAATATTGTGCATAAGTTGAACCAGAATCAAGAAGAAAAATTGGAAAATAAGACAATAGTGAGCGATCGAAGGGAAGTTTGTTTTTTTTTAACAAAAATTTTTGCAGTTTTTTGTTCATTAGATAAAAACGTTTGAATATTTTTGGATAATTCTGGTTCAACTTATACACAATATTGTACAAAGTAAAAATATGTTTCATTTTGTTGCTTCAGATCACCTGTCCGGGACTTACGACTTTTATGTTCAATAAAGACCGCTTAGTCAACATATCAAATATCAACATTCTATATTTAATCATTTTCGCACAAACAATTGGTGAAAAATCGAACGTTTTTTGGCTCAACAAGGCAGAAACCTCCCTTAAAGTTTGACGCCGAGCGCATTTGTCTAGAAACGGGGACACTTGCCCGCGATCGCTCTATTTTCCATGCGTTTATTCGATTAAAACAAAAATTGATTCTTTTTTTAGATGAATAAATGTATTATTAGTTAAAAGAGAAATCATATTTCTGTCCATTATACCTGCGTCACAATCCATCTTCAAAAAACCCCCATTTTTCAGGCCGCCACATTGTTAATCCCACTAAACTGCCTGTAAAATCTGTACCGTTAGGAATTTCGATCCAAAATTGTAACTGGACATTTTTTAGATGTTGTTGAATGAAACTATGCAAAAAAAATTTCGATTTTTTGACCGGCGGATGTCCTTAAGGGGTTAGCTACCTTCAGGAGGTAGAAAAAGAATCGATTCTTTGAGAATTTATTTCAGAAAGTACACGCATATTTTTATGCAATGGTTTTTATATTCAGACGAGGGACACTTTAACAAGTTGTTATATTATGTTTTGGTATAAAAATAGGGGAAATTAGGACAAAACCGAATACCTGGGTAAAACCGGGACGTGTTATTATTTTTCAAACTGCCTTAAATTTTGCCGCGTCGTTGCAGCGACATATTGTCGCAATGTGCCTTATTTTGTCAACAAAAGATGATTGTGTTACAAACGTGCTTACTAAGGTTATATCGTATTGTGTGTTTTTGAAGGCTCTGATCTAATTTTCGATAGTTAAGAAACTTCAACACTTTTGACAGTGTTCAGGTAAGTACTTTTTTGTGTGAATTATGTTAATTAATGCATATTAAAGTGTAAATAACTAAGACAGTTTGTTTGTACTTCGCGCTGGTATTGTTGATAATTCGTAATATTTACAAAATTGTATGCTGGGGTAAAACCGTACGGGGTAAAATCGGGTACCCGGTTTTGGGCAAATGTGTATAACAAAGCAACAAAAACGAGGAAGTTATCAAATTTAAAACTAAATCTTAATAAAGGACTACAACTAAAAAGAAAAAATCACAAAATTAAACAAAATACCGAAGGATGATGATAACAGTGGTGATGAAAACATGTCGAAGAATCATATGGTTCATCGAAATTGAACGAAGGTTGGGTGCAGTGTACAGTTTGTTGTAAGTGGGCTCACGAAGGCTGCAATGGTTGGGGGACTGAAGAATTGGACGAATTCCGTTATTATATATATGCTAGGGCCAGTTTCTAGTATGGTACCCGGTTTTACCCAGGCCATGGAGTAAAACCGTAAAAACGGACCATATTTTAAATCGTAATTTTTTTGTATTTGTTATTGCATTAAAAAAATGTATATATACTATTATTTAATGAAGAGTTTAGTGTAATGAATCCTAATTTCAATTTCTTTTTTACATTAATAATGTCAAAGGTATGAGCATTCATTCTTAACGTCCCGGTTTTGCCCCTACTTCCCCTATTTAGTTATTGCAAAATTACAACTGATTTCCCGGAAGCTGCTTTTACACCGGTGACCACGATTTCTCCAAAACCGGTCCCCAATCTTTCTGAAATTTTTTAGGTTTTTTCTAGACATTCAAATCTAGTCTTTAATCGAAGCATTTGTTTTTACAATGTATAGCTTTTATTTTATGGATGAAAACACTTATTTTTAGCTAAAAATTAATTTTAAAGTGTCCCTCATATGAATTAAAAAACTTTCTGAAATAAATTCCCAAAGAATCGATTCTTTTTCTACCCCCTGACGGTAGCTAGCCCCTTAATATAAATATATAACCAAAATCGTAGTTTTGAATGGGGAACAAATAATCTATATTTACCACAATCAAAATAAAGCATTCATAAAGAATATATCCAGTCGTTTTCTCAACCGTAAACAGAAAAAAACGTAATTTATGACAGGTATTTTACGAACTTAAATTTCGTTACAAAAATACTAAATAATATCATCAATGATCGATTTTCCAGGCGATATTTTTATTTCAATTCACATGAGAGTTTGAATCTGAAGCACCTTATTCGCAACCCACCTGCTTTCTATATCCGTTACTTTCACGCAGCGCTCTTTTATCGCATATCACTAAGTAAATAAAAAGTCACAATCATTTCTCCTCCCGTTCCACTCTCAGACAGCCATCATTACGCTCGAGATTAAACAGCGATCGCCAGATCCATAATTACCGTGTTTCTCGTCCGGAAACTTTCTTCCCCCTTCGATATTAATTAACCAAGTTACTCGTCGGATGCTCGGTTCGCACTACGGGACTTAAATTCCTCGTGCAGGCGAGAAGAAACTAGCCCTGCCTCGCTCGAGACCTCTCCCCTTAGGCTGTTCCTTGGTAGCTGCGTAAATTACCGAAAAAATTTCAACGAAGCTCTGGTGGGAACGCGACCACTGAAACCGGAAGAAAGAATACGAAATAAGGTGGGAGAGTGATTTGTGCAGGGGTGTGGGCAAGGTAAGGACGGGGCCATTACTGGTTGTAACGGACCGTCTCGCTAGGTGGAACGCGCAGATATAAATTATGAGCGAGTTACTCGGTCGGTATTACGAAATACGCTTAATTATGAAACCGATAAATTCATCTTGCGGGACACGGGACAGACGCCCGGAATCCCTGAGGCTTGATAAACGAGCCTCTGATCCCGAGCTTCTATACATACGTATAGCCTCTGCAAGTAGAAGTTTACCTGTCCGCAGACTGAAATGTCGAGCCAAGCTGTTTTCGAATCGGAGAAAAAACGAACAAACTACTAACAAGGAAACACCGCGAACCCGAACTCACTGATTGGAACGCAACTTTGTGGGGTTTTAGAGTGACTCGAAACGAGAACAACGGCGTGTTTCATTTGGGCCCTATCGCCTTTTAAGGGGGTGAAGACTAACCTCAAAGTCAAATTGGCGCCTCCACTTTTTCGCGTATAACTCTCAAAGTACAACAGACAGAAACAAATGTTTCAAACAAAAGTTTAATGGTGCAATAAGCGCTACAAACTTCCGTTAACAAAGTTTTGAAAAGAGTTAAAAAATATATATATATATCTGACGAAAAAAACTCTTTTCAAAATTTTGTTAACGCAAGTTTGTAGCGCTTATTGCATCATTAAACTTTTGTTTGAAACATTTTTTTCTGTCTGTAGTACTTTGAGAGTTATACGCGAGAAAGTGGAAGTGCCAATTTGACTTTGAGGTTAGTTTTCACCCCCTTAACCCTCGGTTGTCACACTGGGTCAAATTGACCCTGCAATTTTTTAAGCAAACCACTTTTTGTCGGAAATCTTATTGCTTCAAATTTTTTTTTAAGCATGATAACACTTTAAATGTCAACTTTCAACGATGGGCATATATTCTACAATGTTCAAACTTTATCTCAGAATTTTTTAGACTTAATTAAATAAATAGTTTTTAAATAACAACTGATTGAAAATTGGCAGGATCAAATTGACCCAGTGTGACAATTACGCCTACGTTCGAAAAAGTAGGTGTGACAACCGAGGGTTAAAGGGCGATAGGGCCCAAATGAAACACACTGTTGTTCTTGTTTTGAGTCACTCTAAAAACCCACAAAGTTTTTTGGCGGTTTACCCTTGTAAGTGTCTGACTTTTCCCAACTGTTGTATGTCCGTATGCGAAAAGTGTGCTAATAGTGGCATCTATAAGTGATCAATGTGTGGCACGTGTAAGCTACCGATACGCCTTGCCTCCGCACCACGCGATAAGTAATAAACCCTGTAATCTATTTAGTAGCATTATATTTAAAAATCACCTAAAAGTTGAAAAAGAAAGAGTGCTATATTACATTTGACAAGTTTTGCTAATATTATTTATTATTACTGTTACTAGTTTTGTTGTAATTATTGTTATTATATACTACTGTGGATATGTTTTATATTTACACTAGCAAAATACCCCCGCGCTTCGCTTCGAACCTAAGAGATATTAAGAACTCCGAGAAAGCACATTTTACTCCTTTTCACCCTCTTAGGGACGGAATTTCCAAAAATCCTTTTCTAGTGGGTGCCTACGTCATAAAAACAATGTACCTACCAAATTTCACGGTCTTAGATTAAACGGTTTAGGCTGGGCGTTGAGAGTCAGTCAGTCAGGACTTCTTCTTTTATATATATAGATTAAGTCCAATATGGGTTTGGGAGTATCTATCGGTTAATTTGTGAAAGGCACTCGTGATATGTTCGATCCCATCACTACAATCCTGCACGTTCGAGATGTCATACAAGGAGTTGAGTGAGGAAGGCTTCCCCTTAGCAAGATAACTGACCTCTGAATAGGTTCGCGGCTGTGGACCGACCACGAACCTTGTCAGAGGTTACCTTTATAAGGGCGTAATCATCTGGTCCTCGAATCAAATGCTAAAGTGTTGGCTTATCAATGCTGTAAGCGGTTTATGGCATTAGAAGCGTGGAGTAAAATTGGTCATACAAACGGGCTGTAAATAAAGAATTTGCAATAATTAAACGAATTTTTTTACCCTTAGTCGGCAATGCTGAGTCTTTTTGGACCCAAGCGAAACGTTACCCAGTGCAATAGAGTATATGTGCATATAGTAGGAACCTTCAGAAATTGAAAAATTACTTCTCTACGACTCAAAGAAAGCGAAAGCTGTTTAAAATACGTCTATACGTATAGGATAATTACGACGAGCCCAAATTGGCCCAGACTCCGACTGCCATGTGATCCCAGATAGCATACGACGTCTTAGAGACGTCCATTTTACGTCTGTTTTTGGTCCGAACGTCTGACGACCTTATTAAGACGTCTGTGCCAAGACGTATTTTTTGGGAATCATCTAGTTCCGCACACCGCCACAATCTCGCTCACCGCAGCACCTCCTGGGCAGACGAACTCACGGCTGATCAACAATCGATCAATCACTCAGATCTCACCACGACAATCGATCAACAAATCAAAACGCTCCACGTCGATCGATTCTCCAGAATATTCGAGACGACGCGTAAAGGAAACGATCAGCCATACTTGTTCACTCTTATTCCCGCAGCGTGTAGAGAAATACGTATCGTTTGCGAGTCCGTATTTTACTATTTTCTATCTCAACTCGTGGATTTCTCATTGCCATTGTGCATCTATTCGCTCATTTTCACAGTGTACTACTCACTCATGCTTAACTTTTGACACGTGTTAAAATAAAGACGCAAAACTTTTACTCACACGTGCTGTGTTGCGGTGCACCTTTTATCGAACCTAACCTCACCAGCTTCCTACGCTCAGAACTATCGGAATCTCACACACGTATTTTAAACAACTGTGTTAAGACGTATTTAAGACGTCTGTGTCAAGAGGTTTCTAAGACGTTTATCTACAGACGTGTTTAGGACGTCTTTAAACCTTCAGCATGGAGGCTTTCTACCCAAAACAGTACCTAACTGTGGGATGAATTGCATTGGTCGAAACCTTAACCCCTGCTGTTAAGGCGTTACTGCATAGCAGACCTGAAGAAGTATTATCACACCTCCTAATCTAACCAATCGGACTTGCATCCCTCCCAAACGGCCACTCTCTTGAAGAGGCCCTCTTCACGGCAATAGCACCTTCCCAAGGCCTACGGAATGTATATGAGAAGAGCACCGCACGCCTCTAATTTGGGTGTCCAATAGACCTTAGTCCCAAGCCCTACTCGCTACGCCTTCGCTTCACGTCCCTTGACGAGCGGTGCTCGTCATCTGCCGTTGCGGACAGTTTTCCTATGACCAGCCCTGCTCGTCATACCACGCTGATGGGTTAAGGCAGGGCTGCACAGGGAGCCTTTTTCAGCGCCTAGCGGCGAGCAACCGGCCGTACGCCGTTACTAAGGGTAGAATCAGTGAGGAGAACTGCAGTAGTGTAGATGCGGGCTCGTAGGCGCGTAGCGTAAGTACATACACTACTGCAGTTCTCCTCACTGATTCTACCTTTAGTAACGGCGTACGGCCGGTTGTTCGCCGCTAGGCGCTGAAAAAGGCTCCTGTGCAGCCCTGGGTTAAGGGGTCTTCATAGTGAGACGGCTTGAAAAGAAGGCGATATTTAGGGATTTTTTGAAGAAAAAGCAATAGTTTATATTAATTAAAAACTTTATATCCATTATTGTACATATTTGGACAACATTTAAAAAAAATTCAATTCAAAATGCAGCTGTAGTTCCGAGTTACAGACCAATAACCAGAGCGCTTAAGAAAAAGAGTCTGCCTTCGGCGAGCACGATTGCGGTTGTTGCAGTTGCCTGATAAACAAAAATCAAGAATATTCTTAATCTATATTTGTGTAGTTATCCTTGGGCCTACGGCAAGCGAATGATAACGATAAATAACCAAATAGCGGAATTTTAAAAAAGATCCTGATTTCGGCGAAAAATAAAAGGTAGTTTTTTAGTGCCAAAAGTTTATTTTACCAAATATTGACTTGGTTTTAGGCTGAACGAAAATAATGTATCCCACACACACATATCCTACCAATCTCAAGTTGATTGGTTAATGAATTTTTTTAAATCGTGCGCGCCAGCCTTGAAAATACAGTTTTGAGAAAAACGGGTTTAAAGTTTTAGGTACCGTTTTTTAATTAAATTTTTTTAAAATGTCTAAATATGTACAAATATAGGCATAAAGTTATCAGTTAATATAATTTGAGGGTTTCTGTTAACCACTTTAGCCCACTGTGCGTCGTTCTGAGGCATACAGAGTGTCTCCGGCCGTTCGTCGTACTGCCTCGGGGCGATCCGAAAGTTGTCAGTCCATCAAAGAGAATTCGTACTCGCGTACGGGCACGTCCACAGCAGTGGAAAGCTGAGCCTTGGTCTATACATATTTGTTTGTGTTATCTAGCACTGACTGTTGGATTGGGTGGCCGAAACAAGGGTTTCACACTTCATACTACTTGAGATGTATACATATACCAAGGGGTTTACTGTGTCACCCTCACCGAATGGCGAGGTGCATGCTTCTGTTTTCTCGTATGGGACTTGGGGCCAATCAGGCGCTCCCACAGAAATATATGTATATATTTAAATGTTATATACCACACTTGCCACACTTCGGCATGCTCATTCGGCCTCGGCTTGCCTCGTTCGGGTGCGCGTTCAAGTCTGTACGCGGCCTCAGTTTTCCTGACTCCGAAGCCCTGTCGCTCTTGTGTTGAAAAGTAAATTGTATTATCATATGATAAACGTGAAATCGATCTGGAATTGATGGAATATTTAAATTTTAATACTGTTACTCCATTATATCAGTATCAAAGTCGCTTTTCTTGTAAATGGCATCTGGAATGGAATAAAAACTGTTTCAGTTTAATGTTATTTGCTAAAATGAGGCTCGTAATGAGATTATTAATATAGTAATATGTGAAGATATGTTTCATAATTTTAGAACAAAAATACTTATTTATTACTTATTTATTACTTATTCATTAGTTAGTCATTAGTTATTCATTACTTATTTATTACTTATTTATTACTTATTCATTAGTTAGTCATTAGTTATTCATTACTTATTTATTACTTATTTATTACTTATTCATTAGTTAGTCATTAGTTATTCATTACTTATTTATTACTTATTTATTACTTATTTATTACATATTTATTACATATTTATTACACATTTACTAGTTATTTATTACTTAATTTATTACTTATTTATTACTTATTTACAATACAAGAAAACACGTACTGACGACCAAAAAATAAAAAACGTGAAGATGAAAAACAATTAACCCAGCCCACACAAGGTGGCAGCACTGTTTCTCTCAAATATGGAGAAAGTGCAAAATTCAACAAAAACTTATACTAAATAATACAATGTCCATTCATTTTTGCAACAAGTAATCATCCCGTTCTTGCTCGTACTACAAAGCGCCCAAAATAGGTACAACAAAAGAAAATACAATATTCATCCAAAGAAATATCCAAGCATCGACAATCTGACTACAAGCCCTTTGTCATCATTATAATGAATGTAAACATTTCTAAAGAAAATTAATCCCAACTGATATTATGACTTTATAATGTATAAAAGAACTAAAATACATTGTACAATAATAAAAACCAAAAACACGGTCCTCAACTATTCGCAATAATCTGTCAAGAAGTTTTTTCAACGTATCATCTTAAACCTTTACCCAGGTGTCTTGCGACTGCATCCACAATAATTTCCCCAATTTTGGGCACTTCTTCCTAATTCCACGATCCTTTCCATCCCACAATTTCTCAACCATATCCAACTAGCCTGACTGTGGCGGCCACTACATTATTTATAGTTCATTACAATTCCCCAACTGTTCCAAATAAGTCTGACACACTTGCATTACGTTTGGAATCGTTGTCTTACATGAAAATGAATTTTTCTCTTCTGTCTCTGATTCTTCATAGCACTGCATAGGATTGTAAAATATTGAAATCCTGTTCTTTTCGAAGAGTTTCATTTACTTCATGTATTTGTAAGAACCTGTAAGCGTATGAATACTTACGGACAGTAGAGCACGTCGCCGTCGTTGCTCGCTAGAGGCGCCCTCCCCCCGTGCTCGCTCGACTTTCCGCTCATTTCGTTGCTGTGAACGTGGGCTGCTCACACCTCGATGGACTCGCGCACTTAGTCCGTTGCCTCGAGCCAAGGCAACCGTGTGATTAGATTCTTGGCTCGCGGGCCTCTACGCACGTAATTACATTTACGACGCGCGAACGTATGAATATCGATTGAGACGTCTCGCGTCGGTTACTCATCAACGCTCCCAATCATCGTGATGATAGGACGCGTGACTTGTCATACGCTAATATGTAGTACGCATTGTTACGGGATCTGATTGTGAGCTCCGTGTTTGCGACGGATTTGTACGAAAATTGAATCGCTTTGGGTATTCATTTACCACGATTTGACGATGATAAGTAACGGGATGAAATGTTTAATCCAAGTGTTACTTGTGGCTTTCTACTATTTCGTGGGAAACGTGCTGACTGAGATATTTGATTGCTGTAGTTATTGAATAATTCACTGTTTCCGATATTGCGTGATAACAGAAACATATCATTCTTCGATAATTACTTCCTACTCTGTGTAGGTGTCTACTCTACGTTTCTGTGTGAGGTAAACTGGCTGCTCTCGAGCCTGATAGACTTGGAGAGCTTCGAGTGCTTTTACAAGCATACGTAAAAATAATAGGGGAACTAGCTGAGAGATAGCAGACGGAGGAAGTGAAGTGCTTGTGATAGATACTAGAGAGTAAATCAGTGGTTTCGGGACGTTTGTTTAAGAAGCGACACACACACGTGTGTAGGCAACCAGAAAAGAATTTCTTCGATGTAAAAATATTCCTAAAATGTATTGTAGATTATAACAATTACACTATACCTAAGATACCGAAGCTTAACAATTATAATTAAACTGTAACCAGGGCCGCATTTATCACAAAACGCATTAGGCTCAAACTGGGGCCTCACTTTTTATGGAGCCACACTTTAAAAATGTGTTATATGAATTTGATTAACTGAAACAGACTTGTGCTTTTGAGGCCTCATAATGATGTTGCACCTAGGGCCTCCAAAAGTATAATTGGGCCCTGACTGTAAATAAATGTAGTAGTGTTCCTTGGTCTCATAGAGTGTTTAGTAAAAGATGAAGTAATTTCTTTAATATTGTTAGAAATAAGGCCAACAGCGCTCGGGCCCAGCCGGTGTGGGGGCGCCACACTCGCAAACGGGGGCGTCATGGTTAAGAGACGATCGAGAAAGCACGTTTTTGTTCTAAGTAACTTTATTCCAACATTATATTACATATAATAAATATTCTCTCTATCTCTATGAAGGTGTTAACTGTATTTACCTCACCAACAAATACAAAGGGAAACATTATGAGAAAAGAGACAATAAATATTACCGACGTGGCGCACTGAACAGGATTTATTTATTCTGAGTTTAGTTATCATAATATGTAATTACATGCACTATTCTTGTATCATATGTAATTTAAGTACTACATAGACACTTTCTTAATAATATATTTCGTTTCAACTAAAAGATTTGTCAGGTAGTTCTGTAATTTGTTTCTTTTAAGAAATTGAGTAAATATTAACCGAGAGGGGTGGTGGGGATCAATTTTGAAAAATTATTTTTATCGAAAATTATTTATCACCATATTATTGAATATCAAAAAATTGTTATATTCAATATGTTTGGCAAATATTGTATTTTAATGGTATTTGCATTAGAATGGCATTACACATTGCCTACAATGTTTGTTCGAACTTAAGGGGTTATATACCCTTGACCGGTTGGAAAATAAGTTCATTTTTATGATTTTTCATTCATATAAATTATAAAGAAACGTCATATTTTGTTGTGTATAAATCAAGCTGTATACTCTTCAAAAATAAATGTTGGTATCTTAAGAAATGGTGTCATAGCAGTCCCTTCTCCTAAGGCCAGAGATTACAGGACCGATTTGAATAAAATTTACCACGAATATTCTTGAGGCTATAATTTAGTATTTGTCCAGACGATTTTTCGATTAGTGTCCTGTTTTGTTTTTTATTAACGATAGAAGATGAAAGCTTAAGTCGAAAATCACATATGTACTTAACTTTGAGTAGCTGCCATTTTAAAAAAAAATAAATTTTTTCGAAATCGGCGCCTACAGATACCAGATTATAGTTTTAGGAATATTCCTTGCAATATTTCATTCAAATCGGGCCACTAAACTCTGCAAAATTTCCGGTACCACAAATGCTGTAACTATGAAGAGGTCTTGGGAGAAGGGGCGGCCAAGGTACCATTTTTTAAGATATCAAATATCTTTATGAACAGGGTACAGATTAATTTATACACAAAAAGATGTACGTTTGGATTTTTAAATATAACGTTTCCTTATATGAAAAAAATCATAAAATTGACCCTATTTGTCGATCTGTCAAGGGTATGTAACTCCTTGAGTTACAATTTCGAAATATTGTAACCGACTATACGCATAATATAAAAAATATTCTGCTCATAAGGCAATACCTAATATTTGAAAGGAAATAGTATGATACAATTAAATAATACATTTTAATTTGTCCTATAGCCTACAATTACCTACAATTAATTAAAAACTCAAAGTGACAATCACGAATCATCTTTGAAAAATATTTTTCTCTACGTTCAGCGAAGTCTAAATCGACGGATTTCTCGTCATCGCCGCCCATTTATTTCTTCCATCACGTTATCCTTGTAGCCGACAGCTAACATTCTAATTATCAATATCAATAAAATTTTAACATATTATATCAAGAATGCAAAATCGCAGAAAATTATGACAACTGCTTCAGCCCACCAAATCTCGATCTGTATTAATGATCACCCGGCCACCAGAGCCTTCAACCTTGGGTCTTCAATCACGGCGACAAACAGGCGCCAAAAATTAGTTGTCGTTAATCATCAATGGCAGTGGACACGAACGTGATATTACATCAGTATCGAAGGTCGCGCCGTCCCTGGAAGGTGGAAGCTCAATTTGGCGCGGCTCCAGATCGGACAGATGTTCCTAATTCTTCGTTTGATAAACGATCCCGATCTTCCTGGCAGCAGCTGCTGGCGTTTCTTAGAGAAGTCACGTCTGTCACTGTTCACGTGACGCCTTAAGTATCACCTAGCGGATGCAAGGATCCATTTTGGAATAATTTGAAGCTACTTACATTACAAATTTCTTAGTAGTACCTATTACTACTTTAAGAAAACAAGAAATGTAGGGGAGACCGGGGCTAGTTAACACATTATTCAGTTTTGAATTTTTTTCATTTTTATTTGAATTAATTACTTAATAAAAAAGTGCTAAAATATACTTTAGTCTTTCCTCTTTAATATATAGGAAGCGAAAACTTGAGAAAACACATACAAAATGAAAGAAAAAATGTTATTTGGACGATGGCAAAGTGTATTAATTAACCCCACTGCGGGGCAAGTTGATAATGCTTTAGAGCATATTGATACATCTGTAAAATATCCGTTTAGTGAATAACTAATTTTGAAAAATATAACATTAATCTAGATACCTTTCCAACAATATAGACTAAAAATGAACAAATACGTATTCTAAAAACCAAAGAGATTTTTTAACAAACATAGAAAAATACTTTTATTTTTATTAATCTACATTGGCCGAAGTGTAAAAAAATGTCACTCTCGGAATGTTTCCATCTAAATACATGACTATTTGAACGCAATACTGGAATATCAGAATACATGCTTGGCATAGTATAATATTCGAATTTTATTCGATGCGTATTCGAACACTCTGAATAGAGAAGAATTCGACAAATTCCCAGCCCTAGTAATTATGCACCCGCTTGTGACTCTGACATCAAGCGTGACGACGTAGGCGCCATCTAACCGAACATGCCGACGACAAACGCAATTGGCATAACACATCCTGTCGTAGGATTCTGAGTTCCTGTAATAATTCAATCTCGTCGACAGTTCTCGAGTGTACCTCAGCTTCCGATTCCTCGCGACGCAATACGACAATGGTTGACAGAACGACATTTGTCAAACATCCCTTAATCTCCCCGTTTAAACATTTTTGATAATATTTGTTGATTATAGAGAATATGGAGGGGCATATTTTAGGAGAATACGTATGCATTGGTACATATTGCACGTGTTCGGGCAATATTGTTACTTTCTTTTCAAGGTTTCCTGAATAATGCACAGCAGCGATGTACCGGGTGATTCTCTCGCTAGAGGACTCAAAAGCAATGCCGTCAATAAGCCGCGCCTGGCTGAGTTTCGTGGACTTTGACGCTCGAGACCGCGGAGACCATACAATGTTGCGCACTAAGAAATGGCGAATCTCAAGTTCTGCATTTCTCATCAGATCTTTGTGACAGTTGCATTAATCAATTCGTTATGTTTTCCCGATGAAAATGGTCCCAAAAACGACATAATTCGGATCATAAATAATGAAATCACATAAAAAATTGATTCGTATAATTTGAAGCTAACTTCGCTAAAAATAATCCGATTTACAAGACATTTGACATGATTTTAATCAGGAGAACGCCAGGAATTCATTAGTATCACTGTCATATCGATTCGATGAAGAATAAAGTATTTCATTTTTTGCGGAAGCTGTGAATCATCGCCTGAGCGTCTCGACGAAACCCGGCGAAGATGAAATGGCACCACGTGGTCGAACGTGAAATGTATTAATTACAGCATATGAAAAACTTCTTTCTTTTTCATCGAATCGATATGACAGTGATACCAATGAATTATATTCCCGGCTTTCTCCTGATTAAAATCGTGTGAAATATCTCGTATATTGGACAATTTTTAACGAAGTTAGCTTTACATTATGCAAATCAATTTTTCATGTAATTTCCTTAATTGTGGTCCGAATTATGTAGTTTTTGGGGCCATTTTTGTCGGGAAGACATAAGGAATCGATTGACGTCACTTTTGCAAAGATCTGATGAGAAATGCAGAACTTGGCATTGGGTGTTGAACCGATTTGAAAATTTTGTGAGCTACATTTGTTGGTGATTCCATTATCTTTTTAATTTGATATAATTTTCGACCAAATCGAACATTCGCAACATGAGATATTCGCAAAAAGTGGGACCACCTTTTTGACAGACAGGTAAAAAGTTCACCTGTTAATATCTCGATAACGTATCTATAAAAAAATTTTTTGACCTTACTTTTGGAGTCAGTGGACCATTTTACATAAGAAAAAGATAGTGGCATCTGCTGCGCAAAATGGCTGTAAACTAGTGTCATTGGAGTAGTTAAGTCATTTGCTCTTTCTGTCGTAGTACTCCCCAAGAGGTTCAGTGGATTCCTTTTCTTGGTAGTTACATCACGAAGTCTCCACCAATAGCGAGGAACTCGTAGAGTTTATCAAGTAGTTTAAAATTTCATAAACCTTATCGTTATCATATAACTACCCTGAAATTGGGCAAAACGGTGCAGAGCAATATGCTACATCAGACGCTGAACACGCAATGTCGCTAGATAATAAGCTCTAAAAAGCTCGAATTACTACAAACAGTAAACTATTTTGGATATGAAAATTTATACGCAGGAGTGTCACCTGCATATTTTTTAACCCTCGGTTATCACACCTACTTTTTCGAACGTCGTTGTCACACTGGGTCAATTTGACCCTGTCCATTTTCAATCAGTAGTTACTTAAAAACTATTTGTTAAATTAAGTCTAAAAAATTCTGAGATAAAGTTTGAACATTGTAGAATATATGCCCATCGTTGAAAGTTGAAATTTAAAGTGTCATCATGCTAAAAAAAAAAATTGGAAGTAATAAGAGTTCCGAGAAAATGTGTTTTGTTTAAAAAATTGCAGGGTCAATTTGACCCAGTGTGACAACCGAGGGATAATAACGTATTCAATATTGCACTGGCCTTAAAGTGCACAATTATAAATGAAAATGACTTCCATTATGCACCAATTTGTTGTTAATCTGGTCTCTAGAATAAATTTCACATTAAATTTACAATAAGCTTCGTTTCTTCATTCTAAATTCTTTCATAAAATTTACTTAATAAAAAGAAAAGGAACTTTTTAATAAAGTCGTAGAATAGTCAATAGGATTGTATTAATTGTATTATACCTAATCAATAGTGTAGAATTATATTTATTAAAGTAATAATATACATATAAATTGAGTTAAGCCAATTTTTAGTGGAATAATCGAAATTCTTTCCAGCTCGTAAAAATCATTCCTCCAATTATTTAAAAATTTCAGGTATAACACTTCGAATATTACATACTCACATATATCAGATCTTAATATACAGGGTCATCCGTTAAAACTGCAACCTACGCACGCGCGAACAGACGAAAATGGCAACACCGCCTCACGGACGCATTCCACTACACCATTCACCGGCCCGCGCGTTACAATCAAAGACACGCCCCATTAGTTACCTGTTATGTCCGATCTATGCATGCACTGCAGTAAGGATAAAATTATAAAAAAGAAAACCAGAACAATAGATTTTGAGGTTTGCGGAACTAACACATAATTGAATAAAAATTTAATTTCTCAATTTATGAAAGTAATGGTGTAGAAAAAATTAGCCTATTGTTTGTCAACACCATGAATTTTAAAAAGAGCATTAAATACTGTATCAAATAAACAGTTTGCAAAAGCTTTTCACAACAATTATGGTTAAAAAATTGATAAAAGAAAAATTAAGTAATCGTAAAATATGTTAAATTATCCATCATTAAGAGGGAATGATTTTTCCTCATTTTTCGGCGCAAATTGCATTCCGATATCTTTTATAGTTCAAAGGTTATATGAAAAAGGCTCCAAATTCTTCAATCCGAGCCGGGAAATTCTGAATAGCTCTTTGTGACGTTAATTGGAAAGAGACCATCCTACAATTTTCGAAGCCGGGCATCACTGCTGTCCAGCGGTTGCTGGCAACCCTCCGAACATCGGGTCGGTGAATGGTTGTAGTGGAATATGTCCGTGAGGCGGTGTTACCATTTTCGTCTGTTCGGGCGCGCATAAGTTGCAGTTTTAACGAATGACCCTGTCGTCCAAAACTTTTTCACCATATAATGCCGCAGATAATTTGTTTATTCGATCGAAGATTACAACGTGTCCACTAGGGTGGTCCTTATTTTTCAACTTTAAAATATATATTGTCTGACCCTCTTAAAATCTTCTATTTGACAAAAAAAAGGTATCTCCGTATTTTTTATTTGTATATTTTGATATATAAAGGTCGCTCAAGGACTTTATATTTCGCATATAGGGGAGACCGGGGCAAAATCGGGACGTTAAGGAAAAAATCTCATAACTTTGACATTATTAAGTAAAAAACAAATTGCAATTGGGATTCATTAGAATAAACTCTTTTTAAATAATAGTACATATCCAATTTGTTTAATAGAAGGAAAAATACAAAAAAATAATGATTTAAAATATGATCCGATTTTACGATTTTACGTATTTACACCGTGGCCTAGATAAAATCGAGTACCATACTAGATACTGGCCCTAGCACTTATAACAACGAAACTCATCCAATTCTCCAGTTCCCCAACCAGTTAGAACAAGCTGTGAAGGAAAACAAAATTTTTTTTTTTTTTTCAAATTTATACCAAAATAGTAATATTTCATTGCCGAAATTCTTTTAAACTATTTGGTAGCTTCTGAGAGGGTCAGAAGAAATTTTTAAAAAACTTAATTTTTTCCATACATATAAGGACCACCCTAGTGTCCACTCATTTCTTGGCATACCAATGCGAGCTGTTACCGCCCATTAGAGCAAGCAACACAAAATTACTGCCAGCTGTCGACACTTAGCAAAAATTCGTAATATCCCATGTTGCATCGGCGCGTTTAAAAGTACCGCGGTGTGAAAGAATGGCAGGGCAGCGCCGCCTGCGTGAAAGCGGGGAGATAACCGGAGACGCACTCAGTCGTAGATCGTCTCGCAGTGACGCACGTGACGGATGCGAACAAGATCTGTACACCATCACTTTTATTATGTATTACTATCAAAATAGTTGAGAGAGTAATAGTAGTGTGATTTATTTGTCACAAAGACGACATCCCATTATCAATATTATTCACAAATTTGAGCGCATAGAAATTATTGTTCACGGAATTATAAGGCACCCTTTTAGTTGTGCTGCACACTCACAGACTTAGCACGGTCCAACCTCTCCCAAAGTTTGCCAACTATGAGTGAACCTATGGCAACGACAAATTTCCTCATCTAACTTTCTACTCGGAGATGAGATGATCGCTCAATGCCACCATCACCAGCGCTGCTATCTTCACTATAACTCCGCTCATCCACCTACCTGACCTCCACCCCAATCCCCCACCTTCGAGAAAATTAATGATGGAATCCGAGAGTTTTCTATAGGGAACTTCACCGTTAGAACCCTCCCTGGGATGGAGGAAATTCGCAAAGGAGACGGAATGGGTGGCAACGACAATGGATTTTTCTCAACGGTCGATCTGTGAATGGACATTGCCTTTATCCCATTTCTGTTCACGGGACTTTTATGCGGAGTTCGCTCGGGGATGGTCGAATAGCGTCACAAATCGAGACCCTCGCATTATTTCAGTAGTTAATCATGCCACTGACCTTTAAGGTTAGCGTGGGAAATTTCAATTGTTTCATGTAATACGATATAGGGGAGACCGGGGCTAAGTTGACTAATTTCTAACATTTATAATTTTTATAAATGGGACCATTGGTATTTTGTTGACTTGTTGTGTTAAGGGGCAATGCCACTGTAGAGGCCGGAAAGGCAGTCTGATTTTGAGAATCTTTTATGCGAGTATAGTGAATAGAATACAAAATTTGTTCGAAGGCCTTTTTTGTACACACCTTGAAGTATGTCTCAATTTTAAAAAAAAAAATTTAAAACAAAATGGCGGCGCAACAGTTCAACAAAAGATGCTTCTTCAATTTTTGACCTAGAACAAAAAACCGAAAAATTTGAGTTATATATAAGATTATCTCGGGAAGTACACCAGGAAATTAAAAAATACTGATTTTTGTACGAACGGCAGTGGTGGGTAAAGACACGAATTTTTTATTTTATACACGACACGTGTCTTAAATGTCGTAAATGTCGTAAATATGTCATAAATGTCTTATATCTGGAATGAAAATACCCACATAGCACAGACGTCTTAAAGACGTCAATTGTATGTCCGTTTTAGGTCTGGACGGCTTTAGAACGTCTTTTGAGCGTCTTTAGACGCTGTGTGCTATCTGGGTAACTAGGAAGATTAGACCTCTGGTGGCGCTGGCGGACACTACGTCGCGATCCCGTGGGGTGGCCGGGACGTCACTATAAAACATTTTTCTTATACGTTATGAAGAAATGCCAATTTATTAATAATTATAATTCTGATTAAAAAAGGTTAGTAAAAGAAATGCATATAGAATAATAAATATAATTTGTTTAAATTAAAACTTATATTTATCCAACACTTTAATTGTTGAAACCTTAAAATAATGAATATTTCTATTTACTACATTTGCGACAAATGACACGTATGAAATGGGCTTAAAAACGACATATTATACGTACATTTGCGACATGTCGTAAATGCATTTGCGACGCGGTGTAAAATACCGACCCACCACTGACGAACGGTGCGTAATTGAACCAAACACGGAACTGCCACAACCTCGAACCGGTTGAAACATTTCGTTCAATAACGCACCATTCTTACAAAAGACAGTATTTTTATTTTCCTTGTGTACTTCCCGAGACAATCTTATATAGAAGTAAAAAATATTCGCTTTTCTGTTCTAGGTCAAAAATTGAAGTAGGAATCTTTCCGGCCGCGGAATACTGTTTTTCAGGAGAAGTTTCGTCTGTTGACTTATGGCGCCGCCATTTTGTATTAAAAAAAAATTTAAAAAAATTTGATCATACTTCAAGATATGTATAATACAGGCCTTCGGTCAAATTTTGCATTCCATTCACTATACTCGCATAAAAAATTCTCAAAATCAGGCTGACTTTCCGGCTTCTACAGTGGCATTGCCCCTTAAGGTTTTCAAATTTGGCGCCTTTTAGCATCTTGATTGAGAGTGAATGTGGGGCGAGCGTACCCTCGCTTCTTCCGTTTCCTGTTTCTAGATCGTTCTTTTCTGTTTCGGCATTGTTCGGCATGCACACGCGTCTGTACGGTCTGTGTTCTTTTATATGTATACGTCGCAATAATCTTTTCAGTTCTGTTCTATATTTCTTTTGTGTTCTCTCGCGCACGAACATCAGTGACCACTGCTCTAATTTCTGTGTCGCGTATTAAACTAAGTAGCAAGCAAATGTTTCATGAATGCTTCCCTAACCTCTGATATGTTGGATACCAGAAGTTTACAAATTTCATTAGATATACAGGCTTAATTTTGAAATTCGTTTGAATTGAGTCTAGGTTGTAGTTTTTATTATATTTGGCGCAGTGACACGATTCAGTCAACAAACCCCGGTTGTGGGGTTAGTTGACTTGACATTTACTTTTCAGTTTTAACCCTTTGCCTGCGAAAAGCGTATATATACACTACCAGTTGCATCAATATAGTATATGAAAAGCATATATGTACACTAGCGGACAAAAAAGTTACCACTTTTTCGATTTGTTCTATTCTTTTTATTTTTTTAGCATGCATTTGGGACTGTGGTATGTTAAATATGCATATTCTGATGGAGAATTTAAAGCTGTATAAAACCCAGTTAAAGTTGAATTTATTTAACTGACAAAAAAAAGTGTTATATAACATTGAACGGTGTAACACATTTTTGGGGCCGACAGAGAAGTTACCACGTTTAGTAACTTTTTAGGTTGTCCTAAAAGCAAAAGGTGCCCGCACAAAATATTAGATACTTTTTATTAATGTCCAAAAGTGGTAACTTTTTGCACTCACTATTCGAGATTTTGATAACATTGAAACATGATATAGTCCATGAGAAATTAGACGAAGTTTAAGTCACCACTTTACTCGTTTCGGAATTTGTTTAAAAAACACATGTCGTCGAAGTTTGCAAGCTTTGCCTATTCTCGCGAACTCTTCTGTTCGACTGCTACGTAAATTTGTTATTCAAGTTGAGAGCAGAACATTTTTGGAGGTTATGTATCATTTAATTAAGAACGAACCAGTGATTTCACATCTTTCTTTGTTAAAAATTCATCCTCCTATCTCACAATGATGAAATCACCCTTGGCATATTGAAATTCTTCTAAAATTCTTGTTTTGAGAATTTCTAAACTACAAATTCATAACTGCAGAGAACAAGCATAGCACAGTACAAAATATGTAGTAGATACGTCTAAAAGTAACAGCTTGAAATAGATTAGTATCAACCAATTTAATTTATACTTAATATTAGTTAGACACAAGATGCATCCATTACTGATAATTACATCCACCGTTATCTGCAATAGCCAGCAACGAGTTACAGAAGGAAACAAGCCGGCTTGTCACCTATTAAGGACCAGTTAATTACGCCCCAGTTAATTAATTAATTCAATTAATTATGCTTCGCTATAGTACGTTCATTCCCGCCACCCCGCGAAGCATCTCAATTATGCATTCAATAGTCTGGACAATTAAACGAGAGCGAAACATTCCATTTATAGCGCAAAAAGATCCGGAGGAGAAAGGTTAGAGGGACAAAAATGGAGATGAAGAAATTACGATTTATTCGTTCGAGGGGCCCGTCTATTTACCAGCGGGCGATTAACGTTTACGCAAATATTCATTTGAATTTCTATCGGCGCCTCGGCGGTAATGAGCTTCACCGAATGGCACTTCCGCCGCGTTTATTCAATCGCCGCCTGTTCATCCGTCGATGTTGTCACGCGGCTCGACTGCGACCACTTCAGGCGGTAGTTGGTGTTTCAGCGAGCCACTCGTTCTTCAGCGACGGTTCTTGTCCGCGCGGGGATTATATAACGAGCTTGCCGAAGAATCAGCACGGAGGGGTTAAATCGCGGTGTTTCGCGCGCTAAGTACACACAATCCCGTCAACTTGAAATTGAATATACTCGCGGGAGAAAGAGACACGGATTCAGTCCTCGGGGAGGAAGGCCTCGCGAACCCACCCCGTCCCTTCCACTCCGCGGAAAATGGAAGGCCTCGGCGCGACAAATGAAATTATTAAAACGTCAACGCCACGTACCCGGGGATGAAGCTATTAGTAACGCGGCAACGGGAAAAGGACCAAGTTCCCCGGCGAGAGAATTCAAAAATGTGACCTCAACTTATTCCACGGGAACCGGTCGGTCAGCAATTTCCCTCGCGAAACTCATTTCAGCCTCCCCTGCTCGGCGATTCCCACGGCGCACAGTGGGGCTGGAGAGGAAAAAAGTCTTAAAATGAAAGTTGTATTTTTATGTATCCATCACTGATATCCTGATAGCCAATGTATCTAACCTATATGACAGATATGTCATATTCATGTTAATTGCAAAGAAAAATTGATCTGAAGTTGACCTTTCGTCTTCTAACGGGAAACGTGTCAATATTCGTACCAGATTGCCGAATTTTTTCTCAATTCCTCTAAATATTTTTATTTTTTTACCGCATATATTTCGAATGTGTATAGTCTCAGCTTATTTGTGACATAAATAGTTTTCGAAAATTCTTTACCGTAATCCCACTATACAACTTCAAATGAAGCTATTTACCTAGTATTTCAGGTTTTCATTAACACTTTTAGGTTTATAAAAAAAGCTCCGCCTTCCTCCGGGCTCTAGATAGTACTAATTGACAGCAGATCCCAACTACTAACAGCTCTCCAAAAATTGGCTGCATATATTTGCAAGTTTGACTGTTATTAATACATAATCACCCAAGTGCGCTGTGCATGCGTTTTCGCAGAAACTCATCACAGCGGTATTTCTCGCTATTTTTGCCCAGTTTCTATTTTCTATTATTTTTTTATAGTTATAGTTTGTATGGACATGTAATATTATGATCATTAAATAATAAAAAAACAATAAAATAACAATAAAAATTATAAATAAAGTATTGTTACTATAATCCATACAGAGAAAACATACAGAGAAAACATATTTCATAATTATTTACCAATACTTAAATAACATTCCTTTTTTCATTATAAATGAACATTTTAAGATTTTAAGATTTTTAGGCTTATAACCAGGGATAGGAACCCTAACCCGTACCCGGTTCAGTACTCAGTATCGTAAAATAATCCATCTAACCGGGTAATGCAAGGTATCTATAACTCGAGTAACCCGGTTAATCCGGTTAACGCGGGTTAGAGTAATACAGTGAAAGCCATAGTTGTAACTATGTTTCCAAATAGTAATGAATTTTATTTGGATATCAGACACTCCTTAGTCGTTCATTTCTAAAAGTCTTGTTCTATTAATAACAAAAATGATAAAATATTAGTTATAGCTTCAGCAATTTTTTCCATTTATTATAGTGCAATACAGAATATTATTAACATTACTTTATTATATAATATTCGTCGTTTAATGTTATATGTTATAATTTAATTGTGTTATTTTCTTTCTCTATTATGTTTCATACTGTTTGAAGCTAATTAATAGATTGTTTATGTAATATTACATATTTATTAGTACATAATTATCATATATGGTCTTTGTATACCGAATGTTTACGGGGTTTATTATTATTTCATTTGTTAAAAATTCTTCAATATTATTTATGTTCCTGTCCATATAACCGTTGGCTATTAACAAATAATGTAAAAAAAAAGTACTCAAAAATATTGAGAAACACCGAAGTTATGAGATTTTTTCCGCGAGTCCTATGTTACGTGCCCCACTGTGCGGCGCGCGGACAAAATCTTCTTTCCTTTCGCCTCGCTAATGTCTCCTTGTGGTATTTGAATATTATTACGGGCTTATTGGTGCTCGCGACGGAAGAGGAACGTGCTCGACTGAATCGGCAAATGAATTTGGGAGATTAGGTTCCTCGTTGTCGGCGAGTGAATTTCTTTGTTGGGTAGAAGAAGGGTTCGGCAAATGCGGGGTGTAAAGTGAGGTTGAAGGGGTTGTATTTTCATGGAATTGTGTGAAATATTGTGTTAATTTATTAGTGGGGAAAATAGTGTGAGGTATTTAATACTTTGTCACGTAAAATATTTGTGACATTTGTATCAATTTGGATGATACTGATTTTGGATACCTGTGAAATGATTTTAACATAGTTTCTACTGTTTATTCCTTGGAAAGTAATATGGAACTGAAAATGGCGCTGCGCAGATGGTCAATATTTGACTGTAATTTTAGAAAAGTTAATGAAATTAATTCTTTAAATAGTGATGTTATACAGGGTGGGTCAAATAGTGCACACAGGATTCTACGTAAAATAGTATATACTGTTGTTATTATAATAGGAACAGGTGTTAAATGAATTTGGTGCAAAATTTGTAGATGTTTAGTTTTTATGAATTTTGAAGACATTTACTCGAAACAGTTTCAAAATAATGCACGTGTGCTAAGTTGTAGGGATCGAAATGTAACTTCAATTATATTGGTTCGTAAATGTGTCTGACCATAGATAGTCTTATTTCCCTCACTCCTCATATTATGGCTCTCTTTTGCAGGGATCGAAAAAGTTCCCGAACCCTCGTTTTTAAAAAAATTCTGTTAGAACTTATATGGTTTGTTTAAGAAAATATCTGTTTCTGTGGAGTTTTTATTGAAAAAAATGTTACCTTTAGGAACTTCTTTAAAAAGCGTTCTCATGGAATAGATATTTTAGAACCTATATAATAAAAGTTCCATGGAAACAAGTTACATTAGAACATTTATTAAAAAAGTTTTCATAAGATAAAGAAAAGTACTAAACTATTAGGTACTAGTTTTATTTAACAACATAATATCATATTCTTCATATGTTTATTTAATAAAAGGTATGAAAATCATAACATTAGAAATATCTACGTAGGTAAGTATTACAAATAAATAACACATTCAGAATATCAATTTAACTGTAATAATTATTTAATATTGTTGTAGTACTATCCATTGAATAGTATTCAGTATTTGTTACAACGATTGAGAACTTTTTTAATATTGGTGAACAAAATATCTGTTCCTGTTACAGAAAATTTTTTATTTTTATATTTTATAAGTTCCATTCCAACTGGAACCTTTATTTTATCGGTTCTTCTGGGACCTTATAATGTGAGAACATTTTTAAAAAAAGTTTCGCGGTCCATGTTTTAAATGGAACCTATTGAAAAGTACCAGAACTTTTTCGATCCCTGCTCTTTTGCACTCTAGTTCTACGAACCAATTACATCTATGGACGTACAATTTGATATAAGGTAAGTTCGGGTAATAAGGCCCAGCAGGTAATAAGGCCCACCTGTAATTTATCCTTGGTAGGTCAATCCACAATCTTGTTAAAGCCATCTATTGCTTTTACTACATACAAAATGTCACTCGAAGAACTCCCACGCGATTAATATAACGTTTGCCGGCTGTAAATACAACAAATGTTTCCTCCGCAACTAGCGTTGCTGCAGTTATAAGAATTACGTTGGTTTCTTGGCTTTGTATTAGGAGTAGGCATTATCCAATTACTGTACAACTATAGGTATGTATATGTATATATGTTGGCAACATATTTCCAAAAAATTGATGATTTTGTAAAGTGCACGTTTAACATATAACCTCGGCAATGAGGAAGTCACAAAGCAGATAATAAGGCCCACCAAGAAGGCTATAAATTATAAGGCTCAGGAAGTAAGCCGAGACCTCTTCCAAAGCAGGACCGATATTCAGACGAACTCCAAAGCACGTAGCACTTCGACCTGAAGAAAAAAGACAAGAGTGTGTGAACAAGTGCCCATGCCATCCACCTCCAGAGAAAACGTGGACGGTAACTCTGTAGACAGTTGGTTTTGCAAATTATGCAGAACTGCATTCAAGACAGATATGCGACAGTGTGTCACGTGTCTCACCTGGATACACGAGGAATGCCTTGGGCTCACAGCTGAGGTCGAAGATGTCTTTGTTTGCCCAAATTGTACATATTAAATAGGTGGGCTTTATTACCTGCACTACAGGAAATAAAGCCCGTTTACAAGGTTTTTAAAATCCTATTAATTTTCGTATTTGTTGTGTCCATATATTGTTACAAATATTACAGTGTATAGTTTAATGTCCATAGATTTCTATAAAAAAAAGTTTTCAAAAATATTTACAAGTTTTTAGAAATTATTCAAGTCAGCAGGAACTTGATAAAAATGCAGAAATTCATCAACCGTTCATTTCAGATTTGGAAGTTGTAAACTTGTTTAATAAAAAGTTTTAAAATCCCCTTGTATATAAAACAAAAGAGCCTTTAACCGGACGAAATGGGAAAAAGTGAATGTAACAGAGTTAGTAAAAAGGTCAATATGTAGTCGGGTATCTAATCAATTCTATCGATTGATGCATCAGTTGATAAAAGTAGACATATAGCGTCCTAATTTAAGGGGAGGTTCCGGTCTAGAGCCCCAAAAAATAGGTGATCTTTAGGAATTAATTAAAGGAAAACTACTACATATAACTTAATGGGACTTTTTGCATTGCATTGAGGATGTCTTAAATTATAAAAATATATTTTTTGTTTTGTAATTAATCATTGCAGACGGCACTGGGGAGTCGTTAAAGTCAAGGCGTCAAAAAAATCATCCAAATCGGTGGGACCTGTATCTCCAAAATTTATTATCCGATTCGACTGAAACTTTTTTATTTTAAAGAATATACTTCTGGCTAGGGGGGAAACCAGACAAAATTACAAAAATGAAATTTTTTTAGAAAATAACGATACTCGAAGTTTGAAATCACTTTTTCCCTATACTGTTCGTCCTTTCCACGCCTTTCAAAATTATAAATTTTCACTATTTTGTAATTTTGTCTGGTTTTCTCCCTAGCCAGAAGTATATTCTTCAAAATAAAAAAGTTTCAGTCGAATCCGTTAATAACTTTTGGAGATATAGGTCCCACCGTTTTGAGAACACTGTTTCGAGAAAAACGCGTTTAAAGTTTTACGTTAGTGCCGAGTGGACGGGTTTTACCCAGAGTTGGGCAAAATGTAATCTAATTACAAACTGCAAATTGCGATTAAACTGTAATTGTGTAATTGATTACACATTATTTTGTGTAATCGTTCATTGAGATAGTTGACAAAACCGAATGGTCAACTATCTATACATGAACGATTACAGAAAATAATGTGTAATCAATTAGGTACACAATTACAGTTTAATCATAATTTGCAATTTGTAATTAGATTACATTTTGCCCAACTCTGGTTTTACCACGCATTCGCCGCTACTCAAATGCCTATAACTTCGAGAATTTTACGAATTTCAACAAATCCTTTTAAACACGTATTCCTGAAAGGTTGAACAATCGAAAAACGAAATAAAAAAAATCGACTTTTAGACCGGAACCTCCCCTTAAGAAATGATGATGATCTGCATACACTTCAGGGAATGCGAAATAGTAAGTTTTAGTTTTAAAAACGACTAGTGGAAAAACGGTACAATTTCAGGTTTAAATTTAAGCACTACCTTTAAATTTTGTGTAATACATTATTTACATAGTTGGAATTTAATTTAAAATTATAGAAAAATACGAAAATTGCTAAAATTATTTTTAAAGAATTTAATAATTGAGCTTATGAACCGGAATAGAAGCAAACAAGATATCGCTTCTTTGGTGGACTTTGTTAAATAGCATTAAATGTACTACATACATGACATATGGCTACATGTGTTGCTAAAGTTACATATACTTTCATTTTGTAATAAATACACATTTCCATACAGTTTCATGTGAATGTAATAAATACTAATTCCCACATATTTTTATTTTGAATATGTTTTATTATGAATATGTAATTGGTAGTTAAATCTTACTTAATTTTGACTTTTTTCAACTGTGATTTGAAGTAGCTAAACCTCACTGAAATCAATTTCTGAAGACATTTTCAAATTCAGGATTAAAAACAGCATTACTTTGTCACTGGTCAATTTAAAATTTTCAAAAATTTTATATTCACCCACAAAATTGACATATCCTAAAGCTGGGTTTCCACCTGACGAGTGACTCGGCCGAGTGAAAATCTTGGCCGATTTTCCCGCCGGATTACTCGGCCGAGTACTAGAATATGCGTTCACTCTGGGCGAGTGCTCGGCTCAGTGGGCTCACTCGGCCGAACACTCGTCAGGTGTAAACTCAGCATTAGGGTCAATGCAGACGAGCGGTGCGGCGTGGTGCGGCGGTCGTGCGATATGACAATGCAACCGCAAAAATTGCGACACGTATGAATCTAATCTCTCTATATACACTTACTGACAAAAGTTAAGAAACAAAATAAGCGTTTGGGATTTACTGTATATTCTTCATCTTCTGAGATACATACGTTGGAACTAAAATTAGCACAAAGAGATAACATTTCATACGTCAATATACAATAAATGTTTTTTCGAATATATGTGTCTAAAGACTATAATTAATTTTGGTCGCAGAAACGACACACACGCCTTGTGACAAAAGTTAAGAAACATGTGTACTTCTCGGAATAAGTTCGCAATGTAAACAAACATGTTTGGAGACGGTCACTGACCGTCGGTCAGTCTCCTCCCTGATATCGTCGAAAGTGGTTTGTATTATAACCTCCATTGAATATGGCAAGAAGGCAACATTTAACTGAAACCGTGAAAGAAAGAGTAGTTAAAATGTTTAAAGAAGGCCAGAGAAAAGTTGACATTGCAAAAGTGTTTGGTGTGAATCGTTGCGTTATCACGAAGATTATAAAACGATTTCAAGAACATAGAACTATTAAAACGGCACCACGAACCGGCAGACCGCGAAAAACAAGTAAAAGGCTAGATCGTCGAATTGCAAAGCTCTCTAAATGCAATCCATTTTACACTGCTTCCGAAATTAAAAATGAATTGGGTCTCGAAAACATTAGCAATAGGACAGTTAGCCGTCGTTTAAATGAAAATAATCTTTTTCCACGCAAAGCATGTAAGAAACCACTTATTTCTAAAAAGAATCGGAAAGCCCGGTTGGAGTTCGCTAAGGAGCACATCAACTGGACTGTTACTGAGTGGTCAAAAATTGTATGGAGTGATGAAAGTAAGTTCAACTTATTCGGAAATGACTCCAGGAGTAACGTGCGACGTCCTGTTGGACATAGGTTTAATGTCAAGTATCTGAAACCAACAGTAAAATTTGGTGGTGGTAATGTGATGGTGTGGGGTTGTTTCTCACGTAACGGTCCTGGTCCGTTAACACAAATAAAAGAAACAATGGATAGATTTGTGTATCGTGATATCTTACAAAATCATATGCTGCCATTTGCTAACGAGAAAATGTCAACAGAGTGGTCATTTCAACACGATAATGACCCAAAACATACTTCTAAATTAATTAAGGCGTTTCTCGTGGAACAAAATGTTAATGTAATCAAATGGCCAAGTCAATCTCCAGACTTGAACCCAATTGAACATTTGTGGGATTACGTTAAACGTCAATTGGGAAGTCATTCTTTCACCAATAAAACGGAGTTAATGCAAAAAATCGCAACAATATGGTCTCAAATACCGGCTGAGTTTTGTCTTCGATTAATCGAATCAATGCCACGCAGATGCCATACAGTCATCAGCTCCAAGGGTTATCCAACATCTTATTAGATTATCACGAAAATTACAGACATTACACACCGTTATTTGTTGTTAAAAGTGATTATAAATTATATTTCTTAACTTTTGTCACGTATGTTTCTTAACTTTTGTCACAAAGCTTTTGTTTCGTTTCTTCGATCATTATTCATTGTGGTCTTTAGACACGTACATTCGAAAAAACATTTATTGTGTGTTGATGTATTAAATGTTATCTCTTTATGCTAATTTTAGTTACAACGTATGTATCTCACAAGATGAAGAATATACAGTAATTCCCAAACGATTATTTTGTTTCTAAACTTTTGTCAGTAAGTGTACATATAAGGCAAAGTAGCCAAATATGAGACCCATTTCTTAACCTTTAGAGAGCCGGGATTTTTTCACTGAAATTGTAAATTTGATTTACTTAAAATTTATGCATATGTACCATCAAAATGGCCGGCAAAGTATCCAAATTCTTAAGTGGGCACTACAGTGGCCAGCCCGGCCCTCTAAAGGTTAAAAACATCATAACTCTTGAATAAGAACAGTTTTATTAAAATTCGATACACGTTTTAAAAGTAGAATATGTATTCCCATACAGCACACTTCGTTGCAGCAGTATTGCAGGAACGTTGCTGCAATATTGCGTTGTTGCAGGTTGCCTTGCAATATTGCGTCGTTGCAGGTTGCCTTGCAATATTGCAGGAACGATGCTGCAATATTGCCGTGCAATATTGGAGTGGCAACGTTCTTGCAATATTGCAGAAATATTGCACACCCGTTGCCACTCCAATATTGCAAGGCGATATTGCAGCATCGTTCCTGCAATATTGCGCGCACATCGACGTGCAATGTTCCAGTGGCAATGATCATACAATATGCCTGCAATATTGCGCGCACATCGATGTGCAATGTTTCAGTGGCAACGCCCCACCAAAATTGCACCCACATTGCCGTACAACATTCCTGTAATATTGCAGTGGTAAACAACAAATCCACAGTTAGTAAAGAAATAACATCGCTATGACATTCAAGAGTTCTGTAGCGGAGATAAGCTGAGGTTTCATATTAGGAGATGTCGTCATATTCAGCTACTTTACTCTACCTATGTCCCGGGCGAGATCTCAACGACGCACAGTGGGCCGGATTTAAAATTTGGTGCCTTTTGGGTCTTTTTTTAAGATATCGGAATAAAATTTGCGCCAAAAAATAGGTAAAAATTATTCCTTTCTAATGATGTATAATTTAATATTTTTTAAATTTATTTATTTTTCAATTTTTTTACTGATTTGTGACAAAAAAAAGTAATTCTGTTTATTTCGTACCTTATTTAATGCCCTTTTCAGTAGTTTAAATGGAATGTTCGGGAAACTTTGCGTTTCCAAGTTATAAGCAAAAGTCGAATAATATATGAATGCAGCCAAATATCGTTTTGTTTGAATTAAACACCAATTTTTTGCGCTAAACATCATCTTCTATTAGTAATTAATGTAAATGATGTGTTGAAAAATAATTCTGAATATAGTGAGGAAATTTACGATATTTTTAAAAATTGACAAGGAATATCTTCCAAGTCTCAACGAGTCCCAACTTCTAATCAATTGGAATATTTTCAGTACACCCTCTTCTACATGATTATGTAAAAACCACATCCCATTTCGTCCAACTTCGAAAATTAAATTTTCCTATCGTAAATTTCCTTACTATATTCAGAATTATTTTTCAACACATCATTTACATTAATTACTAATAGAAGATGATGTTTAGCGCAAAAAATTGGTCTTTAATTTGGAAAACGAAACTTGGAAACGAAAAGTTTCCTGAACATTCCATTTAAACTACTGGAAAGGGCATTAAATAAGGTACCAAATAAACAGAATTAATTTTTTTTATCCCAAATCAGAAAAAAAATTGAAAAATAAATAAATAATTTAAAAAAATATTAAATTATACATCATTAGAAAGGAATAATTTTTTCCTATTTTTTGGCGCAAATTTTATTCCGATATCTTAAAAAAAAGACCCAAAAGGCACCAAATTTTAAATCCGGCCCACTATGCGGCGTAGGGTGGTCCTTAGCTATAGAGGTGGAAATTTTTTATTCAGTTTGTTTCGGTCGCACCCCCCTAAATTATGACACTTGGTGAGAAAATGATATGTGCAAAATTTCAAAGTGATTGGACAACAGTAACCCGTGCCACATTTGAGTTGAAATTTAGAAATTTAAGTTATTTCTCGTCAGTTTCGAACATAATTGTTTTCGGCTATTTTTGAAGTATCAATGAATATGT
Source organism: Andrena haemorrhoa (assembly GCA_910592295.1). Taxonomy (NCBI): domain Eukaryota; kingdom Metazoa; phylum Arthropoda; class Insecta; order Hymenoptera; family Andrenidae; genus Andrena; species Andrena haemorrhoa. The sequence continues at coordinate 27,378,069 of OU342940.1, read as the reverse complement.
TTTAAAAAAGCACAATTTATTAGATGTATAATAATAATTTTTATGTATTATTTACAAAAATATATAAGAAATCTTCGAGTTTTATCTCATAAAACTAGTATACATATAACGCAGCGTATAAGCTACTGTACGCAGTCGGGTGGTTGTTCGAGTCAAATTATAGTTCTTTGTCGATGCACAAAAAGTTTATTATTTGTTTTTGTAATAATGATTATAGTATTAGTACTTTTGAATGAAATTTTATTACATGGTTGTAAACAAAATACTCTCTATTGAAATTTAAGTTATATACTATAGATTGAAGGTAATAGATTTGCGTATTATTAAATTGTATGTATTTTTCATCATATATCCTGTGTTAAGGTACATTTTTTCACATTAGGGTACTGTCTCCTATAGTCTTCAATTATTTGTAAAATATATTGTTTTTCGTCCTCGTTTTTGGTCAGAAGATTATTGTGTTCTGTTGTAATAACTTGTCGATACTATGATGTGTTTCTCTTATAGGTATACGTGCTTTATCCCAGAAAACTTCCACTTCCTTTATCGCGATAGCAGCACTTGGACGGAGGTCGAGTTTCACTTTCCGCACATTATAAAATAGGACACGCAAAACTTGTCCATTACTTGGTACTTTGGAGCCAATAATTTGGCATTCATCATGCCCCAACAAATATATTCTGTCAGCATTTCTGGTTTCCATCTTCCTAATTTCACTGTATTCTCGAATTAAACTCCACGATACGAACACTTCGAACTCACAAAACAGACTGAAAAATCACTGCTGTGACTAATAGTAGATACATTTGGTCGTCAGAGACTTTACCAGGTAATATCATAAAACGCTACCCTCGAACGGTATAACGCGGTAATATTCACGACAGCTTCTTGAGCTTTCTGCCAGGAAATACCAGACAATCCGCAATCCCTTAACCAGGTAAAGCGCGGTAATATTCGCGATTTCAAAAATTGACATAGAATCACTAAAACTTCAACTTTAATTACCGACGTTCAATCAATTTGAAATTGTTCAGGGATCATTTTTCCGCCTAGTGTTACAATGTTGGAGAGAGGGGGTGCAACGAAAAAAATCGGAAGTCGTAAAATAAGACTTCACGTAGCCGCGCATAATGGCGCAGGCGCTGTGTTGTACGCTAATTTTAATGGTGAAATTCAGAGATTTTGAGAATACTGTTTGAAGTCACACAGAAATGATAGTATTATACACCTAAGAAATTGTACTTTTATTAAAAAACATTCACTGATACTTCAAAAATAGCCGAAAGCAATTATGTTCGAAATTGATGAGAAATCACTAAAATTTCAAAACTTCAACTCAAATGTGGCACGGGTTCCCGTTGTCCAATCACTTTAAAATTTTGCACATATCATTTTCTCACCAAGTGTCATAATTTAGGGGGTGCGACCAGAAAAAAATGAAAGTCGAAAAATAAGGACCACCCTAATGCGGCGCCACACCTAGGGTTTGTCGGTTTTTAAAAACCGGGTTAAAAACCGGTTTTTTCCATAAATTTATAAAATTCGAAAACCGGTTTTTAAATTTTGAAAAAACCGGTTTTATATACTAGACTTAATATGGAAAAATGAATTAATTATTTGATTAAAAACGTTAAAAATTTGACTTGAAATCGCCTCGGACACAAGCATATTGTAGTACGTAACAGTTTACTGTAACACTAATCTTCACGAGTTAATATTTTCAGAAGAAAAATACGAAATGAAATAAAGATTTATAATTTATATTCCGTACGGATTTTAGTTATTTTAGTTTTTCCCTCATTTCGTTTTGTATGCTGTGTATTTTATTGTGCTGATTTTTATAGATCCAGAAATATTAAGTGAACTCAAAAATGATACAGATTATAGTTATTTTAATTTCTTTTATTTATTTAGTTTTGTATAGATGCAGTATATTTTATTTTGCTATATTTTTGTAATTCCATAAATATTAAGACAACTGAACATTTTTAAAATAAGTACTGATATTTATTTTCTATTTTAATTATATTTTTTTTTTGAAAATTCGAAAACCGGTTTAACCGGTTTTTTGGTAATAGTGGAATTCGAAAACCGGTTTTTTGAAAAGTCGGTTTTTATATAAACCCTAGCCACACCGCTCGTGTGCATTGGCTTAATACTCGTATTAAACTCTGATCCTCCAATCTCAGTCTCAATCCACGTCTATTCCATTGAATAATGCCTATCGATAGCTACATCGAGTTACTGTAATCTTCCATTTTTCCCATTCGTTCGCGAGGCTAAGTATACACAGAAGGAGAAAGTACTTCATTATTATTGCCGATCGTGCGAGCGGATACTGCGTGCAGCCGTCGTTTCCCATCTACTTCGAGATCGAGAATCAAACTGTCTACCAAGCTGCCGATCGGCGACTGTATTATGCATTCACTCCCCCTTCCGAGACCATCACAGCTTACCGTATACCTTAACATAATAAGATCGCATTATGCAGTATACACAAAATTTCCAGTTTAAACGCGGCCCACGTTCGAGCCTTAAGGTCTTGTCGAGCGAGCGTTTAAGTTTCGGAACTCCGCGGAGAACACGAAAAGTTAATGTACAACGATATCGCGCGTGATAACGGCATGTGCTACCAACTTGCCCGAAATCGAAAGTTACTCGATACGCCTGACTCCTCCACGATGATTCCGCTGGCTGGTGGGTCTTGAACCCCCCCAGACGGTGTGGAACAAAGTTTCGCACCGTTTTGTGTGGGATCTTTCAATTTCCGAACGTACCTCTTGCCTCAATGCTGAGCCTGAAGAAACTCGTTCGTTAAATATGCCTACTTAATTTGGAATCCTTGGTGTAAAAAATGCCAAAGTTTTTGAAAGTACACAATATAAGTTTGTGGAATTTGCAACGCGTATCTTGGGGCTATTAATATATGACGATTAACCTATATCACTAATTTTCAATTTAACAAAGGTCGTTGATTTAGTCTCTGATTTAGTCTGCCTTTATAAAATTGTTATTAATGAGAATCCTAAACTTTGCTGCGTCTTTGAGGTCAGCAACAGTAAGAGCTTCTCCCGTATTTGTATTTTTGTTATACAGCAATAAATGTATAGTGCTGGTGAAAATTAGGTGATTATGTATTTCCCACGAAATTCCTCGGAATATGAAGTTTTCTTATTCAAAGTCATAAAATATATTTGTCTATCAATTTACTCTTATTGGTTACAAGGAAATTGTAATAAAAATATATAATTCCATTTACCAAAAGTACTACCTATTTAAAAAAAAATAACTTTAAGGCACACATTTTTTACGTCGTGTTTGCTTTAGACTTTAGAACCTAAATCTAGTGTTTGTTAATGTAGTTCCTTTGTATGTATATTCTTTTGTAGGTTTCATAGGGCGAATTCCACTTATGTCTAACTCGCTCGCAACGCCCGTGATTTTCATTAAGGTAGGTTTTCCTATATGCTACTGTAAGGAACTGCTAGAAATTCAAAGTCGATTTTCTCGAAAATGAAGCGCAATATCAATAAATTTTATTCCCTTTTCTCGACTTATTTACTTGTTATCGGTCGAAACGAACCAGTAACTTTTTTTATATCGCGCTTCATTTTCGAGAAAATCAACTTTGAAATTCTTAATGAAAATCACGGGTGTTGCGGGCGATTTGGGCGTAAGTGGAATTCGCCCCATATAGACTATTAATATTTTTTGTTTCTCGATTATACAAATGAAAGCGCAATTGTTAGATTGTAAATCCTAAAGTCATAAATCATTAAATTCCTCACGTTTCTACTATTCGAATACACATATTTATAATCCCTTAATTATTTCTCTTTAATACCTCGCACTCAATAACCACTATTTCAAAATATTAAATTATACCCTAAAATACCATCGAATTGACAAATCATCAAGAAAACATTCATTAACGCAAATAATAAAGTTTTTTAAAAAAAAAGTGAAAGACCGACTTCAAAGATGCGCTAAAAAGGATAAAATATTTTTTTTCAAATTGGTGCCAAAATAACAAAATTAAATCGGCTCGACGCGTGACGTCCCACCAAATATTTGCGCGCACTAAATTCCGGGCGTCAGTGTGCTAATGGACTATAATTGATAAAGGTTTAGAAATAGATTTAATTCTGTTTCTAATTTGGCACCAATTTAAAAAAAAATTTTATACTTTTAGCGCACCTTTGAAGTCGGTTTTCTACTGTTTTAAAAAAAGTTTATTATTTTTTCATACATAGTGACCTTTGTTTTCGGTTAAAATACATTTATCATGGTACCAATTGGGGAACGTACTCCATACAACAACGCATCCACGCTTTACAAAGTTATGCGCGAACATACATTAAAACTGAAATTCTAGATAATTCTAGAGTATCTAGATAATAATAAAAAAAATTAACATGGTACCACCGGCTCTTCATACTCTTTCAAATAAAAATAGAATCCTTGAAATCGGTGCACCTATACGTTAGTTATGCATGAACATACATACAGTTAGTAAAAAAGTATTTGGACGCTATTTAAAATCGCATAACTTTTTTAGAATTGGTCCAAACGACATGAGATTTTTTGAGAAGCTAGAAGGATTAGTTTGCTAAAAAAATTGCAACTGATCGGAATAGCGAAAAAAATAGTAAAAATCGATTTTTCAACTTTATTATATGAACCTGTAATGAAAATTCAAAAAACCCCTTTATAGATTAAAGTAAGTTCCCTAGTAGCATTTTTGGTTGGCCAACAGTTGTCAACAGTTGGGAATTAGTTGGGATATAGTTAGTGGTTTTGCCTACAAAATCCCAACATAGGGCCCGCGGCAAAAAAGTTACGACAGTTTGCCTACGAATATTCAATGTTGGGCCAACAATTACTATGGTTGGTTAATTAAACGACAATTTTCCAACGAATATTCAATGTTGGGCCAACAATTACTATGGTTGTTTAATTAACAAAATAGTTACGACAGTTTGCCAACGAATATTCAATGTTGGGCCTACAATTATTATCGTTGGATAATTAACAAAAAATTACAACAGTTTGCCCACGAATATTCAATGTTGAGCCAACAATTACGATGGTTGGTTTATTAACAAAAAATTTACAAGGAGCTGCCCAGATCGGTTGCAAATCAGTGGGGGCGTACGTCTACTCTTATATGGAATGGTATATACATCCAACGCAGTTTGTTGATGTCGGGCCATAGTTGGCCCACTAAGGTTTTGTTGTATGTAGTCTTGAAATTTATTTATTCCTTTAAATTTTTCTATTTTAGTTTAAGGAAGTGAAGATAATATCAATTCAGAAAAAGGTGCTTTTTTGAATCGATACTGATATACTGTGGTCTCGCCACCGTCGCGTTGTGTGCGTTTTCTATGTTACGGTTATTTCAATCTATTATTTATTAATATTAAATTAAAACACGTATGTATATTGTAAGATATTTTGTGGTTATATAGGCGATCTGAATTGTTAGCATCGCCATAATGCGTTGCCTTGACAACGATCGAATGATCGAGATGAGAGCGGTCGATTGTATGCGTCACCACGCCACGAGGCACGACGCATTATTCAGTAACATTCGATAGCGTGGCTGGTGGCTGACGGAGGCGAATCCGCGAGACAGGCGAAAAGAATATTATTTGTTCCTTTTGTGATTGTGATTGTTGTGATTTGTTGCGTTTCATCTCGCGGTTCATCGGACCAGGTAAATATTATATTTGAAAAATTATTCGTATTTTCAGAAACCTAATCTTTTTAGGTTAATCGAACTAGTCATTCTTTGTTTTAAAGATTCCATCACTATCTTACAATTTTGTTATGGCTACATATAAGTATACATATATGTCTATCAGTATTTTAACTACTACAATTTACAACCAATCACTACGAAATTCATCAAAAAGATACTGGTTTTAACCTCAAAGACAGCTATAAATGTACACAATATGAAAAAATACTTGGCCAGTTTTATTTTATGCTTTAATTATTATTTGTTTAAATGTGTCAAAGACCCTTACAATTAAAACCTATGTATAGAAAAACAAAATTGCTTGTTGTAGGTGCTGTACGTAAAAATAAGGTGGCAGAAACTGTCACATGATGCTGAAATCATTGTCATCTTAACTAATTGGTTCAGATTTACAAAAGATAGAGATTAAATCATTGCAGCGAACTAAACAACGGCATGTGGCTACAAAAAAATCGAATCAAAGATAGTCTACGAATAAGTGTTGTTTCAGCAGTACATTGTAATATCTCTAATAGCGATTCCAATCAGAGTCTATTATCGTTTCATAATTCTACCAATTTAAATGTACCCTGTCATTGTGATGATGTATTGTGTGGTCTCTTTATTCTTCTAATGTACATAAGAAATGTCTACTTTTACTTAACTATGTATTCTGCAAGTAATACTTTTATTTGTATTCCTTTTACTAATATAGAAAAAGTACCATAAAGATCCATTGTATGTAAACAAATAAAATTTTCAGAAAACCGTACTTTGCAGTTACTTTCTTTTAGAGATTGATAAGGCTTTTATTGAAGTGTAGTATAAGCAACTGTCTTCCTACTGTTGGTTTATTGTAGAGGCTCAACTGTTGGGCCTATGGAAAGAAACCTTCAGTGGGGCCTATGGAAGGAAACCTTCAGTTGGGCCTATGGAAAGAAACCTTCAGTTGGGCCTATGGAAGGAAATCTTTAGTGGGGCCTATGGAAAGAAACCTTCAGTTGGGCCTATGGAAGGAAACCTTCAGTTGGGCCTATGGAAAGAAACCTTCAGTTGGGCCTATGGAAGGAAATCTTTAGTGGGGCCTATGGAAAGAAACCTTCAGTTGGGCCTGCGTTGGTTACAATCGTTGGCCCATTCGAAAATAGCGCGACACTTCAACAGTTGGCCAACGGATAACACGTCATTGGCCCAACGAACTCCCAACAAATAAATGCTACTAGGGTTATATACATGCCTAAAATTTCATCAAAATCGGTTAACGTTGCTCTGACCTGAGAAATTTTGAAGAAAATTTAGGCATCTATATGAGGCAGTCAGAGCAACAACGGACCAATCCACATTACAGAAAAAAAATTTGTTCCTATTTTATATGGTTAGTAGAGCCTATTGGAATACGTTATTGCTACTAAGTAAATTTCGAAAAAAATTTGGGTTAGTCCGTTGTTGCTCTGACTGCCTCATATAACTTACATACTTCAATCTACAAACGGGTTTTTTTAATTTTCATTACAGGCTCACAAAAGAATATTAAAAAACTACCTTTACTATTTTTTTTTGCTACTCCGACCAATTCCATTTTTTTCCACACTACGAAACACGTCACTTAGCAAATTAATCCTTCTAGCTTCTAAAAAAAAACTCATGTCGGTTGGACCAATTCTAAAAAGTTATGCGATTTTAAGAAACATCCAAATACTTTTTTTTATTAACTGTACATACATAATGAAATATACGGGACGAATTGAGTAACCTCCTCCTTTCTAAAGTCGGTTAAACACAACTCTCATCATCTTTTAATCATAAACCACTCCCCACTACCACTATGCCATCCGATCATTTATAACTGTATCAACAAACCGTGCCGTCAAAAGTTCACCTCCTCAATCTCGCCTGGCAGCCCTCGAAAAGTTGCTCAACAACGGCACGGAAATTACAATGCGTCGCACCCGTCCGTCCGTCGCGTCGTCCGTCCGCCGCACCGCGTCGGATGTTCGGCTTTCGAGCGATTATGTCGTATAATCCGCGGTGGGTGCGTTTGTCACGGGCTAGGCGGCGTGTAGACCGTTGGTGTCGGGTGTCCCCGTGGGTGATATTCCCTGTTATCCGAAACGCAGGGCTGTTATCCCACAGGACTTACCATACGGAAGCGCTGCGACGCGGCGCCGCGTGGCACGTTGTGGCTCGGCGTGACGCGCATCGAGGAAGAAAGCAGCGAAGGGGTGGCGGCGGCGGCGGCGCTACCAAAGGACGAGGGGCGAAGGAAAGGGTGTGGTCGATCTCTGGATTAACAACGGGGGCGGGCATTAATCACCTGGCGTCACCAGCCCGTGATCTCAGCGAATTTGCAATTAATTCGAAATTGCCGTCATCGTTGTGCCTCGAAGACGAGCCTCGTCTGCGTTAGCCAAAATGCCTACACGTGGCGCATACGTGTGCGAAAGTGTGCGTACGTATACACGCACGAGGCCACGTTCCCGCGAACACCTATCGCGTGACGTAATAAATTGTTTGCGGTCTCAATTTAATTAATTAACGGGTGCTCGAGCTAGGTGTTCGGGAGGCGGCTATTAAAATGAAAAATGAACGTCTGTCTGATAACGAGGATTCGAGCGGGCTTTATACGGAGTTTGTTTTGTAACAGGGGGACACTGGTGGCTTCGTATAATTTCATTTGAAACAGTTATTTTCAATTGAGACGGGCCAGCGGTATATTCGGGATAATTTATGTAACCAGGGAAAGACGATGAATAAATTGTGCTGGCGACGCGATTTTATTATCGTTATGTGTATCGAACTTACGCATACGACGTGTTCGGGTATTCGATTTTGGATTGTTTCACTGATTTAATTAGACTTGAGGTTACGAAGGACGCGTTCGAGTTTTCTGAATAAGTTTTATGATTAATACTTTATAACGAATGCTATGGGTTTGGGAACGTGGAATCATGATCTGGGCAAACTGGATTTTTTGGTTTATTTGTGTACTTTTGGTCTCCTTCGTTGACAAATTTCTAGGAAAAATAGATCTACTGATATTTTATTAAAAACCTTCAACAGTCTAAATGATTTTTCTAAGTGAATAATATTTTGTATATTTGTTTTTATAGTGTATTAATTATAACTATTTAAGTATCCTATAAACTCAAATAGCAAATATCATAATTTTCAGATTTGCAAAATCTAAAGACGCGACTTCTCGTAATTATTTACTGGAATTTAAAAATAAGCTTTCAGTTAAGTAATATTTAGACAAGATTTTAATCCACGTAAGTAATATCTAATAAATTTGCGAATTATCATTCTCTTAGTTTGATAATTGTTTTTCAAAAATTTCACATCACATTTCATATTGAAAATTTTATTAACAATCCTGAAGTTTCTTAATAATCTTGGGAGATTATTGTCAGTAAAGTTTCATAATTATTCCATGCGAAAATGCAGATATTAGGTTGATAGGTTGATACTCTAACACGTAAAAATAAATAAGCACTGATGTAAAAAATTGCAATAATAATAAGTACCTACAAAAATAACAGCATTGCGTCAGCTAGAGAGAGGTGGGATGAAAGGGACATTTTTATTTAGGACCAGATAGTAAAAAAACTAAATAACCATTCGAGTTTTAATTGGTAACATTAGAAAGGCCAGTTATCTGGCTACAACACTACACGGTCCTATTAAGCTTCTCTCTATATTTACATGTCTTATTTTCCGCTTTCGAGAAAAGTGTGTTTTGTCCCTTTCATAAATTGGCGGTATTGAAAGGGACATGGGTGTTTATGAATGGGACAGTGTAATAAAACAAGGTGATATTAATATTATTCCTTTAACTATTATTTCTGCTGGTACCGAAATCGCAGTATTGATGTCGACAAGTCTACAAAGTTGACGTTTATCGTAAGCTACATAAATACCACAGCATTGCCAAAATATTTGTAACAAACTTTACATTAAGCTTACATACTTAAATAATCCGCACATTAAAAAACAATGGATAATACTGTCATTAAAAACCAAACACATAATCCTTAGATTAATCCAAACTATGATAATGAAAAGATCTTAATTGGCACAAAAATTGATCAAAAACATCTTGATGTATGATAAATATTCTTTTATTACCAATGTTCGGTTTATCGTAGTAAGATTTTGAAGGGAACACTTAGAAAAGGGGTGTCCCTTTCATAAATATATCTTGTGTCCCATTCATAAATATGACAACACAATTGAAAATCTAATCTCTACAGTTACAATATTAAACAAAAGATTATCTAACATATGTCTTATTGTTCTTGAATAAATATCAGTCCAGATGTAATAATAATGAAATCAGTCATTGGTAACACTTGGCAAAACGTTTGAAAATAACATAAAAAATTTTACTTTGAAGCACAAAAAAATTCAAACGTGTATCACCACCATCTTTGAAATGGCAGCGACTTGCAGGTAGGCGCGTTTGGGCATGTATTAATGTTGCTACAAAATGAAAATAATTTCGTCATGGGAAGATCCTTTATCTTTCAGATAATTGCAATGTCCCTTTCAATACCCCATACAGCACACTTCGTTGCAGCAGTATTGCAGGAACGTTGCTGCAATATTGTGTTGTTGCAGGTTGCATTGCAATATTGCAGGAACGATGCTCCAATATTGTTGTGCATTATTGGAGTGCCAACGATCCTGCAATATTGCAGCAATATTGCAAGTTCGTTGCCATGCAATGTTCCGTTGGCAACGATCCTACAATATTTCTGCAATATTGCGCGCACATCGATGTGCAATGTTGCAGTGGCAACGCCCCAGCAAAATTGCACGCACATTACCGTACAATATTGCAGAAATATTGGAGTGGCAACGCTCCTGCAACTTCTCTGCAATGATGCGGTGCAACGTTGCAATCTCGCACCAGAATATTGCCGAAGAGTTATATATGTGTAATGTTGCCGCAACTTTGCAAAAATACACACCTGCAATATTGAGAAGGCGGACATAGGATTGAACCTGCAACGTCTCTGCAATATTTTGGTGCAACATTGCAATCTCGCACCGCGTCATTGCAGAGACGTTGCTGCAATGTTATGGTGCTGTGCGGGGTACGTATCCCTTTCATCCCACCTATCCCTAAATTAAAATGCATAAAAAGTGCCTGTTATTATGCTGGTGAATAACCTAATCGGTATTTGTTTAAAAATGATCCCGTGATTTAAAGTACATTCTCATGCTGTACAAACTGTTTAAATTACAATACAAACAGAAAATATATAATGAAGAACCAACATGAAACCTAAATAAAACTGGAAAAAAAATTGTGTTTAAATAAAGTTGGATTTATTTTTCTCCTCGGCGACAAATTGAGGGTACATAAGTTCTCAGCATTTCATACATATTCGAAAATATTTTGCAGGAAGCGCAAATTATATCCGTTATTATCTTTTGCGTACTGCGTCCCCGTAGGTACCTATATGCTACGTTCGAATGAAGGGCGGCTTCTGGCGGGTCATCAGCCACATTCAGCTGCGATAAGACAAGGGTGACAGGTCGTGCCCTTCCGCGCAATGGGGTAGAGTCGATCTAGGCTGCAGTAATATCCTTTTTTGGCCGAAAGTACGCCCCATCGAGTTCCCATCGGCCCCGAGAGACCGACGACGGTGTTACAAGTAATTGTCGCCCTGGGGTGGGCGCGCTTCTCTCCGCACGCTGGTCCCGCCCGGCCACTCGATCGGGGAACGAGACGGAAGAGAAAACCCGCGGCAGCGAGAGTGAGGAGGCGCAACGAAGGCAGAACGCGAAGGATGAACAGTTTAACGAGGAGACGGAGGCAAAAGATTTTGTAAGGTGAACTCGCAGACGAATATTCGAAAGGGGGATGAAGAGGGCGAAGAGGTATTACATACGTATGAAACGGGAAACAGAGAAGTGTCGAGAGAAAGGGCAGAAATTTGAAAGCAGTAGAAAGAGTAATAGGTAAATAGAAAAGGGAAGAGGATGGAGAGCACAACTCCCCACAATTCTAGAGCGAAACGCCCCTCCATCACAGTAAGGACGGCGCGCGCCCTACAAGCCATCCGAGGTCCTAGCTCGGGGGGGAAAAAGTGGCGACGAACTTTCGCCTAACAAGTGGATGATTCACAAATCATCCCCAATTCCGCCTGTGCCACCCCACTTCAATGAGAAACTTCGTTTCAGCCTATACCTCTCCCCCTTCGCCTTGCCCCTCGTTCACTGCAACCAATAACTTTCTTTTCGCTTGTCTCGGTGAACTGAAAACAAAGAACGAAAGGAACGATGAAAGAAACCGAATAGCGGGGAGAAAATAAAGCGGGACAACTCGACTCGCTGTTTCCGGAATCTGGAGCTTAATCGAGGGTGCTATCGTTGGAAATTTAAGACCCCCTTTTTGTTTGTATTACTCTCCAGCGCTTTATGCGCGGCTCCCGTTACGAGTTTTGCCCGACGGACTTCCTTTCCCGACGCTTCTTTGATCTGAATGCCGAGCTTTGTAATTGCCTATTTAAATACGGCCTTGATGCATTGAGGTCTGAATTTCGAGGTTGGGAAAAAGATCGCTGGCTTCGTTTAGGTTTTCTGTGTATGTGCTTAGTAAATATAGTTTAGAAGTTGCTCCCATTAGCATTTCTATATTATACCTCTTTGTTCTGATGTGTTTTAAATTTTAAATATATTAGCTTAAATTGTAGAATTGTGTTGCTTTCCAAGAAAAAGTTAAAAGTGTTCATTAGGAAGGAGTATTTTTTGTATTTTATCGTATTATCGTTACAACTATGAAAATTTGGAAATAAGTTACCGATAATGAAATATTTCGTAATGCATTTAGTGGCAATATTTTCAAAGTATTTTTCAGAAATTTGAGGTACCTATAATAAGTAATTAATGGGTACGAACTGATTAACTGTATATTTTTATAACACCTCTCCATCAACTGATCATAAGTGGTTAAAAAAATCATGGTTATCCTTATGATAAACTTAACCTTAATGAGTATTATGAATCATGACTAATAATTTCTAAGGCCATTTTTATGAGATTTTAAGATTATCATTTTCTTCAATAAAATTGCATCTACCTATATAGTTTTGTTCGTAACATTTTACAACTGACAAAGAAAACCAAATGGACCTATGTACGATATAGTAAATCATTTAAAGATTTTGAAAAGTTTATGATAAATAATTTGAGAGGAAGAAAGAAACTTGAAATTTATGTACGATATAAATGAGACACCATAAAATTATTTTGAAAAGAAGAGGAAGAAATCTCGACATTTGATCGTTATCGTCTCATCTACTTTCACTTCAATCCGTTGCACTGGCACTAAACGCCACCTCGTTATTAATCGCGTTTCAACAATGAAGCCACGTCTGACAAACGAGGAATACGTTCGACGATGTCAGATAAGCATCGACGAGCATCGAACCTCAGCAACTGAATCGCGGCACGCTCGCTTCGGCAGCGATTGTCCGGTAGATAAAAGAAACAAAGTGCCCTGAGTCATGAGGGTGAGATCGAACTTTCTGGTCCAGATCAGATTAGATTAGACGCTGCACAATCCTGGATATAGTCCCGGCTTGATCACAGGATGCAGATAAATATGGCACGAAATGACAGGGTGAGTCAGGCGGCAGAAATTCCTTCCAAGTTAAACAAAGTCCCATTCCAAAAGGAACAAAATTACAGGCGATCGGGGCACGGGCAACCATTGTACGCAGAGTGTCTCTGAATTAGTTATTCTAAATTGTTGGAAAACTTTGTGCGCCATAATGTTCAGCCAGGAAACATTAATAAATGAAATTCATGGATATTCTTAATTTACAACGATACCGATTTAACCCTTCGCGGTGACACGGGGTGCATCGCGCCCCAGGCAATTTTAGAGTTCAAATGTCGCGCCTTTAGGAATTCAACATAAACTTAACCTTAATATTGCAATTTAAAAATTTGGTGCATTTTAATAAATATAATCGCTTTTTCCCCACAACTACTTTTTCAAGTACAAAATTCATCATATCAAAATTTACATTTCCGGAAAGATACTATTAGAGTATATTACGAATATACAATTATGATTCAACAGGTAAAAGCTTAACCTTTTTACAAAAAGGTACAAAAAAGAGCGCCAAGTATATAATCCCATCAAAAAGTATCCCATTTAAAAACATTGTCGTATATGAATATAATGATATACAAAAATTGCGCCAATTATCACAATGGCTATTTATACAAAGAAAAAATGTATTAAATAATATTAAGCAGATATATTTTTATACAAATAAATATTTTAATACGAATAAATATTTTATTCAAAATACTTGGCGCTGCTCTCCGAATTGGGGTTGCTAAACTGAATAAATATGTATAAATTTCATTAAAATCTTTTTCTTTCTTTCTTGTCTCAGTGGTGTCTGGTCTTGTTTTATTTATTAACCAAGACAATTGGACCGAAACGAAGAAATCAGGAACACTACTAGCATTTGACTTAATTGGATGGGTAATTCAGCATTTCATAGATTGTATTGAATTTGAAGCCTCAACTGAATAAATATGTATAAATTTCATTAAAATCTTTTTCTTTCTTTCTTGTCTCAGTGGTGTCTTGTCTTGTTTTATTTATTAACCAAGACGAAGACATTTTTCTTATGTAAATCAAACCCAAGCTATCTATTAAGACCATTTAGAATGTAATCGGACCAGCCGTTATTGAGATACGGAAATCTCAGGGTACTTGATAGCGAGTCGTGGCGTAATTGATACACTCTGTGTTCGCTGCGCATATATACCTATATATACTTGGCGCGAGACACTACCGTGTCTCTTGAAAAATATGAAAATGGTAACTCAAAAATGACGCTGCGGTGCAGTGAACCCCATTGTGACCAATTTGTGGATAATCAAAGACACCACGGAGGCTTAAAGGGTTACATCCACCTAGAGGTCCGGAAAAAACAGGTAAGTTCAGGAATTTTTGGGGGGAAAAGTATAAGTGAAAATCATACATAATGTTTTCCTACTAAAATATACATTTTTTAACTACCTATATTAATCTAAATTTTCATGAGATATTATTCTTGACTAAAATAGATGTCGGCATTAGCTGATGGACATTCCCTAGGCCAAACGATGCATCTGAAAGCAAAAATTCAAATAGATTCTAAAAATATATATAACTTTCAGATACGATATTTTAGATGACGTTCTCCAAATTTGAATATTGTATTTTCGTAAAAAAGGGCGACCATTTGAAATTGAAATATCGAATTTCCGTGGAAAAAATTGTTCTTTCTTTTTTCAAGAAGCCTTTGCAAGTATTTCCATTATTGCAAAATTGAAAGCAATATTTAAAAATATGAGAACGTCAGGTACTTCTGAAAGTTATATATTTTTAAAATCTATTTGACTTTTTACTTTCAGATGCATCGTGTAGGCTAGGGAATGTCCACCAGCTAATGTTTAAAAAAACACGACTCATATCCAAGCCGATATCTCCTTTAGTTAATAATAATATCTCATGAAAATTTAGAATAATATAGTTAAAAGATACCTACATATCTTTTAGTAGAAAAACATTATGTATGATTTTCACTTATACTTTTCCCCAAAAAAATTCCTGAACTTGTGCGCTTTTTCCGGACGGTGGATGTAACCCCTTTAATATAAAATTTTACTAAAATGTTTTGCTTCTAACTTGTAATCATATTTAATACTGTGTTAATACCGAATTACCAATATTTTGGAGCGCTCTCATACGAAGCAATTGATGACGAACACGCTTCATCTATAAATGTCCTCCAAACATAAAAGTTCAGAGGTGTTTGATTCGGCGACCCTGGTAGGGCCAAAAAAAGTAACAGTCACACTTCTCAATTATTTCTTAAGGAACGATTTACGAATATATATTTACGGTTATTTTCTTACTCAAAATTATATTTTCTGTCGGATCCCAAGCTGCAGTCGTTTTGTTTGGGGACACCCTGTGAAGCGGTAGGATGAAATTAACGTGTAACTGAGATTGATCGATGTTCCATGAACACCGCGCGGGCTTCGAGATAAGTTCGTATTACTGCTGAAAATCTTGACTCGAATGCAACACCTCCCTCGTTGATCGAATAAGTTCCGTCTCGCTTAGCGGACAATTTTCTGGAATCACATTTTGGATTCCATCGCATTTTCCGTTCCATCGTGTCGAACAATTCCGATGTAAATTGCCATCTGTGACTTTCCCTCGGCCATCCCCTATCCAATTCTCAATTCGCTCACACTTTTATGCGAGGATATTTCCCTGCTGTATTTACTTTTAGGAAATTATAATTCTTCATTGTTGAATTTCATCGAATGGATTCCATAGAACAAACGGCTTTAACAACAAAAGTGTACAAAATTGATGAAGCATGCGAATGACCGGAATGTAATTTGTCGGTGGAGTAGTAGCTTTTTAGTAGATTTAAGAATCACGGAGAATTTTAGGAAACTGAATAAAGAACTCTTTAAACCGTAGATGTATAAACAGTGTAGATAAAAGCGCTCAAAAAATTTAAGTATATGTATTTACTAAAACGAAAATTCAGTTTGCTATAATGTGTGAACGATGAAAGTTCCTCAACAGTTGATGTGTGCTAATAAATTACGCAGTGCAAATACGTCATCCACAGTGTAATTAATATTTCAAAGTACAGGGTTTTGTTATGGAAAATTAAGACCGTAGAAATACTTTACTAAAGGGAAAATAAAACAAATATAGTGAAATATTTATTTTTCATAAGATTACTTTGTACGAATGCTTATAACTAAGTCGCAAGGGGTAGAATTTATTATGAAGTATTAGATATTTTACACAGAAGTTAATCTCTTTCTAAAAAATAATAAATTTTAATTAAATTTGAAAGTTTAGTTGTTAATATTATATGTTAAACAGTTAATTCGAAATTGAATTATTATTAAGTGGCGTACATTTTTTTCAGATAATTGCACCCAATTCCGATAGGATAAATATTGATTTCTGTAAATGAAGTGAACATTTCAATATACATATATTGTGCCACTATTAAATTGTTTAAAAATAATAATAAAATGTATTTCCAGCAACGTCTAAACGTTGAAGGCTGCACACGTGAGTCACTGAAAAAATCACATGAAATAAGATCTAGAGTCAAAAATAAATTGTAACGAAAATGTACGACTATGTTCCATTTAGATCAGGATTACCTTATTACCGCTCCATTAGATAGATACCTACTAGTAGATGCCGTGGAGAAAGTGAAAGAAAATCAGTTCGATAAAAGGCGAACGTTACAGTTTTATTAGAAATAATTTGGAAAGCTGCAGCGTAACGAGGTCCCATTAATTACGGACCTCGGTGTATAGAACTAATTCCTACTTTTCTTTATCTGGATCCGGTGTTGCAGGCGCAAGGGGGTACGGGGACTGTCTTCAGGCAAAGGAGATAAGGAGAAACGGCGTTCCCGTGGCCGTGAGAATGGCGAGATTTCGCGGTTAACGAACCTACTGTGATATCCACGAGATAACGCGACGAAGGGATGGAAAATGCTCCCGCGGGATAAGGTGGCTAGTTCTCCTGCTCCCGCGGCGACGATAAAGCGTCACCGAAACAGTATACCCGGGATACATGTAACCCCTTTCGACGAGCGTCACGCAGCCGTGCAATTTTACTCGAGTACAGCATGTAACTCCACACCATCGACGTTTCGCCACGTAGAAATTCGTGGATTCGACGAATTCGCTGGGCGTATTCTGCAGTAGGTAGTATTATTGTTATTCTGATAAGAAGAAATTACGTGCAGAATAAAATAAACAGCGGTTCAGTTAATTTCGCAAAACTTTGCATATGCGTTGCGGATTTACAATAGTTATAAATTTTTATATTTATTTTTGAACTCACACATCGGCCCAGGTACTGTTTGGAGATATTTTTGTCAGTAATTGTTACATGTGTACAAATATATACACATGTACTGTAATAAATGTATAAAATAAAATTAACTTTCAACCGTCACTGACCTTTTTTTATGAAGTTTCGTTATTTACAGGATTCGTCAAGATTACTTTAAATATCAGTTCTTTGTTTGTTTCTAATTGTAAGAGGGATAAGCAAGTAACATAACTGGAGTGAAATGTTTTGTTAATTGATAGGACCGTTTAGTAGATATTAGATTGGTGAAAAATTGTATATTTTTTGTTTCGTGGATTTGAATGATTTAGGAGCTAGATATCTTTGTGTATGTCGAATCAGTTTAGGGTTTCGAATAACTTTTTGGCCCTTTCCGGGGTTACAATTCTGATAATATAATATCTAAGAATAACGTATAGAAATGTAGAATTACATTAGTAAAAATGGAACTAAAGTAAAATACTTTATTCAAATGTGTATAAGGACAGTAACATATGTATGGTCAATTGTGACCATTTCTGCATTTCGGGAATATTTAAAACATAAGTAATATACCTACCCGAAAAAACAAAGAGTGACCCAAAAATAGCCTCTTTTTGGTCCCACGATTTTGGAACTGAATTTTATGCCAAACGATACCTTATGATGAGACATCAATCACACGAAATTTTCAAGTTGAGGTGACAATTAGTTTTTGCCAAGGGAAGATCCCGAACCCGAAAATTCAAAAAATTCTGAAACTTTGTGAATATGTAGGGGATTTCCTCCTGATTACAACGCAATTTTTTTGCTGCCCAAATTCATTCTAAGGGGGTGTAATTGACCGCTGAAAATCCGGTTATTTTTCGATTTTGGGTTATAACTCGTGAACTGTAAAATAATTTTTACCACCAAATGATAGATCTAATTAAAACAAGTAACTTTTGTCGTGAAACTTCTTTTCTATCTCTTATAGTTCGCGAGTTATAACACAAAATTGGAAAATAGCCGAATTTTCAGGGCTTAATTTCACCCCCTTCGAGTGAATTTGGACAGCAAACAAAAATTGCGCTGTAATCAGGAGGAACTACTCTACATACTTACAAAGTTTCAGAATTTTTTGAATTTTCGGGTTCGCGATCTTCCCTTGTGAGATATGGGAGGACAAGGAACTGAAAATTCGTTAACGCGTCAGCCCATACATTTCGATGTACGGACTTTTATGTCAGTCCGATAATTTAAACAATTATTTACAGGGGTTTTGTTGACTGTTAACAACGAATTTGAACTGAGATTTTCAAAACTCAACATGACGGACGATATATTAAAAAAAATACCCACTTCACAGACAGTTATATTTCTTGATTTTTATTTAATTTTTCGTGAATTTTGAAAATCTAAGTTCACAATTCGTTGTTAGCAGTCAGCAAAACCTCTGTAAATAATTGTTTAAATTATCGGACTGACATAGAAGTTCGTACATCGAAGCGTATGGGTTGACACGTTAACGAATTTTCAGTTCCTTGACCTCCCATATCTCAGAAACTAATTGTCACCTCAGCTTGAAAATTTGTTGTGATTGATGTCTCATCATAAGGTATCATTTGGCACAAAATTCAGTTCCAAAATCGTGGGACCAAAAAGAGGCTAAAAGGGGCCTCATTTCAAAAAGGGACCCATTTTTGGGACACTCTTTGCTACGTCGTTGAATCTTGAGGTAGCTGCCATTAGACGCGTAAAACTTTGAAACTGCTACAACAACCTAACACAAATTCTTTCCTGTCACAAATTCTTTCCTGTTTAAATCGTTGCATACCTACCTATAACGTAGTAAGGGAAACCTGTACAAAACCGTATTGTTAAGATTCTAGGTCCGTAACTTTTTAAATTATGAAACAAATTTACACTGTATATATTAAATGTAATGGAAAAGTCCAAACCTGCTACTTAAGGGGTTACACCACCCTGGCGCTCGGAAAAATAGGTATAAAAATAAACTTTTTTTTGACGCTGCCATTAAGTATATAAAATGATCTTTATTTTACACATATATAAAGTAGTTCAAGAACAATTTACAATATTAACGATTAAAAAAAATAAAAAATGGCGGAGATATAATCCGATAAGTAGGACCCTCTTTTGAAAATCCTTCCTGATGGTGTACTTGATTTCTCTGTTAGGCATCGTCTAAAATATAAAAAATAAATTGTTTCTTATTTAAAAGGGTAATAGCTAAAATGTGACAGAGGGAAAAATTGATAAAATTTTTTTTGTAGAAACGACAGCTGTTTGAAAAAGAAACTCAAGTTTGCATCGATGTTAAAAAGTTTAAAAAATTTATAACTTTCGAACATGGCACCCAATCACAAAAATCCTATGTCACATTTTAGGTATTACCCTTTTAAATAAGAAACAATTTATTTTTTATATTTTAGACGATGCCTAACAGAGAAATCAAGTACACCATCAGGAAGGATTTTCAAAAGAGGGTCCTACTTATCGGCTTATATCTCCGCCTTTTTTTATTTTTTTTAATCGTTAATATTGTAAATTGTTCATAAAACTACTATATATATGTGTAAAATAAAGATCATTTTATATACTTAATGGCAGCGTCAAAAAAAAAGTTTATTTTTATACCTATTTTTCCGAGCGCCAGGGTGGTGTAACCCCTTAATTTAACGATAAAACGAAACCTGTTCTTTTTCTGATTTTGTCCCATAAGGTGGGCAAAACCGTATGTAAGTACTATACGCTGTTGTCCCCATCTAAAGTAACAACAGTAGTATTAAGTTCTATCCACGACGCAATGAGCTCCTCAGAACCAAACATTTCTTTCTATCTCAAAAAGTATAGAATTTATTAGCTGACTCATCCTGGATACACACAAATTATTTTCAGCGTTATTTTCTCTACGTTTCTTTGGCTTTCATTTTGTAGCTCTTATGGATTGTTCTATACATATTCAGAGTAGGTGGTTTCTTCTTCTTGTTGCTTGAACTAGCGGGGTACGGTTTTACCCCGTCTGGTTATGCGCCAAGACGTAAGCACCTACACTTTTGGTTACAGCTAAATATGAAAACGTCAACAATCGACAACGATCTTCGAAATGCAATATAAATTGATACTGTCAATGCATACCTTCATGTAGCTTACCTACTAATTACGAAGAAATTACAGTAGGGTAGGGTGGGGCTAAAAGTCCGGCGGATAAAAAGTCCCGAATACAAAATCTCTGTTCCTAAACAATGTATTGAGTTTCGCAGTATACTATGTGAAAGGCGAGAAGAAACGGAGGTAACCACTGAGTCGCCAGTCGTTTCTGGTTGTTCGTTCGGATTACACGACGTCTTTGTTATTATACGCGTTAAAAAGTGAAATAAATACGTCGTCTTTATTGTTTTGTACGAAGTAAACCGTAGTTTATCAGTGTATCAGCTAAGTACGTTAAGATTCTATGTTCCTTTAGTAATCTGTACATGATATTGTTTATTTGTAAATGATAATATTTTCTACCGTAAATATCGCATAGACTATAGAAGTACCATTGGGGCAAAAAGTCCCTTATTGGGACTGTTACCTCGCATGAGAACTTATGGCCTCTTCATTTGAAATTAGAGAACTATTTATATTTATTTTTATTTTTTAGAATGCGCCACTACAAAAGACGAACCGATCGCGGCATCAAGTCTTTAGAAATTACGAAAATGATTTTTGTTTTATATAGCAAGGTACAGTTTAAAATGAAATTATATTTTTTATTATTTGCTTTCGTAATAAGATGGCCAAAGCATAAAGAAACGATGCCAAAGCCTTTAAATAGTGTTTTTGTTTTAGTTGAGAGAAGATTTTTGATAGTTTTTAGTTCAAAGTAAGTCTCTGACTTATATTTTTGACTTATTTTTGTTAAGGAAATAATGCTTTCCTTTCATATTGTATGCCGAAAAGAATTGGTTCAATAAATATTTGTTGATTTAAGAAGAGTTTTTTACTTATTTAGTTTTATATTACACGAAAAGTTGGTTAGAAGATATTAGGGTCTTTTTACCCCAAGCAATGGACTTTTTGCCCCGCGCGTAGGGCAATAAGTCCATTTTGAAGTGACGAACATTTTGTGGTATAACTCAACAAAAAATAACAATATCACCAAATGAACTTCGCGAACGTAAAGCCTAATAGTTATAGTTTCAACAAAATAAGACCAGATATCGCTAGTTGTTAGTACTAAATTTTACATAAGATTATACGATAAACGGGAGAATTGGCCCCACCCTACCCTACACTTTTGAAATCAGTCGAAAATAAGATCAAAACGCTTCAGAACAAAATAGATTTGATAATTCGCTGGAGCGTACGTATTTAGTGACAAATCTCTGTCGATAAACACTACAATATCTCGAAACACAATTGCCAGTGGGATTTTTTTTATTTATTGTTAGAAACAAGTAGGGTATATTTTGTACAGGTCTACCTAGGGGAGACCGGGGCAGAACCTCAGGGTAAAATGAGCTTTCTTAATTTATTCTTCAACAATAGAAAATATTTACAAATTTTGGTCACGTAATAAATGTGTGTAATACCACAATGATAATTATGCACATTCAGATATCGAAAAATGGAAATTCATTTAAAAAATTAAAAATGAAGTTTTAGAAACTTCCAATTGGTTTTATTTTTAAATTTAGTTTTTTGGATAAATGAGTCTTAAATGTGTTATTTTAACTCAAATGTATTTCTGCGTGTTTATAACAAACTTATAAACATACATGTACACGCGGTTGAGAAAACATTAATGCTAACATTATTAAATAATTCATTTTCCACTGAGTACACATTCGGAGCAAAGTGACCGGGGTAAACTGAGCTGCAAAGAAAAGATGCGCGAGTGATGTGCGCAATAACCTAACCTGTCATCTAGCTGGGAAACCAGGCGGCTTGATGGAACAGAATCTAACCTCAAAAAAATGAAAAATCTGCCACAGTTTTTAACAATCACGGTGCAAAAAAGCCAGAAGCTGACGTGCTACACACGTCAGTTCAGCGTAAGGGGTTAATAATTACCTATATCCTTAATTAAAACTCGTATTTTATTTCAGCTCACTTTACCCCAGATAGTAGCTCACTTAACCCCATATATGGGGTAAAGTGGTCGTTTTGGCATTTTCTTTTCAAGTTGAATTTGAATATACTTTCAGTTTATTTTAAGTATTGTTATTCGTCATTTATCAATAGTAATATTCAAATTATATTATAAATCTATTTCCACACAATTTTATTGAAACGGAAAAATTTTATTCGACTTCAACTTTTTTCGCATCCCTTTGCCCCGACCCCCCCCTACATCTATCCCCGCTTCAATTTACCAAAATTGTATTTCAAACCAAAACTTTCTCACACGTTTACTTACAGAGATAGAATATCTAGAATTAAATTCAGTAATAATTGTACGAAGCTCTAAAGATGATGTTGCCAACAAGCCGATAATACGTGCCCCCGTAACAAGCCTACGATCCTCGCGGGTCGTATAATTACATCCTCCATGGAACACGCAACACCGCACAGGTTAAAGAACATCGTATTCAATTACCATTAATAAGCACCGTCACCCCCGACGTTCAAGACACTAAACCAAACAATTACGTCCGGCAATAAAGTGGAGCAGCCCCTCGCCAGAAATTAATACGGAATTCACGGCAACCGAAGCATGTAACGACAGGCACGTAGGCCCGATTTCCTTGACGTTTAACGTTCCCTCGACCAGAGCGATGGATACAGAGAGAGAGAGAGAGAGAGAGAGAGAGAGAGAGCGAGAGAGAGAGCCAACCGAAGAAGGGGAAGGGAGAGCCACGACTTTTCGCGTTTTCTCTCGTGACGCTCGTTTCTGAGGGTCTCAGGGTCTCGTTCGGTTTCCTTGGTGACCGAAGGGAACGCAACACCGAGCTGCATGCTTTATATCAGCCACCCTTTCTCCCTCCTGTCCCCGATCCCTGCCCCCCAACCTACCGCCACCGTTCGAATACTGCCTGTTTGTATTTCATATTGATAGAGTATTGATACAGCCCTCCTGTATAACCCCACCGGTCGACAAACTCACCCCCTGCCGCCCCCGGACCTTGTGAACCGCCGTGACGGACCACCGCTATCCGTCCCGGTCTCGGGAACGCAAACGAGCATGCCGTGAGTTACCATTTCGGCCGGTTCATGTGTTTACTTTGTTCCGCATTGTTGCACCTCGCTAATGGCCGGAGCAAGCATTTTCCTCGGCCCCACTGGCTTATACGTGTGCACGTTTCCCAGCAAATGTACGGGTATGTGCGTGCTACGTGCGAGAGTATCGTGCCCCGAATTGTCATTATAAGCTGCAGATGAGATGGACGGGTATCTTTTTAGGGAACGAGACGCAGTTAACAGATAACCCGTGAAAGAGAGGGATTGGGTGGATCAGAAATAGTTGCACAGTGAAATGGACGGGACAGGTTATGTATTAGGGCGGAGTCTATATAGGCGAAAATTTAAATTTGAATTTTCGGTTGGCCTGGGTGCGGGATAGTTGTCTTTTGATTAACCAAACACAACTGTAAAGACAGCTATCCCGCATCCAGACCAACTGAAAATTCAAATTTAAATTATATGATTATATGATTATATCATCATTTTTAGGAGAAAAAGGAACCTGCAGACATGAGTATTTTGTCCAATATTTTTTTACAGTTGTGTTTGGATAATCAAAAGATAACTATCCCGCACCCAGGCCAACTGAAAATTCAAATTTAAATTTTTCGCTCCGCCCCATTGTGTATGTACTTACATACGCATCCTGCGCGACTATGAAATTAGTGGGTCGGGAACTGTTGGTGTTATTTAACCCTCGGTTGTCACACCTACTTTTTCGAACGTCGCACAGTGGTTCGAAATCGCCATATTTAGGAAAAAATATGATAGCATCAATGTGAAAGCTTCAATTTACACAAAACTTGGTATCCTGGGGTTTTTGAGGTCGCTGATTACAAATCTGAAGTCAAAATTACTAAAAATAAAATGGCTACTCCAAAGTGAAACAATAATCCGCGTTAATGGTGTTTTGAGAGGTGTTGGTACGGAAAGTTGAGGAACTTAAAGTTGGGGACGATTCATAATAAAAATAAAACTGATAGTTTTGCGATTTGTAAAAAAATATATTTGAAATTTAAATAAAATACGAAAAAGGAATATAATTATGCATACCTATGTAATTATAGTTTTGGAATGAATGAAACTAAACACAAACTAATTACATTAAATTATGACCTCCTAGGAACCATTCAACTTTTATTTAAAACATTTTTTGATATTATGAAAAACGAAAGCAAGATACTCCGAGTACTGATAAGAGTTATAGAAAAAATGCTCCCGACACCAAAATCGCAGGTTTACGCAGCTGAAACCTGTTTGGTTATGTACTCAAAGGTATAATGCACCACTAGTATTAAGTCTTACCTTGACGCTAGCTGTCGCAAAAAAGTTATGTCTAATTAAACTTCGATTCTATCGTTAAAAGTACCTCTTCGTTCAACTTGTGTCCTACCGAAATCAACGATGGTGTCATTGACTTAATTCATGTAATATATTTGTTCAGTATGAGCATAATCAAGTTACAAAATTGCGATTTGTTTTTTAATTTGCAAATACTTTAAATTGTACTTGTAAGATAGTGAATTTGTAACTCGAAATTGCAGGTGTTCTGTTCCTCAACTTTCATGTTTTAATTTTCTTACAAATTAATGGTATTTACAGAAAATTCTTGTTGGCTCTAGTGCTTCAACTGTCCTACTATGGAATTGTATTGAAAAAATTCTGTTTACTTAACATTAAAAAAATGACTTTTTTCCTCTATCAAACCACTGTGCGTCGTTGTCACACTGGGTCAATTTGACCCTGCCAATTTTCAACCAGTAGTTACTTAAAAACTATTTGTTAAATTAAGTCTAAACAATTCTGAGATAAAGTTTGAACATTGTAGAATATATGCCCATAGTTGAAAGTTGATATTTAAAGTGTCATCATGCTTAAAAAAAAAATTTGAAGTAATAAGAATTCCGAGAAAATGTGTTTTGCTTCAAAAATTGCAGGGTCAATTTGACCTAGTGTGACAACCGAGGGTTAAGATTAAGATTAAAATTCTTGAATATAGAGACTAAGTATGATAGCCATTTCACTAAAACTTAGGTACTTAAGGGGGAGGCCTACCTAGAACGGCGAAAACAACATGCTGCTTTGGGAATTTTTTCTAGGAAAAACCGATAAACTTTTATTTTTAAACATTAGTCTATTGGAAAGAGTACGTCTTACGGAGATTTCAGTATATTTGCGGAAAAAAGTATTGAAAGGTTTGTGAGTTATAGGCGATGCCCGAAGCGTCCTTTTTTTAGGCGCTTTGTGGTGACAACCGTAGCTCGGTACAGGATCATCAAAAATTGAAAATGCGAATTTTCTTTATATAATGTATGAAATTATCTAGGTGCTATCGGACTCGATTTTGGAAAACTTATTTTGAGACAAAATGGCAGCTGCGCAAAGTTGAAGCATCGATATTTGGCAAAAAATCGCTCGCTTTTCGAGTGTAAAACAAAATCTAGGCAGAGAAATTGGAAAAGCTTCCGATAGAGCTTAGATTTTTAACCCTAAAATAAGCCTGCAAAGCCTCGAGTAAATCGGTTCATTAATTTTTTAGTTATGTGTCACCGACCTTGAAAACATCATTTTGAGGAAAACGTGTTTAAAGTTTTGGGTCTGAGCGCTATATCGAGGAACACCTACCTACTTATGCGCGTATAACTTTGTCAATTTTTGTCGGATTAATTTGACACTTTCAGGGAATATTTTCAAGATATTGTACTCAAGAAAATATAAAAATCGAAAAATCGAATTTTCGAAAATTTCTAGGTAGGCCTCCTTAAGGGTAAGGTAAACGTACCTATTATGAAACGCTTTTCGATGGGGTTATGCAATTGTCATCTAATTTATAACATTTAGTGGGTTAGCATTGAAAATTTGCATACCATTCGATAGGCCATTGTTTTGTGATTATATAATGAGCCATAAAATGTATATTTATTATAAATAAAAAATAATATGACTAAAAAACTAAATGAAGGACCTGTACGTATTATGAAACACTGTTTCCGTACCATGACCCGGTGTTTCATATTCAATGTCCCTATTATGAAACGCCCCGTCAGGTTAGGTTTTTGATATTTATTAAAAAAGTTTGAATTACGCATACTTACTCGTATTTATGATGAAAACGTGAATATAATATATTTTATAAACGCTCTGGGGCAGTTTAAATAATGAACTATTTCTCTTTTTCACTGGAAATATCTAATTATCAAAGCTGAGGCGTGTGTTTCATGAACTGGTACAACTATGTGAACACGGGTCCGTGGTCTTGGAACACGCTTCCGAACCGTTCCATAAAGCGGGACATTCAAAAAATTGAGGTACACAATATGAAACGGTTATTTTTATCAATGAATTACATTAAAACCATTTTTTTGTAATAGATTATTGTATAATAATACTTATGTTGGTGAATTTGTACAGAAAAGAATGTATAAATATCGATAGAATGTTTGGCAGTTGCTTATATATGCCATAACTATTTCTTATTTCGTTATTTGTGATGCTGTTTCAAGAAGGGGACATGTTTGGGAAGGTGTTTCATAATAGGTACGTTTACCTTACTAGGCAGCCGTTTTTGTCGAAAATCAAGCATTTCTTTTTCATTTAGTTACAAATAAATAAATGGGAGCTGAGATTTGTTGTTTGACACAATGTTTATTAACATCATATGCTTTAAAAAAACGTGCTTGTTTCGCCAAAAATATGAATTCACACATAGATGACGCTACAAATGAAACATTAGGGTCAAAACGGAGGCTCCAATCGATTCAATCAAATTCGAGCATGTTCATAAAATGTGTAGTTTCGGCCTGAATCTAAATTGAAGTCAAACATGTTTCTTAAAGCTTATGATGTTAATAAACAATGTGTCAAAGAACAAGTCCCAGCTTCAATTTATTTCTTTACAATTAATTGAAAAGGTAATACTTCGTTTTCGACAACAACGACTGCCTAACAAGGGAGTAAAAATTGACTTATCGTTACACTTCAAATTATTTCGAATATGACACTAATTTTATAGATATCAAGCTGCTGTCAGTTATAGATGCTTTTACATATATGTCGACAAACAAGGCGTACGCTACGATTCAAAAAATTGGTATCACTTGGTGAATTAAGAAGAACAGGGATGTTCTCGTTAAACAAACAAATTTAAGTAACATTCCCGCGTGGTGAGATATGAAAAATCATTTAAATAAAGAGTACTACAATTTACAATCATTGTTCACACCATTACCTTCGAATCAGGTGAAAATATGCCATACGATGCGACTTTAATGAAAATCAGCATGTAATTCCAAACTTTTGAGGTAGTGTGCGATCTATGCGGGAAACTAAAATGAGATTTTTTCGCAAATGGACTTACCGGTTGTCCAGCGAGGCTCTGCCAGGAGAATTCAAGATCTGAAATATTTGCATGTACTGGAACAACGAAGTTCATCGCGTACGTATTGACCACCCCTTCCCTGACGTAGTACAACTCAGCTTTGAGTCCTGAAAACAGAAGAGCCATACGCATCGATTGGTCGATTAATTATGAAAAAGCTGTAGGTCGATGCAAACCACCACGTGGACGTTTCCCTTTCACCCGTCTTCATGAATTAACTGAACGAAGGTATAGTGCGTGTGACCTTTCGTCTGCAAGATGAGGACATTGACCGGAATTTCGTGTAACAGACACGTGTACTAGGGTTGCCATCTTTTTTTGGAAAAAATATAGTACTTTATGGCCAAATGTGATAAAAAATATATTAAAGAAAAAATATAGAACTTTTTTATAGTACTAAAATATTAAAAAAAACACATTTAATACACTCATTTAAAGTGATCTACGTACGGTCAACTTAAAATAATTCAACATTTGAAGTTTGCACCTATGACCTTTAAATGTATGTAATCTATTTTAAGACACATGAGTTATTGCAAAAAGTGCAACGCCAGTGTAGTATTAAGCAATTTTATTTTAACATAAATATCGCAGGAAACCTATACTAGAATGTTCCAATTGTTGTCATCCTTTAGGGACTGCTTGACAGTAAAGGTTTGAATCCACGACGAAATTTCACACGAAACTTTTCTATAATGGAAATATAATGAAATAATGAAATAATGGAAATAGTTGCGAGAGATGTGATTTTTAAAAATATATCATGAAGCTTGTCTCACAAGAGTCTAATTTCACGAAACTACTTACAAAATAATTAAAATAGAATAGAATAACGAAATAATTGTCTCATGAGATTAAAGTCTCACGTGAGACATAATATTTTTGTCTCGTCGTAGATTTGCACCTTAAGTGATCAATGAGAGGATATATTTAGGGGACGTTTAATTGAAAATGAGTTACGAAAGAGAGCCTGAGAGTAGATATTAACAAGCAAAATGCACTTGACCTAGGGTAGATGTCCCGATTATGCTTAAAGATGCCGTACAAAAAAACTCGTATACATAAATAAAGATATACATTTTTTTTCATTAAGTTAAACTAATAATATATGTGTTACAAACGAGAAGGTTGCATTTTTAAACAATTAAAGCAGAGTAAAAAAATCTCAAAAATGCATACGAAGATTTCGACGGATTTACCTAAATCCTTACCGGAAACGGTAACGAACACGTACTTTACAGAAGTGAATAAATTGATAATTATCACGATATGCACTTATGTAAAGTGTTTATTATATCATAAATGGTTCAAATTTTATGAGAAAATAGCAAAATGAGCACTTTTGAAACGTTTTCGTTTTTTAAAGTGAATCCGGTAATTGGGGCAGGCATTTAACGCTTGTCCCTATTATCGTGCCCCTCGGTGCCCACTAGCTCCCTCTGTAACTGCTAAACCTAACCTTACTTTCGTTTCTCAGGACAGGTGAACAGAAATTTATATTTGGATATTTTGCTTTTGTAATGAAAAGGTCATATTAAAATTACATAAAAACATGTCTCGTAGAGTAACAAAATGTTTTGAACGGTTCAAAGTTCAAAGACATAACCTAACCGCGGGAACGCTATTCAAAAAAGGGCTCGGTAATTGGGAGCACGGGAATAGGGACAACGTATTTTTCAGGGCACGGTAATTGGGACAAAAACCTGTATTTTTATTTCAATTAAAAAAATATGAAAAATTAACTTTGTCAACCCGAAAAAATTCCTTAATGAAGATAAAAGTTCAAAACACCAATATAAATTTTCACCGAGCAAAATTAAAGTAAGAGAAGTCACTAATTAATTCCTTCGCGAGCAAGTCGGCGTCGAAGCACGGTAATTGGGACATCTACCCTACTGTATCTCAACCAAAGGGAAGCATTAAATTATCTCCAGTGTATTAATTTAATTTACATTTCCCGTACACGTTTGCTTTTTTATCATCTATGAATAAATTTCTTAGTACTTTCTAATTTAACAACAAATTAATATACTATGCTTAACAAATACTTTGAGTTCCATTTCAAATACATTTCCCATCATCAAAATCAATTCACTTTCGATCACACAACGCACCTATCAGACTTTAATTCTAACGCAGCTTTTAGACTGCTACTAATCTAATACCATGATATTTAATCACACGGCAAGGCAGATATTCAATTCACAACCTCTCTACTTCAATCCTCAGCTCCGAGCACTAATTATCCACCCAAATCACCAAGTTCCATTTAATCCCTCTCCATTTTGTCCCCAATCCGTGCTAGAAACTCCTCCGCTGCAAAGATTCTAAGTAAACCTCTGACACGGTCACTTCTCTAACAATCCGCCCCCGGCAGAAACTTATCCAATGATTACAGTCGCTACGTTTGCCCTGCGATAAGATCGTATCTCGAGGGTGTACACCGCGAAATAACCGTGGGTATTTCATGGACGGATTTTGTATCACAGAATCCACCGAGACCTGTCCCTCCTACCCCAGCCTTTCGCCCTCTTTCCACTCGCCGCACCGTTACATCTTCTGTGTTCCTCCTATCCGCCACGTTTTCTGGATCATGATCTACGAACACTTTTGGAAAGCTACGTCGCGCGCACACGTCCCTGCTCTCGTTCACCGGGAATCTCGTAGACGGGCCGGGTACACGATCTGAATTTCCTCGGGCGATCGGTGCGTCATCCGTCTGGATTCACGTATGACTACGCAATTCGATATCACGCTTGCGACAAACCCTCCCGCCAGCCTCTTCCTTCTGCCCCGTTCGGACAGATATACGGGGTGGTCTGTTATTGGTGGTGGTGCAAGACGAAAGGGGTGGGTGCTATATAAAATAATAAGTAGAAAATATGGAATGACACTTTTTAGGCTCCCGTGGCGGGAAATTCGATTTCGAAAGCTCGCACAGCACGCGTGCAACTATAATAGCACAATAATTGTGAGTGAAATGTGTAAAAATGAGGTGTAATTTTGAAATGACACTCTTTAGACAGGTTGTCTTTGAGAAAATCGGCTTTGAAAATGGAACTTTCGTCGAAGGCGCGAATAGTACCGAATTCAGTTCGGAAAGGATTATCTGCATTATACTTATTTCATCCATTGCACCACATTTACCACTGCATTCTGCCAAGACTCAGTCAGTTGAATACTTATGTACCAGATTTTTATCGAAAAGAAGACCCCGAAATGAATAAATATTCTGCTGAATTGTCGAGGTAGATATTCGTTCGTAAAAAATATCCCCTTTTGCCATTGTAACAAGTCTAACAGACCACCTTGTATATATACGTACCTGTGTACGAGCACGAGCGTACGAGTGGCAGTTGCATTCGCTATCTAACGCAGTGCTTCTCAAACTTCTTCAGGCCACCGCCCTCTTAGTTCTATCAAATTATTCCAACCACCCCCTGGCATATACGGGGTGTTCCATTTTAATATTTCCACGAGTTATCTTCTAGCGTTTAGGGTCGCATCGCAGCAACACAACATTTTGCATTATAACAGTTACGACTATTCCGAGCATTATAAAGTTGCAGTCCGTCGAATATTATTGATATAATTGATATAAACGATATTCTATTAATGTAAAAAAATCTGCATATGCGGTTGCAGTTTTTTTTTTAGCTGCGCATACAGCATACTTCGTTGCGGCAACGTTGCAGCAACATTGCCATGTTGCATGGTTGCAGCGCAATGTTGCTGTAACGTTGCTGCAACATTGCCGCGTAACATTGCTGTAACGTTGTTGCAACATTGCCGCGCAACATTGCTGTAATGTTGCTGCAACATTGCCGCGCAACATTGCTGTAACGTTGCTGCAACATTGCCGTGCAACATTGCCGTAACGTTGCTGCAACATTGCTGTAACGTTGCTGCAACATTGTTGTAACATTGCCGCGCAACATTGCTGTAACATTGCCGCGCAACATTGCTGCAACATTGTCGCGCAACATTGCTGTAACGTTGTCGCGCAACATTGCTGTAACATTGCCGCGCAACATTGCTGCAACATTGTCGCGCAACATTGCTGTAACGTTGCTGCAACATTGCCGTGCAACATTGCTGTAACGTTGCTGCAACATTGCCGCGCAACATTGCTGTAACGTTGCTGCAACATTGCCGCGCAGCATTGCACGGGGCGGACATAGAATTGTTGCTGCAACGAGAGTGTGCTGTATGGGTAATAATGATGTCTGTTGGGTAATCATGTGCAATCTTGTGTTATTAGAATCCTAATCACCCTCATTTCCGCCGCCTTATGTCTAACGCCCTCATGCTGCCCCTTAAGGGGGATCTTCCTAAAAATGTTTTTTTATTTGTTTAAATATGTTCTAAGTCATCCCGAAAGTTTCAACAAGCTAGAATAAATAAGTTCTTTGAAAAGATTTTCAAAAATCAGACCTTCCCTTTTAATGCCTAAAGCCCCCTAGATAAATAATTTGAACGCCCCTAAGGGGGCGGTGGCACCCGCTTTGAGGAACACTGATCTAACGTACGTACACGTAGGTTTCAAACGGAAGGGCGGATGGGGAAGAGAGTAGCGTCGCGATAAAATGCCTTTAAGGATGGGAGATATCCAGAATCCGGAATACGTATGCATCTCGGCAGAAAGGGGTAAGAGGAAAAGGGAAATGATTCCTGAAATCTGGACGATGTAAAGCACGTCGTGAATGGAGTGTCTTTTCTGGGAATATGAATCGTACAGCGATATTTTCCAACGAACAGTCGTGCCATCAGATAGAGCCCGATACCAGAGCAATTTTAAGGGCAGGTAAAATTCGAGGATTCATGGTAACCGTGGTAGGGCTTTTAACTGACCCCACGTATTTCTAGATTCGTTTGTAATTTACGTTTTCTTTGTTTAATTATTAGAAATTAGGGAAGTAAAAAATAGAAGTATTATCACCTATTACGTACCGAATTAACAATAGAGGTAATAATATATCGTAGTAGATTTTTAATATGCATAAATAACATTTGATAATAATATCGATATTTTGAAAATATTCAGTTGTCGTGTTTTAAATATCTCTACTATTTTACCCATATCGGTGGATAAATATCATAAGAAATCCACACTAATATGTATTTCAGCTAAAATGAATTTAACTAATTAACTAATTTAATTTAACTAAATTAATTTAACTAATTCATTTTATAACACGATGCGTTAACTGATCTCCTTAAATATTTGAAAATCTTCTTGGCTCTACATATCATCTTCTGGCTCTGATATAAACAGCAATACCACTATTACTACTAATTCTTGGCGGATCTTCGTTTAAACTCTGATGAACTGTCTGACTCTATACGGATATCTACTACTATGCCTCACGCCAATGAAGCAGCAACTTCTATTTCCGTTTGGACAATGCGTTCGATATTGAGCACTCTGAATCGAAGTATAGAAAATAGTGACGTTCTTTCTAAGGAAATATAAATTTCACAATGTCTCATGATACATTTGCAACAAATAGAAATGTAAATTCCGAAGTAGAACATACAAGAGAAAATGTAAACATGTAACAGTGCATGAAAATGGTGAAAATGGTACGTCAAATAGACTTCTGTAGCTATAACATTTCCCTATTAAGTCAGAAGAAAGTAAATACATACGAAATAATTGTTACAAAAGGAGAAAGAAGCAGAGCAGACGCAAAGTGGTAGAAACAAATGGAGACGACGCACATAAACAGAGATGGCGACGTAAAATCTCAGAAGAAAATATCTCTACCTTCCCCTGAAGAAAGCAAACCTACGACAAGGCGAATCTCAGTGAAAAAATTCATGTAATTTTCTTTTGAACTACACTACGTCGACCTACTAAATAACTTAAGCCAGGAGTGCAGAACCCTTTGGTATTGAAAAGGTGTTAATGTCACTTCACGGATACCTTACGAGGCTCTACAGTTTCAAAATTATAAAGAGGTATCTACCTAAATATAAATTAGTGTCTTGTTAGGATCCCACAAACGGGCACACGGTTCTTTAGTCCACGCTTTATTAAATTAAATGACTTGTTAGCTCAGGTATCAGAACTTTTTCATATAATGATATCGACTGCTCTCCGATTTTAGAACTATTTAAATTCGATGCTCCACCTAGGAATCTCAGGAAATTTCCGCTTTTTCATTTGTCACCCCATACCTCCGCCTTCAGTGAGAATAACTCCATAGACCGCCTGTGTAACATAGCCAATAAGTTCTGTCACGCTGTTGACTTTTTCTCGGGCACCAACGTGTCCTTCAAGAACCAGATCTTAATGTTAACCGGTTAACTGGCAATGTATCATGTATGATAAAAAAAAATCTGATTAAAGGAATAACTTTTTTGAATTTTAAACTATTTGAACGAAACTTGGTGTGTAATGGTGTTTGGGGTCGTTGAATCTGAAATTGGTATTGGAATTGTAAAATTCAATATAGCAGACTCCAAATGTCCGACCCAAAATGGCTGTCAAATATTAAAATATTATTGGGATTTAGAAAAATTGTATATAGGGGTCTTTGGGGTCGCTGAATCTGAATTTGGCATTGGAATTTTAAATTTCAATATGGCAGACTCAATATGGCCGAACCATAATGACTAGCGAATGGTTGGGATTTGTATAAATTATTCGTACTGTATTCAATTTCATAAGTAGCTGGTGAAAATTTCACGACCCCAGAGTGTACCGACGAGAAGGTTACGGAAAGATTTTACACTCCACTTTTTTCGTTTTGTTTTTTATTTATTTTTTACTTTATTGCATTATTCTTTATTTTTTATATATTTTTTTATATTATTTTTGTGCTTTTTTACCTTTTTCAATACTTATAGTATTTTTTCATCTTTTTAAATTTTCATCATTCATTTTGATTCTGGTTAGTATGATAATTTTTAATACAAGGTATTACACACAATGGAATGTTGTTGCAAATGTCACACAGTGAAAAAAGTAACTACTGCAATCGAATTATAGACAAGAAAATTTCAAAAATAAAAAATTGTTATATAAAAAAAAGGTTTAGTAAAGAATTGAAAAACTCATCCCTAAATCCTATTTTTTAGGGGTTGGGGGTGTCAGATAAAAAAATAACCCCCGGAATCGATTCAGCGACTCATAAAACCCTGTATACCAAATTTTGTGTGATTCACTTAATTTTTCGACTTGCCAGTTGGGGACGAATAGTAAAAAAAGCCGTGCCAGTTAAACGGTTAATGCGCAGCAATTCTGTCTAATTAATTTTGTATTTGCGTATACTACATCTTGTTACCTGTACATATCTCCGTCTTCTGCTCATGTATATTGAATCCTTTACCAAAGGGTGCCCGCCCGTATCTAAATAAATAAATAAATAAATAATAAGAACAAGTCTTAATATTTTCACATAATTTTGTACCTTTCTACTTAAAAAATAACAACTATTTCAGTTTGATTACTTAAAACACAAGCCATTTGAGGATATATAATTGATAAAAGGTGAAGATATATGCATATGTTGTCATTGCCAATATAATGCGAAAAGTGTACATTAGGGTGGCTCTTATTTACTCTTGGTGAAGATTTTTATCAAGATTTTCTTCACGGCACCTCCCAGAATAGTTCCTAATATTAAAAGAAAATCTGAGTAAAGTTTAAGCCCGATCCGATAAAGGGAAAACGTGCCCCTGGACCTCTGAACATTTAAATAATTATTTAACAGTTCACAAAGTCGATTTTGTATAATATTCTCCAAGTTATTGATTCCATTAAATATATCTTCGATACTTTTGCCAATTTCGGCCCCAAATTTTCAGGAAACATTCATGACATATCAAACGCTGAAAAAATGGAAAAAATGGTATCATTTTGGCATATCTCGGTATATGCCCCCCCCCCCCCTTAAATATTTAAAAAATAGTCCTCGAAAATAAAAACATACAATTTTTTTCGCCTTCATAAATAAAAAGAGTTCGAGAAGGATTTTAACTTTCAAAATTGGAAAAAAGAAATGCTTCTTTTTCCAGTTTTTCGGACTTTTTTCGAAAATCGTTTGTCGCACAGGAAAAGTAATAGAACATAAATTTGTTTGACATATTTTTTTATGTACCGTAAACTGGGGTGACTTTGCCCACTTTTTTTACTCTGACTGAAAAATTACCATATGACTGAATTCGCTATTTTTTTTTCGTTTGGCCTTGGAGAAATTATTGCTATCGATTACAAAACACCATATGTTCTAATTACTTCACAATAAAATAAAATAAAGTTCTTCCGAAAAGTGGGCAATGTCACCCCGGCGCGGGCAAAGTCACCCCAGTTTACGGTAATCAATAACTTGGAGGATATTAGGATATAAAATCGACATTGTGAGCTGTTAAATAATTCTTTAAATGTTCAAGTTCCCAGGGGCACGTTTTCCCCTTATCCGATCGGGCTCAAACTTTACACAGATTTCTTTTATATTATTTGGAACTATTCTGGTGGGTGCTGCGAAGAAAATTGAAAAATGAAAAATAACAGCCAGCCTAGTGTACTTACATCAAATGTCTCGAAAGGTCATAAATTTCCCATTTCAAAATTCAGACCAATTTATAACCCGCTATTCAATATTAGCTCCACGTTTTCCAAATGCTCGCGCAGTGCGAGATACTGGCGCACAAAGCGAAAGCAGAGTGCAGCACAGTCGAGGAGTAAGCGTCCTAAGAAGATTAAGTAACTTCTTACTGCGCGGCAGGATTCTTACGAGCGAAACACCAACAGCAAAAAGCGAAACTGGTAACGACAGTTTGCCGGGTATCAAGCAAAGCGTTAAGTTGATCGAATTAATCCATCGACGTTTCATTCCATTACGCCGCCGTTCGATTGGCAAAATGGAAGCGTCCCGTCCATCAGCGTCATGGTTTGCCCGTAACACGGCAATCCGCGCCAACACAGCAACGTGGCCGCCAGTTTATTATGAACAGTAACGAGAAATAAAAGGCAATAACCAGCTCCCTGTTGCGGGAGGGCGCGTTTAAACCCCCATTGCGATGCGCAGCAAATTATAACTCATAAAAAAAGCTTTATCGCGGCCGAGTCCTGAAACTCAACACGCGAGAGCGGCCGCCACGTTTTATAATTACGTTCAGCCTCGAGCGAATTTTACGCGGTTGGAGGTAGGCAGGTATCTGTGTTCCGCGATACACGCCGCGCAGAATCGTTCACATATTTACACGTCACTTTATCAGTGCTACCAATAGGGAAATTCCGGCGGGAATGTTACACGCGTAAAACCGCGAAAGAGGTTTTATCTACGGGTGCAAATAGTGATGTTAACTGTACGATGGACTTCAGCGGATTTAGAGCTCGGCTTCCGCGGCGTACAGTGCTTCAAACACTCGAAGAAGTTGATGAAATTCTGATGACGTTTTTTTCTGTGTGAGCCGATAGATAAAAGCATATTTTTATATTTTTAGTGTTTTTATATTTTTTTTGAGATACAGAATTCCTGTTTTCAAACATTTTTGTACGCCGTGCTCTGAATGTGTTGTACAGGAGATATATTCTTGTTAACCTTTAGGGTATCGGCACACTACGGGAGCACACTACTGCTTAAAAGTAATTTAAAGGATAAATATGCATGTGTGTGTTAGTGCTCGACTGTGTTTGTATGTATGTTCGACTATAAATTTGGTTTGTTCAAAAGAACAGAAAGATACTACAAAATAATATAATTCTTGAAACAACACAAAAATACCAAAAATAATAAATACAAACATGGAAATAAAGACACAAAAGAAAAGATGATACAAAAAAATTCTACGCCTATGTCCTTAGCTCTGGGTAACACTAAAAAAAAAGTTTTCTAAATTTTGTTGGTGAAATATTTTTACAATCCACCTACAGAATCGTAATCGGCAGTTTCAAACGCCCCAGACATACTGTATTTTTGAAATTAAAAAAGGTTACAAATTTTATTACCGTTCCGGACCGGCGAAGCCGGTAGTATAAAAAATAAAATAATTATTTTTCAGTTTTTAGTGCATTTGGCATCAAATTAAATAAAATTTTCTTTTTTACATATTTTTTGTATTTGCCTTTAGAGGACCATTTTTTTTTAAATAGTGATTTCCATTTTAAAAAAAATTGATATGCTTATATATATATATATATATATAAATTTTTTTTAAATGAAAACCACAATTTTTTAAAAAAAGACGGTCCTCTAAAGGCTAATATAAAAAATGTATAAAAATGAAAATTTTACTCAATTTGATGCAAAATGCACTAAAAACTAAAAAATAATTATTTTCTTTTATTACAATTACAATGGTGATATTGATATTTAAATAAAATCGTGGGGCAGGATATTTCGTCGCTTTTCATCGCTCATTTCGACTCTTGATTCTGTATTAAATTGATTTACATCTCATTATGAAGGAGGCAAATTACATCACTAAGTAGACAAAGATCCTTGAGGCTTTTTGGTGGTTTCCACATAGCTGATATAGTCGGATGCGATGTAACACAATCCACGGTCGCGGCCCGACGAATACAAGATATTAAAAAAAAAAAATTTCATACATCTCCAGCCAGAAGGTGCCGCCGAAGTTTTTTGTTATTCATTTTCGTCACACCTTCCAGTATTATTTCCTGCAGAAATCACGAACATATTCCGCCATACATATTCTGTAGCTAAAAAATTATTTGATTGTATAAATAGATAAATTGAGGAATGTCTATTAAATGACCCATTCCTTGTATTTTCGCTTTTTATGTTGCAAATTAATATTGTCATATTACTAATGCCTGGGTTTTACGCTGGAAATTTAAATAATACTAATTAAGCTAGATTTAAACGGTCAAAAATTCACATTTTCAAAAGCTGCGACTTAGGGACCCAGGAATGTCATTATTTAATAGATATGGATTTAGGAGTACCTGAGAGAGGAATATTTCAGATGCCTATGCATTAAAATATCTAACTCCCTCTATATTCAATTTTTTCCCACGCTAGTATTGGAAAAATTAATTTTGGCACGGTTTTCAGGCTCTTCAACCACTGTAGGACTTTTTGAGATCCCTCTCGAGATTAAATTTGATCAATCTTGAATTATACGAATAAGGTGTGCTTGTGACTACATACCTATGGGAAAGTAAGACTATGAACGGAAGAAAGAAATGGGTTACAATTATTGGCATTCGTAAATGCTCAACAGAGGAATGGCAACTCAATAAAATTCATCCGTTAATTCAAGTAACTGTAGCTTCATAACGAAATTAGTATGTACAGTCAGGGACAAAAAGATAGGGCACCCATTAATTTGTCAATTGTTATTCAATATGTAACATAAATTAAGTTTACATATGTAACATAAATAAGTATATGTACATCGTTTTACACTGTGTTTGTTCATATGGTAATTTACTGATTACGTTCCTACTTCTCTTTAATATTTTAGCAATTTTTGCAATAGAATACTTTTCTTTAAATAATTTTAAAGCTGTATGCATTTCACATGCAGTCAATTTTTTGCCACGACCCATTCTTTATTGCTATGTTGCAACTGCACAAATTAAACTGTTTATATTAAATAATTTTTAGTGGAGACTTTACTAGGCACTCGATGTTGACGCTTCTTGTGTACGTTAACAACTGTGAAGTGAAAATACCTCGCATGACCTATCATTTTGTCCCACGTGAGGGACAATCTTCGGTATATTTACAGTTATTGGCATGTAGAATGTAGCTGATTTACCAGAATATACATTTTCTTCAGCTATTATATCAAAATATAAAGAAACATAAGGTGTTCTATCTTTTTGTCCATGACTGTAGGTATCTATGAAAGTCGTTCCAAATGCAATAAGATATATTTGGAAGAATGCCTTTAGATTCATGAGATTCCAAAGTTGTAATCCCTGCAAGATATTATTACCTCGCGCGATTTTCACTGTAAGTGAATCTAGAAATACGTGGCATTAGTCACGACCCCCAAAGCCCTCGCAGAGTTAACTATGTGTCACGGAAAAAATTGTTTTTGTGTCTCTAGGTGTGTGGCAGCGTTCCAGTAGCGAGGAGCGCGACGCGGCGGTGCGTTGATGCCCTCGGGAAAATATTTCAGGAAGATAAATCTTATGTGATCCTTCGAGGAACACGTGCAGCTAACTCGGCTGGATTAAGTTCCCGGCGTCGAGGGTTTCGAGTGGCCAACAAATAGACGCAATCATGGCGCGGGTTGTTATGAAACGTTGGTTTGCATTAAGTTACCGAGATTATGGCGTCTTCTACCGAACCTTTTATTTCGTACAATTTTACCCTACGGGAATCTCTTTGTCTTTGCACAGAAGAAGAATTTCCTGCTGGGGGAGATGCACGATGCTGAGTATTTTTGGGAGAATAGGGAGGCAGGGGAATTTTATTCGTTGGGATTAATAAACTTGAA
Organism: Andrena haemorrhoa; assembly: GCA_910592295.1. Lineage (NCBI taxonomy): Eukaryota > Metazoa > Arthropoda > Insecta > Hymenoptera > Andrenidae > Andrena > Andrena haemorrhoa. The sequence continues at coordinate 27,337,455 of OU342940.1, read as the reverse complement.
ATAGGATAGCATCTTTGTTATACACCTACACTAGCGGACAAAAAAATTACCACTTTTTCGATTTGCTCTATTTTTGTTATTTTTTTTAACATACATTTGGGGCTATGGTATGTTTAAAATGCATATTCCGATGAAGAACATAAGCTGTATAAAACAAACTTAAAGGTGAATTTATTTAACTGACAAACAAAAGTGTTATATGACATTGAACGGGGTAACATATTTTTGGGGCTGACAAAGAAGTTACCACGTTTAGTAACTTTTTAGGTTGCCCTAAAAGCAAAAGGTGCTCCTCAAAATATGATATTTTTTTATTAATGTTCAAAAGTGGTAACTTTTTGTTGGCTTTAAAAGTCTGTTGTCTTGTGTAATGTTATGTAGGGTTTTTGTTTGTTAGTTAAATAAATTCAACTGTGACTGGGTTTTATACAGTTTTTAATTATCTTTCAGAATATGTATATTAGGTATATACTGCAGTTTTTAATTTATATTGAAAAGTAATAGAAGTAGGGTGGTTGGAAAAAGTGGTAACTTTTTTGTCCGCTACTGTATACGGAGCTGATTGCAATTTATATGCGTGTGCATTCGTTTGCATTTTTTCAACGAGTTATTGTGAAGGGTAATTTTGTAGGTAATGTGGAATACAATACATGGGATAATAACTTCAGGACAGGAATATACCAAATACAGTACAGGGTCATCCGTTAAAACTGCAACCTACGCGCGCGCGAACAGACGAAATGGCAACACCGCCTCACGGACGCATTCCACTACAACCATTCACCGGCCCGACGCGTCGTTCGGAGGGTTGCCACTTTGCCAGCGACCGCTGGACAGCAGTGATGCCTGGCTTCGAAAATTCTAGGATGGTCTCTTTCAAATTAGCGTCGCAAAGAGCTATTTGAAATTTCCCGGACCGGGTTGAAGAAGTTGGGGCCTTTTCCGTATAAGTTTTGAACTATAAAAGATATCGAAATGCAATTTGCGCCGAAAAATGAAGAAAAATTACTCCCTCTTAATGATGGGTAATTTAAAATGTTTTACGTTTACTTAATTTTTCGTTTATCAAATTTTTAACCATAATTGTTGTGAAAAGCTTTTGCAAACTGTTTATTTGATACTGCATTTGACGCTCTTTTTAAAATTCATGGTGTTGATAAAGAATGGGCTAGGGTAAACGCACCAATGAATGAACACTTAAGGCTAATGAATGAACACTTTTATAAAATTATGTTTGCAGCGCGATTGATTCCACGTGCTGTAAAAATTGTTTGGATATGAAGCAAGAAATTAAAAGAAGTATCTAATTAATTAGTTCCTTATTTTAATAACTTATTTTACTCATTTTAATATACAATGTCCATTCACTGGTACGTGTTCATTTACTGGTACATCTACCCTAGTTGTTTCTGTATCATTACTTTCATAAATTGAGAAATTAAATTTTTATTCAATTAAGTGTTAGTTCCGGAAACCTCAGAATCTATTGGTCCGGTTTTCTTTTTTATAATTTTATCCTTAATGCAGTGCATGCATTGATCGGACGTAATGGGTAACTAATGGGACGTGTCTTTGATTGTAGCGGTGTTTGAATTTTTTTTTCCACAATTTTTGTGTCTGAATGTTTTAACCCTTTAGCTACTCAACGCCACGCCATACCGGCTTTGGCTAAAGTAATTTTTTGGAACGATGCGCCATTATTGTGGCTTTTACACGCAGGTGGCGAAAAATCTCTCCGTACAGGGGTATCGCGCCGCGGTCAACCCTGTCGTAACTAACATTTTTAAAATTAATACGGGTACGAGATCAGTCGACATTGTTTTCGAACCTCATTACAGTGATCTGGGGTGCGAATGGTAAACCGATCATAAAAGCGGAGCGCGCGGCTCGCTTACATGGGCCGGGAAATTCCGCGCAGCTCTTTGCGACGTTAATTTGAAAGAGACCATCCTAAAATTTTCGAAGCTCCGGTACCACTGCTGTCCAGTGGTCGGTGGCAGCCCTCCGAACGCCGGGCCGGTGAATGGTTGTAGTGGAATGCGTTCGTGAGGCGGTGTTGCCATTTTCGTCTGTTCCCGCGCGCGCAGGTTGCAGTTTTAACGGATGACCCTGTATGTCAGTGGCTTTTGAACCATGGTCCCTAGGAGGAGCAAGATCCTCTGTAGAGAATGACCATACCAATACCATTTTTTATTTTCGAACATAACTCCAGCAGAGATGGGCAAGACTTTTATTTAAATCAAATTTTGAATAACGAATAAAAGGTAAACAATTATTATTCGTCATGTGTCGAATAAAATAACTCGAGTTATAGCGGCTCGAACGGGCGCCAGAAAATTATTCGACGCCCAGTACACCGTCAAATAAATTTAAAGTTACAGTTACAGTTAAAGTTAAAACTCTCGAAGTTGAAACTCTCGACGAATAAGAAAATTAACTTTATTCGTCGAATAAATTCTCATCAAATAAAAAAATTAACTTTGTTCGGCGAATACTCTAAACTTCTAAAGTTAAAGTAACTTTTATTTGAGCGTTATTTAAATAATTGAAGTGAAACTTCTTTAGCTGCGGTAGGGTGAATTTTCTCGGGTGTAACGGAAGTATGAAACGCTTCCCCCACCAAGAACGCTTCCCCCGCCAAGATACCCACCACTTCCGGTTACTCCTACTGTGCAAAGGCGAGAGCGCGTCAGAGGGACCGAAAGCGAACGAGGAACGGTACGAGACAGACGAGGCGTTCATACTTTCCAGGCATTAGCTAGACTCGAAATAATAACATTCCAACGTCATCCAAGTCAAATGGTTTCGTACATCCACAAAAATACCTTCTCATCTGCCTACATTAGATTTGTTGTCAAAGAGTTTAATTTCACCCAGGATACCGTTCATTCAAATTCGACGCTTGGGACATGCACATGGACAGCATGGGATCTTCGGGCAAATTATTAATGTTCCAGTGTCTGTAAATACGATGGTGAATCATTTGCCAAGAAACATTGATGACGATCATTATGTTAATAATGTTCATATTAATGTTCATATTAAGAGGAGAAAATACATAAATCACGTTATTTAGTTGGTTTGGTGAAAAAACGAAACATAAAAAAAATTGGCTGCAATGTCTATTTGAAACTCCTCTCTACAGGCTGTACGGCATTAGAGCTTATTAATCTTTGTTTCATACCGAGAATGTTAATCAAATTCCTGTAGATGAAATTAGTGAAGACATACCAATCGAAGATAGCCTCACTGCTCAATAGCAAACACTCTTATGGAATGATGAAAAGTATCTTCGCATTGCACCAGGAATAACAAATATACCATACAGTCTACTTTTCAATGAACATGCAGAGGAATAAAACTTATTCACATTAACAAAAATTAACGGTTTTGATATTTAATAAGAAGTTTCACTTCTAACGCGTGAGAGTTCCACGCATTGATTTTTTTTATTTAGTTAATGCCCAACTCTAAAGTCCAGCATGTATTCGATATTCTATAGATTTGTTTGGATACAATATGAGAGAAAATTTCGTAAACATTATTATATTGTAGAATCTGTCACCACAAACAAACACCATTAGGTTTATTGATTAATATATGTTCTTGCGGCAATAAACTCTGCAAATATCGATCCGGATCAATCGTCGAAACGGAATTGCGAGTGACGATGGCATCGTTAACGCCACGTTTTGAAAAAGTATGAGCAATGACCTGGAAACATGTTGTCAAAGTCAATATTCTGAGTAACTTTTTCCTATACATAGGTATAAGAGCCGCTCGGTCTTAGTTTTAGTAAGACACGCAAAAATACTTTCAATATTACTTATGCACAATACGTTGTAGCTTAAGTATATTAAATTGCAAGGAGTTTAAGTCATCATTTTTCTAGGTTGGTAATTGTTTAAAGAATGCAGGGCCTGAAAATTGCCAATTTTTGACAATGTTTACGAAAATTACCTTCACAAATGGCCCTCCTCGGTGAACTTTTTTAAAACCGAATGTCATTCTTGCAACATAGACGTAATAAACGTATTTTTATTTTCACAAGCATGTTTTCGAAAATTAGCAGACTCTCCAGTTTAAAAACAGAAATAGATCTCGCTGAGCCCGTCCTGGATAAATATTCCAGATGAATACTTTACCACTGAGAACCTGATGGTACATATAATAAAGTTTTATTCCTGAGTACCATCTCCCTCTGAAGGTAAAAACTTAAAAAGTGATCAAAGGCAGGAACAGGCAATGTACCACCCTATAGCGAAAAGAAAAGATTACATCTTTCGCCTCGTTTCACCTTGATCTCCGCAAAAGCCATCTCTGTACTTTCTACGCGATGAAATCGCAATCAAATCCATCAGACATTTCACGCAAATTCCCTGGCACGTAGCGATCGAACTCTCAGCGGGTCACGTAGCGATTTATCAATTTAGCTCTAGGATAGCGGAAGGAAAAATCCGCAAAGAGGGTGGCCTGGTTTTCCTCCCGCGGGACACGAGATGGCATATGGGGCAGAGTGCAGGGACCAGGAAGATGGGTTATGGGTTCCCTCAGCGAGGTGTCGATGACTACCTCTTCTGCTCGCGCTAAGTAGAAAATCATGTCTGCCGTATGAACGGGCAGCCACTATTGGCACTCACTTCGGACTACTAATGTCGAGGGAATGCTTGCATCTTAAATGTAGACTGACGATGAGTAGTAAGACGAGCCTGATGCGTTTCTCAAAGTTACATCAAGATAATGCGACGGTGCCGTTTAATGGGCATTAGCCATTCTGATGGGCGTTATTCCTTAGTGCGGTGCAAGTAACCGAATGTCTTCACACGTATGGGGTACAGCGAATTCAATCGATTATACTGGAAAAATATTTTCCGACAGACTCTATTTCCGTTTCCTTTTTGAGGTACGAATGAGAAGTTAAGAACTCTTAGTAGACACTATTTATAGGTAAAAAGAGGAGAAAAATTTCTATTGGGAAATTCGGGTTATGCAAGTATTCTCGTCATATAGTACCTATGTACTTACTGCAACCAAAATTAATCGATCGAGATATTCTGAATGACATAGAGTATTATATGTATAAAATACATACATTGTAGTTGCCTAGAATTTAAAAGGTCCCAATGTACATATCGATGGCTTACAAGGGAAGATCCGGAACCCGAAAATTCAAAAAATTCTGAAACTTTGTGAATATGTAGGGGATTTCCTCCTGATTACAACGCAATTTTTTTTTGCTGCCAAAATTCACTCGAAGGAGGTGAGATTAACCCCTAAAAATTCGGCTATTTTCCGATTTTGTGTTATAACTCGTGAACTGTAAGAGATAGAAACAAAGTTTCAAGACAAAAGTTACTTCTTTTATTTAGATCCATAATTTGGTAAAAGAATATTTTACAGTTCACGAGTTATAACACAAAATCGGAAAATAACCGTATTTTCAGGGGTCAATGACACCCCCTTAGAGTGAATTTGAGCAGCAAACAAAAATTTCGTTGTAATCAGGAGGAAATTTCCTACATATTTACAAAGTTTCAGAATTTTTTGAATTTTTGGTTTCGGGATGTTCCCTTGTTAGTGCACAAATATTGTACATATTTCCACTTTTTGTGTTTTTTTTCAGAAAAACAGGTAGAAAACATGCAATGGTACATAAGATTCGGGGACATACAATAAACAAAAATATTATTTTTGACAAATTTATGAAATACATATAAATGTAATTTTCATGCAGCACAAAAACAGTCAAGAATTCTTCGTTGTAGGGGAGACCGGGGCTAAGCCGCCAACGGGGCTAAGTCGACACTTTTAAATATCTCCGAATCTATACACAGAGGTGTAAGATGCGAAGAATTCCGACTGCAGCGCCGCCTGCGGTGGAGTAAGGAATCTCACTCCACTCTATAGAATAATATTCTTTGGTAGTTTCGTGCTATGCAAGATGCGAGGAATTGAAGATTTTCTACTTCAGCGCTCCACTGTTGGCAACAATGTACAAGCGGAGCGCTGAAGTGAAAAATCTTCAATTCCTCGCATCTTGCATAGCACGAAACTACCAAAGAATATTATTCTATAGAGTGGAGTGAGATTCCTTACTCCACCGCAGGCGGCGCTGCAGTCGGAATTCTTCGCATCTTACACCTCTGTCTATACATCGTATGATCTCGCGGTCGATACTGTAGATCTTCAATCAGATTTCAATGCGACCGACAGAGTATGGTGAATTTAGGTACTAAATTGTAATTTTTATTTCGTTGAACGTGTTGGTTGCTATGAAAAGTGGCCGAAAGTGAATTTGTTTTCGCAACGAAAATTTCGGTTTGCACCTTGGCACTCATCGCGGAAAATCCGAAGGTAAGTGATTCTTAGAGAATTAAGCATGCCAAACACGATTTTGATATGAAACCTTTCATTTTCTTTTATCTAAAATATTTTCTGAGCGACCGAAGTTGTGACTGGCGCTCGGGGCTAAGTCGCCACAAAGCCATTGGGGTTAAGTCGCCCCATTCATAATTGTCACTTAGTCGAATTCACTCTATCTTTAATTGTAAACGCCTCAGTTATTTACATTACAGCAACATGGTACGCACGTACCGTCGCAAACGTGAGGCAGTTGATAAAGAAAGACTTAAAAAAACCGTCATAGCCGTCAGGGGTGATGCCATGCCAGTTGCGACTCCGGCGAAGCAATTCCAAATTCCAAGGACCACGTTACGGGATTGAGTTGCGATCAACGCTTCAAACCATACGTCCGTTACCTAAGGCTGCACCGAGGCAGCAAAGTCGTCGAGGACGAAAACGCAGGAAAAGTGGTGTGTTAACAGACTCACCCGTAATGAGAAGGCTATCGGCTGAACAAACTGCGGCGCGGGAAAGAAGAGAAAAGAAGGATTTTAAAAAGAAAAAAGAAATTCGAAAATTTCTCGAGAAAAATGTTCCACGGAAAAGAGGGCGGCCTAGGAAAAATGCTGAGACTGAACGATAAAATAAAGAATAAAATAATAAAGTAAAATAATAAAAAAAATAATAACACATCTTTGAGTGTTTTCCTTCAAACAATTTTCATTTTCTACTAACAATTTGGTACGAAAAGAAGGTGGCGACTTAGCCCCAGGGGGTGGCGCCTTAGCCCCGGCGATTTTGACATTTCAGAAAATACACCAACGTCAGTTTTTCGATTTCTTCATTACACTATGCCAGATAAACATTATATCGTATAGTAATTTTGTAGCTGAGGCTTTACTCTTTCCAACAGTATAAATATGTACGGTAAAATTATTTATTTTATTGCCGAAAATTGGCACCGCCAAAAAGGTGGCGGCTTAGCCCCAGTCTCCCCTACATAAAAATTCAAATTTCACAAAAAGTTGACATACAATATTTGTGCACTAAGCCATTGATATATTCACAACATTGTCTTACTAGTGTTGAATTTTATTAAGTCATGATATTGAATGATGTTCCGCCATCGTTTAAGTTTATAGTAGGTGATTCTCTTTTAAAATTAAATTTCAGCTGAAAGTCAGGTACAAGCAGAATTTTTAATGTTAAACAGGTGATAAAGCTTCAAGGTATGACACTATTCCTTCGATTTGATTTGTAAACAGGAATTTTCGTTTTAAATTCAGAATAAATTAGAAATCAATAGATATAGTTTTATCCAGAACGACTATAATTTGAAGTAATTTATTTTATTCGCAGAAGTATGGGAATTATTCGATTATTTAGTTTGGTTTAAGTATTTCATCCTCCATTGCAAGCCAAGCTTCTTCAGAAACCACTAACTGATTTGCCAATTAAGCTGGATGCAATAGTTTGCGAATGACAGAGTTTACGATAACTGTGGTTCGTGATTCTGGACAGTATGAAGTTTCTACCGTGTGGTCTGCCATATTAAATAAATAAGTCATACGGCGCCACACAGATTTACACCCAGCACATTTCGTTTATTGCGAGTGTAAATTAAACTCGTGCTAATTTGCTCCTCTTTTATTTGATAAAAGTGTCACGAGCGCGTGGAATTTACTAAATTTTCTAACACTTGTGCATGAATGGAAGTAATTTTCGCTGCAGAAGAATTATTACGTGCTATAGAAGAGCATAGTGTTGCTTCCCGCATTTCTAACGCCGTCATTCGTAACCTTTTGGTGATCGAAGAGAAAAATATAATTTTGAATTAGCTTTAATGACTTAATAACAATTTACTATGATTCCGTTAAATATCCACTCTTTTTTCCCTACGTGTGAGAAATCAAAATAGTTATCAGATAGGTATTAAAAGCAACAATATATTGAAAAGTTAACAAAATTTCTCACTTTATATTTCCTGAATAAGAAGAAAACTTCATTTTATTGAAGTCGAACATTTAAAATTTTCACGTTCGTTAGTACAATGATCAGTTTAAATTTTCCTTTAACACTAGATTGCCAGATGTTGGGTATATACCTATTTTGCCTGAAATGAGTCAATTTGACTCAAACATCAAAATTGAAGTTTTAAAAAAAAAATAAAATTTTATTTTAAAGAAACATTATTCAAAACAATTTTTACACATATATTCTGTTTTGAAAAAACATTTAAAACCAACATATGTTGTAAAAAAATTATTTAAGTTTTTCTATATATGTAGCAATAAAATCGTAAATGAGTCATATTCACTCGCTCCGGCAATCTAGTGTTAAATTTCGTTTCAAAGAGAAATAGAAATTCTATTTCTGGATATGTACAGCGTGCTAAATTGAATCAACATAGGAATTGATGTTATATTGATGACCTACATGAATGGCTATACATTTATGTGTCTGTCTGTCGTAACGAACGTAAAACGCTACCTGACTTTAATAAATCAATTTTCTGGAAGATATTAAGGAAACACGTAGATATAGAAAGATGTACCTAATAAAATTGCTGGTATTGAAAACTATAAGTCACTCTGTTTAGTAATGGTATTTTATCTTCACTCTGCATGCGATAAATAGGAGTGTGCAAATCACTAGTATTACTAATGCTGAAAATACTATAGCTTCTGTAATAACAGGATTGATTTTTATACCTATGTATTAGGGAGGATCGATACTATAGTATAGGCGAAAATTTATTTTTGAATTTTTAGTTGGCCTGGGTGCGGGATAGTTGTGTTTTGATTAACCAAACACAACTGTAAAAAAATGTTAGAAAAATATTCATGTCTGCAGGTTCCTTTTTCTCCTAAAAATGATCATATAATCATATAATTATTTTTAGGAGAAAAAGGAACCTGAAGACTTGAATATTTTTCCAAAATTTTTTGCAGTTGTGTTTGTTTAATCAAAAGACAACTAGGGTAAACTGCACTAATGTTGGCACTGCACTAATCATTGGCACTCCAAAGTAAAAAGCTAAGTATTAAAAAATACAAGCCTACAACCCCCAAACCCTACAAAGCCCAGTAGTTGAACTACACATTTTATATCTGGCAACACCACAAAGTGGGACAAAGGGCCGAGTTTTAGGTGTTTTCTTAAAACTTTGATAAGGGGTAGTTAAGTATATTTTGTCGCTTTATAACTAAGTAATGTATTGAAATACAGATTTACTAAGTGTTGTAGGTATTTAATAGTGAATTAAATAGTCTGTTTGAACACTTTAAACTTCGTTTTCAACTACATATGTATGTTTTTCTACATAACCTCAAGTTTCAAGATGCCAATGATTGTACTTTTATGACTATTTTTGTTTTTCATTGAATATTTTTTGAATAAAAGACGTAATAGAAATTCAAGAGGTTTTATTTTAATGAGAAATCCATAATCATTGATAATAACTAAAAATTAAGACCATATAAAAACTTCACAAAAAAATATAAACATTGCAATGGGGATTTCCGGTTAGGGTGCCAATCATTGTACAGTTTACCCTATTCCGCACCCAGGCCGACTGAAAATTCAAATTTAAATTTTCCGCTCCGCCCTAATGTACACCCACTGTAAGTATAATAAGTTTTGCTTGTTTTAGTGCGTTGGTCACGAAATGTTGACATTTATCTATGAATCACCCTGCACATGAATTCCTATTCGGTTAAATGCGAAGCAATCAGAAAAACGAGCAAACATCGCACGCTTAGACGTATACATATAGGTAGGCACGTTCCGAGCCGAATGTTGAGTTCGGGTGAATCAGGGTCAGCAGCCAAGGTAAACACATTAAGGACACAGCATCCCTAGTAGGAAACATATCCGGGCCAATAGGGGAGCGCGAGGCGATGCGGCCGTCTGCGACGGAAATTCGTAGCGTCTTGAGAATCGAGGGTGAAAAACTCAATGGAGGGTTGAGACGCCGCTCCGCTACGCATCCTTGAACTAATCTCGCGTCTGTAAACTCTCTGTTTCCTTTTCAGCAGTTCCCTTTTGTTTATTCATTCGTAAATGGACTCGATCGTTTCCCCCGGCGCAGAGGGTGGAGTAAAATGTTCTGGAACCTCGTTAGTTTCCGATGTGTTTGTATGAAAATGCAGAAGTTCGTTAATAAAGACAAACAGCGTTTGGACCCCATGAAAATTAACGGAATCTTGGGATTTGTGAATAGAAACAAGTTGCGTTGCCTTTCCTATGTTTTCTCTGTTATATGGAAATTGAAGACGAAAGTTTTCCTTCACTTTAAAACATTTCGATGGTACTCGCTAGATTTTATTAATCAGAATTACCGTCAAATTTGTGAAAATTTACAATCTTCTCTAATTTGCAAGTAATACTACAGTTACAATAGTTAATAGAAACAGGTCGTATTGTAGTAGGTACATCAGCAAATACTGGTTTTCCACGCATAATGGAAAACTGAAACTTGGATCACCGAAGTAGGTACTAATCCCCACAAAATTACCTTTTTACAAAAAGGTACAAAAAAGAACGCCAAGTATATATCCCATCAAAAAGAATCCCATTTAAAAACATTGTCGTATATGAATATAATGATATACAAAAATGGCGCCAATTATCACAATGGCTATTTATACAAAGAAAAAAATGTATTAAACAATATTAAGCAGATATATTTTTATACAAATAAATATTTTAATACGAATAAATATTTTATTCAAAATACTTGGCGCTGCTCTCCGAACTGGTGTTGCTAAACTGAATAAATATGTATAAATTTCATTAAAATCTTTTTCTTTCTTTCTTTTCTCAGTGGTGTCTTGTCTTGTTTTATTTATTAACCAAGACAATTAACATTTTTTTCGGAGAGCAGCGCCAAGTATAATGAAAATACGTCATCCCATTAAAAAAACCATCGATGATCTTGAAATTTCGGGAAATATAACCTTGAGAAAAAAATCGTCTTCGTCAGAATAATTGTCTCTCTGTAGCAAACACTTTTTTCCTTAGACATTTTCTCGTATCAATTAAAAACAACGGAAATATTTTAAGTTTAAATGGTAGTTGCAGCAACATTGCTGCAACTTTGCCGTACAATATTGCACCGCAACGTTACCGCAACGTTGCAGCAACAATTCTATGTCCGCCCCGTGCAATGTTGCGCGGCAATGTTGCAGCAACGTTACAGTAACGTTGCGCTGCAACCATGCAGCATGGCAAGGTTGCTGCAACGTTGCTGCAACGTTACCGCAACGAAGTGTGCTGTATGGGTGACTGTGTAATGGGTGTTTTTTAATATAATATGGTCCATCATATTGAATCGGTCACTGTGAGTTTTGCTGACTGCTAACAACGAATTTGAACTTAGATTTCCAAAATTCCCAATGGCCGATTCAACATGGTGGACGATATATTAAAAAAAACACCCACAACACAGACATTTATATTTTTTGAATTTTAGTTGTGCATCTTGAAAATCTAAGTTTAAATTCGTTGTTAGCAGTCAGCAAAACTCACAGTGGCCGAATTAACATGGTGGACTATATTTTAAAAAAAGCACCCACTACACAGGCATTTATTTTTCTTGATTTTTATTTTTTTTCGTGAATTTTGAAAATCTAAGTTCAAATTTGTTGTTAGCAGTCAGCAAACCCCCTGGAAATAATTGTTAAATTATCGTACTGACATAGAAGTTCGTACATCGAAGCGTATGGGCTGATGCGTTAACGAATTTTCACTTCTCTGACCTCCCATATCTCAGAAACTAATTGTCACCTCAACTTGAAAATTTATTGGGATTGATGTCTCATCACAAGGTATCATTTGGCACAAAATTCAGTTCTAAAATCGTGGGACGTAAAAGAGGCTAAAAGAGGCCCCATTTTTTGGTTACTCTTTCAACTGAAAATATTCGTTGGTTCAGAAGTTATGATGTACACCGTGTCAAAAAATGGAGTTTCGAGAAAAACGGCTTCAAAGTTAAGTCCCTGCCAGTACCGGTCTGCGAGGCCGGCACTCGACGGTGCACTCAATTACGTTAGCTGCTATAACTTCTACGATTATTTGAATTTCTTCATGAACTTTCTTCATGAAATTCTTCAGTAAAAAAAATCGATTTTTTGAAGCTGAAATAGTCCACTACCCCCTTAAAGCTGAATTGCAGCTCACTCAGTTATAATAAAACAACCGAAAGAGATGATAGACATCAAGAGAGGAAGCAAATCGGATCTACCGCACGAGAACGTTGACTTCGTTCTCCGGATAATCCGACCGATCGGAGTATCGAGATCCGCTGAGATTTGATATACCTTTGGCCCCGTCCCTCTCGCAGCCCGTTTATACGATCGTGGACGCTAATCTCGGAACTTTTCCGGGATTCCTCGATTCACTCGGTGACCAGTAACGGAGGAAAGTTTCGTTGATTCGATGGAATTTAGTTACGGCTGACGAAGTTTCGTGAAAACTGCTGGAGTCCGCGTAACCGTTGCCGTTACATTTTCATGAGTCAACCAAACTCCTCGTGCCGCGTAACCGATAGATGTTAATTTCATTTCAGCCGATTCTGGAAAATCTCGTTATCGCGGCAATCGCTGGAACAGCGCCAGTTTGGCCGTCTATCTTGTTATCGTTGTCAACTTTGGTTTCGTCGACGAGCAAGCTAGCTGCGCGGTGTATACTGTATGTATATGTAGAGCTCTTCAGTCTTCATAGCCACCGTCGGATTTGGGAAAGATTGAAGATATCCACGATAAGGTAAAAGTACCAATAACTGGACACTTAAGGGTATCAAAGTTGTATATCTTAAAAATGGACTAAAACTAAATGTCCTTTTTTAACAAAAGTGTCAATATTCAGATGAATGTTACTTCTTTCTATCAAATGAGCTACTAAAACCTTGTTTTCAGTGCGTTATTTTAATTAAATTGAGTAAAAACACAAGTAAGTATGTGTACCAGTACATGGACAATAGAATTCTGATTTGCGTCCCAACGTCCCATTTTTGGTGTTCCAATACTTGGTCAATGGGGAAGATGACGCAAAGCTCGGTGCAGAGGGCGCCACTAGTGTTTGTGTGAATGGTTTCCGGGCGAATTTTTAATTTTTCAATTTTAGGTTATGTTGAAAATGTAGCATGCAATTGACTAAAATATGACTTGAAAATAAAAAACTGTTAATTTATGTACAGTATACTTGTATTTACACTTTTGATATAAAAAAATTTGAGAAAACACAGACACTTTACCGGCTCGACAATGCGGTCAGGTATTGGGACGTCACCTAAGCGTTCAAAATGCTGACAGGCCGACCATTTGGACGGCTGGTCAGTTATTGGGACAGCGTGCGGAGTACAAGATTATTATGTACCGGTACATGAACACGTATATTTTTAATTAAAATCAACAATAATCGATCAATGTTTTGTTTTGCATGTAACAAGAAACTTCTTAAGATTCTGTATATACGTTTTTTTCTTGATATAGATAAGGATTATTAACACCTTTAACAGGTAACTGTATTTTTCTGAAGAATTACTTAAGAAATCTACGCAGAATTCAAGTACATGCACCTCCGATATTTAAAGACTGTTTTGTATATTAAACTTTAGATCTAGGGCTTTCCTAATTTTTTATATAAGAGATCAAGTTTCAAAATAACATATATTCCCAACAATATTGTTCTAAACTTTCTATGAAGCTTAATAAAATTATAAATGTCATTGGTGTCCAGGTATTGGGACGTGTCCAGTTATTGGTACTTCTACGTTACGGAAATTAAGTCGAATAAGTACACGCAGTGTTCACGTTATTGCTGCCTGAATAGCATTCTTATGAGTAATGACGAATGTATGAAAACAATGGAATAGGAAAAGTCTAGCTGCTTTTTGTACATGACACGATTTTTTATAGCAATTTTTTAAATTATTAATAAACTGTGAGCAACAAAGGTGGCCTTTAATTTCACAGAACCACCATTTTTTTTTCATTTACACCAGCTGGACCACCTATTCTATACGTATTTTGGGTTGCTGAATTCGAATCCGTCGCCCGTTTTGGCCGATCACGTCTAGTTTTTCGGTAAATTGCAAAAAAAACTGTTGCAAACCCGTAAAATGATATATAAACACAACATAACCTATTTCCACAAACTTATAACGTCAAACTCTCTAACCTACTAACCCCAAGACCACAAAACCTCTAATCCCATATTTCGTTAACCCTCTAAACCCAAAACCCGTATTTACACATATCCCGACAACCCACTACGGGGCGTTTGTGTCTCAAACGCGGAAATAAATATTTTCAAATTTGCTCAATCTTCAAACTCGCATAACTTCACTAAAATTCATCCAACGTTGATGAAACAAAGACCATTTTTACATTTGAACTTTCTACTTTTCGATGCATTAAACCACTTTTATCGAAATGGGTATCCAGGGGGTAAAATCCGCCCTTAAATAGAAGTATGCCAAACTGTAAAAATTTCTTAATGTTTGTCAAGTGCTACGGAGTGCACCCAATATTTTTTGTAGTTTCTATATATTCTATCGGAAAGTGTGAGTCTTTGTCTTTAAGATAAGCCAAATCTCATCGAAAAGGGGTGATGTTCAACAAAGATACAGCCATTTAAACAAAAACCTGCTAAAATCATAGGACGCATTTAATGTGGACTATCCGGTCAACCAAAAAGTTACAAGAAGTTATCTTCTGTTTCTTATTTAAAAATACTTCAATACCCATGAATTCTACTTGCATAAAAGTTGTTTTCCCAAAAAGAAGTTTGTTCGTTTTGTTCTTACAGGTCCCGCATTAATTTTTCGTTTCCAGAATTGGGCCAAAAGTGGCCATTTTCGCATATCCGCCCTTTCACCCCTTTTACTTCCCCAGTAGTAGCTAGTCGCAGCTAATTTTTGTTCTATGTAAAAACTAAGGCCTTGTGCTTTAAAATGCGACTAGAAAGCTCACGGAGAAATACCGAGAACTTTTCAATTTTCAAAAAGCTGTAAGTCCGAAATGGTCATGTGGTATCAAAAAAAATTGAAATCATCGAAAATCAAGAATATTATTTGTGATTTCGTTGTTTTTTTACGTTAAATGATATGTGATGGAATTAAGTGAACCAGGTACGTATTTCAATTTTAATTATCCGCAAAAACTCATTAAAATCGGTTTGCCACACTTCATGTGGCTTCCTTGTTAAGAATTTAATCCACAATAGTTCGCCGGGCTTATTACATCCGTGCCATTTACCACGACGTAATTCACGCTTTCGCGTTTCTGCTGGCGTCGAATGGAATTTCAGGATACTCATTTGTCGTAACCTGGCGCCCGGAGTACGGCGTCACGTTGACTGGTCGAATTTGCAATAAAGAAGATAGATGAAACGAGGGGAATATCGCCGGCGGCTAATCTTTTGCTCCTCCGTTTCTCATCGTTTTCCTTTCTCATTCGTTATTCATTAAGCTTCACTTTGCTTTGCCAACTGAGCTGCGCGTTGTGCAATTTTCGACGATCCTGAATTCCTAGGACGCGTCCTTTTATATAAAGCTCCTTTTATTTCAACACGCTTTTAACATTTTACTTCAGTGAGGACCATTTTATTAGAATACAGTAAGCCAATATATGAGGCAGTCAGAGCAACAACGGACTAACTCACATTTTTTTCGAAATTGAATTAGTAGCAATAACGTATTCCAATAGGCTCTATTAACCTTATAAAATAGGAAAAAAAAATGTAATGTGGGTTGGTCCGTTGTTGCTCTGACTGCCTCATATGTGTAATGGATAAATAAGTCAATAAAAATATAATAATGTATCATATATAATAACTTTCTTGTCCTTTATTTTTTATATCAATATAGAGGATGGGGTACAGGCAGTATTTTTATATTCTGTTTTTTTTTAAATTACTAGGGATAAGCATAGAATTTAGTTTTCTTTATATTTTAGAGCTCACGTTCTCTTTCACGTTACATATTTCTCTTTCATATTATGTATAAAGTATTGCTTGTAAGTTTTAAATGGATTGGCATGTAAATTTATGTATTTTTCTGGACAATCCATTAAAAGACAAGTCACGTTTATATTTCATATTTCGTCCTACTTGTACACATTTATTAATACTTATTTTTACGCAACCAGCAGCGAGTTATTTGCTTTACCTAAATTTTAATAAAATGTTCCCCGTGTGTAAAAGAAAGATTGTGGCGACGGTATTTCGACGGCGTTCTTGGATTGCCTTTGTCCAGAGAGGAAATGTTCAGGGGACTGGGGGAGGAAACAAAACACTGTGGCTGACTGTGAAGAGGCCCTGCTACGGCTGCAGGGCGACCATTCGTTTTTTACCAAAGGCTACGAAAAGGCTTCTGAAACGGAAAGACGGCAAAGTCGCTAATTTGTTCTAACACGTGTTACATATTACAGACTTGCTAAAAGCAGTTGCAAGATTATAGTATACATATGAGATTGTATTATACAAAATGGAAGAGTGTATTTTCGTTTGTTTTTGGAAATATATTATTTAAATGGCTTTAGCGATTCGAGAACATATGTCGAACGAAATATTGTAGGAAAATTGTAAATATTTTGTAACTATTCGAATTCGTTAAATGTTAAATTGTTGATTGAATGAGTGAGAGTTGGCGTTTGGGATAGTGTGTTTTGTTTGGTAGAAGTGCTGTAAAGATACGAAGACGCGATTAATTGAGGCTATCAGCGCAATAGGGGCGTAACCCACAATTTTGGGTGAATTGACATTTCAGCCTAAACCATTTTTTATAGTGCAAAATTTTAATTTTATTGTGTTCTGAGCAATCCTAAAAAAAATACACAAAGTGGGAGCACAAAAACGTATTTTTGCACTGAGCATTTTGTTGATTTACCTCGCAAAATACTGGCCTGTGCATCATTGATCATTATTTTATATATTAATAATACACACCTTAGCAATTGTATTTTGTAAAAAATCATACTTATGTACCTCAAAGTAGAAATTTTAAGCAAAGACTTTAAAATGTCAATAATTTCATTTGCCGTTATCTCAAAATAAAAGTTTTGGGGCTACGCCACTATTGCGCTGATAGCCTCAATTATTTGTAATTCTTATTAAGTATTTCCTACTTTATAGGCTTTCGCAGAAAATTATAATACTTCATGCGAAAGCTACTCTGATACATTTTCACTCTCCTAAAATAAGCTGTAAACAAAGCTAAAAATAGAATTCAATGTTGTTTATGAAATCCTTTTATAGGTACTGCAAAATATGGAACATTCTATTTGGGGGTGAAATGGTGAAAACAGTAACGCGCAACTTTCGCAATCTACATAATACTAGCTTTACTACTGAGCTTCGCCCGAAATTTAGATTCTGATTTTATAAAAAAAATTGTTTTTTATTTTATTTTTTGTGAAAATAGTCACATTCATCTGGATTAGTCAACAATAATAAGCTGAAGCACATTTCGTGATTCCAGAGTTTATCAATCGAAAGTTTTTAGGCGACAGACAAACACACAAACATATATGTAGAAGCTTTCTGCTTTATAAATTAAGATTGAAGACAAAACTATTCCGGATTTGTGTCTATTTAAGGTTCTGTCTTAAATGAAATATGTATGCTTGCAAAGTTTGGTTAAATATTACAGGAACACGCTCTATAATGTCAAATGTTATAATCATAATACATATATAGGGTAGCCTGCAATTAGAAGTGCATCCAGAAAGGAAATGATTTTACATACAAAAAGAAACAAGAAATGTAAAATAAAATATTGTGTAGTAGCCTTCGTTTTCGAGGAAGTTGAATCTGATATAATTCTTCAAGGACGTGTACACGTAATTAAGAATGCTTAAAGCGTAGCTAAAAATATTGTACAATTGCAGAAGAAATGAACAGGAATTCAAAAATAAATCGAAGTTTGCAGATAAGAGTGCAGATAATTGATTTTGGAAATCAATTTTCAAAATAGATTTTCTCAAAAACCACGGCTCGTTCGAGGAAAAGTTACTCTACAATTTCGACATATTTTTGCACATAGGTATGATTCCCTTCATTCCCTTCATTCCCTATATTCACTACAACATTCTGTCAACTCACAGTCGAGTAATCGCGTCCCAAACAAGATCTGAAACTCCATTTTTTCAGAAATCATGGTTCCCATGAAAACATTTTATCTTACATTCTCCAGTCACTTTTTCATCTGGAATTACTTCCGCGGCCATACCACTCATTATGAGACACTTTGTATATAGGGGAGAGTTGCCAATATCGTACTGGTCACCTAAATCGTACCTTATCAATTTCTCAGTAATTAATGAATATAAACGACATCTGATGATAAAAATATCAAGTAAATGCGAAATGAGAAATAGAAACAAAATCTTTAGAGCTTACACCCTATTTTGTGCGTGCTATAAACATTAAAAAAAATCAGACATCTGATTGATGTAACTTTGTACCAGTTTATCTTAGCTGATAATAATCAAACAATGCAGTTTTATCCTGTATTTTTCTAAAAGCGGGTTTAATGTAGAATATTTTACATTCATTTTATGTACATATTACATTCATTATAAAGTTTAAATGGATATTTAGAAATAAATTAATCCTGTTTTCTAAATTCCTAAATCGTTCCACTACCATCGTACTAAGGATTTGAGAAGAGGTTATGTCATATAGGTTATGTACAAATACCATTTACATAGGTTATTGCGACCTGTGTGTGATTTATATACACATGTATATGTAACTATATAATAATCATTACTTTATGTTGAATATTTTCTTCTATATTTGTTATTGGCGCTATTTTTACAAGAGGTACGATTTTCGAAATCGAGGAGTACAATTTAGGAGACCGGATGCCTAAATCGTACCTTTTACAGTATGTCACAAAAAGATTAATAACAAATTAATTTGTTCTGGACTAAAGGTTAAGCATATAACAGTAGGTGCCTAAATGATTAAGTTACAATATCCAGTAGTCACTTGCGTTCACATTAGTACCAAATAAGAAATATAACATAAAATATCTTAAGTGCTACGATATACATAGGCAACTCTCCCCTAAATCTGTTCTCCACAACCAACGTCAGCACGTTGAAACTCTGCGCAAAATAAACAAACAGCCCCTTATTTTTAATATCCTCCCCATTTAGTAGCATGTAAACGACGCATCTTTATCGAAAGCTCGCAGTGGGTTCTCCGGAAACATTTGGTCCGACAAGACAGACTCAGAGAGCTTTACGCCCTACGGCGTTTCTGCAGAGGGCAGGCCTGTGTACACTCAATATTCTCCTCAATCTTTACCGCCCGCCGAAAATTCCTTTAACCTGCCATAATCGCGGCATGATATTTTCATAATCTTCCCGGAACTTTTACGAAGGCGCCCGGTCTATTTCAACGTCAAGCGTACTCCCAAAGTGGCCCATTTAGGAGCCAGTATCCACCCTCAACGTCGAACGTGGGTAGAGAGATCTGAAAGCGAGAGGAGTGAAAGGCGGGGCGGGGGCGAGGGGTGGAGGGTCATTTCAGCAAGCTGGCGTTACTTTTCGCAAATTATCTCGCCAGTGAGAGTCTGGAGCACTTCGTCTGAAAATTATCTGCGCCCATCCAACGGTAGCACTCCTCACACCATCACCCTTTCTCTCTACCCCCCTGGTCCCTCGCTGAAAATTTCCTTCCTCCGCCTGTTCCGGCTGCCTCCACCCACCGTTTCATGTCGCTCGAAGGGGTTGCGCAGGCTGCAGTTACGTCGGATCGTTTGTGGAAAAACTAAAAAGGAAGTGCCGCGAGAAATCTGGCCGGGGGAGGGTCGGCGGCGGGGGGGGGGGGGGTGAAGCTCGAGTGAGAGTCAATGCGAAAGAGAAGTGACGGAGGGACAGAGAGGGATGGAATAAGCCGCCATAACGGAGGGAGAATCATTGTTTCCCGAGTGGGCCGCAAAAGAGCGTCGTCGAGTTAGAGGGATGTTTGTCTTTAATTAAAATCAGTCGCAACCCGTTTCACGTGCTCTGACAATCCTCTCGCCGCTCTCCGAACCGTCATCTCCACCCCTATAGCACCGCTCAGCCACTTACCGGTTTGTCAAGCAGAATTCTTAATATTCAATTATTTCGGGATGCTTTTAAATAGTTGCGGGTCCGCCATTACGCGCGGCTGTTCTCGGCTGTGGTTCGTTGGCAACCGATCCCCAGAGACGCAAGTTTGTGTTTTCACAAGGGGACCACGTGAAGTGTTGGGTCCAGGTTTTAATGTAGTCCAGTGAAATTAGGATCTGTCTTCGGAATAATTCCCATCTAGCTAAATTTTGGTATGAACCTTTATTTGGGCGTTTTAAACAATATGTAAAAAGTCCCCATCGATCCGACTGCCGCTAAAAATTTTACAGGGGGATGAAAGAAAAAAAAACTGTTTTTCACGAATATCTCGTTATCTAGCAGTTTTGCGACAAAAATAGTTATTATACATTTTCTAGCCTAGGAAATTCTTTACCAAAAAGGTCCTATGAGTTTTTTTCGTAGGAGTAACCATTTTCGTGTATGTCGGGTTACCAAGTTTCAACCCCCATACATTTCACAAGGGTAGATCCCGAACACTGAAATTCATAAAATTATGAAACTGTAAATATGTAGGGGAAGTCCTCCTGAGTATAACGCAATTTCGTTTGCTGCCCAAATTCACACTAGGGGGGTGAAATTGACCCCTGAAAATCCGTTTTTTTTCTCGATTTTATGTTATAACTCGCGAACCGTAAGAACTGTAAGAACTATAACTTACCAAATGATAGTCCTAATTAAAAGAAGTAACTTTTTCCTGAACACTTTTTTTCTATGTCCTACAGTTCGCGAGTAATAATACAAAGTAAAAAAATTTCAGGGGTCAATTGCACCCTTATGGACTGAATTTGGGCAGCAAACGAAATTGCGTTGTACTCAGGAGGACTTCCCCTACATATTTACAGAGTTTCATAATCTTCTGAATTTCAGTGTTCGGGATCTTCCCTTGTCAAATGTATGGGGGTTGAAACTTGGTAACCTGACATACACGAAAATGGTTACTCCTACGAAGAAAACTCATACGACCTTTTTGGTAGAGAATTTCCTAGGCTAGAAATTGTATAATAACTATTTTTGTCGCAAAACTGCTAGATAACGAGATATTCGTGAAAAACAGTTTTTTTTCTTTCAACCCCCTGTAAAATTTTTAGCGGCAGTCGGATCGATGGGGACTTTTGACATATTGTTTAAAACGACCAAATAAAGGTTCATACCAAAATTTAGCTTGGTGGGAATTATTCCGCAGATTGGGCAGATTTTCGTCTAATTTCACTGGACTAATGAAACTATGCAGGTAGATGGGGAAGCAAAAAATATTTCACCCATGCTTAGCTTCTTACGGAGACACTTCATGGTTTACAAGGTGCATAACAATAAACATCGCGTAACAAGGATTTACCGAGGAACATGTATGAATTATTTTTCTGGTTTACTTTAAAATGGAGGGGTCTCTCTAGTATGATGGGCTGAAAAGGAGTGCGATAGTTACGATTTTTACAAGAGAAACCCTCAAATTATATTAATTGAAAATTGTATGCCTATATTTGTACATATTTAGAAATTTTGAACAAAAAAATTACTAAAACGGTACCTAAAACTTTAACCGCGTTTTTCTCAAAACTGTATTTTTAAAGCTCGCGCGCACGATTTATATCAAACTCATAGACGCGAGATTGGTAGGATACGTGTTCGGCCTACAACCAAGTCCATATTTGCTAAACTAAACTTTTGGCACTAAAAAAACTACCGTTTATTTTTCGCAGAAAACAGGATCTTTTTTTAAATCTTCTTTATTTATCGTTATCTTTCGTTTGCCGTAGTCTCAACGATAACTACACAAATATAGATTAAGAATATTCTTGATTTTTGTTTATCAGCCAACTGCAACAACTGCAATCGTGCTCGCCGAGGGCAGACTTTTTTTCTTGAGCGCTCCGGTTAAGCCGCGTATTCACCTGTGCATTCGCCCCGAATGTGTATTCGGCGGGCACCGATTTTTTGCTCGTTCGGAGTTCAGCCCGCGTTCGGCGCGCGTTCGAGGTTGAGTGGAATTTTTCGGCGTCCATTTCATGGTATTGTTCGGACCCGAACGCACGCTTTGATGGACCGCCAGCAAGCGGGTCGGCCCGAACGCGCGCCGAACACCGTACGAGCAAAAAATCGGTGCGCGCCGAATGCACATTCGGGGCGAATGCACAGTTGAATACGCGGCTTAAGGTAGTACTACCGATACGCCTTAAGTCAAGTGTGTGTTAGATCGTCCTCTGACGTCCGTGGTGATTTGATTTGGCAACGTAGCACGATTGATTGTGTAGTTTTCTTCTGCTCGCTTGAAGCTTGAGGTTAGCATTGCATAGAGATATAGAATTGTGACGTCACGACGGGTGTTAGTGTACGAGTGTTGTATAGAAAAATGAGTGATTCGCCCTCGACCTCGAATAATATTTTTATTATTTTGTATAATACTATTTTATTATTTATGTATTAATTCATCTTATTCTTTTAAAATTCTGATAGAAAGAGCGTCGAGTATCGCTTATACATACTAAGCGCATTTCAAACTGCGCGGTCTTACCAACCTCTTTGCGACGTTTCCAAATCGTGCGTATAATGGCCGAGTGAGCACAGAAAATTTTATTCATTTGTTTATATTAGCTATAAAAATTGGTGAATCAACGTTTGGATACATGCATTATGTTTATGGAATATTAAATTTATATTTCTCTCAGTTTCATCAAAAACTGAACTGGCTATTAATGTGAATATTTGTTGAAAACGTCATTTTCCATAAGACTACATGTTAATAGTGGAAACGTAAAATTGTTAATAAGTTTTTTCTGGGTTGGTGTAGATTTCCAAAAATTTACATGAGTCAGTGTAAGGTCAAAACAAACTACTGTACAAAGTTTCAGAATTTTCTGAACAGTATTTCAAAACCGGTAGTACTACCTTAACTCGAAGCTACAGCTGCATTTTGAATTGAATTTTTTTTAAAATGTTGTACAAATATGGACATTAAGTTTTTAATTAATATACTATTGGCGAGTAACCGATCTATTTCGATGCGGCGTGTATAGGCGCGTCTCCTTGGGGAGAACTTCGGGTGTCTTCGGCGCGGCGATGCGCGTCCCGATCGTGTGGGCAATCGGGGCCCTCCGGCATCCGACTGCGCGGCGCACGCGAGCGTCTTGCAACTCATTCCAACTCATTCGTTGTGACATCGTCTTGGCGTCAACGTCGTGAATTATATAGTTATGTACGTGCACTATTGTCCGCCACTGCACAGTAACCTAAGTGTATTCTAACATATACTTTAATGTTTTTCTTAAAAAAATCCCTAAACATCGCCTTCTTTTCAGGCCGTCACAGTAGGGAGACCCCAGAAGACGAAGCCAAGTCAAATGCGAAATGAATAATCGCAAAATTCTATTTACTGTACAAATATAAATAAAACGAAATGAAGTAGTGATGGCGTTTTAGAACGAACCTCGAAGTATGAATTTCTGAATCATAAAAGGCCTACCATTGGGCTATATCATCTTAATTGAAAGAAGTTTGAAGTCGTAAAAACTTAACGAAGTAGCAAGGTGAACACCATCCCTATTGTTTAATATCTCGTAAACTATTAAGTGTCTACACGAAAAACCAAGCATTAGTAAAATATTTTTTCCTTCCCTATCTACTTGCAAAATTAAATTAAAATTAATGCACAGAACTTTATGCGATGCTTTGTTAAAAGCAGAGGCGAGTTTCGATGCAGTATGGTTTTCGAGCTGACATAAAATCTGAGTATAAGTGTATCAGGTAACATAATGTAATTGTGATTACATTAAGGCGGGAAAATTCATTGCAATGTGATGCTTAAGTTATTCACCTTTCTTGCCCTTATTTTTTGTAGCCTCCGTTCATAAGGTCCACTGCGTCGGCTTGCATGATAAAGTGTTGTAGTTTTCTTCGTTATTACCAGCGTGCTTTTATTCATGGGAAAGACCTTTTCATCAACTTTATGCGTTCAGAATTTTAAATGACCGAGAAAACATGTCGCAGAAATGCGGGAAGATTTTGTTAGATTTTCTTATCCATGCAGCTGTGTCGGTGGTAAGTAACTACGGAATTTTCATTATTATACACAATAGTGCATAACGGGGTTGTTTAAAGTTGTATTTGTTTATTTCATTTTTTACATATGTTATGACACTGTATATAGATTTTTACAAATTAGGTACTACCAGGTAAAAGTTTATTAAGAAACAATTACGTAAGATCGTTTGAAATTTTATTATGAACATTCTCAAATTTTGTTCACTAAATATAATAATATATTTCCAGACTAGGAAATAGTACAATAATATTATTAAGCAAAGTATTTTACGTAAAATTTCATTAAAGAATGTTTTACTGCTAGAGATTTGTTATAATATATTGTGAATAAATGTTCAGCTTTCTTCATACTACCTGCCAAAATACACGTATGATATTTTTGTAAAACGTGTATAATTTATTTATTGTTCCTTCCTTACTAGAAGATGTTACAATTAACTTTAGTCACTTCATCAAATTACTATTTAAAATCAATTACTTCAGTAAATTATTTATATGTATCTACTATACACATCCTCAACTTACGGTACCAACTAGTATTTTTTATTACTTTTAATAAGCAACCGCCAAAAATTCTTGTAATCAATCAAGTAAACAATTAACAAAAAATATCAAGTAGAATCTTTCTAAAATAATTCAACCCGTAACAAGTGTCAAGCATACAGAAAAGTGACACATAATTAGATTCACACAAAAAAGTGATTATACAAACTAGGTAATGTTTTCAACATAAATTCTGACTGTCTGGATTATCATAAGTAGGTAAATCATACTGGCCATGTCACTCGACATCGCGTCTTAACCCTTCGTTGACACACCTCTTTTTTCGATCAACTTTGACATACCTGGGTAGTGCACACCCAAAGCAATTTTTGAACGACTGCTATTCTAATCTAAACAATCCAATCGTTATAAAAAAAGTATGTGTCTCTGAATTCTCTAGAATGTATTCCAACTGTATTTTGATTGAAATTTTGTAAACAAAATTCTAGATTACCATATGTCGAGAAAAAACGAAGGAAATTTTCAAAAAATGGTAAATTTTTAACAATTTCAATATTATAGTCTGATTTTCAAGAGTTGAGACCTGAGGCGGGTCCCTCGGACGGAGCGTGGTTTAAGGAGGATCCAATGGGACACTACGGATTGCGTGCGGCGTTGCCACCAGACAGTCGCTAAAAATTTTACATGGGATTGAAAAAAAACAACTGTTTTTCACGAATATCTCGTTATCTAGTAGTATTGCGACAAAAATAGTTATTATACAATTTATAGCCTAGGAAATTTTCTACCAAAAAGGTCCTATGACTTTTTTTCGTAGGAGTAACCATTTCCATGTATGTCGGGTTACCAAGTTTCAACCCTCATACAATTGACAAGGGAAGATCCCGAACACTGAAATTCACAGGATGTTAGAATCATCTGACCCATATATTTGCGACCCGAACAAAAAAAAAACACTTACCACTAAGTGCGGAAGCTTTGGAATTATTAATTTAATTATTTAAAGTATTGTTGTAGAGCATTTTTAATATTTAAAGATAATTATTTTTTGTTATATATATTTTTCTAGAATTTTTTATTAGAACCCGTACAGCACTCGTTTTCCTTTTTTTACTTTTTTAAAACTTTTTTTAACTTCAGTATTTGTTATGAAAAAAGTATTCTTTTTTTATTCCTTTTCGATTCTTTTCTGATTATATTTAAAGAACAAAAAAATATAAAAAAAGGTACTAAAAAAATATTAAGAAACACCGAAGTTATCAGATTTTTTCCGCGAATCCTATGTTACGTGCTCCACTGTGCGTCGTACGCCCAGCCCCGTTCGTGACAAAACTCATAACTTCTGAAATAATCAATTTTCGACCTAACCACTCTAATAGTTTTCAACGAGAATATAAATATGCATCGATTGGTGTAGAAAAAAAGTACAATTCCATTTAAAAAAGTGGAGGTGATCTTGATTTTTTATCGAATAGAAAGCTTTTTATCAATATTTACATTTTCAATTTGTTGTCAACTGAATACTGACTCACTTTTGTTCGGAACAGTTTTTGTCCAATTATTTTGATCACGTTTATCGCGTTTGACTGCTATTTTAAAACTGAAGGCAGCATCCAGGATAGAAACGTCATGGTAGATACCAATCGTATAAACATTTGAAAAAGCAGATCGGATGTTTAGAACTTCAATTTTTTCCCTTTTGATGCAGAACAAAAGCACTGTTAAAAAATTTCTTGGTTTGTCGTTGTTGAACGTGTTAGTATAAAAATGGATACAACTAAAAAAGGGGCAGACGTGTGGAAAAATAATTGTATAATAATGTTGGGCACTGTTATAGAAATAATTTCCCACATAAATATCAAGACGTGTTTTACCTTCTTCGAGAAAGGTAGATTAAAGTTGGAGAAACGTATAAGTCAGCAATTTACTGGATGTGCAATTTCGAGACAATAAAACTGAATTTAAAGTATGTAAAAAAATGGATTTGTAATCAAAATAACGAATATCTAATACCTTGAATTGAATGACCCATTGAAAGTTATTTTTATTTATGCTTAACTTTGGTAATGCGTAGGTGGCGTTCAGATATAAGGCAGAACTAAACACATTGAGGGCTTTTATTCAGTTTTCTTTCAAGTGTTTATATACAAATAAATAGTCTGGATTACACACATGTTATAGATCATCGCAAAAAAATATTGCTTTTTAGATTCTTTTCCATTGAGCGACGCACTGTTCAACGTCCCTTTTTCCGGATTCATCTTTCGTCTACTGTTAATACGGCTCAGCCATTGTTCTACTTATTCTCTTCCCGCGTGTTAACAGCCGCGACTATTTACCAGCAACCGATTGTCCAAAACAGCAGGGAGAACGATCCTACAGCGTGGAAAACGCCAGCCAAGGACGTCAATGTAAATTAAAGCCCTGACGAAACAACGAACGCGGCTAATTGAGAAAGTTGAGGGAAACGCTGCACAATACAGAAACACCTTTTTAACAGACTCGCCGTCCATCGTCTGTTGCAGTGATTCAGTGGCGCTAGTGGAAAGCATGAGGGTACCGTTTGCTGTATGTTGTAACAGCTCTTGAACTTGGAAAGGTGTTAAGGAGGAGTTTTTCCTTTGGGGAACTGAAAAACGTGGGTATTGTTTAAGCCGATTTAAGTCTGAGCATTCGCCCCGAATGAGCATCGTATGAGGGCCGAGTTGCTCATGTGATGCTCGTTCGGGGCTCGTGCAGGTGTCATTCACGGTCCGCATGAGCACCGATCCGACCCATGGTATCGTTCGAACACGACTGCACTGACAAGGGGACCCCACAGCTGAACCCCCGTGGATTTTAATAAAATTTTAGGGGATGAATCTGGAGGTCACCTCGATTACCCTCTGCTAAATATTTTATGCCAATGAGCATTATTTATAAACAATCGATATGTGAGCCTTAAAAGCAATTCACTTCAAGCAAATTTTAAGAAAGTGAGTTGGATGAGTGCGTACAGCGCTTACTTCCCACCAAAACAACACGGGTTCAAATCCCGGTCATCCTAATTTTTTTTTCCTTTCCTTCAACCCTTATTTTGAATAATTAAATTTTATACTGCTTTGTGTCATAAATATTGTAATTTTTTAACATAAATTTGATATATAAACATGATAAAAATACATAACTTTTTATACACGTACAAACATAACTGGTACATAACGACTTGTACTATAAAGACGCTGTAAATTATATATATAATATGAAATTTTTCTTTACAATACATACATGCACGTCTATGTAACTAGTACAATATAGTACAAGTTGAAACAAGTCGTTATGTACCAGTTATGTTTGTATGTGTATAAAAAGTTATGTATTTTTATCATGTTTATATATCAAATTTATGTTAAAAAATTACAATATTTATGACACAAAGCAGTATAAAATTTAATTATTCAAAATAAGGGTTGAAGGAAAGGAAAAAAAATTAGGATGACCGGGACTTGAACCCGTGTTGTTTTGGTGGGAAGTAAGCGCTGTACGCACTCACCCAACTCACTTTCTTGAAATTTGCTTGAAGTGAATTGTTTTTAAGGCTCACATATCGATTGTTTATAAATAATGCTCATTGGCATAAAATATTTAGCAGAGGGTAATCGAGGTGACCTCCAGATTCATCCCCTAAAATTTTATTAAAATCCACGGGGGTTCAGCTGTGGGGTCCCCTTGTGAGCGCGATCCGGAGAGAATGCTCAGATAAATACGCGACTTTACAAATTTGTAAGGAATAAACTACTGGGTGGTTTGTTCTCAAATTGTACATAGGTATTCACTAGCTTCTGAGCAATATAGATAGGCAAGTTTGGAAATATAGAAGAACCATTGTGAAAACTTTAAAGCCGTTTTCCTCAAAACTACATTTTCCAAATTTGCGGAAGTGACATTTAAAATATTAAAACAACCATCGATTTGAAATGTTCAGAGATTGTAGAAAAAATATCCCTCTATTGCATGAACTGGAACTATAATAATATTTACCATAGTCTCTTTGTTACTAATAAAAAAGACAAAAATTTTTACGATTTTTACTTTAGAATTAAAAGCTAGTGAAAATGCCATCATTTTTTGGATTTTCAACGTTCTATGTTTGTTCTATAGTAGAATTTACTAAAGAAAGCGCCTTGGGACGGGGGCCAGAACTTGCGATGTTGCCGCTACTCCGGGCTCGCGATTGGTGCTTCCCCTACGCGGCTCCCTACGCCTTGGCCAATGACTTTCGACTACTTAGCTGTGGGCCTAGGTAGAGCAGCGAAGCCCCGATGGGCGGTCCTAGGGCCCGAGCATCCATAGCATTTTCTACGAGCCGTGCGGAAGGGGTGCTCGAAGTCAATGAAGCAGCGGGCATGCAACGAATGGGGAAAACTCTAGTAGTGTGCCATTAGGCCCTAAAGGTGAAGTTCCACGGCGCGTGCTCGGCGAGTCGGCTCGGCTCGCCCAGGTTCGGCGAGACGGCTTGGTGATCGCGAGTCGGCGAGCCACGCGCCGTGGGATTTCACCTTAAGGGTACGAGCCTACACGCACACTACTAGAGTTTTGCCCATCCGTTGCATGCCCGCTGCTTCATTGGCTTCGAGCACCCCTTCCGCACGGCTCGCAGAAAACGCTATGGATGCTCGGGCCCTTGGACCGCCCACCAGGACTTTGCTGGCCTAGAGTAATCGTTGTCTTTGTCGGGTGTATATTAGGCTGGGCCGAAAAAAAAAAATTTTGGATTCTTTTCTCGTCATAGTGAAAAAAGGTGTGAGGTGTGTTAAAAAGTTCACTGATTTTTTTTTATAATTTTAAAACCATATTTAGCCACGCCCCGGCGAGGTGAAAGTTGTCGTGTTTTCAAATTAATAGTTTTTGTAGATCATAGGGCGTAATCAGTTTCTACCAATCTAGTAAGTAACCAAAAGTTTTATGCTGAATTATCTCAATGTTTCACTGCGCCCCTGGAGTTTTAAGGGCCCCTAAACGCAAAAATTTACACAGTTTTTCGCTTGTGGACGTGCGGACTGCGTAGGAATAAATAAGTGGCGGACGGCAGGCGCTAAGACGTTGGCAACGTCGCGTCGGTTACTAAGTATATTTAATACACATTCCTTTTTGCTAGCGAGGCGCAGTGAAACATTGTTATAATCCAACAAAAAAACTTTTGGTTACTTACTAGCTTGGTAGAAACCGATTTCGCCCTGTGATCTACAAAAACTATTAATTTGATAAAACGACACATTTCACCCCGCCGGGGCGCGGCTAAATATAGTTTTAAAATTATAAAAAAAAATCAGCGAGCTTTTTGACACACCTCACACCTTTTTTTCACTATGACGAGAAAAGAATCCAAAATTTTTTTTCGGTCCAGCCTATCGACCAGTGTGCGGCGGAAATCTCATACGCCCGTACCGCTAAACGCGGTGGGGGAACGCCACGCATGCGCGCAATGGCGCCGCGACGTCGGACCAATCAACGCTTCGGGAAACGAAGCGATGCCAGCGCCAAGCGAAGCCAACTAGCCAAGTCACGTGAGGCCGCAGCCAACCAGCGCACAGTGGCGAATTTGCCCGAAAAGCTGGCCAAAAATCAGAATGTAAAAGTTTTAAATTTGCTAAATCCAATTAGTGCCATTTATTTATGACATATTTGTGCATAATTTCTTACTAATGTAAATGTATAAACTGCAGCCCTTGCTGAGATGTGTCAGTTCAAAGTTGACGCTCGAAATTTTAAGGTCTACTTTGAGATTTATTTTCAGATTATCGAGTCCAGCTATCAAAATAAACATTATATATTGTGGTGTAGTATCATATACACTATTATTGTTTTAAATGTGAAGTCTGTAAAAGTTCTTATAAACAAGTACTGAAAGCATATTCATTTATTGTTTATTCGTAAGCAAAAAGTTACAACTCAAGCGAGCTCAAGCACCATTCTTTTTTTTAAATGAAAGCTCAAGGTATGCACTTTAAGACCCCGTTGCAGTTTTTTGCAACAAATTGCTATTTTGGCAAATATTCTCATTTTTGTGTACACTGATACGAGTATAATTTCCGATCCATTCAGTCTTTGCATATACACGAGTCACAGATAGCAATTTCATCAGATATTTATGCGAGTCAAAATAAGACGGAAGTTAATAGTGACAACATTGCGGTTGAGCTCTCACTTAGTAATTATAACGTTTAAAATTCCGCAAGAAAAGCATCTCGTTGATCATCAGTGCTATGTACCAAATGTTTATATAAATATTTATGTATAAGTATGCGATATAATTATGTTAAAATATATACAAATATTAATGTTTCAGTAATGACTGCGTAATTATTTGACTAAAAACTACAAACCACAATACTTTTAATATTTTTAATAATATAATTATAATTAAAACAACAAATTAAACAATAAACGTTAAAAAATTATACTTTTAGCTTCTTAGAGTTATATTACAATAAAATATTTTAATAATTTGCACGGGAATTGCAGATTCATTTTTGGCCAGCTTTTCGGGCAAATTCGCCACTGTGCAGCGTCGACAATTTCGTTTCCCATCTTGGCGTTAATTGGGTCGACGTCGCGGCGCCATCGCGCGCATGCGTGGCGTTCCTCCGGGCGTATGAGATTTCCGCCCCACATTGGGACCGACGCTGAATAAAATCGTTTAAAAGAAAATAGGAGGGGGTCTCCTTTCAAAATCAAAAGTCGGAAAACAAGTGGCACCCTAATGTGTACATTACTCCAAACGATTCAATAAGGCTACATTTTCCATGTTTATTAAATAAAATTCAAATGACTACGAATAAAATATGTCTGAACTTTAATTCATCATTAGTATCTCATTTTTAAATCAGATTCACTGCAAAAACGTTCCCCTTCAAGCCCTCTACTCACGCAACTATAAACAACACGACATACGCCACACGTGAATAAAAGTAAATCAGCACATCCTACAAAAACGTTACTAACCAAATTCAACGTCATTCCACGTTTTATTTTAAAAAGCGGAGGGGAACAGCCATCAGTAGAGATTTCACGGAAATCCCATAATTCGACTGCGCAGAGCCATCCAGACAAATGGATGGTATCATAAAATCACGATAACAACCACAGAAAATCTCCAATCAAATCCTCACTCACGGATCCCGATCGTTACCGCTCCGCACCACTTCCCCTGTAACGTCCGCGGCACTTTTAAGAGGCGGCCCCTACCTTACACGAGCATCAACGAAAACATTCATTAAGCCGGTCTGCCGTCTCGTTCAAATAACTGGCGCCCGATCCTCGACGAGCATCGTCGCGCTGATCGATTCGATTGCACTTCGAAACGAGCACCAGCCAGATACGAGTGGTTTCGGTAAGTGCAAGTCGTGAAACTCAATCAACGCGACGACACTCGCCGTGAGATCGATCGAGACGCGGCCTGGCGGAACAGAAACTGCGATGGCTCGTTAGGAGGGGGTTCCCGTTAAAAGGGCCCAACTATTCGCTGAAAGGAGGACAAAAAAAGAAGCGATTGTCGACCCTCGAATGGCTTAAAAGTGACACGCGAGGCGTAATTATCGACAATTATCGTCACCACCGCCGTTCATTCGGAGTCACGTTTCACGCGGAAAACGCAGCGAGACGCGCCGATTTAACCGAGCTGATTTGTCGCGCGTTAATAACAGCCTCCACTCTAGCGAGTTTACGGCAAGCTGTGCAAAGTAGGGAGAAGAAGGGACAATAAACTGCGATCGGCTTTCTTCGTCCGTTTTCGCAGAGCTTTGCGTTCTTTTCTGCTTTCGGGACTGCGAACACGAAATAAGTCAGGTAGCTGGATATTGGCTGTGGTTGTCTGATGAATTATACTTTGTTCGAATTTTCTAGCAGTATGAGTGCCTACTCAATTATGCGGTTATTAAAATTCGATTATTTTAGTATTCAAATGTGCATCGAATAAAATTCGAATTTGGCAGTGCTCCAATATTACATTCGAATTAGGGCTGTATTCGAATTTTCAATACCCGAATTATCGAATATGATTATGGCTTATCGGTTTTTAAAAAACGGTTTTATTTATAAATTTGTGAAATTCGAAAACCGCGTTTTAAATTTAAAAGAACCGGATTTATATGTATACTAGAATTAATATGTCGAATAATTAATTAATTGTTCAATTTAAAACGTTAACATTTTGACTTGAAATCGCCTCGGACACAAGCATATTGTAGTAGGTAACTGTTTACTGTAAAATTAATCTTCATGAGTTCATATTTTTGGAAGAAAAATACTAAATGAAATAAAGATTTATAATTTATATTTTGTACGGATTTTAGTTCTTTAATTTTGTTATATTTACTTGGTTTTGTACAGATATAGAATATTTCATTTTGTTATATTTTTGTAATTCCATAAATATTAAAAAAAAACTGAAAATGTTTAAAATAAGCACAAATATTTATTTTCTATTTTAATAATATTTTTTGTGAAAATTCAAAAACCGCTTTAACGTGTTTTTGGGGGTCAGTAGAATTCGAAAACCGGTTTTTTCAAAAGTCGTATTTGCTGCTTAAATTTGAAGATGAATATATATTGATTCTAAAAATGCTGTAATAAATGTTACATAAAGAATATACTTGATTTTCTTTGCGTTTCTTCTTAAAATTGCTAGTTTGCGTAAAAAGTAAATAGGTTTGAATAGACCTCAGAGGGATATAAGGAAGTAACAGAAATTCAAGGTGGAATTAACTTTAATAATCCATATTATTAATATTATTAATAGATGTTAATATCATTAACCCCTTAACGCACAGTTTTTTTTAAAAAACCGGCCAAAAAAAATCAATTTTTTTTATGTAAAAAAAACACAATTTAGAACATTGTCTTGGCAAAAAAATTAAAAAAATACAAAAATAATCAAAATTGTTATTTTAATTTTAATACAACGCCGCTCGAATTATCTCGAGTGTGCACAGTTTGGCCTGTTTAGCGCGCTCGAATTAACTCGAGCGTACAAGTTAAGCGGTTAAGGTAAACATGAATTAGTAAGAATGCCATTTTTCTGAAAAGCAACTCACTTTAATGTTAACATTAAAATCATTATCAATAATAATCAATATTATTCCTAATTTAAAGCCATTTATCTGAAATGCAACTCACTTTAATGTTAAAATTAATATCATTATCAATAATAATCAATATTATTCCTAATTTAAAGCCATTTATCTGAAATGCAACTCACTTTAACGTTAACATTAAAATCATCATCAATAATAATCAATATCATTCCTAATGAATAAAATAATCATGGAAAGCAAAAACAAAGCAGAAAAATATACGTGATGGACACGTAACTTAACACTGGCACCCTTACAAAAAATCAGTATAAATTCTATCAATTGTAGTACCATTGCATAATAATAGTACAGGGATATATTGAGAATATTATCAACTTGTCACGTTCAATTATTATTAATGCTGAGTGTCGGAATACTTTTTAATCAAATTGGTGCCATCAACGATATTATGGACGTGGTCGATCCCTTCCTCTTGTCGTCGTTCCATTTTATCATTTAATCGTTTGGAGTGGCACTCGAGTGTCCATTTGCTGTCTATAATTGCAATTCGAATGCCATCCCTTTCGTTGTCCACTTTTATACGTGTCCCTGTCCTCCATTCTCTAATCCCTTTCCTTTATCAGACTCCTCTCCGTCCATCTGCTTTCGATTTCCTCTTCTTTCCCTTACTGATATTTACTATTACCACATGTGACTCAAATTTTGCATATCTCGTTTTCTTTGAGTCACTTCCTATTTAGGTTTCCCACATTTATTTTAATCGTACCAAGAACGGAGAGCGAGAATGCTATTGCTTATTCTACCCGTATATTTTATATTATCAGGGACATGCTGGGATAATAAGATTCTTCAATTATTTAGCAAACCAAAAGTAGTTATTTTATGAAAGTTCAATAGTTTCAGTAGCTAAAAATCAGAAATAGAAAAAAGCATGAATATCTATTGTAATTACCTAGATTCTACGGTATTGCTTAACATAATTATTTTCATTAAATCAGTAATGCATCTATTGTAATTTTTGTTAAGGGAACCACAAGTATCTTAAGATTTTTTAATATTTTCCCACATTTTATATGTATTAAATAGAAAAGAAATGCCTTTTTAGCTACTTTCAACTTTGATCGACTGCCATTTTAATGATTTTGGTCGAAAATTGTTCTTCTGTGGAAAGCGAGATAACCATACTCCTGCAAATTAAAAATATGTTTGGTTTTTTATTTCTGATGATCCAGTCGTCCGAAATTTCAACCGCCAGCAATTCTGAAGCCGCCGACTTCGCTGCGAAATATTTAAGTAAACAAGTAAAATAAATAAACAACAAAGATTTTTTCTTGTATTTCAAGAGTGGTACAATATACCCCCCGAAATTCGAAAACGTTAAGTGTGTTTTCGTTAGAAAAACTATCACCGGGAAGTGGCCGATTTTTCGGCCGAGAGAGTAGAATGTCCCCTTAATGAAAATGTAAAATTTCCAGACCGCAAATGCAAAAAGTAAAAATATATATATAACTATAGTTTTCCAATGCACAGGTAGTTCACTAGCTATCTATTACAAGGGGAACATAACCGTACGATTCTCCTAAATATATGAACCAAAATGTAACTTTAGCATCTTAAATGGAATTGCAACTAACTTTGTACACACATATCTCTAAAGTTTATCTTTTTTCTGAGAAATTTTACAGGAACCAATTTTTGTAATAATGCATGTATAAAAAGTTATAGAGGTTTACATTTCTTGTCGTATTGGTTCGCCAGCGCGTCTGACCATACACGCGCTGTTTCCCCTTACTCTCTAGTTCCTCTCCTCTTCAGACTTATCAAACGAGTCGATAATACCTTTTTGTGTTACCGTCCCATCATTTGAAACGGCTTTCCACTACATTATGGAAACCTACTATTTTCAAACGTTTCTGTACAAAGAATTCTTTAGTTTAAGGGGTCAGTCCACTGTGACGGTTTGAAAAATTAAGCTATTTTTAAAGATTTTTTTCTCCGTAGATACAACATATAATGCAATAAATCTTTTTGGCGTTTATTAAGCTACTCTTATATTATACAAAAACAATTTTAAAGAATTTTTTTAATTTGTTTTAAAACTTTAAACGCGATTATCTCAAAGCAATATTGTTTCAACTGGTGCAGGTGATGGCAAAAGAAGTATTTGACCAATCAGTCTGAAATTTGTACACGTTATTCAGCACATCAGTGGCTATGGCCAGGGCCACGGAAACCTTTTTTGATTAACCATTTCATACTTTGCACAAAGTAAAATGATTCGAAAATTCACCGTATTTCGACACTTAAATTTAAAACTTCCGTCATTTTGTTAATTTTTTACCAGTAAAAATAATCCTGGTTCCGGCGATAACCACACTCATAATGATTACAACACACTTTGATTTTTTTGTTTCGAATGCGTCGTTCTCCCGGAATCACCTGCACCAGCATTACATCGCTTTCTGAAGGCGTTTGCATCAGTGCGATATATATTTAAAAAAAACTGTTAAAAAATTTAAAATAGATTATCTTCATACTGTCAATAAGTATATTAATAAACAGTTATTTACGTTGGACATTCCGTTTGCTAAAAAATAAATCCTACAAAGTGACAATTTTTCACGACTTCACAGTAGACTGACCCCTACAACAAAAGTTTCATACAAACATACAAAATTATCCAGGCATTTTATTTCCAAGACCCAAGTTATACGGAAGTTTAAAAATTCTTTGAATATACTTCCCCTCTTATATAACAAAAAGGCCCTGCATATGATAAACTTTAAAGAAATATTAATCCAGTGCTGTTGATGCATCCATGAAAACTTCTAATAATACATACACGTTGCTCACTAGGGCGGAACGGAAAATTTAAATTTGAATTTTCAGTTGGCCTGGGTGCGGAATAATTGTCTTTTGATGAACCAACCACGCATGTGTAAACAAAATTTGGGAAAATATTCATGTCTTCAGGTTCCTTTTTCTCCTAAAAATAATTATATGATTATATGATTATATGATCATTATTAAAAAGAAAAAGGAACCTGAAGACATGATATTTTTCAACATTTTTTTACAGTTGTGTTTGGTTGATCAAAAGACAACTGAAGACTTGGATGCAATAAGGGGACTTAGCGCTCGAAAATGGGAAAAATTATGGTCCGAACGCTAAGAAATATTGGAAAATTAAATGTTGTTAAACTGTATTTGAAAAAATATAGTGTTGTAAAGCTCTTCACGACACACCTTTTTTCTATTTACAATTTGTTTATCCAATCATTACTATTCGAGTTAAAAATTATAAACAATAAATTTTTCATCGTTCAAAATCATTATTTCTTTAAACATAAATTGCGATAACTTGAGTAAATATTAACGGATCGCTATGAGACTTAAAACATAACTTCAGAAAACTCTAGCGAAGCCGTAGAATGTATGCACAAACCATTATGTTAAAAAATGTAATAATATTTAATTAAAAAGTAATACTGGACATAACCCATGTTTTTCAACGTTTGCCGTTAAAAAGTATCGAGGTAATTTTGAGGTACATATAACTTGCAGCGACAAAGTTTTCCCTTAATATACAAGGAAGATTTTCACAAATTTTCACATTGATTAATAACTAATTGTAAAAGATATGATGATATATATAATTCTCGCACGGCGTCAACAGTCAACAGCCGCGTATAATGCCCTATTGAGCAGTTTTAGCATCTGCGTTGATGAAAAATTTATTGTTTATAATTTTTAACTCGAATAGTAATGATTCGATAAACAAATTGTAAATAGAAAAAAGGTGTGTCGTGACGAGCTTTACAACACTATATTTTTTCAAATACAGTTTAACAACATTTAATTTTCCAATATTTTTTAGCGTTTGGACAATCATTTTTCCCACTTTCGAGCGCTAGTCCCCTTATTGCATCCAAGCCTTGAACTATACTGAAACTCAAATTTAAATTTTCGCCTATAAGTATAGTATGATTATATAATCATGTTTAGGAGAAAAAGGAACCCGCAGACATGAATATTTTTCCAAAAATTGTTTACAGTTGTGTTCGATTAATCAAAAGACAACTATCCCGCACCCAGGCCAACTGAAAATTCAAATTTAAATTTTCGCCTATATAGTATCGATCCCCCCTATTGCTCACTTTTTAATTCTATCCTTTCATATGCGACTACTTCCTACTATGAACACATGCTAAGGACGTGTGACATCTTTTCACTGACCCAAGCGAAAAGTGAACTAAGATTATACTCTAGAATTGATACATTTAAAATTCCTTTTTCAAACTTCTAGTTCTGCCTGCAAACAGGAAGTTGTTCAATAGTACACTGCAATACATCTATCGTACGACCCTCCTGCTTCTTTTTTACCCTTTCAACTTTCCTCAGTCGACGTTATATAAACCCTCTCCCCCTTTTAACTCCTCGTTTTTCGACTCCGTTTAGTCTTTCCACAGCAGTCCCTTCCTTCCCAAATGACATACGACGCGCACGTCCAGCGCAGATTTATTCCACCAACAACTCCACTGCTGCCCCTTGGATCCTCCTTTTCACCACTCATGCTCCTTCCCCTCAGCGATCTCCGTTTGACGGCCAGAGGCCAAATAAGATAAACCTCTGTATAGCACGACGCAACGTGAAAGCGTGTACGTTGGGGAAAGCACGACGATGAAAGAGGCGAAGGGGAGAATGAGCAAAGAGAAAGAGAGAGGCGTGTATCAATTTATTTGGAGGAAATAGCTGTCGATTGGCAACAGGCAACAACTCGCTGCGGGACAACATAAAGCGTTACACATCGATTGCAATGTAACTTTGTGGTAGACAGGGCAGAATAGTTCACGAGATGTTTTACAGTAGGAATAGTGTTCCACTTGCTACTTCGTTAAGAGTTTACGACTTCAAACTTTTTTCAAACAAGATGATACAACCCAGTGCTAGGATCGAGGCATTTTGTGATCTAGAAATCCATAGTTCGAGGTTCGCTTTAGAACGTCATCGCTTTTTTATTTTGTTTCGTTTATATTTGTACAGTATATTGAATTTTACGATTATTCCCTCCGCATTTAAAATAACTTTTTCGTCGTTTCGAAGGGAAATAGTAATATTCATATATTTTTGTAAACCTTTATTAAACGCTTTTTGTTGTTAAATATCTCGTAAAGTATCGAGTTTTGGCTCTCCATCAACCAGAAAGGTTTCGGTAAAAAAATTTAAAAAAAAATTAAAACCGACTTCCAAATAATAAAAATGCACTAAAATGTAAAAAATAATTTGTTCCCCTTATTTAATCTACGACTCTCGTATTATTTTAAGTCGGCGCCTCATCATTTGCACTGTGTAAATCTGGCGTCGACTTAACAAATATGAGAGCCGTAGATTAAATAAGGGAAAAAATTATTTTTTACTTTTTAGTGTATTTTTATTATTTTGAAGGCGGTTTTAATTTTTTTAAAAATTTGTATTTTTAACTTTTTAGTTTTATATATATTGACACAACATGCTGAGGAGATATGCGCGTACGTACATAAAATAATAATAATTAGGTCACAATAGTCTTTATTATTAACTAGAGCTGGCAAAATATTGGACTAATGTTGATGCAGTGTAGGATGGGACCACCGGGGCATCGCCCTCTTTCGAATAAAGAAAAGATCATTAAATTCAGTCCATATGCTGAGGAGTTATGAGAGGACAAACATTAAAAAAAAAATATACATACGGGTCGAATCAATAACCTCCTCCTTTTTTGAAGTCGCTTAAAAATCGGTGAGCAACACCTCATGTCGGCCCCTTGTTACTATATCTACTTTAAGGAGAGGTTCCGGTCTAAATAGATTTTTTTTATATTTCATTTTTCGAATGTTCAACCTTTTAAGAATACGCGTGTAAAAGGATTTTGTGAAATTTGAAAAATTCAT
Source organism: Andrena haemorrhoa (assembly GCA_910592295.1). Classification (NCBI taxonomy): domain Eukaryota; kingdom Metazoa; phylum Arthropoda; class Insecta; order Hymenoptera; family Andrenidae; genus Andrena; species Andrena haemorrhoa. The sequence continues at coordinate 27,297,438 of OU342940.1, read as the reverse complement.
GTAGTTACAGGCATTTGAGTGACGGCGAACGCGTGGGTAAAACTTTGAACGCGCTTTTTTTCAAAACAGTGTTCTTCAAATCGGTGTAACCTATACATAGGTATCTTGAAAAATTATTATCCGATTCGACTGAAACATTTTTTATTTTGAAGAATATACTTCAGTGTAGTGGAGAAACCAATACCATTTTAAACGTTTAAAAAATTTTTAATTTTTAAAGGCGTTGAAAGGACGAAAAGTAGGGGGAAAAAGTAATTTAAAACTTCGAGTGTCGTTATTTTCTAAAAAAAAAATGGCATTTTTGTAATTTTTCTGGTAATTCTAGTAGCGAGATCCACGCCCTTTAATAATCTATCATTGTTTTTTATTTCAGACCAATGATTTAGGTGCTACAAGTTCCACCATTTTGAATGAATTTTTTGGCGCCTCGAATTTAACGACTCCCCAATGCCGTCTGCAATAATTAATTAGAAAATATATATATAGTTTAAGACATCCTTAATACAATACAAAAAGTCCCATTAAATTATATTTAGTAGTTTTGCTTTAATTAATTTCTAAAGATCTCCTAGTTTTATGAACTCCAGAGCGGAACATCCCCTTGAGTGGTGTCCGAGTGTTGTCACGCCGAGGGACTTCGTTGATGTATTCTCACACTGATATTTTCTGGAAAGTATCGAAAGTATTTTAGAGTCCCCAAATGTTTACTTTGAGAACGAACTTTGCTTGGACTTCGTTTTGTAAACTAATGAAACGAATTAATATTCGTATACTTCTCCGGCGAATTTTTATTAGGTGATCTTTATTTTTAAGTATCTCGTGAAGTATTGAATGTCTACCTGAAACGCCAAGGGTGGATCAATTATTTTCTTGCAGCCTATCTATTAGCAAAGTTTATTAAATTCGGTCGGTATAACATTTCATGTATTCCCCTTGTGAATCGGGAAAAAGTCGTGCCTACTATTTTGTTTTGCACAAAAAACAAACCTGACACAATAGAAATAAAAGAGTTGTTCGTCGTCGATGCTGGGAGAAACAATGAGACCGGAGCAGACGCATACACAAGAGCCACTTTTTTCAGAGACGGTTCGTTTCGTTCTCGAAATTTGTCGATGATCAACACGGCGTTTTAATTAACCATCGCTGATTAAGAAACCCATCCTATCGCAGGGTACCAGCGATAATTAGCGGAGCTCAGTCGGACGGAGTTTTTAATTGGGGAATACCCGCTGGAACAATTTCGCTTGAATCAAGGGGATACGAAAAAAATGAAATGAGAAGTTTCTCGAGTTGACGATAGGAACCGAACTCTTCCGTATTCGCGCCCTTGTTAATTTTACGAAAGATTCGTTACAATATTTTGTTTAATCGTGATACGATGTTAAACGGAAGTGGATTTACTCAAATTGTACTGCTGTTTATGGCATTATGTGAGAAAGATCGTATCCGAAAATAGATTAAATGAAGTTTAGTTTTTAATATTCTTTGTTTGACATCGATAGGGTAAACTTGGGTAAGTCCGTGATAGTTTTAGACTTTGTCTGTTAACTGCTAATATTCACATTTTCTGAAAGTGAGTCTACGATATAATGATAAGTTAGACATCATACAAACATATAATAGCTTAGCAGAAATTTTCTAAGCATATTTAATTGAAAATATACAAAATTAAATTTCCGCGACATACTCTGGTTACTCCGTGATAGCTCTGGTAACTCCGTGATAGTCCTCGCTGGCCGGATATTTGTTAACCAGCTACTTGTTTATATTATTTTACATTATTTTACATTATTTTACATTATTTTACATTATTTTACATTATTTTACATTATTTTACATTATTTTACATTATTTTACATTATTTCACATTATTTTACATTCTTTTATATTATTTTATATTATTTTATATTATTTCATATTATTTTACATTATATTATTGTTATTTTGTGTATAATCAATCGTTTCATGATCGTCAGATATCTGAGACGTAAGGAAACATTGTATCTGGTATTGACCATCAACATTTCTCAAACAAACCCCGACGCCTCCAGAAGGGAATCTCCCGCAGGCGTCAGGGTAGTGTGGGATTTTTACCCACTAAAACCCCACGGCCACTATGAAATTTTGAATAATTTCCATGTAAATATGTCTATTATTAAGGTCTATTGGCTGAAACGCACGGACACCTATTTACTTATTTTCGACATAGATCCATCGTGCCAAGGCTCATCAAATTCGGTGTCTACCACATGGTGTCCTCCCCTTGTTAGTAGTTATCATGTTATTGTTTCCAAATATGAGGCCCGTGAAAGTTCAACTGATGAGAGTGAAGAAGAAATTGTTCTAAATGACGAAACTGATTAAGAAAGAAAATTAGGATACAGAATGCTTGTTTTGCACAGGGTTTGATTCTTCAGATGCGGTAGGTGAATAATGGGTTAAGGAGTCATATACGTTTCTGGGCGCTAAAACGTGGTCAATGTTTGGGAGTAATCCAGGGATAGACTACACTAGTTTACAAAATCCAAACACTTATTTTTGATCCAGACTCCACTATGAAATTCTTATGTAAGGTGGTCCCCTAAACTAAAAAATCGACATGAAAAAAAATCCTATGGATACGTTTTTGAGATATCGCCCGATGAATATTTTGGTAACTTTTTAAGAAGACGACCCGACGTTTCTGGCCATATCTTGCGTTAGAGATGACTGATTTGATCGCGATGTCTCTTTAATTAAAGGCAATTAAATTGCATTCAATTGGTTCTTACAGTGTTTTCCAATCGGACCAATAGTTTAGGCGGAATCGAGCGAAACTTAAGAAAAATGTAATGTTTTGGGGTCAAAATTGAAATCGAAAATTCACTACATAGCCTGGAAGACATAGAAATTATCCTGTGACGTCCAGTTTCTTATTTTTACGTAGAGTGCGCACCTTTACGAAGAAAATAAGCCCAATTTCAGCAAAATCCATGCACAAATAAGGAAGTTATGGGCGATAGAGTGGGAGTGCCTATTTTCAACTTTTCCCCTATTTTTGCATTTCTTCCCGTTTTTTGGCGAATTAAGTATTTGTCTTCAATGAAAACAAATTTAAATATATTTTATTTTATTTTATATCATTTTTTAAAAACAATTCTGGCTCTTTCTGTTTCTTTTGCCCGCATTGAGATCAGTTTCTCTTACAAGGAACCGGTTGTAGTCTTCCATCATTGATTCATCCCAGAATCCTTGGTAGCGTTTCTCAATAGTTTTCATCTGCTGATGACAACATCACATGTAACATGCTTTTTACTTCTTTATTCTCTCAACATAGGCATTAACATGTCCTTGAAGATTCATTTCCTCCACTCACATTTGGATTTCTTCCCACCAAATCTTGGCGTTATAAGCGACGAACATGGCGAGAGATTTCATCAGCAGATGAAAACTATTGAGAAACGCTACCAAGGATTCTGGGATGAATCAATGATGGGAGACTACAACTGGTTCCTTGTAAGAGAAACTGATCTCAATGCGGGCAAAAGAAACAGAAAGAGCCAGAATTGTTTTTAAAAAATGATATAAAATAAAATAAAATATATTTAAATTTGTTTTCATTGAAGACAAATACGTAATTCGCCAAAAAACGGAAAGAAATGCAAAAATAGGGGAAAAGTTGAAAATAGGCACTCCCACTCTATCGCCCATAACTTCCTTATTTGTGCATGGATTTTGCTGAAATTGGGCTTATTTTCTTCGTAAAGGTCCGCACTCTCCGTAAAAATAAGAAACTGGACGTCACAGGATAATTTCTATGTCTTCCAGGCTATGTAGTGAATTTTCGATTTCAATTTCGGCCCCAAAACATTACATTTTTCTTAAGTTTCGCTCGATTCCGCCTAAACTATTGGTCCGATTGGAAAACACTGTAAGAACCAATTGAATGCAATTTAATTGCCTTTAATTTAAGAGTTGTCGCGATCAAATCGGTCAACTCTAACGCAAGATATGGCCAGAAACGTCGGGTCGTCTTCTTAAAAAATTACCAAAATATTCATCGGGCGATATCTCAAAAACGTATCCATAGGATTTTTTTTCATGTCGATTTTTGAGTTTAGGGGACCACCTTACATAAGAATTTCATAGTGGAGTCTGGATAAAAAATAAGTGTTTGGATTTTGTAAACTAGTGCTATTAGTCCGATTGGTTTAATTCTTTTGTGTTTTATAGGTATACGTTTATAGATTATAAAACAGGTATGAGAATTGGAAAATTTTTAAAAATGTGGTGTCCGCGGGCCTTGGCGTAGAACATGTTTTCTGGCGCCGCCCAAAACGGTGGGCATGATAACTGCCTCACCGTTCATCCGATTAACTTCACTATTTACACACATATTCTACATAAGATTCGTTATCGGGTGACGGGAGCTTTTTCAATTAAATTGAACCATTTTTTAATAACAAGCAAAAACGTACGACTGTTATAGCAAAAATCACGACCCTTTTCTTCAAAGTGTTACCATTTCCGCAATTTTTTTTTCGAAAAAATGGAGACGTCACCCGATAACTATGATCCGAAAGATTGTTAAAAAATCGGTGATTTTTGTTTCGGACCACTCGTACGGGCTGAATCATGCCCACCGTTTTGGGCGGCGCACAGTGGGGTGAAAGACGCTAAAAATTGGCATCAATTCCTAGGCGTCATGAAAACTTGTGTTAATTAAATAACTTAATGAAACGCGATTATTTTAAAGTAAATAAAACAAAAGATTCCTCTTTTAAACTTATTTAATACATTTTTGTACATATTTAATAACACAATCTGTGAAACCTTTTTATTTTGTTTGATACGGCAATGCAGTGATCATGTTAATGATCATGTGAATTAGTATCACTGTCATTATATTCATTATCAGACTGCAACAGTGTAGTATGATCATCACGACTTATAACTGGAGGCAATAATAAGTTTAAAGCTTCTTTGGGCAGAGATTGGCCATTTTTAGGGGTAATCGTCTCTCGCTGGTTATTGCGGGATCTGAACTTAATAAAAAGTGATTTCAAATATCCTGATTGCCAAAAGACATTACTTTCATGAACTCGGAACCTTTTTGAATAACTTGAAATTTTAGGGATTCGAGCAAAAACGAGCAGAATCTGATAGTTAATCTCAGTTCTTTGATAATCAGAGATGATAACTGTGCAAACAACAATGCTTGATAAGACTTGAAAGTTAACTAAATGTTTAATTGTTTGTGTAGATCAGCTATGGTAATTAAGGTTATACGAGGCAATTTTGAATTAAACTTTATGAAGGTATTATTGCTTGCCGCAAACGTATAACAACAAAAAGTAATTAAATAAACACCTAAAATTGACGTCTTCATTACGAAACAGAACTTTATAACACAGGAAACACAAAAAATAGCTACACAAAATCGTTTGATAAATCGCTTGGAATAAACATGTAATGGAGTTCTTACAGCTAACTGTTTTTGACCGACTCGGGTAAGGAAGGAAGAGTTGCAGCAGGCTGTGGGTATTCGTATTATTGTGCACACATATTTCAACTATACCAGGGATAAAAATCAGATATGTAAACATTCTTTTGTATTTCGATTTTTTGCCAACTTTTAGGGTCTCTCACCCCACTGTGCGGCGCCAGAAAACGTGCCCTACGCCACTGCCCGCGGACGCCACATTTTTAAAAATTTTCCAATTCTCATATCTGTGAATGATAAAAGATAAAAAGAATTATAAAACATAAAAAGAATTAAACCAATCGGATTAATAGTTTATCCCTGAATTACTCCCAAACAGTGTGGGCCCATGAGGACTTCGGTGGTCGGCCCACGAAGACTGCGGTAGTGAAGAAATAGATTTCATATGCCGACATTATAAAAAAAGAAAGAAAAAATAAGTTTCAGGGAGAAACAAACTGGGTCTCATATTAGCACCTCATTTCTTTTATCTGCGTATTTGAATGACTTTCTTTTTTATTTTATTATGAAGAAACCGAATTTTTGTTATAGTACGTTCCAGTAGGTTCCTGAAGAATACATATTCTACTTTTGAAACGTGTATCGAATTTTAATAAAAGTGTTCTCAGTCAAGAGTTATGAAGTTTTTAAGAAATGGGTCTCATATTCGACTACTTTACCATATCATCCATCCTACACTTTCCCCTGCATCTTTGAGTATGTAGCTATTCCATCCTTTTCTCAGCTGCGATTTCTTCAATACACTTCGATGTTCCACATCCTTCCCTGCTTCATTCTACCAAAGTCACTAAACTGTATGTACCTTAGGGTGGTCCTTATTTTTCAACTTTAAAATATATACTGCCTGACCCTCTTAAAATCTTCTATTTGACAAAAAAAAAGTATCTCCGTATTTTTTATTTGTATATTTTGATATATAAAGGTCGCTCAAGGACTTTATATTTCGCATATAGGGGAGACCGGGGCAAAATCGTGACGTTAAGGATAAAATCTCATAACTTTGACATTATTAAGTAAAAAACAAATTGCAATTGGGATTCATTAGAATAAACTCTTTTTTAAATAATAGTACATATCCAATTTGTTTAAAAAAGAAAAATACAAAAATATAATGATTTAAAATATGATTCGTTTTTACGATTTTACGATTTTACGATTTTACGATTTTACACCGTGGCCTAGGTAAAATCGGGTACCATACTAGATACTGGCCCTAGCACTTATAACAACGAAACTCATCCAATTCCCCAGTTCCCCAACCAGTTAGAACAAGCTGTGAAGGAAAACAAATTTTTTTTTTTAAATTTATACCAAAATATTAATATTTCATTGCCGTTGAGCGACCTTTAATCCTTAATATATTTTAATAAAATTTTAGACTAAATTCTTTTAAACTATTTGGAAGCTTCTGAGAGGGTCAGAAGAAATTTTTAAAAAATTTAATTTTTTTCCATACATATAAGGACCACCCTAATGTACCTACATTCAATTTACCTTCCAACCAATTCAAGAACATTCATCGAAAATCAATCCACGATTTTCCCTCGTCGCCCGACACTCACAGCGCCCCCTTAGATGCTGCAGGGAAGCTGTAATTGTGGCCGCAAATGTTAGACGCGGCAAAGTCGACAATAGATTTCTACAAGGTTCTCTGCAGGGGCGAAATCGAACTCTCCCTTCCCTGCTGATATCCGCATTAATGACAATGGACGACTTCTCATAAGTTTCAGCGTGGTTCTCCAGCTGTTCCGGGCACATCGCTGCCTTAGACACTCGTCGCTAGATTTATTTCCTCGACGGCGCGTTGCGCGTTATGTACGAGACTTGTCGAATTGGATTTGCCTCGACAGGATCCTCGTTCAGACGTCAAGAACTTCTCACCCTCCGTATCCTTCGCCGCGCACGGTTATCCTGCCAACTTCAGGCGATGATGCACCTACGTCTCGTACAATCTTCCCGACAATCTCGTCTTGCTCCGTGTCAGACTTTGGGCGCTGGATTTATCATATGGAAACACACTCCTCTCTTATTGATACATCTGCTAAGCGCACGCTGTGAACTGTTACAGTGCGCACGGTCTTCGAGTTTCGCCAATGGTATCAGGCGGTACATTAACGCGGATCATATCAGGGAGCAGAGTTGGGCATTATTCGACTAAATTGTTCTTCGACTAACCTTCGAATAAAAATTTCGAATACAGTGAAGTTATTCGAGAATAACGAATAAATTGTTAGTCGACTAAATTTTTAGTCGTTATTCGTTCCGCCCTATTCGTTATTCAAAGGATCGTCGTGGCGACTAAGCGTCACGAATAAGCCGCTTCGGCTCGAGTAGGTACACTCGAAAAGTGTTCCCCTTGCCTCATGATACCCCCCTCGGCCCGGCTGGAGACCGAGGGCCACGGAACACCCGCTTATTCGTGTCGCTTAGTCGCCACGGCAGTCCTTCGAAAAACGAATAACGACTAAAAATTTAGTCGTTATTCTCGAATAACTTCACTGTATTTGAAATTTGTATTCGAGTTCATTGGAATAAAAATGTAGTCGAATAAAAATGTAGTCGAATAAGAATTTAGTCGAATAAGAATTTATATTCGACTAATGCCCAACTCTGTCAGGGAGTCGTTTTGCTCTTTATTGTTGCTGTAGAGTATTGGAATTAATAATCATCGCCTTACCTGCAAATAGCAAGATTTCTTAGCCATTTGCAGTAATGTGACCAGAAAAATTCTTTATAAAACTTTATACGTATTAAGTGGATAACATAAAGCCATAACGAATATTTACAGACACTAATTTTGTATGAAATAATCAAGGTCGCAATAAGATTTTTAAGTGGACCCATAAGTACTTACTAGACTGCGGATGTTTATGCGAATACATATATTTATATGCAAACATTATTTTGCATATTGCATATGCTTTGTTAAAAGGCATATGCACACATGTTACATATTACTTTTATATCTGCATTATCTTTTATATCTATTAAAGATGTTCGACCATTTTTTTCTCTTAACATCCGAAAATAGTAATATTATTAATTTTCACTTTTTAAACCTTTTAATGGAAACGATGCCGTCGCAATTGCAACTGCTTAGAATGTTTTCGAACAAACACAAGTTGCTCAATGTTTATCATTTATTGAGGCACACTCACAAATTCTTCCAGCTACAATAAAAAAAATGGAAACTGTCGGTTTACCCTTAACAAATTCATTGAAAACATTCATGTACTGCATTGACCAACTAAAGATTGTACCTTGTGAATTTTTACATTTTTCGGAGAAAAAGGAACATGCAAACATGAATATTTTTCCAAAATTTGTTTACAGTTGGGTTTGGTTAATCATAAGACAACTATCCCATACCCAGGCCAACTGAAAATTCAAATTTAAATTTTCGCTATACAGTATCGCTCCGCCCTATATGTCCACTTCATATAGATAAATCTGTGTTAACAATTTTTTTGTCGCATCGTAAATGGTTAAATATAGTGCAGACCATTAACAAGAACACCCTGCATATAGGTACAGTGTAAGAAAGCAACATCTCATTCACAATCCTGAACACCTAATGACTAATGTGAAACTATGACAATTTTTTCATTGGCAATGAAATTGAAATTGTCAATTTTCACGAAGCGCGCCCTACAATCCTAGATAAAGAGTCGATTAAAAAGCAAAATAGGCAGAAAAGTTTAATATAAAAAAATACAATAATGGAATAAATACTAAATTGTAATTGTAAGAAGCTGAATCAATGAATCAGCCACATACGCCAAGGCGCACGGGAATAATATATATTAAGCAACAGGTTCGATTTTCCAGGTAATCAACATACTTTCTCCCGAATAAAATACCTACCTGACAAAATTAATTAAAGTACGTATTTTAGCGTGACTAGTCGACCCAACCAACTTATTATATTACATTCTTTTCATATAAAATTCCACATTATTCCTCTGAATACGCCAGCATTTTGAACGAAACTAACGATACTTCAACCGAAATTATCTGAAAATGATTAAAAGCCAATTAACGACCGCCCTGGCACATTCGCCTTCGCCAGAGCGATTGGCTCTTAGGTATATCCGAACAGGACTTGCAACCCAACTTATGTAACTTCTGTTAATAGTTCTTGTCAAGTTTATTCCCCGAGCAGGGTAAAATCGATACAATTAGCGTTTCAAGTGGTTCGTAACACTCGGCATAAGTCGAGAGCTTCGAGCGAAACCATCGCGCCATATTGCTGCTGATCACGTGGTAATAAATCGCAGAATCATTGCCTCGTGCATTAAATATTCAAAGAATACGTTTCGAAATACCAGGCTTAAATGTCAATATTACTTCTGACAGCGAGTAATATCTGTCCGCCGAATATCGATTATCGTAACCGACACAAGGAAAGGGTGAGGCAGGCACGCGACTGCGAAACCAACGATAAACGTAAACGCGATTCCCCTCCTGAATATTCATTCGGACCGTGTGATTATTTATTTTCCCAAGCGTGTCGAATTTTTCCATCGTATATTTTCGGCAGGAGGAACGAACCGCAGAGGCCCGTTGGAAACTGGCGATTTATGGAAAGTCATCGAGTCCACCGAAATTATAATTAACGCGCGCGCCATTCGTTTCGAATTGCATTCAACCGGGTACTTTGTCACTGCGCTGCGCAAATTCAGATTTCCTTACATTTTAGGTGGGTTCGTAGCAGACTTACAAGGGAAGTTAGGCAACCCGGGTTTTCAAAAAATTATCCAACTTGGTGTGCAAGTAAAGTAGTTCATGCGTAAGGCAAACCTATTTTTTGCTGGTGCTATAGTGGGGTTTTACAGGGTGAAATCAACCCTAGGAAAAATGTAGAATTTTCTGCTTCGTGGAATATATCGAGAACGGTGAGAGATATTGGAAAGAAGTTTAAACACAAAATTGCACCCATTTTATTATATCTACAAAACTGCGTAAAAATAATTGTCGAATTAAGGGTTGGTGGTGGAGGTAACTTGAAACGTATGGAGATATGAAATATCTCGTTACTCATTGATTTCATGAAAACTGTTTTATATGCAATATATTGCACACGGTGGGGCTTGTTGAACAGACGTTAGTTTTTTGATATTTTATATTTTCTGAAATATGAAGGTGACTTTCAGTTTTTTAAATTGCACTGCATATTTTCTTTACTACTGTGTTGTAGTCTGTAAAAAGACGATTTCATAACTTTGCATAGAAAAATTGAAAGCAAGTGATACGCTTCAGACATTTTCATCTTCATTCGATGTTGAAGATCACTTTGTATGGGTCAATGAATTTGGGGATTCTTCATCACATCAATAAATAACAAGTTATTTAAGATGCATGTTCTTATTGGCCCACCCTGTACAATGTACAGTGTACATTCATTTCCTTTCAGATTTGTATTTCTCAAATGCGCAGACAAGTATGGAGTAGTGTGCATCTCCGAAGCGGGGTGGCGAGAAAACTGGCTGCCAGCGGTAGCTATTTTAGAGTGGGGCCGGCTACCCACGTCCACGCATGCGCGCGATGACGTTGAACCAATCAACGCCAAGATGAAGGTCGCAGCCAACCAGCGTCGACAACCGATTCCCCGGCGACGACTTGGCGCTGCTGTCGGCGAATTTTCATCTTGGCGTTGATTGGTTCGACGGTCGCGCCGTCATCGCGCGCATGCGTGGACATGGGTAACCGGCCCCACTCTAAAATAGCTACCGCTGGTGGCCAGTTTCCTCCCCACCCTGCTCCGAAGTCTCAAAATACCTCGCTCCTAGAGAATATAAAAAATGCCGGTCTTTTATTGCACACTGAAACATCTGTTTTGAATAACCTACATTTTGTTTCGTGAAAGAGGAGTCATATAGTTTGAAGAAAATTGTCCTCACCCCCTAAAACATCCCTTCCATTTTTAACACTTTCACTCCCGGCGATTCGGATCGGAGTCGTTTCAACGAATATCATGAATTACATCAAAATTTATCCTTTACTTTCATTATTATAAACTAGCATCCCCCGTGTCGGCTTCGCCCGAGATATTAGTGTGACTGCTTCATATTTATTAGAATTAATATCTTTTAAGGAAATTAAGTATTTTGAGAAAAAGGTTAATTTCTCCTTTGGGAGATTTACTTTCCCTCCAGCGCAACATATACCAGGCGGTTCTTCGTTCCATGTTAAATAACGCGTTTTTGAGACATGCTACATAGCCTATGTCCGTCCTAGAGTATCCAGGAATAACGTGTTAAAATTTGAGGATCGGTTCAATAGGTCGTGAGTTTTGCGCGAACATAAAAATCGGCACTCTCTTTATATAATAGGGTGGTCCTTATATGTATGGAAAAAAATTAAATTTTTTAAAAATTTCTTCTGACCCTCTCAGAAGCTTCCAAATAGTTTAAAAGAATTTCGTCTAAAATTTTATTAAAATATATTAAGGATTAAAGGTCGCTCAACGGCAATGAAATATTACTATTTTGGTATAAATTTAAAAAAAATTAAAAAAAAAATGTTGTGTTCCTTCACAGCTTGTTCTAACTGGTTGGGGAACTGGAGAATTGGATGAGTTTCGTTGTTATAAGTGCTAGGGCCAGTATCTAGTATGGTACCCGATTTTACCTAGGCCACGGTGTAAAATCGTTAAATCGTAAAAACGGATCATATTTTAAATCATTATTTTTTTGTATTTTTCCTTCTATTAAACAAATTGGATATGTACTATTATTTAAAAAAGAGTTTATTCTAATGAATCCCAATTGCAATTTGTTTTTTACTTAATAATGTCAAAGTTATGAGATTTTTTCCTTAACGTCCCGATTTTGCCCCGGTCTCCCCTATATGCGAAATATAAAGTCCTTGAGCGACCTTTATATATCAAAATATACAAATAAAAAATACGGAGATACTTTTTTTTTGTCAAATAGAAGATTTTAAGAGGGTCAGACAATATATATTTTAAAGTTGAAAAATAAGGACCACCCTATTATATAATGTTTGCTTTAGGCCAGTTTGCCTTAGCTTGAACGAAAAATCTGAATTAGTCCAGTCCGAGGTATTCGGGTCTGCCTCGACTTGCCACGTTCACACTCGTAATCAGATCTGTACCCGGCCTAACGTGAATCGCCAGAATACGCAGGGGCGGATTTTTTAGATTTGGCGCCCCTATCCTTCCCTGTCCACCCTTTCCGTGAAATACCTATCATCAAATACTTTAATTGAGAAGAGTCGAGACAATTTCAAAATTAATTCAATATGGCTACTTACATGTGAGTTTTTGTGAGCATTATTTTTAGAGTTGCACCAAGCCTCTGTGTTTAAACATTTTCCAATTTCTTTCCCGCGAAATTTGTCGCTCCCCACATTTCCGCCCCTCAAAATTTATCACAGTGGCTTCCCCCTTAAACCGGGCAACTTCTTACTCTACAATTTCCTTCTAATTGCAACCGAACAAGGGATAGAACTTGACCTATCTCCGCGGCCCACCTTCTATATTATATATGATTACTATACTATTTAATAGTATTTAAGTTTAAATAATACACACTATATTTTTTCACTATATAACCGCTATACATATATTTCTGTATATCCTTTAAAGATTACTCTAAAAGACGCATTTATCACACATTGCCCATTAGTGCGGAGCGATACTATATAGGCAAAAATTTAAATTGGTATTTTCAGTTAGCCTGGGTGTGGAATAGTTGTCTTTCAATTAACAAAACACAACTGTAAATTTTTTTTTGAAAAACATTCATGTTTGCAGGTTCCTTTTTCTCTTAAAAATGTAGAAATTCACAATGAGAATCTTATTTTTTACATTTTTTAAAAATTCACAATGTGAATGCTACCTTTTTCATTTTTTAAAAATTCACAATATGAATCTTATTTTTTACATTTTTAAAAGGAAAAGGAACCTGCAGACATGAATATTTGTCCAAATTTTTTCCCAGTTGTATTTGTTTAATCAAATGACCAGTATCCCACACCCAGGTCAACTGAAAATTCAAATTTAAATTTTCGCCTATATAGTAACGCTCCGCCCTATTGACCATCCGTAACCGTTTAACTGTCAATGTATCTAATATGATCAAACAAAAATCTGGCCAATTCTGTCAATGTATCATATATGATCAAATGGAATAACTTTTTTGATTTTCAAAAGATTTGAATGAAACTTGGTATGTAATGGTTTTTGGGGTCGCTGAATCTGAATTTGGCATTGGAATTGTAAAATTCAATATGGCAAACTCAAAATGGCAGAACCAAATTGGCTGTCAAATATTAAAATATTATCGGGATTTAGAAAAATTGTATATAGGGGTTTTTGGGGTCGCTGCATCTGAATTTGGCATTGGAATTTTAAATTTCAATATGGCAGACTCAATATGGCCGAACCAAAATGACTAGCGAATTGTTGGGATTTCTATAAATTATGCGTACTGTGGCATTGAAAAAAGTAACTGCTGCAATTGAATTATAGACAAGAAAACTTCACGAATAACAAATTTTTAAAAATAAAAAAAAGGTTTAGTAAAGAATTGACGGACTCACCCCTAAATTGTATTTTTTAGGGGTTGGGGGTTACCCCCGGAATCAGTTCAGCGACTCAAAAAACCCCTGTATACCTAATTTTGTGTGATTCACCTAATTTTTCGATGTTACCAGTTTGGGCCCGAATAATGAAAAGGACCGTGACAGTTAACCGGTTAAGAACTCACCACACATACACATATATAAACACACTCGCGATCGCCTCTTAACCATTCCAGCGCTGACATCCATGCTATCAAAGCTCGCTCTCCTACAAAAATAAAATTAATCAACAAGCTTTCCCAAGAAGTTTGCACCTATTCAAACAATATTTCTCAAATTAAGAAGAAAATAATTCTCTTATCCGAGTCATAAAAATACGCGAGATTTAAAATCCAGAAACGGCAACGAAATACATAATACCTGCATCGAAGAAACTGCCATTGCACGGTTGGATACAGCCACGCACGAAACACCAACAAATGATTTTTTTCTACCCTATCTCGATCGACCGTTTGGCCGAAAAACGATAAGTCACGCAGTATTAAGAGAAATATTTCCGCGGAACGTCGCGGAAAGACAGCGCTAAAAAACAAAAATGCAGGATGAACGGCCGTAGTGCCGAGAGGCAGAGACATAAAAAATGTTGGAGGATCACGAGCAATTTCCATTGGAGGAGGGCGGAACGGGTATTACGCCTGCAGGCAGATTTTATACGGTGATAGAATTCGACTGGCACGACCATTTTGCAATATACGTACAGGCACTCGGTGGACAGTCATCCAACGATTTTATACGCATTCCGATTTCCGTTCCGGCTGGGGAAGTAGCGCTTTTCGATATGACGCTTTGCTGTCATCGTCAACTCTCTACTCTGCCTATACAGGGTGCAGCAGTGGCACAAGCTGAGACAGGATGATTCGTCGTGTATAAATTGGTTGTTGCGCTTTTGAAATTGATCCTGTTCACGGTGTTCAAGCTCCTGTCCAGAATGTGTGACTTTTTCGTCCTAAGTAGTTCTTCTGACGGCCAGCAGATTTCGTGGCTCTTGTAAAGGCATTTACGTATATATACAGGCCTGGTATGGAATTCCTACTCGTAGTGGAGCGGGAACACGCCACGCATGCGCGTGATGACCCCGTGACGTCAAACCAATCGACGCCAAGGATCAGTCATCACGCGCATGCGTGGCATGTTCCCCCTCCATTACGCGTAGGATTTTTCTGGCGAGCCCAGTAATACCATTAAAATCTCTACTATACTGAGTCCATCCTAAGAATAATCCTGTTCCGCGCAGGGATGATTCTGAGGAGGCGCTGGTTGGTCCGACACCCACTTAACCGCCTACGATTTTCTCCGTCTTACCGCCTGTTACCTCTCTGTCAACCGTTCCGCACGCGACACCTTCATATACACGGTGGCACTATTATTTCCGAATATGCACGGTAACGATTTATAAAAAGAAAAGTACAGAAAATATGGAAAAAAAAGTATACGAAGAATTAGGGTCCATACAACACGACGTATGGAGGTCGGCGCTGAGGGGTTAACAATTTTAAAAAAAATTTTATACATTTTAACACTTGTAGTGCATTCACAAAAGATGCAATGTTATGATAGGATACTTGAAGCAAATATAAAAATGTTAATTTTTATATTATATAGCAAAGTGTTCCAAAAACATGCCAATGTTCTCCCAGTTTACGGTAATAGTCATAAAATTAGTTATATCATAATTATTTGAAAATTTTAACAGTTTTATTCGACCTCTGTCAGTAGGACACTTCTTTTTTTAAACGGGCTCCATAAAATCAAATACAACTCATGTAATTTTGATTATTTTTACTTCAAAAAAATAATTTACATACATTAAATATCAATAAATATGTGTGCAAAAAACTTGTACAAAAATCTTATAGTTCGTTGGAATATAAATCCTAAAAAAGACATAATAAATGGCATTTTAAATAGACTATTTAGAACACCTCCTTAACTGATGTTATATCTGTTCGGAACCAAAGAATTACCGGGTAGATACCCTGCACTCCTGCAGTGTTGACATTGACATCGGTCACGTCCCGCCCTTGGAGGGGCAGGGAAGTCAGCAGGTAAAGTGCTGCGAGCAATCGCCTGCGTCGGGCCCGTAGGCGGTAGTGGGGGCTGCGCAGAACGGTCACAAAACGGTCTGGGCGTAGGATTATTCTTAGGATGGATTCAGTATACCACAATTTCATTAACACATATATATGCCTTCTAGTGATCATCTAGGCCAGGGGTGCACACTAAATCTGCTCTAGGGCAGTCGGTGCGCCCTCGAGCTCGACCGTGGTATGCTCATCCCCCACTCCTCGGTATAAGGTCTCATGGTGGGGAACTCTATGATTGCAAAGGCCGTATGCCCGTTACAACTACAAGCATACTCGCGATAAATATACAAGACCAAACGAAAACGTACAGAATTTTATATTATATTCAGAAAGTTACTTTTAACAAATTTGCATACGTAAATTTGAGTATTTTCATTTGAAGGTATCTAATAACATATATACATATACAGTGGGCCACAAAAGTGTTCGGATACCCTTTAAAACAGGATACCTTTTATAAAATTGGTCCAATATTAGATCCATAGGTGAATATACATATATTTCTATGTATAATTTGTGAATATTCATTAATCGTGGATTCATTTTTCTTCAATTTGAAACCTTGAGTATTCCGACATACACAGCTGCATCACTGTGTGCGTTAGCTATCTTAAACGGTGGGTTCAAATTGACTCAGGCACAAGATACGGAGGGTTAATTGCGATTTGAAAAATGTATGTTTGAAAAATTTTTGTATGCTATAATAATAATTTTGTTCAAAGTTATAATAATAGCAGTAAGAAGGGTTTAAAAAAACTTGTTGCTGGAGAACATGGTTCTGGCTGTCCTAGTCATCGGAAGCAAAAAGCGCAATTTTCTTTTAATCTATATGAGTGTGGTTATCGTGTGAATTAGAATGAAGTAATTATTTGCAAAAATCCAATTTTGCAACACAGAAAACTAACAAATGATTTTCCAAAAAATAAATGTTTTCATTTGAAATACAACCATTTTTGGGCTTTCCAACATTATTCATTCAACATGAACTAAAGTTCAAATGATTACGACAGACAAAACCCCTTTTACTACTACCATTATAACTTTGAACCAAATTACTATTATTGTATACAAAAATTTGAACACATTTTTCAAATTTCAATTAATAAAAATACAGAGATTGAAATTATAATACTCAATACTTTTCATTTAAAAATTTCCCAAAATGTGCCTTATTTTCGGAGCGTCAAACTCTGGAAACCCCTGTGGCAGCCTGTGACGCTCCGCTCCCACTACTCCAGCCGCTCCCCACTCCGTGGCGGACTCGCTTGTCCTTCGACGAGCTCGGAGCTCGAGTTCGAGCTCAGCTCGAGCTCGGATCTGAGCTCGCGCCCGGATTTGGGGGTCCTGTGCATACCTGCCCTAGAGGATCACTAATGCCTTCTAAGTCACGGCGCCTCTCGTGACGGCCAGGGGAACTAAACAGAAATCGGCACACAAAATCGCTGGGGTAAATGGTACAGAGTCGGAACACCTGTCTATTACACTGTGAATGCAACGCTACGTTTCTGAGAAATACGACTTGAACTACTTGAAGTTGTTTTTTTAGTAAGCGTGCACTTACCATGAATCGATTTGTCTGTCTGCGAACAAGATACACTTCTGCTCCTTTACAAACGTATACAATGTTACGTGCGCAAGGTTATAAAACAAAGGTGTTGGAGGAAATTAAACAAACTCTTAAGTATTTATTCTCTCTATTTTGATAACATTGAAAATATTGAATTCACTATGTTGTTAATGTCTTGCACAAAATGCGAGAAATGTTCAACTACAATAACTTTTGTATAATGCAAAAATAAGAATTCTATTTTTTCCGTACTTTGAACTTGGGTGTACTTTTCACACACATATGTGCAGGAAAATGGATTAACATGTAATTAGGAAAATTAATAAAAATACTATTTTTTCATGTATTATTTAAACAAATGGAGTTTACTGGAGTCTGTTTGCACAACTGGATTCTTTATTACAAAATACACAATTTCGCCATGTGTACCGGTCTTGTAGCTCTAGTAGCTTCCGAGATCTTCAACCACATATATTTCTCAACCTCAACTTTCAGGGCTGTTTTCGAACATTCAACATGAAATACGGTCGATAAAAGGAAGTACGTGTTAAATATTTTTATAACAACTACTTTCTGTCAAAGCTACATCAAAATCGACGATTGTCACTTCGGTACGTTTTGCAAGACAAAATCGCTTGTGTTACACACAGAAGTCTGGCAATGAATTTTGTTTTCAACACCTGCATGAAAATGGGTGTTTTTTACGCTTGCTGAGCGGGAGCAAAATGGCCAATTTCAGACGTATTCGCGTTTTCTACTTTTCTCCCAAGGGAAAAACCACGGCCGTCTCTAATACAGGTCACCACCTACGATGTTGCAACAGCGCATTTCGAACAACCATCAGTCCGATGACTATGTTCAGACCGGTACCAGACGGCCGTACACAGGCCAACACAGACGGCCAAGACGGCCGCGGCCGTGCCGTGGTCCGATCAAACTAGTGCATGAGACATACTGCATATGTTATTGGATGAATCAGTTTTACAAACGGATCAATATTTACCTATTCAACATTCATTCAGTAGACATATTTTGTAATTATGCACTGTATTTAGTAGTTTAAAATATAACAGTTTCATAAATTTGACATACACATAGGCATACATATATTTAAACAAACAATCTAATTAGTTTTGGAACGTCTGAAAACGTTCAACTTGGAATACAACACTTGTCTGGCATCTGTGCAACAGCATCAAAAACATATTTATTGATACAAATACAAAACAAAGTCAACAGAAATGGAGGTTATGATCCTTTATTACATACTGTATTGTTTTATTTTTGCAATTCTTACACGTCAGTAATATATTATTTACAACACTAAATCATTATTAAATCAAAATAACATAATAGTAATACATAACCACAACGGCAGTGACTGGCAGTGACATACCGCGCGAAAAGCTTCAGAAAATTCAAATAGGACTGATGACAGCGTTGCCATTTTGGCAAGGTGGTGGCCTGTATTAGAGACGGCCGTGGAAAAACACTTTACGCGCATGCGTATTCGCATTTTTTACTTTGCTCCCAAGGAAACTAGAGTTTGCGAGCTGAGTGAATATGGCAAGCAGTCAAACATGCATATTTTTTTGCGAATCGCTCAGCAGGCTTTCAAAAACACACCTTTCATGCAGGTGTTGAAAAAAGTATTGTGCGTGACAAGGGAGAGAAGGAAGCGATTTTGACGAGCGAGCGTGAAGTTTGTTGCCCGAGCGCAGCGAGCTTCACGCTCGTCAAAATCGCTTTCTTCTCTCCCTTGTCACGCAATGTACTATTTTAACGCAGTTTCCTGATTTTTCCCACAGTAATTGTGATGATACCTGAATTTATTTCTGAGATTTTTGGTACATGTTTCTCACTATTAGAAGAACTATGGTTATAAGTCTCGCAACACTGCTGTGCGGCCAATTTTAAATTTGTTGTCGTAGTCGTTACTTTACTTAGCCGAATTTTTCAAACGATAACTTTTTTTAAAACTGGTGGTTTGCAATTATTTACGGTATAAACTGTAGTGGAGTACAACAAACTTTTGCACTGTTCTATTCTCATGTTTGTCTTAATTGAGTGGCAATGAGTCACACTGGATCAAGCCTTTAGAAATACCTACTTAAATTCTAATTAGGGTAAAGGACCCAATTACTGACACCTAACCAATTACTGTCACCTTAAGCTATTTTACTTAAAATAACGAATAAGTAAACGTTGTAAAGTTATACACAAAAAGAATTATGTAATTCAACCTATAATCTATACTATAGTTTATTTATTCGTTATTTTAAGTAAAATAGCTTAAGGTGACAGTAATTGGTTAGGTGTCAGTAATTGGGTCCTTTACCCTAGATATAGTAAGAGTTAGATATAGTAGGAGTTAACCTAAAAATAAGTTCTAACTAGTTTCCAGTTACATTTTCGTTTCACTTAAGTTCTAGCCTTTATGTTGATAGGTATTATTTGCTAATAAATATTAGTTTTATCATTTCTCAATAATAATGTTATATAACTAACAAGGGCAGTTCGGTTACCCGAACATTCCGATATTTTTGAAACTGTGCAGATTTGGAGAAATATCTCCAAATACCTCGATAGAAATATCAGGCAATTTTTCGTTTGTGCCCATTTTCGGTTCTTCGGGGTGAAAATACGCCTCAAGGGGGTATACTCGTTTGAACCCTCGGAAAATGTGTACATTTTGTGGATTTTTTACAAGTCAACGGTTTGATGCAGATTTCCCGTTTTTTTACTATCTTTACATAGTATTATGAACTACTTAAAAAAAAAGTTTCAGTTAAAAAAACTATTGTTTTTCGGAAGTTATGGATACATATTCGAAAGTCTCTCGATTTTAGACGGCTAAACGCTGGTCCTGAAAACGACTGTATGTCGTGTCTGAAATCAAAAACATTAAAATCTTCTTATAAAGTATGTCAATAGCTATCCTCCAATAGGGCCGATTTTGAAAATTTTGAAAAGTAAAGAAATGGTGAGAGATCAAAGGCAAAGTTACATTTTTCCAAGAGAAAAGGCCACCTTGTTTCTTTATAAATAATAAACGGGGAATCGGAATAAAAAAATCCGTCGTTGGACGATGTGGAATCTTATTACGAGCCTGCATGCAAATTTGGAAGTGAATTGGTTGAACGTTGCGCGAGTTTTTAGGCCCACCGTAATGAAAAATATAGTTCCGCTGCGATCGGTCGCGCCGCCCCGTGCTACCTCGGGTTTTTCACTCAAATGCCTATAACATCGTCAATTGTCCGAATTTTTACGTCGTACTTATTTTATAATATTTCTAAAACATCAATCTATGAAAATATATAAAAAAATTCCGATCTTTGACACTTTCAAACGGTTATACCCCCTTAAATGTAAATGTGTGATTTCCTACTTTTCTGTATATCTTGAAAACTATAGTAGATATAAAAAACTTATTACAGTAAAAACTTAACTATTTTTAATGCCCTATAAAACTATGTAATCGAATTGTTTAAAACTTGCAGTTTAAATAAAAAATCCTTCATCATTCAAAATTTTAAAGAATTTAATTGCATAGCTTTATAGAGCGTAAAACCCCGCTCAGTTTTCATTATAATGATTTTTTATATCTACTGTAGTTTCCAAGATATATAAGAAAGTAAGAAATCACACATTAACCTTAAAATTTGAAAACCAATCACTAGTTTCTTCTCTATAAATTCCTGAAAATACCAATGACTCTGCAGGCATGTGAAAGAGAACCCCACCTTAAATATCCAGATATGGAGTTATGAGCAGTAGTGTAAGTGCAGGCGTACCGTTAAGGAAGTAGTTTCTGATCAGTTTAGAGGGCTTCCCGCTTTAATATTTATTTTTAACCTAATAAAACTTTAAATCATAAACATTTTTTTATACTAAAAGATGAATTAATGTTTAAACTTTAAGGAAAAATTTTAAAAAGTTGAAAATAAGTATAATTTAATTATTTATAAGGTACGGAATAATAAGGTGACTAGGAACTAGTTTTTGATCAATTAAAAATACATGGGGACTAATTTTTGATCGGGTCAGGAACTAGTTTTTGATCATCTGAAATACATGGGAACTAATTTTTTGATCAGGTTAGGAACTAGTTTTTGATCATCTAAAATACATGGGATCTAATTTCTTATCAGGTGAGGAACTAATATTTGATCAGATAATTTTTGTATAAATATTCATTGTATAATCATCAACTTTTTTATAATTTTATAATGGCCTAACCTAATTTTTATTCAGGTGATCAAAAATTAGTTCCACAAATAAAAAGTGGAACTAAATAATGATCACTGACTTTTAAAGTAAAATAATACATATAATACTAAAATTCTTGCGCTACATTGTAAAGTAAACTATTGTAAGCAAAATGTATGAAAATAACCTTTAATACCGCAACAACGAGCAAAGAAATCGACTGTGGCGTCGATGGTGATCTCTTACTTCGAGCAGTAAGAGATGGCGTTCAACAGGCACTTTCTTCAAGTCGGTTACCTTACACATTTATTTTCACGAAAACTAACAATACCAGCTGCTTTCACAGACAACACATATATTTTTGAATTATCAATTTTTATGTTAGTAATTATGTCAAACAATTATTTATTGACGTAAACTTAAAAGAACGATTTATTTCATGAACTGATCAAAAATTAGTGCCTGATCAAGAACTAGTTCCTTAACGGTACTGTAAGAAATTTCAAAGACCTTTTTATCGAACACGACGCGTGAGAAAGTTTATTCCGAAATTTGGCATATTTTTGCACGAGGGAATGGCTGTGTACTGTGATCTGGCTTGTACCACGAATTTTGGCCGCACTCTGTAGAGAGAATTACCGTAGGCTCAAACCACTCCTCACACGGAAAGTCTAATATTTTACTAGCGGGAGCACTTTCGCCTCTCCATTTCGTGCAAGCGCGCTAGTTTGCAGCCGTGAAATGCCTCGCGAGCCGCGCACCGCGGTGAACGAAAAACTGTTCCCCCTAAAAGTTGCATGCTTCGAAATTTCCTGAATAGAAATGAACGTCAATCGGTATCTATTTGACGCGTTACTTTTTCGCCCATATTTTTACTTACTGCTTCAGCATCGTGCACAGACGAAGCAACGCATATCTACCATGCCTTTTTGAAATTAGAAAAAATGTTTCGTGTGTCGCGCCAATAGCAATTTTAGCTGTAGAATTTTATTGCGAAGTTTAATATTGTGTTGTGGGAGCAGTACCTAAAGATTCATCTTCTAATGTTGGAAACCAAGTGTAAATTTTTTGATTCTAAAGATACGTCGATCAGTGCTCTTAATTGTAGAATGCCAGATTCGAGTAATACTTCTAAAAGCAATGCTGTATCTGTCAAACGAATAGGTATATCCGAAATGCCAATTTTTTAAATAATTTATTTTCTATACAAGCTCTCTTATATCGTCATATAGAAATCGAAATGACTTATATGCACTATTGTTTATTCCGCTCCGTTGTAATAAAATTATTTCAATTTTTTAAATTAAGTACGTCTTGTAAGGAACAATTCTTAGTAACAATATAAACATACTTTCTAGTAGGAGTGTGTGTTTCTAGTAATTAAAAATAATCATGATTTTATCTATATTGTATATTTTGAAGTTATATGTATAATAGGGCGGAGCGATACTATATAGGCGAAAATTTAAATTTGAATTTTCAGTAGGCCTGGGTATGGGATAGTTGTCTTTCGATTAACCAAACACAACTGTACAAAATTTTTGAAAAATATTCATGTTTGCAGGTTCCTTTTTAAAAATCTAAAAATTCACAATGTGAATCTTATTTTTTACATTTTGAAAATTTAAATTTGAATTTTCAGTTGGCCTGGATGTGGGATAGTTGTCTTTTGATTGACGAAATATAACTGTAAAAAAGTTGGAAAATTATTCATGTTTGCAGGTTCCTTTTTCTCTTAAAAATGTAAAAAATATGATTCACATTTTGAATTTTTAAAAATGTAAAAAATATGATTCACATTTTGAATTTTTAAAAATGTAAAAAATAAGATTCACATCGTGAATTTTTAAATATGTAAAAAATAAGATTCACGTTGTGAATTTTTAAAAATGTAAAAAATAAGATTCACATTGTGAATTTTTAAAAATGTTAAAAATAAGATTCACAATGTGAATTTTTAAAAATGTAAAAAATAAGATTCACGTTGTGAATTTTTAAAAATGTAAAAAATAAGATTCACATTGTGAATTTTTAAAAATGTAAAAAATAAGATTCACGTTGTGAATTTTTAAAAATGTAAAAAATAAGATTCACATTGTGAATTTTTAAAAATGTAAAAAATAAGATTCACATTGTGAATTTTTAAAAATGTTAAAAATAAGATTCACATTGTGAATTTTTAAAAATGTAAAAAATAAGATTCACATTGTGAATTTTTAAAAATGTAAAAAATAAGATTCACGTTGTGAATTTTTAAAAATGTAAAAAATAAGATTCACATTGTGAATTTTTAAAAATGTAAAAAATAAGATTCACGTTGTGAATTTTTAAAAATGTAAAAAATAAGATTCACATTGTGAATTTTTAAAAATGTAAAAAATAAGATTCACATTGTGAATTTTTAAAAATGTAAAAAATAAGATTCACATTGTGAATTTTTAAAAATGTAAAAAATAAGATTCACATTGTGAATTTTTAAAAATGTAAAAAATAAGATTCACATTGTGAATTTTTAAAAATGTAAAAAATAAGATTCACATTGTGAATTTTTAAAAATGTTAAAAATAAGATTCACATTGTGAATTTTTAAAAATGTAAAAAATAAGATTCACATTGTGAATTTTTAAAAAAGTAAAAAATAAGATTCACATTGTGAATTTTTAAAAATGTAAAAAATAAGATTCACATTATGAATTTTTACATTTTTAAGAGAAAAAGGAACCTGCAAACTTGAATATGTTTCCAAAATTTGTTTACAGTTGTGTTTGGTTAATCAAAAGACAACTATCCCGCACCCAGGCCAACTGAAAATTCAAATTTAAATTTTCCGCTCCGCCCTAATGTATAAGCTACTATATAATTTTAATATATCATTGAAAATGTTTCAAACAATCCGGATATTTATAGGCATGTAATGTATTTAATAATAAACATGTAGAATGAAATTAAAATTTAACTTGAAATTTCGTAATATTCAATTGAAAAACTTCTGTCACTCTAGAGCACTGCTGCGCTAACTTTACCAACCTCCGTTATAACTCTATGCTTAAATATGTATACATTTTCTCCCTCTGCCTCTCCCTCTCTCTCTCTCTCTCTCGCACTCTTCTCTCCCGGCGTTTCACTACACATATATGTCTATGTGCAAACGTGCTAAACCACTTTGGCCGTCATGCGTGCACCATGCGTTTGGCACGTACCATATGTCACAGGAAACCGATGGCACCTCGGTTCGATCGATGGTCCTAAAAACGCGGAGTAAGCTCGATGGCACTCAAGCGTAAATAAGTTATATTAAACCGCGATATCAATTTATTAATTCTGTACCGCGTTTTCTGTCCTTACACATCAGGCACTGGTGTTAACAATCTTTTAGAATCATAATTAGATCCACAGCTCGATAATTAAATAATATTATCAGTAGTTCCAGGTTTCGAATTCACTTGTAAAAGTGGAAGAAAGAAGCTGAACTACATATTAGTAATAACTAATATTATGATATTCTACTGTTTATTTCTATGAGTATTTATAAGTAATAATTATACTGATATTTGAATCATTTAATATACAGATAACCTTCTTTTATGTCGAGGAAATTACTATGTATCTACCTATAAGAATTATAATTTTCCTTTACAAATACTTGTGTTGTTAATCGTGGAAGAAAATATGAAGGAAAATCAGAAAAATTAATGTTATATCTTTCTGTATTAGGATAGGAGCCATTCGTACTTGAAGACACTTTAAAACCAGAAAACCGCTAGAATAAAGAAATCACAAATCACTACTGCGGAGTTTGTTTAACAATTTATTCGATGCAGTTATTAGTTGCATCTACTATTTAAGGGGATTTTGCCCCGACACTTGTACTTTCTGTGCTTGCACAATCATGTTCGAGTGTTATTTCAACGTCCCATGGTGACATAATATGGTATTTTTCCCAAGAATGAAAGAAAGTAACGACAAGTAATGTGAAAAAATTTCATTCTATGTTTTCGACTCACTTCTACACGACGAAGTACCCTCTTTCCGATTGTACCACGATTGCGGAAGCACCCTCTATATATACATGATAATATGAGGCAGTGAGAGCGACAATGGACCAACCCACATTAAAAAAAAATTTCCCTATTTTATATGATTAGTAGAGCCTATTGAAATACGTTATTGCTACTAACTCAATTTCGAAAAAAATGTGGGTTAGTCCGTTGTTGTTCTCACTGCCTCATATAAGAAACAATATATACAATATATTGTACACGAAAATGAACCATGAATTAAGCAATATATTCTATTACTAACATATGTGTTTAAACACATCTAATGTTCCTACCACTACACACTTTTGCTTATAAGTAGAGTTCTTATACTTTTCTCCCATATTTTGAGTTGATTTATTAAAATGTTAAATATTGTTTATATGACTAAATAAATTCTCATAAACAACAGTATATAGGTTTTCATTTTCTGTTTATTCTTAGTCCACTGAATGTTTACCAGATCAGTGAGTATATACATATAAAATTTAATTTGCTAAAAACCGAAGGCTTATGAAAAAGGATCTTGTTCTACATTTTCAATTTATTTTTGTACAAGAAACCATCCTATGCCCGCTGGTACCACCTGTCTTCACTAGGGTGGCTCTTATTTTCGACTTTTGAATTTTCTTCGAGGCACCCTCCAGAATAGTTCCAAATAATTAAAAAAATATCTGTGTAAAGTTTGAGCGAAGTTTGTTTTTTATCTTTTTCGCATATTTCGTGTATGCCCCCCTTAAATGTTTAAAAAATAGTCCCCGAAAATAAAAATTCCACTTTTTTTGGCGCCATCATAAACAAAAAGTGTTTTAGAAGCATTTAAACTTTCAAAATTTGAGGGAAATAGTTTTTTTTTAGTTTTTCCGACTTTTTTCGAAAACCGTTTGTCGCGCGAGAAAAAGTAATACAACATAAAAGATGCTCCTTCTCCGGATCTAAAACTTTTCTTTGATATATTTTTTGATTTAATCAATAACTTGGAGGATATTATATGAAATCGACTTCGCAAGCTGTTAAATAATGATTTAAATGTTTAAGGGCGCAGAGGCACCCTTTCTCGTTACCCGATCGACCTCAAACTTTACACGGATTTTTTTTAATTATTTGGAATTATTCTGGAGGGTGCCCCTAAGAAAATCTTGAAAATTTTGTTACCAAGAGTAAATAAGAGCCACCCTAGTCCTCACTCATCCTCTATAAATATAATTAAATTACAGCAACAGAAATATTCGCCTTATTACTGAAGAATAACGTGCTCGCTGTTGTCTGACTCAGCAAAGAAGTCAATCATCTGAAATTCGTGATCCTACCAACTCCATCCGCTAATAATGGTTATCCAGAATACACACATCGAGTAAAACAATCAAGCAAAGTATCCTGGGCAATTACAGGCGACGCGCTCTTACCCGTAGATTCTCAGCAATGAGGTCAACTCGCGGATTAAAGGAAAATCCCTAATACCATTTTCGCCGCCATTAGAGGGTTTATTGATCCCTGGATTCTAATGCATTCCGACCGGAACGATGTATCTGCTTGAAAGCAATACGCATCCCCAGCCAGTGAGCGCATTTTTTCCACGCAAACGCCACGTCCGCCGTCGAACGCATCCGATGCGAAACTTGCTAGGGGTAAACAGTGTAGTTGTTGGCCACCTAAGTCAGAGGTTCACATAAGCGTTGAATTATAAGCCTTATTTTGATAGCTTTAAGAATAAGAACACAATAAAATTAGTGTTAATTGCTGTAAACAACTCTAATAGTCTAGAAATAGAATTTGTTTAAAAAAAGAGTAGAAGGATCCACACAAATTTACAGAAAATACGTTACATACGAAAAAACATAGTTATTGGCCAGGCGAAGGCAATGATTGGCCGAGCGTTTGGCAGTTAGTGGCCAGTAGGGCGGAGCGATACTATATAGGCGAAAATTTAAATTTGAATTTTCAGTTGGCCTGGGTGCGGGATAGTTGTCTTTTGATTAAATAAAACACAACTGTAAACAAATTTTAAAAAAATATTTATGTCTGTAGGTTCCTTTTTCTCCTAAAAATGATCATATCATCATATAATCATTTAATTATTTTTAGGAGAAAAAGGAACCTGAAGACATGAATATTTTTCCAAAATTGTTTACAGTTGTGTTGGGTTAATCAAAAGACAACTATCCCGCCCCAGAGCAACTGAAAATTTAAATTTAAATTTTCCGCTCCGCCCTATTGGCCACTATTTCATAACCTATATGTGACATATACCCTACCTAATTATGAAATAATGTAAATGTAAAAAAATGAATTGATTCGGTTAGAAACGTAGGATTTAAATTACTAAATTAAAATGGGTATATTTGATATGGGTAATGTAATATTATTAAATTTAAAATATATCTATAATCCATAATACCTTTTCTTAAATGTTTCTATATTAGCTAGTATTGCACCTTCTTTTAGCAGCGTTTTACATTGTATTAAAAGTATTTTCTTTTAAAACCTAACCTATAAAAATCAAAACAAAGAAGCGGCCAAAGTATGGCGAATGACGGCCAACAACTGTTTTACTGTTGTTATGACTGTTAGCTACCCATTGGCCTCGTAGCCAATGACTGTCCTAAGATATTATTTACATTACAGTTCTTGGCCACCTATAATTTTTGCAATAATGTATAATATTAATGAATAAATAATCCTTTTTTATAAAGTTTAAACCTTTATTTGCCTGTATAACCAATATGAGAGTTATATATCTTATATTCAATACATTAAATTATCTAAGAATTGCCTGATGTTTGTGGACCTGGAAATTGAAAGAGTTATAGCGTTTGAAAGAAAAAGTAAGTTTTTTCCTTAGACAAATTTTTCATATTATTCTTTATATCGATGAAAAAAGTATTATAAATAAAACCTAAAATTAAAAATTTAAGTCCAGTTCCAGCGTAAGTTATTTAGTTTTCAGAAAATTGTCTTCTTTTTGCAATCAAATGACTGTGGCAGGTGCTACACCTGACGCCAACATCGTCGAAGAGGTTAACACGATTCCACAATAATTAATAAATAATAAGAAGGGTCGACATAAAAAAAATATTTTCTGCAAGTTTAAAGATGCCTCCTTATATCCCAAAAGAGTGTAATGCAATATTAACAATAGTTTTTAAAAAAAAAATCATAAATTTCGAGGGCTGTTACACGAGAATCCCTCCTTAAGCTAGTACTATGGTGTGACCGTTGAAAACGAAATACTTTATGAGATAGGTATCCCACATATTGTTATGTCTGTATTGAAACACTTAGTCATGTTGAAATTGTAATTTAATAGATCACTGAGCACTGATGGTCGTGACTGCGGATACCCTATGTTTCAATTGATTACGTGAAATGTGCAATTAAAATTAATTGCCTGAATATAACTGCTGCACAACTTGAGAGTCTAATGAAAAATATAAAGATGCGAGTAAAATAATATTAAGATTGTAACGGTGGGATGTTTAAACACTCAGTGTACTAAATTAATTTTCTCGCAAAAAATACCAAATATCTCGTAAAGTGATTCGTTCTTAATTAGGAGAGTCGATTTGTGTGTCGTGTAACTATGGTGATACAAGCGAAAAGGTGGTAATTCTACATCAGAAAATGAATCGAAAATAAAGAATGACATTCTTTAATGAGAGTCTTTGTGTTCGAGAAAAATAATCTTAAATATTTATCGAGTACATGTGTGAGTATACAAGGTGGCCCAATAGCTCTGTTCACCTAGAATATCTCCGTTATGTTTAGAGATATGGAAAAACTTTATTTACAAAAGTTGTATAATACATAACATGCCAGTAATAATTATTTCGTAGGTGGAAGGTGATGTCAAGGTCACCTATATTTTTTTAACTGGTATATCTACTACATTTTTGTACACCTAGTAGGTAGAATAGCGGATATTTAGACCAGCGCTGTCCAAGCCGGGGCTCGCGAATCCTTTGGGCTTCTCCCACTCCCATCTGCGTCGTCAGGGATACCGCGTGACATCAAAGAGGCGACCATGACAGGTTACCGCCTCCGTCATCAAGGAAACTCAGACGCTATACAGTATACATGACGTGTGATTAGTGACAATAGTGACACACGCCGCCACAGCGAGCCAATACCTCTTTAGTGTCGCACGTCGCACGGTTTCCCTGACAACTTAGGCAACGATTATACTGCTGCGTATTCTGACGATCAGTTTTCATGCCTGTGACACATGTCGTGCGAAATGGACATAGATTTGGATAAACCGTAACCTCAGATCGGTTGAAAAATCAAACTGATTTGAACGGAACCAGGCGCGTAAGGAGCCTCACCACTGGACAGTGCTGTTTTAGGCCGTTCAATTTTTTCCTCTACCTTATAATTGTAACCAAACAAGGATCACAACTGGTCCCAGTTGCATGGTCCACCCTCTATAGTCTATGTAGTCATTACACTAAGTAGTAGCATTATTTAAGATTAATATTACTCTGCTACACTTTCTACACCCGTTATATTGTGTGGAGAGAGGTGAGATGGACAGAATTATACGAAAGGTTTACTTTAAATGTTTATTAGTATGTAATGGATCTTGTGGAGTTGTTATTATTATTATTCATTATTGGGTCAATAGATGGTGAAATCCGGGTTGCGAGGTTTCCTTCCATTATATGATGTAGAATGCCATGTAGTATTAGGGTGTTTACTGTTCTGCTCGAGCGTTTGGTATGGTCGCCATGTTTTTTATTGCGCGCGAGTGTAAAATGTATAATTCTTGTATATCTATTATTATTTATATTCCTCACAGATCTCCCTCAATACGCTAAACTCCTTTTGATGGTAGAATAGATGTATATTTAGATATATATAGATATATAAGAATTGAACAAATCTCGTACACATAAAGCAACCGTTAAAGGGCCCCATACAAACTGGCATCTTGCTCGCCAGCTAGGAGGGCAGTGGCGGGTTTAAGGGGTCATGCTCAGTCAGGAGGCCGAAAAAAGGGTGATCTTTGGGAATTTTTTACTCGAAAGCTATAACACATTTCTCAAAAATTCTTTTTTCCTTTTAAAGATTGCATCTAGTACTGTGTATCGTAATTTTTTTATTTAAAAATATTTATTAATAACAAAGTTATTGTCCATCTCTCAAAGGTCCTCTCAAAAAAAGGCTTCTGCGGTGAGCACTGCTGTTCGAAAGTCGATCATCTAAATTAAAAAATTCAAAAGAATTTACTTAGTATATTATATTATCTTGTCTTTCAACGAAGGATTTTTCGAAATATTGATTTGGGAAAAAATGGCGGATGTTTAAAGTAAAAGTTTCAATTTTCATCATAAATCGTGCCTGATTTTCGTCAATTAAAAGAAAACTAAGCATCGGATAAAAAAATCCTTCGTTCAAAGACTAGTTTATTGTTCCTATAGTAAGCTTGTAAAATTTGAAGTAAATCGGTTGAATGGTTTTTTAAATATTTTGGTCACCGATTTTGAAAGAAGCGTTCGAGTGATGGACAATAACTCAGTTATTGATAAATATTTTTAAATAAAAAAATTACGATACACAGTACTAGATGCAATCTTTAAAAGGAAAGAAGAATTTTTGAGAAATGTGTTATAGCTTTCGAGTACAAAATTTCCAAAGACCACCCTTTTTTTCGGCCTCCTGACTGAGCATGACCCATTAACAGGGTGGCTGATGAGCAGTTGCCGCCTGGGCCCCTGCCTAGAAGGCCCCCCAGGGCCCCATCTCCAAAACAAATTATGAGTAGGTATAAGTATCCAAATTCAACATTTCTTTTTTCGTACTATTACACTTGGCCCGTTTTTAGTAAACTATCTCTTCATTTTCCTGAAGAAATGGGCCCCTCGGAACGTTTGCCACCTGGGCCTTTTTTCTTAAACCCGCCACTGCAGGTGGGTGAGCAAGTTGCAAGATGCATGTATCAATGTTTCGATACTGAGACAGTCCATACACGTTGAGATTTGTATTGCGATACTGATACAGTATTGTCTCTCTATGGGCTCGGTTTGCTGTACACGATATGGACTTGTCGCTATCCCCACCAATTCTGTCTCACTCTTGTCCGGCGAAGGCGAGAGCGAGCGAGAGGCACTAACAGCGAGCGATGGCGGTACGAGACAAACGACGCGTTGATGTTTTGTCTCGCTCTGTCTTTCGGACGCCGTGACACTCCGTCCTTTGCGTGCGTAACGAGCAGTCACGATTCCATCTGACCGCTCGCGCCCGTTGCGCACGCCCGCCGCGCACGCAAAGCGTTCCATCTCGCTCCCCCCTTCGGCCAGAAAGAAGCGAGAAACGAACACTCGGAATTAGGGCTCTGTTCACGATACGGGCTCAACACCGGTCCCGACCAGCGAGCCCTCAGGGAGACAATACTGTACTTGCAACATGTATCGATACAGATCTCAACGTGTATAGGCTCCTTAACATAAAATGTACGCGACACATGGCACGTTCGGCAACTATACCGAAGACTGACTCGCTCGGCGAAAACAAAAGACTCGTGGACAATTATTAGGGTCCATTGACTACGCACGAAGATTAAACAGTCATGGCTCCTCTGCTATAATTCTGCTATAAATATGCAAAGGGTATCTATTCCCCTTGATCGCTGCTCGGCGACAGAGTGATTAACAAACGATCGCCGACGGCTCGTCTCATTGATGACAATGCGGAATTTTTCGGCGCTCGAAGCAGGCGAACGTCGACGATCACAAAGATCACAAGAACCGCCCTGCGCAATAAAATGTGTATCGGATAGGGTTTCGCCAGATGAAAATCACGTGTCACCTACAATTCTTTCCGTACTCTGTAAAGATTAGCCCAAAAGACAGACTTTCCCCACGAGTTGAACATCCTTAAAGGGGTACATGGGGTATTAGTCAGCTAAAGTCAACGGTTGCTTCTAGGCTAGATTGTAGAACCAGTAATAACTTAAACCATTTGCTCTTTTAACATTTCTTTCTTAGGGATATAAGGCGTATTTTAAAATAAGAATGTTTACAAAATATTACAAATTAATTAATATACACGATGTCAAAGTGACTGTTTGCATAATGCGCGCCTCCATGTGGTGAACACTATTCCGATCGACCGACTCATCTAAAAGCAACATCTACCTACAATGTGGAAGTCAGTCGAAATATTTTAATAAAAATTCACGGAGTTATACAAGAAATATCAACTTTCAAGGATTCTACTGAAGTAATTCTGTGATAAATATTGCCCTAAATGTTGTTAAAGTTATGCGATCTTAGTGAGCGAGTTCCACATTGTGGAGAAAAGTGTTTTGTAGGTTCAGTTAAAATTTCAACAAAATATGTCGATCCGTTCTCGAGTTACGATTAAGGTAAATGTCCCAGTGGTTGGACACGTCCCTGTGATTGGACACTATCATGAATTTATGTTAATATTAAATTTAAAAACAATATTCACGAAGTTCAGGAAATAAAATAATTATCCGCGTTTGTTTTTTTATACTAAAAATCATGAAAACAGTTCGGAAACATGATGCATTAATTGAAAAAGAAATATTATTGTGTAGCAATCACGAACTTAATGTATAAGTAAGTGCTCGACTAAGCTTGAGAGCGTCTTTCTTAAGTTCGTAAATACTACGTTGAGCGTGCTTCTACATATACAAAGTAAAGGTTTTTAGACTTATTAAAGTCTGTTTAATTGATAGTCATGTGTTTTTAAATGATTTTTCTTTTGTTTAACACTTGTTGGACGCTTTGTCCAATGACTGGAGCACCATATTTCGAGACGTGGCCCACTGTTTGGACGCGAGTTAATTTGGAATCAATACCATTGTGCCAGTGTTATTGGGTTGCTGCAAGTAGTTTTAAGCATTTAAATATTAATAAACGACTTGAATTTAATATTTTTGATTTATTTTTACATATTTTAGTCATTAATTTTAGATTCTGTTCAAAGAACAATCTAACCTAAATCGTGCGTGCATGGTCGTGTGCCTGCACGCGCGCGCCTAAATATTTGAGGTTATAAAATTATAATGAGGTTTTATTTGTACAGTATAGTATTTTTATTTTTGTTTTCAAACATAATGCAATTCCGCAGTATAAAGAAATGTCAATTATTGCTATAGCAACGATTTTTATTCAATTTTATTTCATGTCCAAACACTGGGACAGCTAAGTCCAATCACTGGGACATGCCGTAAATTCTGTCCAATCACTGGGTCAAGTGAACGCTTTTGTAAATTATAATTTTTAATATTTTTCTTTATATAAATGATACTCTATACTACATTTCCTGAAAGAAGAAGACTCGGTCAAACGATTATATTATTTTTACTTATAAAAACTCGTAGTAACGCAACCTTCGCCTTAAACGTCCAACCACTGGGACATTTACCTTATCACCCTCTTGAGAAACATAGTGTTGAGAAAAACTGCTATAAAGCCTGCCGCGGCGCATTTACCTGCGTTGGCCTGCCCGTTACTTTTTACGCTGAAACTCTCGCAATTTTTCGAATTTTGCAATGGAATCTTTTTTAAAATACTTCTAAGCCTTGTGGCTATCATAAACAATGGAAAAAAATCGATTTCTTGACGTCGAAATACCCATGTACCCACTTAAGGGCGAACCCCCACATATGCATGAAAACACAAACACTAATATAATCGGCCCACAACTGACGCAAATTCGCCGACACATCTATAAGCAAAACTGGGGAACAAAACTCTGGAACCGTTAAAACAACTCGGATAATTTTCGTGTTTGCGCGTTGACGCGGCTACGTTTCATATACGTCTGGGATTTGTATTATTCTCATGTTCACGGCGTCCCCACGATATTTCAGTGGTCCTGCTTTCCCAACACACACATGCACGACACACCGTTTGGATTCCGGCAGCCAACGAAATTGTCCCAGCAAACAGAGAAACGGCTGATGAGCATATATGTATTAATACCCCGCCGTGCAAACAAGCGATCGCGAGGCTTAACTTAACCCATTTTATCGACGACGATGGGTCGATGATCCGGCCGAGGGAATAAATGTTCACGCGTCTTCTCTGTCCAGCGAGTGTTTGCGTAAATCATGTACACCCAGCTCTACGAGGCAAGTGTAAATATGAACGGAATCACGCGTATGATGGCGCTCACCGCGATGGGTCCCGTGTTTGTTCGTATGCAGTGATACAGGGTGGATGAGGACGGGTGATGCAACCGAGCATAAGGCAATTCCTTATGTAAAAATGAATAAAAAATGTGGAATATAATTTTTCAATACGAAAATGTGGAATACAATTTTTTGATTTTCTCTTCGGGAGAATCGACTTTGAAAATTCATCGGACAATCGGACATGCGAGGGCATGACTATCTCTCGGCTTGAGGTTGACAATGCCACTGTGGATATCAACTGGTGACTTTTTAATATTTTAATAATTCATTTAGTAGTCTGTTAATTAAGGAATCGTTGCACAATTTGGATAGGAAAAATTCATCCTCTGTTGCGGCCCCAAGCAGAGATGGGCAAAAAATTATTGGCCGAAGATACGGATGAATTCCCGTCAATTAAAAATTTTATTTATGCGCATCGGATGAATTCCCGCCAATTGAAAATTTTATTTATCCGCATCGGATGAATTCCCGTCAATTGAAAATATTATTTATGGCGCTTCAAATAATAAATAACTCTGGGTGATTTTTATTTATGACACATACAGATAAAGTCTCTTTTATTTAAAAAGTTATTTATATAATTTTTTATTTAAATAATGCCCATCTGTGGCCGCAAGACTGATGAGTCAGCTGAGGTCCGTTGACATTGGTTTGTTGACGCCAACGATCTTTCGGAGCGCTCACCCGGCTCCAACGTCATCCAAGTCAAATGGTTTCGTACATACATAAAAACTACCTTCTCATCTACCTACACTAGATTTGTTGTCAAAGAGTTTAATTTCACCCGTTACCGTTCATTCAAATTCGACGTTTAGGCAGCATAGACAGCATGGGATCTTCGGGCAAATTATTAATGTTCCAGTGTCTGTAAATACGATGGTGAATCATTTGCCAAGAAACATTGATGACGATCATTATGTTAATAATGTTCATATTAATGTTCATATTAAGAGGAAAAAATATATAAATCACGTTATTTAGTTGGTTGGGTGAAAAAACAAAACATAAAAATATTGGCTGCAATGTCTATTTGAAACTCCTCTCTACAGGCCGTACGACATTAGAGCTTATTAATCTTTGTTTCATACCGAGAATGTTAATCAAATTCCTGTAGATGAAATTAGTGAAGACATACCAATCGAAGATAGCCTCACTGCACAATAGCAAACACTTTTATGGAATGATGAAAAGTATCTTCGCATTGCACCAGGAATAACAAATATACCATACAGTCTACTTTTCAATGAACATGCAGAGGAATAAAAGTTATTCACATTAACAAAAATTAACGATTTTGATATTTAATAAGAAGTTTCACTTCTAACGCGTGAGAGTTCCACGCATTGATTTTTTTTATCTGTTTGTTTATACTTTTTGTCCTTCTAAATGGAAAATAAAACGCAACAAAGAGATACACATTCATTATTCATTTTGTATAATGCGTGGGCATTAGTGAGTTGCACGATTGCAGCTCGCATAATAAATAGTAAAATCAGAAAGCTAAAAACACAAATCCAAAAATAACACAAAAAACCCCAAAAACAATAAAAGAGCTACAAAACTTTCTACGCCCACGTCGCCACAGTGGTGAATTTGCCCGAAAAGCTGGC
Source organism: Andrena haemorrhoa (assembly GCA_910592295.1). Lineage (NCBI taxonomy): Eukaryota > Metazoa > Arthropoda > Insecta > Hymenoptera > Andrenidae > Andrena > Andrena haemorrhoa. Next base: position 27,260,679 of record OU342940.1, on the reverse strand, counting down.
CAAAAATCAGAATGTAAAAGTTTTAAATTTGCTAAATCCAATTAGTGCCATTTATTTATGACATATTTGTGCATAATTTCTTACTAATGTAAATATATAAACTGCAGCCCTTGCTGAGATGTGTCAGTTCAAAGTTGACGCTCGAAATTTTAAGGTCTACTTTGAGATTTATTTTCAGATTATCGAGTCCAGCTATCAAAATAAACATTATATATTGTGGTGTAGTATTATATACACTATTATTGTTTTAAATGTGAAGTCTGTAAAAGTTCTTATAAACAAGTACTGAAAGCATATTCATTTATTGTTTATTCGTAAGCAAAAAGTTACAACTCAAGCGAGCTCAAGCACCATTCTTTTTTTTAAATGAAAGCTCAAGGTATGCACTTTAAGACCCCGTTGCAGTTTTTTGCAACAAATTGCTATTTTGGCAAATATTCTCATTTTTGTGTACACAGATACGAGTATAATTTCCGATCCATCCAGTCTTTGCATATACACGAGTCACTAAATATGTATACACATATTATATATTACATATTATATATACATATTACATATTATATATATTACATATTATATATATATTACATATTATATATACATATTACATATTATATATATTACATATTATATATATATATTACATATTATATATACATATTACATATTATATATAATATGTATATACATATTTAGTAACTCGTGTATATGCAAAGACTGAATGGATCGGAGATTATACTCGTATCAGTGTACACAAAAATGAGAATATTTGCCAAAATAGCAATTTGTTGCAAAAAACTGCAACGGGGTCTTAAAGTGCATACCTTGAGCTTTCATTTAAAAAAAAGAATGGTGCTTGAGCTCGCTTGAGTTGTAACTTTTTGCTTACGAATAAACAATAAATGAATATGTTTTCAGTACTTGTTTATAAGAACTTTTACAGACTTCACATTTAAAACAATAATAGTGTATATGATACTACACCACAATATATAATGTTTATTTTGATAGCTGGACTCGATAATCTGAAAATAAATCTCAAAGTAGACCTTAAAATTTCGAGCGTCAACTTTGAACTGACACATCTCAGCAAGGGCTGCAGTTTATATATTTACATTAGTAAGAAATTATGCACAAATATGTCATAAATAAATGGCACTAATTGGATTTAGCAAATTTAAAACTTTTACATTCTGATTTTTGGCCAGCTTTTCGGGCAAATTCGCCACTGTGCGTCGTTAGCCCTGGGTAACGCCAAAGGAGAGAATAATATACGAATGAAACTGCTGTTATTAATTTGGGCTTGTTTAGGTTGCCAACACTGTTTCTGCGTAAAATTTCGATACTCTGACCTTAGAATCGTGATTAGCGATAACAAAAACTCTTAGAAATAAGTTCAAATGTAAAAATTTTTCAGTGGCCACTATAGTGGCCAGCCCGGCCCTCTAAAGGTTAAGCTCGTCACTTTTTCGTAATGGCAACAAACAAGCGATATGACTTATCCTACTTGCACGCTTCACCCCGTATAAACAAATAAGGAGAATAAAATACTAGTAGTAAAGCACGCCACCGTTTCCAATATCCGCAAGAACTTTCTCGTACACCTGACACATTCTCGATTTACTTTTACATAAGAAATCAATCTACGCCCAGTTGTGCCAACCACCCTCAATCACCCTCTATGTATTTCCCGTGTATATGGATGGATGGACGGGACGGTCGCGACGCTCGCGTCGGGCAGCATTTGCCGATTGGACTGCAAAGGCATCATCAAACTTGCCGCCCGACGTATTAATCGCGATGGTGGTGCCGCACGCGCGCGACCGCCGTGTTCAGCGTCAAGTGGACAACGCGGAGGAAGCGACGGAACATTCGTCCCTCATCAATCAACGAGGATTTTATGCTACTGCGGGCCTCCTTGCCAGGCCTCCAGTCGGACATCCGTCCATCGCGCATTTCGCGTCAGGGCGATTCCAAGTTTTCCATTGTATAATGCAATTTTGATAGGCGACGGGACCCCAGTCTTGCGAAACGGGCGAGAATGAAAGGATCAGCGGGGCCGAACGCGTTCGACGGCGTTATTTATGGCACGCTGGACGCCGCGTGATGGAATTCGCCGCGATAAATAACCACCCGGCGCATTGTCAAATTAATTCTTTCTATTCGACACGCGCCCGCCGCGGTATAACGGAGAAATAACGTCTGATAGTAAATCGTCTAGGTGTTGTGAACAATTTTCCGGGCGATCGAATCGAAGCGTGCACTCGAGTCGAACCGAAGGGCATATGTGAAACTTGTAATGGCTCTTCGTGAATGACGAAAGCAAAAGTGTAATGTTTCAGTTGGTAGCGATGAGGAATAAAAAGTTGTAAAAGTTATGGTGTGTAAATTAATTTCCTGGTTGCTAACAAGGTACGTTCGGCAATCCGCAAATTCAGAGAATTCTCGGATTTTATCTTCAGGTTGCGCAGTGGCACCTTTCAAAAATTCTTGCAAACTCAGAGTATGGACCACTTCGAGCAACTTTTGACACCTACATTAATGTGGTATCTGGAAAAAAATATTTTCGCTGCACCCTAACGTACTTTCTTGCATGAATAATTGACAACTGTCTAAACTTTATATTAATAATAATTTAAATATTGCTCTAAGAAACCATTTTATTAATGGAAACTGTTAAATTGGACATCAAATTCGATAACAGAGATTATATTTGTTTACAAGAAAAAAAATACCACAAAATATTTAGATGTATGAGAAGAGATTATCCAGAGGTATTTTAGCATATATTTACAAAATACAAAAACTTAATTTTGAGGGTTGGTGGTGGCGTAACTTGAAAAATATTGTTTTTTTTAGAATTATTTTACGCAGTTTTGTAGATGTAAAAAAAGGATGCAACTTTTGTTTAAACCTCTTTTCGATATCCTTCACCGTTCTCGAGATATTCCACGGGATAGAAAATTTTGCATTTTTTTCCAGGGGTGTTTTCACCCTCAAACACTGCACTATGGCACCAACAAAAAATAGGGTTGCGTTACGGATGAACTACTCTAGTTGCACACCAAGTTTCATAATTTTGCGGGTTGCCGAACGTCCCTGTAAGTAGTTAATTAATTTATTGAATATTAAATATATTGTATGCATTACAGATTTATTATGTGTCTATTTGGATGTTGGGATTGTATCGTTGTAAATTCGATCGAAGAGAACGAGGAAAGAACTACATACATATTCCTGAAAACATGCAAGATCTTTTAGACGTGTATTGCTAGCGATAATAAATGATTGTAAAATCTGACAGATACTTGGAACGTATTTGTAACATTTGTAGAATGAAGGAATCTATTCCTATATGTCACATTCTTCAAAATAAGAATAAATATCAGCTATTTGTATTTTATTTATTAAAGACAAAATTTAGCAAACATAGCAGAAACAAAACTCCATTAGTGGACACCATTTTAAAACTACTATAGGTAATATTGGAACTTAACATTTGGGATCTTAAAAAATAAACAGTCTACTTATTGTTAGTTAGAAAAATAAAATTGACTTCGAAATATAAATCAACCCTTCACTCACAAAAAAGTTATAACCCACAATTCTTTCTAATGATTCCAATAGCAGATATTTCTTGTAGTCACAAACTAAAAAGAATATTGGTCACGGAATATCAAAAAACCATTGATTCCCAAATTATAGGTAATTAAAATATTTTTCATTGAAATCTGTGAATGCTTTGATTTCTTTTCATTCGAAAATGCCAATAAGCAAACCGTATTTATTTGGAGTTGATCGACACTCACTCTTGTGTTCTTGCAACAGCATTTGGTTAACCGCGTTACGAACAGCGTTACAAAGCCCTACATCAATCGAAATACTGTATTATCGACAAATCGTTTCACCGCAAAAAATGGTTGCACACTCTCGCCACGCGTAATTTGGTACCTAGCTTTCACGCGCGGATATGTCACGGTGCATTACCAGAAAATTCACTTACTTTACGTCAGTCATTCTCGAATAAATCCGTTGTATTTTCCAGCGTCGACGCGTGACTGCTTAAACGTTTGTGTCGCGCCAAGCATTCAACCAGCAGCATGGCGAATAATACGGTGCACAGAAAGCTCCGTTTAATTATGCAGAAAATACGTATATTAATTAACTCATTGTGATGCTAAAGGTTTACGCAGCAAGGCGTGGTTAATGAGATAGAGAGGGGAAGATAGAAAACATGATTCTGCAACATAAACACGGGCAAGTGAGCAATTCAGACTTTATACAGGGTAGACCACGTAAAGTGTTGCTAGATATTTCCTTGGAAATTATTAGGGATATCTAATAGTAAAATCTTTTCTAGAGTTTTACGTTTTTGTGGTACCTACATATACAGGGTGATTATTAGGGCGGAGCGATACTATATAGGCGAAAATTTAAATTTGAATTTTCAGTTGGCCTGGGTGCGGGAGAGTTGTCTTTTGATTAACCAAACACAACTGTAAACAAATTTTGGGAAAATATTCATGTCTTTAGGTTCTTTTTTCTCCTAAAAATGATTATATAATCATACTATAGGTGCGAAAATTTAAATTTGAATTTTCAGTTGGCCTGGGTGCGGGAGAGTTGTCTTTTGATTAACCAAACACAACTGTAAAAAAATTTTGGGAAAATATTCATGTTTGCAGGTTCCTTTTCCTCTTAAAAATGTAAAAATTCACAATGTGAATCTTATTTTTTACATTTTGTAAATTTAAATTTGAATTTTCAGTTGGACTGGGTGCGGGATAGTTGTCTTTTGATTAACCAAACACAACTGTAACAAATTTTGTAAAAATATTTATATTATCATATAATCATATAATCATTTTTAGGAGAAAAAGGAACCTGCAGACATGAATATTTTTCCAAAATTTTTTTACAGTTGTGTTTGGTTAATCAAAAGACAATTATTCCGCACCCAGGCCAACTGAAAATCCAAATTTAAATTTTCCGCTCCGCCCTAGTGTGTATAAATATGTGGAACAGTTTTTCAGGAGAGGTTCTACTCGTCAAGATAATAAGACAAGTTGGTATATGAAAATGTCGGAAAATGCATAAGTTGGCAGTTATAAGCATTTTCGAAAAGCAATCAGCTGGCAGACGTGTTCGCATGTTCATACATCGGCACTATCCCCTTTGAGGTTGAATGACCGGGAATTGTAATTTTCCGTTCAAACCGGATTATTGTTGCTATTAGCATTATTATTGCCTATTACTATGAACATTTATTACTATTGAAATGATATTTACGGAATAAATGGCAATAAATGGCAATTGAACAGCGTTAGTCATAACTTAAATAATTGAAAATAACACACCCTGAAAAATTGTCCGACATATTTATAAACACCCTGTACATTATATCATGAACTGCATGGGGCCTATCCTTCAGAATACGCACGACCAACATCCCCATCTCGAGATCTATCTCACTAACTCTCGACATGCCTTGTTTACTGCCCTCGGCGATGAGACTGCTCGAGCCCGCGATAAAAATCGTGATCATGCACCGAAAATCGCACGGGAGCGGTTCTGAATGGTTGTGCGAATAATGAGGCACTACCGCATTTTGTGCAACCAGCCCTATGTTTTTCACCCTTTTTTAAATTGTGCCGTTGTTCGAAAAAATATAATTCCAACTTTGCGAGTTATAACCCATGATGAAATAAAATATAAAACATACCTACAATGAAACGTTATCAACGATGTAACTTGATCGCAAAGTGTGCAACGCAAACATTGACACAACACGAAATGTGCCATTATACGAGAAAGCAACATAATTTTCCACTTAAGGTAAGTGTACCTATTATGAAACACCTGCTCAAACATGTCCCCTTTTTGAATCAGCATCACAAATAACGAAATAAGAAATAGTTATGGCATATATAAGCAACTGCAAACATTCTATCGATATTCATACATTCTTTTCTGTACAAATTCACCAACATAAGTATTGTTATACAATAATCTATTACAACAAAAAATGGTTAAAATGTAAGGTGTCTCTAAACTCGCAAAAATTAACTTCTACTTGTGTAAAAACTGCGATCATCCCACGACTAATTCTTTCGAAGATTTTCACGAATTTAAATTATTTTCGAATATGTGCATTAGCATATTAATTTTATTTATAAATATACCTACATTTTATGGCTCATTATATAACCACAAAACAATGGCCTATCGAATGGTATGCAAATTTTCAAAGCTAACATAATAAATTTTATAAATTAGATGATAATTGCATAACCCCATCGAAAAGCGTTTCATAATCACATCTTTTTTTAATTTTGTGATTATTATTATTTTCTATTTTTTGTGATTTATTTGATTTCATGTACTTGGCACAATTTTTTTTACTTTTTTATAGGTACGTTTACCTTACAGCTGCAGGAAACAACTGAAAATGAGTCGGTGTGGTTGAAAAATCATGGCCATCTTGATAACCACGCATTTGCTCTCTTGTGTGAAACTATATAATGAAGTTATAATAGTGCCGTTTTGCACGATAAAAATTGTAGTGTAGCTAAGTAGTCTATTTCTGCAAAAAAACTAAAAATTAATATTTGCTTTTTAGTTATTCCTTTATCAATGCCAAACAGTGATATAGAAACTGTTAGTCTTCTTCCAGATTTCTGCAAGATAAAATACTGAAAACAGCTTGCATGCGCGGTGTCCACAGAGTACGGAACGAAATACCAATCTTTTCCAAAACGCTCGTCATCGTTTATTTAAGACGCCATCGAGTACTGAGAACGCGTACCGCGTCGGTGCTGCCGCTCGGTGGCTGTGTATCAATACGTAATGTATTTGCACTTGCGTCTACGTGTGCCCTGTATTTATGCACATATCGGGGGAATATGTGAATCCACAGGTACAAACGCGCTTCGCACGCACCCGAGCGTGTGCACAAACACGAGACACGGGAGATCGCTCAGCCATAAACCATGGCGGTTTACGTTATCGTCTGGCCGGATCTACCCGTCGGCAAACTGCTGCAATTTGGCTAACGCTCCTTGCAGCCTGTGTACTCGTGGAAATTGATAGGGACGAAACGACGCGCCTGCATCCTGGCAGCACGCACCAGGACCCGTCCAACCGCCAGCCAGCAAGGGTTCACGTCAATATTTTTATAGCGGCGACTGAATGATAAATGATCTTCCACGAGACGTCCACGCCGTCGAACGTGCATTGTGCCTTGCAGAGATATAGCGATGTCGTGAAAGCAAAGGGTCGGGGCAAAGTTGTTATTAGCACTCGTGACTGTATTCCCTCGAGTGAGAACACTGGTGTGCCGTGTATTCGGCACACTTTTCGAATATTTGTAAGAAAATCCGATGTACTATTACTGCATAGAAAGAAGGTCCATGGCAGGCGGAGCAGTCCGACGCTAGCTCCGCCTGAACCCCGTCTGTGACCTTCCAGTAGCCCCTACTTCTAGATTTTTGGCGGCATACACTGCATAGCAGCTAGTAGGGTAAGCAGGCCAGTAGATGGACAGTTTAGCTGATTTCGAAGTTTACATCAAGGTGTTTCTTAGAAATATCTGATATATTAAAAAAAAATTAAAAACTTTGCACGTAAAAATGTACAAATTTGAAGAAAAAATAACTGCAAGTAAAAAAATTAATGTATTTAAGGATAAAATGATGAAAATTCTACTCATAGCCCGAATCACTAGTAGATGGACGATAGGGCTAGCAGATGGACAGTACAGAACCAATAGATGGACGGGTGTCTGGCTATACGAGTGAAAGGCTTATTAGCTATAGCAGGTACCTAGATTAAGTTATTTGTGGTTAAAATATAGTTTATTTCATCAAAACTAAAAACGTATGGAGTCTTCATTGCCAGAAAACGGTACAACAGGTTATGGGCCCAGGTTGCAAATAAAGTGAGGTTATGTCTAGCCTATAGTGGCCAGACGTCCCGGATCGTGTGGGACTGTCCCGGATTTGAAATGTTTGTACCGCATTGAAAACTGTCTCGGAAAGTGTCCCGGATTGGATATGTAACCTTTTTAACATTTTCTTAGTGGCACAAAGGTGGCTTAGTGGCTTCAAAAGGTTTAATTCCATTCTGTCCATCTACTGCGTTTAGGTTAGAAAATCCATATCAGTACATGGACAGTCATATTTATAAGTTCTATCGTTTTATTTTTCTTTGTTCACCCGTTTATTTATAAATTGTTAAATTAGAATGCATTCATCTATTACATACCTCTTTACAATTCATCCAAATACGTTTTTTATTAACTTTAAGACACGCGATGCTGAGCAATAGCTAATAACAAAAGAGTGACTCGCGCATGGTGGCGTAAAATCGTACATACAAATACATTTTTCGCATACAAACATTTTTTTCGATAAAATTATGTTAATGTTTTATAAAACAACAAACGTTTTTTCTACAAAATAAAAAAAACAATAATATAGATTAAAACTCTAGTTCTTTCAATATTAACGATTAACCAACGATTCGTTCATCTACTGGGCCCCGTCCATCTACTGGCTTGCTTACCCTAGATGCAGAGACACCTACCGGTACGTAAAATACCGGTATTATACCGGTATTATACCGGTATTTTTCGGTTGTACTTTCGTAACCCTTATAGAAACCAAAATACGAAAATACCGGTATATTTACCTATATTTACCGGTAATTTTTTCGGTTTTCCTATTCTATTACAATTTTCAAGATATTTAAAACCGGTATTATTTTATTACTGTTATCATGTTACCAAAATTATATCCAAGCCGATATAGTACCGAAATCGCTGTAATAGCGAAACCAAAGGAATTACCAGCATTTTTCTGGTAATATGTATAGTGTGATCGCGAGTGAAAGAGAATACGACGTTACAATCAGTGACTTTAAACCGGTATGAGTTTGATACCGGTATTACGTCAACAAAGATATACCGAAACCGATACCGTACCAAAAGAGCTGACAATGAGTACCGAAATCGTTATAGAACCGAAATAGGTGAATACCGAAATCGTTAAAGTACCGAAACCGAAATAAATACCGGTATTTTTCCGGTTCTTCTTTCGGTGGCATAGTAGATTAAAGTAATATCTTCATAACCCTTATTAATTGCAGCTGTAACAACACCGACATAACGTAATATCTTTTCATAAAAATACCAATATATTAGTATACGTTTAGCGTAGAGATTCTTGTCTAATAATATTTTGAAAACTGTAATAAAATCCGAAAACCGGATTAATTACCGGTAAATATAGGTAAATATACCAGTATTTGCATATATCGGTATGACGTCATACCGGTATTTGCGTATTTCGGTTTCGATAAATGTTTTCGAGATTTAACTGAAAAATACCGGTATCACACCGGTATTTTCAGTTTCGTTAGAAGTCCCTGGTTACAATGTTACATTCGTCGGAACGTCGATTTCAAACGCCAAGTTGGTAGTTCTTAAATATATTTTTATTGTTTTTAATATTTTACTGTATTATTGAAAAAGAAAAACCTGTCTTAATCTTAACTTACCATTTCTACAAGAGGAAAACCGAAAAAATACCGGTATTTATTTCGGTTTTCGGTAATATATCGGTTTCGGTAATATATCGATTTCGGTATAGCGTAATACCGGTATCCAAATTATACCGGTATGAAGTCCCTGGCGTAATACCGGCATTCAAATCATACCGGTATTAAGCGGCCTGTAGACGGTCCATATTATTGCCCAATATTCAAAATTGCACAATATATTGACCGTCTGTGGATCATATTGAAAGGTTGTACAATAATACTGAAGGGTTGCGCGATAATATTGAAAGGTTGTACAATATATTGTGTGAATGAAGAAGAAAATCTGCCCCTAGACGCTCAATACATTGTTGAATATTCATATTGTACAATAATATTGGCCGTCTGTGGGTCATAGTAGAAGATTGCACAATATATTTTGTGAATCAAAACGGTTTGGATATTTATTGTACAAAATGGAATAGACAGTGTGGGCAGTACTGCGCAATATCAGTTCAGTTTTGACCAGAGTTGCCAGGCAAATCCGTACGCGTGGGGAAGGAGTGACGTGAGATAGACCTATGTATACAGATCGTAGCGTAACTGATTATATGATTGCCTTCGCCGACATATATTTTATATTTTATTTCATTACTCAGGGTGTCCGAGGAAAGAGTAAACACCTGGATATTTCCTAACGTATTCGAGATAAAAAAAATTGTTTATGTGTATGCAATAGCATGGTTCGAGGGGGCAAATTTATTATCGCAGACGATTTTTTCTTCCGTTATTATTTTAAGAGATATGATGGTCAAGTTCGGTTTTTTTAAATGGAACTATGATTTTTGGAGACACTTTGATAGTGCCGTTTGAAGACAAATTCAATAACTTATAATGTATACACCTTATTTCTATTGGTTTTCCATACATTACGGTTGCAAATTTACTGATTAAACCTGGAAGAATACCCGCTCGAATAGGAAGCACTGGGGGTGGTGTTGTTCGCGCCACGAAGATGAGGCTCACCTTCACTCCCATGAAATACGTCAACGCGTGCTTTTGTTTTCAAATTCGAGCGCGTCTTTATACTCCAGAGATAAGGGATCCGTCTTTAATTTGAAGGGACGATGACGCAAGCGGAACCACGTGCAGTCAGCGGACTACCCATTTTCTTGCTGTGTCTCGCAGAACCAGACGAAAGTCATTCGTTCTTTACGATCGATAATTTATTATTCTTCCAAGAAAATTTCAACAACATCTGTTTGTCAAATTCCAAAGGCCAATAAAAATCGTGGTGATATTGTTCAGTCTGAGTTAATTCGTACATTGCTCCGTCGGTGAGTAGTGCGTGCGATGACTTCGGACGCGCAGGTACTTACCGTCGCCAATCGCCAACTCGTGGGACAAAACGGTCATAAACCGCGACCCTGGCGAGACGCTCCGGCCGATCAGCCTGATTAATTTTTGGGAACCAGATGTAGCATTTTCCTTCTCTACTAGCTAATCTCTCTATGTTCGGCAGGCAATAAACCAACGCTACACTATAAATAAATTATAATAGTGTTCTGAGCGCTGACCGTGACTCAAATTAATCTTGTGGTCCCCGCGATGACCAATAGAAGATGTTCTTATCATATGTAGATTGAAGAATGTTTCTCTGCCAATTTGGTAAGAAACGAAATTACTCTGAACAAATACCAGTACGCCTCGCGATGAGACACAAGAAGAAAAGAGGTATATGCAAGGGAATATGCAATATTGCATAATATATTGACTGTCTAGGGGCACCTAGCATAAATATTGTGCAATATATTGCACAATAATATTGAGAGTCTACAGGCCGCTTTAAGTCCCTGAATAGATGTGGCCGCTTCCGTCAATATCGAAATTACATGTGCCCTGTCTTTACAAGTGTGCCCAAGTAGGGGTAAACAGTGTAGTTGTTGGCCACTTAAGTCAGAGGTTCACATAAGCGTTGGATTATAAGTCTTATTTTGATAGCTTTAAGAACACAATTAGTGTTAATAGCTGTAAACGACTCTAATAGTCTAGAAATAGAATTTGTTTAAAAAAAAAGAGTAGAAGGATCCACAAAAATTTACAGAAAATACGTTACCTACGACAAAACATAGTTATTGGCCAGGCGAAGGCAATGATTGGCCGATCGTTTGGCAGTTATTGGCCACTATTTCATAACCTATATGTGACATATACCCTACCTAATTATGAAATAATACCTTTTCTACTTAAATGTTTCTATATTAGCTAGTATTGCACCTTCTTTTAACATCGTTTTAGATTGTATTAGAAGCATTTACTTTTAAAACCTAAACTCTTAAAATCACAACAAAGAACTGTTTCACTGTTGCTAGGGTAAAGAGTACAATGGTTGGCCACTTAAGCAAGAGTGTCACCTAAATAATGAATTATAAATGTGAATTTAGTAAATTTGAAATGGAAATCAATATAAATAAGTACAAAATACCCCTAACAATCTGAAAATAAATTGAGTTTATAAAAAGAAATCAAGAATGTATGAAAATATACAAAAAATGTGTTTCCTACGAAGAAATATAGTTATTGGCATGTTCAAGACAGTAATTGTCCAATCGGTTCGACAGTGATTGGCCGCTATTTGACACATAATATAACCTAAAAGAAAATATTACCTGATTTGGTGATAGAAATAAGATTAAAATTATACAATAAAAATGGATATATTTTATTATGTATGTATTTGTTGTGTTTGTTTCTGTTTTTAACAGGGGGCTAATTACTGTTTCACCATTAACATGGTTAAAAAAACTCACTGGCCGCCCGGCCAATTACTGTCATTCAACATTATTCATATGACAGTTGTTGGCCCCCGGTATTTTTCATAATATATGTATAATTTTAACAAATCAATAATTCTTTTATAAAATTTCAACCTTTATTTATCGATATATATCGAATATGAGAAACATACACATCATAAATACATTAAACTATTCGCAAACTTTCAACTGCACTCTTATGGTCTTTTTATTAAATGGCTGCAATTTCCAAGCTTCAAAGCCGAGTCATCCTATTTGCTTTTATATATAATCACAGTATATAATGAGTGGAGAAATATTGATTACATCCGAAGCAAGAAAGTACAAGGAATATGTATATGTTCATTAAAAAAAGGCATAACATTGGTATTTCTTTATATTCATTTATTTCTCAAAATATGGCCAATCACTACCAGGTGGCCAACCACTGTACTCTTTACCCCTAGGTGACAAAAACCAATTGTCACAGCAGCGGACTGCACCGCCTGCCAGGAGCCTTTTTTCTATATGCAGCAATAGCATATTTGAATTGCGTCTCTCAACATCGACCTACCGTTCAAAAGGCCCGCAACATCGGCTGGGACCGTCTAGGCAAGCGTTCTAGGCTCGTCAAATCTGTTCAGCGAGCGCGTGTCAGCAAGCCATGGGTGTTTCCACGACGCCACCAGCCCAAGCTGGTCATTTCTACGACGCGTAGCTCGGCGTGTTTCGGCGAACGCACCTTTACGCGCACGTCGAAAACAGTGGAGAGCCTTTTGCTACAAAGCTTGCTTTGTGTTCACCTGGCATCAGCTGTTGAGTCGAGTAGCTCGAAACAAGGATTTCACACTTTGCCGTCTCCGAATCCTACTTCATCGTGCTAGGCAGTGATGCTAGGGTCACAACTCGACCTCTTCACTTTTTACCTAAATATGCCAGATATGAGGAAAATCCCACCAACATAGCAATTCAGAAGTATTATCTAAACAAAGTATTATCACTGAACAAATCATACGTTGCAATAATTTAAATGGCGAATTCGATATTCCCAATGAAATAATTATAGTGAATCTACACAGTAGGGCCTACCAATTTATTAATGAAAACTGCCAAAACAAACTTCAAATTTGATAAAAGGATTTATTCATTTACAAGAAATATATAACACATCAATTATTTATACATGAGGTTATCCTGAAGTATTTCTACATATATTTACAAAGTAGTAACCTGAAAAGCATAGATTTATGGATAATTATTTTTACGCAGTTTTGTAGTTATAAACGAAGATTCAACTGTTGTTTAAACTTTTTTTCGCTGTCTCTTACCGTTCTAAAACCGTACTGTGGTGCCAACAAAAAATAGGCTTATATTACGGATGAGCTACTTTAGTTGCACAGAAAGTTTCATAATTTTCAACATTTCCGGGTTCCCTAACTTTCCTTGTCAGTCCTTTCGACGTTGCGTGGCTGCGTTCGCGAGTGCGGAATGGCAGTCAATTCTCGGCACAGCGCGCCCACTACCGTTTCCGACGCGCGCCTGGTCATTAGAAGCTGACCCTTTCAAATGCTCCAAAGTGTTCAAAACTCGTAAAAATCACCCGTGCGTGACGCGCAGATGCACCGGTGGAAACGTGTTTTGCGCCAAATGGCCCTGCGCATCGACAAAATTGGTTGCACAGGTGGGACCCAGCCTTTACGAAGCTTGAAGATGGGCAGCAAGGTCACAAAGAATAAAGCCAAAGTTCAAGAGACATTATTTATAACATTCCTTGATGATTGATACGAGGGACATTTTCGATGTTAAGTTTACTGCTATAGTTGCAAAGAAGGGTCGTTTTGGAGTCGCAAGAAACAATCTGGTTAGGTACATTAAACTTTCACAGGAAACAGTTCTGAGGCTCTTAATAATTGGTATTTTGAATATATTCACATTTTCTACCTTTTTCTATCTTGCTTAAAGCAGTTCTGTTGTCTGTCAAAAGTGTACAAGATAATATATGAAAGTTGAAAATAACTAAAAATGTTTATGTGAACATAGGTATATCCTATTTCAGATATGATTTGTGTCACAAGGCTTTTATTCCTCCACGGTTAAATTCACTGACAATGAGTGACATAAGAGTTTGCTGGAATGAAATCTAGAAAATTTGAATATAGTGCACACTGTATTATGTTTCTTTTTTCAGAGCTGTTTGCTAGGTATTATATTGGAAGAAAGTGGAATATTATATTACGGAGTAATATAACAACAAGGATGTGTAGTTACTATATTTTTCCGATACGATTTTCTATCGACTCCTTTCATTGTTAAATTACTTTCTTATGAATAAAATTAGTAATAATAATCATTTAATAAGAATAAAAATAGTTATTTCTCTAAATTAAACGTGATTTTTACAACACAATTGACCTTCTTCAGATCACAAAATAAATACCTACAGTTATAAAAGGACCATATCTTATTAGTATCAGCTACAATTTGTACGAAAATTAGTTGAAAAATAAAAAAGGTAATATAGTTTTAGTAAAAAGACTGTTTTTTCAGGATTTTACCTTTCCGATTTTTTGGTACAAGCTGTCATTTCATTTCTTACTAAATCGCGACTATTTATTATAATTTTTGGGGCTCGATTGGACTGATAGAGTTAGTACGGTAACTGTTTAAAAATCGGCCGGGCCCATTGAACTCACAAGGAGGGGTTCCTAGGTGTCCGCCTCCGATTGCTTTGAATTTTAGATATGTTTTAGAGCACCGAAAAATAACATACACGTGTTTTTTTATAGCGGCCCGTTTTCATATTTAGGGGATGAACCCACCCCCCAAAGTTCATAAGAATAGTTGATGTCCGCCTCCGATTAATTTGAATTTTGGATATGTTTTAGAGGACCGTAAAATAAGAATACGTGTCTTTTATTTTGGCCCGTTTGCATGTTTAGGGGGTAACACCACCCCCCACAGTTCATAAGAACAGTTGGTGCCCGCCTCCGATTGTTTTGGTTTTTGAATATGTTTTAGAGGACCCATATAACTTTGAGGGGTAGTTTCACCCCCTAAACATTCAAACAGGCCAAAATAAAAATACCTGTTTCTTATTTTTCGGTCGTCAAAAACATAAAAAATTCAAAGCAATCGGAGGCGGGCACCAACTATTCTTATGAACTTTGGGGGTGGTTTTACCCCCTAAACATTCAAGCAGGTTAAAATAAAAAGACACGTATTTCTTATTTTTCGGTCATCTAAAACATATCCAAAAATCAACGAAATCGAAGATAAACACCTGAAAATCTTATGACTTTGGGGGTTGGTTTCACCCCTCAAATATGAAAACGGGCCGCCATAAAAAAAACACGTATATCTTATTTTTCGGTCCTCTAAACATATCCAAAATTCAAAGCAATCGGAGGCGGACACCTGGGTCTCTCTCCGTGTCAGTGTGACCACCGCGTAACTTTACAGAAGTGTGGCCACGAAGGGTTAAAAATAACCGTCGCCAATTCGCCATCTAAATATTCTCTTTTCTGATTTCAATAATAATACAAAATATGGGAGTAAGGGATCGTTTTAACAAACAAATAACGCGATCAGTAAAATGTATTCTACATACGCGCCCTGGTGAATATGTACCTACAGTTTTGTTTTGAAACGAGCCTGCACCTGGGGACGACGCGCGAGCTCTTCTCAAAATGGGTAATCTATTCGGTTTGCCTTTCCTCTCTGCCGTGGCGAGTGAGAATGAGCGGCGGGGCACGCGACAGCGACAAGCCATAAATTACTTACAATTAGAATAGGATTCTCTAGCACCCCTTACTTACCGCCGCAACTACACAAGAAGTAGCGGGGATAGCACCGGCTTCTTCTGAGAAGAAGAAGTGTGGATGCAATTTTGCTGGGCCGTTGCCACTGGAACATTGCACATCGATGTGCGCGCAATATTGCAGGAATATTGTAGGATCGTTGCCAATGGAACATTGCACGGCGATACGCGCGATACATTGCAGGAGCGTTGCCACTCCAATATTTCTGCAACATTGTACGGCAATGTGCGTGCAATTTTACTGGGGCGTTGCCACTGGAACATTGCACATCGATGTGCGCGCAATATTGCATAAATATTGTAGGATCGTTGCCACTGGAATATTGCACGACGATGTGCGCGCAATATTGCAGAAATATTGTAGGATCGTTGCCAATGGAACATTGCACGGCAACGAACTTGCAATATTGCCGCAACATTGCAGGATCGTTGCCAATGGAACATTGCACGGCAACGAACTTGCAATATTGCTGCAACATTGCAGGATCGTTAGCACTCCAATAGTGCACAACAATATTACAGCATCGTTTCTGCAATATTGCAATGCAACCTGTAGCAACACAATATTGCAGCAACGTTCCTACAATACTGCTGCAACGAAGTGTGCTGTATGGGTCAAGGCAGAAGACGCGGGTTCTTTTCGAGACAGCACTGTACATACGCAACTATTCGAACGAAATATTAGAATATTCGAAAATTTGAATCATAGTCGAGTACATTATTCGACTGACAATATTCGAATTTAATTCAATGTAGGTAAATATATTGGAATACTCGAGTTACTCGAATATCTGAATGAAGAAAGGACCAACAAGTAGCCCCAGCACGGCAGTTGACACATTTCGTAGCTGGTCGGACCAAGGTTCACCTAAAAATTTACCAGATTTATCTGCGCAGTGGCAGCAGTCACGTTATTTCCCCTTGTCGTTTCTAGTGACAGAGGTCGAGTAGAACTAACGGCGCGAGTTGTTTCGCGAGATGGCCCAGGCAGTCGACGAGAATGAAAATATTGAGGGCTGTACTATTTCAGTCTGTTTGGCGGTCCAGACGGCAAACACACGGGAAGCAATTGTACGGCACGCACTGCTGTACATGGGAGCAAATTAAAAATCAATTTCGGGACCCGATAACTCAAAAGTGCTGGGGCGACTATTTCTCTCGTCTGACAGAGAGATTTATGTAGCGAGAGTAATTTCCTAAAAGTTTGCACGCGGTCCAAGCCAAGCGTCGTATACGTCCCATTGCCTAGAACCATATTTTTCGTAAACAGAAACGCGGATTTTTTAGTGCTTTAGCAAATTAAAACGCAAATTGTCTCACTACATTTGTCATACGATAAATCAATATGTGCACATTGATTCTAGTTTCAAATAAAATTATTCTGAAATTAGTTTTTCATTTTTGCCAGTGCTTCGTTCATTCTAATTGCCTCTATTATAAATTCTTGTTAATATCCTTTGTAAATATGTAAGTCAATATTATTGGTAATATTATAAATACTAATATGTATTTACATATAAGTGACGCGCGCATCGGGGAGAATTTTTAAGTTACCCATACCTGAATAGGGCGGATGTATCAGTAAATGAACACGTACCAGTGAATGAACATTTTTTATTAAAATGAGTAAAATAAGTTATTAAAATAAGCAGATAATTAATTAGAGAAACTACACTCATATAGTTTATAAAAAAAATGAAATTTGATTTCGGACCTGCTGTTCCATATAGTTACACATTCGACCAGCTCGCGTGGGAGGGTCTAGAAGATTAATTAATATATTAAAAGTATTGAATGTTTTTCTATTTTTATTTGTATAGTCTCTGAAGACAGCGTACTAAAGGTAGGTAATAAAAGTTTTCTATGAAAACTGTAAATTCTTCCTGAAAAAAATTCTTAAAAATGGCTTACTTTTCCGGCCGTCACAGTGGTGTTCCCCTTTAACTTTACTATTTCCAGGCAACTTCGCGGAATATTCTCTTTAACTAAATCAATCAAACATTTGTCCAAATATGATGTCGATAATTGATATCTAGATAAATGGACTTTAAGAAGCAGTACGTACTTACAATAGCAAAGCAGGTAGAACCAGAGATCATAAGAGAATGTGAAATCCTGCTGCGCCTATTGTCTATTAACTATTGAGTTTGTGTAAGCTTCTTAATTGTGTAAATTTTAACGTCATATTCTGTGAACACGCTCCCGATACGTGATACTTCAAAAAAATGCAAAAATGCAAAAATCGATTTCCTGTAAAAGTGCCAGATGCGTATTAAACGTTGTTTCTCTACGAATTTTA
The DNA here is from genome assembly GCA_910592295.1 of Andrena haemorrhoa. NCBI lineage: Eukaryota > Metazoa > Arthropoda > Insecta > Hymenoptera > Andrenidae > Andrena > Andrena haemorrhoa. The sequence continues at coordinate 27,242,231 of OU342940.1, read as the reverse complement.
AGTTCGACCGTTAAATTTCGCCACCATGCTACGAGTTTCACGAGAATTTTTATTTTCGACTAACTACGATCTAAATATTTTTATGATCAATGTGATCTGAGAGAATCCTTCCCCTTCTACACCGATTAATTAACCTGCAGAAAAAGATTGATTTCGGTGGTAATCGGTAATAATAGTAGAATTCATTCACGAAATAAATATATTAACAAATATGTTATGGAAAAACATTTGTTAAAATCGAATATTATTACCCACATTATGTGCGACTTCAACGTGGATAGGAGTTACCAAAATATAACTAACAACACCATGTGATGGTTATTGATTTTGATGAGCCTTGGCACGATGGATCTATGTCGAAAATAATTAAATAGGTGTTCGAGCGTTTCAGCCAATAGGCTTTAATAATAGAGATATTTACATGTAAATTATTAAAAATTTCATAGTGGCCGTGGGATTTTAGTGGGTAAAAATTCCACACTACCCTGGCGCCCTGGGGATTCCCCTCTGGAGGAGTCGGGGTGCCTTTTGAAGGTTTCCCCAAGTTAAAAAAATTATAAATAAAATTTAATTTTTTTTAACGTGGAGATATCATCAAAAGGTACCCCGACGCCTTCAGAAGGGAATTCCCCGCGGGTGCTAGGGTAGTGATGGGATTTTTGGGGATTTTTTGGGAATTTACATGTAAATATCTCTATTATTAAGGCCTATTGACAGAAATGCTCGGACACCTATTTACTCATTTTCGACATAGATCCATCGTGCTAAGGCTCATCAAAATAGATGTCTATCACATGGTGTCCTCCCCTTGTAAGTAACCTATAACTAAATAGTTCTCATACTATGTAAGTATATAATATGTAGGTATGTATGTAAAATTTGTAATTGTATTCTAATAATAAATGTATGCTTATTTATAAGTATGTCGTTAATAACCTGTAGCAGTTGATGCTACAGTAATAAATAATAATAAAAAGAAGGAGTTCTTAAATACAGAAAATTTATTTTTCAATTACGTCTACAGAACAACCGCAATTGGAAAAGTAAAAAAAAAGAATTGCATGAAAAGAAGAAAAATATGGTGAATATTTAGCTGAAGAGTAAAAGGTCGCTACGAGCTAAAAAATATTTTCTCAAGAGTCAGGAGTAAATTAAAAGGTAGTAGTAGTAGTTAACAGTTGGTAATTACTTATCACACTGAAACTAGTCGGCTTTCCAGTCACTTAATAGATAGGAATCCAGCAGGTAAAATAATTCTCGAAGAACACAGGCATCTATTTCCCCGTCAGTTGTTAGTGAGAAAGCACGGAAACAATTAAGGTTCCAACACCTAGTCTGCTGGCTTATTAATCGCAGAATTAATCATTCTTGGGAGCAAACAATATCCCCCCACCCCATATAAACATGATTCGTGTATGAAAGAAGCAAATTCCCTTTAATTCACGAAAAAAGTTAAAAAAGGTCACATGCAAAGATTGTGAATTCAACTTTGCTAATTCCAATTGAATACAAATCAATTCAGTGCTCAGATTTTCAGCTTCGGTTTTATGTAATTAGCGGGCCATATGAAGATCATTTTACGTTCGAAGATAATAAAAACTGCGTAGAGACTAATTTAAACGAATCAAAGTCAGTAGTGGATTAAGAGAGATGCGGATTTTTTTCTTATATAATGGCCCGCTAATTACTTATCATGCAATTCTTGGGAGCAAACAATATCCACTGGTCAGTCAGCTTTTCATATTATCTAGTCATCCATTTACGATTAATCTTCAAAGTAGCCAAGCTGCCAAGCTCAATTTACAAAGTTGTGTAAACTGAGCCAACGCAATCACTTGATTCTTACGTACTAAATAGCTTAAAGTACCCGGCGTTGCCAGGGTAAAACTTCGATTATCGCGGAGTGTCTAGAGGGTGAAATGAGGGGGAAGGGGTGAGATGTTCAGATTTCATGGTGGCCTATATTTTCCGCAGGGTTCTAGAGAGTAATTATGCAAAATTTGGTCCAGATCGGTGAAAAAAATCGGGATAAAAAGTATCCTATATGTTATTCCTGGTCCTGGACTACGTATATCCTGTGGAGTAGACGGCAGAAAACAACTCACTAAGAATATAAAATGTATTTAATATATAATATGATATGATAGAATATCCACTAAGAAACATAACCTCTATTTAGCGACAATGCCAGCCTCAGGAACACACGCAACTACCACGCAGCGCTTCATCCCGCATGACACCACGGTGGCCTCCATGCCTGCCAACTCCTGACAACAAAAACAACCTCACATATCCTACAAAATTTCAGAAAGATCCGTTGCGTAGTTGCGACGTGATTGAGTAACAAATATCCAAACGTCCAAACACACTTTCGCAATTATTATATTAGTAGGATAGTAGGATATTAGTAAGATTATTCGTTACAGTGAACTGTACAAGAATGGAGCCAGTTCTTACTTCTTAATATTCTTTGAAATCTACTGTGAAAAAGTGGGAGTGTCTATTTGACTTTGAGGTTAGTTTTCACATACTTAAAGGGCGATTGGTAACGAATGAAACATAGCTTCTTGCTCTTGTCTTGAGTCACTCTATAAACTCAGAATGTTGAGTTCCAATCGGTGAGTACGGGTAACGCGGTGTTCCCTTGCGAGTAGCCCGACTCTTCACGTCGGCCAAGCGTCTCCGTACGCCCACTTCTGTCGAGAAAGTTCTGACTCACCCCGAGCAAACATTCGTGGACACTGAATGTCAGACGATCTCTCGGCGTGAAAACACGTCGACGCCACTTAAACTATTGATACAGGTGTTTTCAGTCTACTATACAGGATGCCCTAGCTGAAGGAGACCACCTAAATATCTCCTTGTTTTTGGTAATAGGAGAAATGTTTAAAGCACAAGTTGAATAGTTCCGAAGGAGGGATATCGTGGTTCAAGAAAAATTGTTTTTTATGGTCATTTTTCCGAGTTTTTGCAAGGTGTTTAGAGAGAACTCAAAGAAGGGTGAGAACAGTGTAGTTTATTGAGATTAGAGAATTGCGAAAATGAGTTGGTACAATAGATGCGTTACAATGGATACTTAACGGTTCGCGATGCGAGAGACAACTGAAAAGTAACCGAGCTCTCGGGTCGGTCACGAGAGCGAGAGAGTGTGAGTGAGTGTATGTGAGGTGTGGTGTAGAAGAATATGTATGTATGATCGCGAAAAGTAAACACGAGGATGCCAGCTGATGTGAAATTAGAGAAAGAGAGAGAAAGAAAGATGGATAGAGAGAGAGCTAAATAGAGAGTGAGATGATTTTGCCGAAACATTCCGCCCGCCTTGCCAATCTTGAATAGATTGGCGATTAGTAAATTGAATCATCGATCGAACGCGTAGGCACTAGATGTAGTCCTCGTTGGTTGAGACAGGTAGTAAGATGAGTTTCACGATGGGTCGCCGGTACACCGAATGTTGAGTCCGAACGGTGGCGACGCGTACGAGGTTGTCCTGGCCGGGATGCACGTCGATGACTCTGCCAAGAGCCCATTTGGAGGGAGGATACCGTTCGTCCTTGACAAGAACGAGCGATCCGATCTTGAGGGAGTGAAATCGTTGTTGCCACTTCGTGATTGTTTGAAGATGTTGGAGGTACTCGGTGCTCCAGCGATGCCAGAAGTGTTCCAACATTTGACGTATGAGTTGCCATCGAGAGAGTCGAGATGTTGGAAGATCGATGAGAGAAGGTTCTGGGATCGTATTTAAAGCAGAACCTGTGAGAAAATGACCCGGGGTGAGTGCGGTCATGTCATTTGGATCATCTGAGAGTGGGCAGAGTGGACGTGAGTTGAGAACGGCTTCAATTTGTGAGAGCAGCGTTGAGAATTCTTCGTAGGTGAGTCCGGTGTCTCCGATAACGCGCTTGAGATGGAATTTAACTGATTTAACGGCGGCTTCCCACTTTCCGCCGAAATGCGGTGACGATGGCGGATTGAACTTCCACCTCGTGCCGTCGTTAGCGAGGATGTTAGCGAGATCTTTCATCTGTCCGGATGAGGCTTGAAAGAGTTGCCGTAACTCCTTGTCAGCGCCGATGAAATTTGTTCCACAATCGCTCGTGAGCGTTCCACAGATGCCTCGTCGACTCGTGAAACGTTTGTACGCGGCGAGGAACCCTTCGGAGGAATAATCGGTGGCTATTTCCAAGTGGACGGCGGATGATGAGAGACAGATGAACACGACGATGTACCCCTTGTAAGATTTGGCGCCGCGTCCTCGGAACGTCCGGAGGGTCAAAGGCCCTGCGTAATCGACTCCGGAGTGGAGGAACGGGCGCGATCGAGTTGACCGAGGTTCTGGTAGCTGCCCCATGAGTTGCTGACTGATAGCGGCTCGTTGTCGAACGCATGGAATGCAGCGATGTATGAATGAGCGAATCGGCACACGGCCTCCTACGATCCAATATCGACGTCGTAACGTAGCGAGAGTGACTTGTGTTCCTCCATGAAGTGTGCGGTAATGAGTATCGCGGATGATAAGGGTCGTGAGCGCGGATTCTCGAGGTAAAATGAGAGGATGTTTCTCGTCGTAATCGAGAAGAGAGTTTCGGAGTCGGCCTCCGACGCGTAAGTGTCCCGAAGAGTCAATGAAAGGAGCGAGTCGAATCAACGCGGCAGACCGCGAGAGCTGCTTGCCTTGCGAGAGTTGATGAATTTCGTTTCCGAAGTACGCGACTTGAGTTTTCTTCACCGAGAAGAGTCGAACGGAATTGAGTTCTTCGGGAGTAAATGGCGACGCTCGATCCGGAGTGCCCTGGATGCGCTTGAATTTGTGAACAGCTCGGAGACACAACGCCGTCACACGCAGAAGAGTCCTGAGATTCGAGAACCGCTCAACGAGAGCCCAGATTTCTGGAGGCTCGTCTTGATTGGCAATCGCGACCGGCGTTTTGCGAATTTCGAGAGCGACGTCCGTATCAAGCGATGGATTCGATGACGGCCAAAAAGTTGAATGTTTCCACAGCCAAGTCGGGCCGTTCCACCATAGAGTTTCGTCCTTGAGTTGTTGAGGAGAGAGTCCGCGTGATGCAAAGTCCGCAGGGTTGTCCTTCCCTGGGACGTGATGCCATTGAGTGTTTGAGAGCTCCTGAATTTCCGTTACGCGATTCCGAACGTAATCGGCCCACCGGCGGGCATCACCGCGAATGTAAGCGAGCGCGACCGTGGAATCCGTCCAGAGATGAATTGGAGGTCCTTCGAGATCGAGAGTTTTTCGAACGTGAGAAATTGTTCGAACTAAGAGGAGAGCGGCTGAGAGTTCGAGTCGAGGGATGGTCACTGGCTTCAGCGGAGCAACCCGAGTTTTCGCGGCGACGATTGTTACGCGAACATCGTCGAGATCCGCGAGCGCGCGTAAGTAGATCACTGCACCAAGCGCAGCTTGAGACGCGTCCGAGAATCCGTGCAACTCGACGGCGCACGATGATGCGCGAGACCCGAGCCACCGGGGCACTGAGATTAGAGAGACGTCTTGCAGATCCTTGTCGAAACTCTTCCAGCGGGTGTTGAGTTCTTCAGGTAGCTGGTCATCCCAGCCGAGCTTCGCTGACCAGAGTTCCTGGATGAAGATCTTTCCGCGGACAACGACAGGCGCAATCCATCCGAGAGGATCGAAGAGTTGAGCGACACGCGATAGCACGGTGCGTTTACTGATATGAGACGGTTCGTCGCGGCTGCGCGAGGCAAACACGAATGAGTCGGTGCGTGGTTGCCAGAGAAGTCCGAGAGCGCGAAAGAGTTGAGCGTCTTCGAGTAGTACTGATGATGATTTCTCTCGTCTCTCCGACGAGATGTGTACTAGTAACTTTTCGTCACTGGCGGTCCATTTTTGCAGTGTAAAACATCCAGCCTTGAGACATTCATCGATTTGTCGAATTTTCTCTTGCGCTTCTGCAATGTCGTCGGCTCCTGAGAGCACGTCGTCAACGTAGATTTCACGCTGGATGATGCTCGAGGCAAGAGGAAAGCGCTGTTCCTCGTCAATTGAGAGTTGCCTAAGCGCGCGGATTGCGAGATATGGAGCGCTTGCAAGGCCGTAGGTAACTGTGCAAAGATGATATGAGAGTGGAGGATTTTCTGGATTGTCCCTCCAGAGGATTCGTTGCAAATCCCAATCTTCGGGGTGTACGCGAATCTGCCGATACATTTTCTCGATGTCGGCAGAGAAAACGTACGCGTAGTGGCGCCAGCGAGTGATGACATCGGCGAGATCGTTTTGAAGTTTCGGCCCAATGTGTTGCAGATCGTTGATTGAGATTCCGAAATTGGTGCGATGAGAACCATTGAACACGACGCGTACCCTGGTGGTCGTGCTAGTCTCCCGCACGACTGCGTGGTGAGGGAGATAGAATACGCGACGCGGCTGAACGAGTGATTTCGGAACGAGAGCCATGTGACCGAGTGCTTCGTACTCGTTGAGAAATTCTGAGTACGCTGACTTCAAGGATGAGTTTGCAATGAATCTTTTCTCTTGTCGCGAGAGAGCATATAATGCTGATTTGTATGAATCGCCGAGATCTTCCGGGCGACGTTTGAGAGGTATCCGGACGATGTAGCGGCCATCCGGCATGCGAGAGTGCGTTTCGATGAAGTGCTGTTCACACTGAGTTTCTGCGTCGGACGGAGAACTGTCCGATTCAACGATAGTTTCTTCTTGTGCCCAAAATCGCTGGACGAGATCGAGAAGGTCGTGGTCGACCGAGCACTGTAGCCCATGAGCAGGGCGAGCACTCGAGTCTGAGACTGATTCGGATGCGACGGATCCCGATAGGATCCATCCGAGAGCGGTTTGCTGAGCGATTGGGCTCCCGGGGCCGCCCCGGCGTAGCCCTTCTTCTAGAATTAGACTGTAGACTTCGGCGCCGAGAATTAAATCGATTTGAGTTGTGGATGAGAATTCTGGGTCAGCGAGTTCGAGACCGTCGAGATGTGGCCATGGGTTCTTGACCACTCGAACTGAAGGCAGATAGGACGTAAGCTTCGCGAGCACATACGCACCTATCGAGAGCGAGAATGTAGGATTAACTCGTGAGGCGATGCTGAGATTCATAAATCCGCGAGAGACAGTCGATCGTTGCGCACCGATCCCGTGGATTGGGAGTGAGACTCGTTGACGTGGCAAGTTGATACGTTGAGCGAGAGATTCTGTAATGAACGATACTTCCGATCCTTGGTCGAGGAGGGCTCGAACTTCGTACTGGTCGCCGTAACATGACGTGACCTTGATGAGAGCTGTCGCAAGCAAGACTGGCATGTACTTGATTGAGGACGTCATTGCGACATTGGTCGAAGCGGACGCGCCTGAGTCAGTTTCTTCGCGGCGCGGATGCACGGAAGCACTTGTTTGGCTCCCGGGAGCGACGGATACCGATTGTTGCGGTGGTGAGCTCTTCCCCTGAGAGGCTGACGCGCGTGAAGCTGGACCGTCTGATGAGTTGGTGGTCCGATGAATCGACGTGTGATGAGGGTTTCCACAGATTCGGCAGCGTTTTGCTGTGCGACAGTTACGGAATTGATGCGGACCGAGGCAGTTAAAACAGAGGTTCTTTTGTTTGAGGAAGTCTATCTTTTCTTCGAGCGTTTTGCTACGATACGCTGGACATGTCGACACGTAATGAGCGGCATTGCATAGTGAGCACGCGAACGAAGATGAGTTTACTGCGGCGTTCGAAGAACTGTCGCTTTTGAGTGTCACGGCAGTTTGGTGTGATTTCGCGCCAGACGAGCCTTTCGTTGTTACAGGAGCGACCGAACGCGATTTTCGAGTCGCGGTAGCGCGTGCAAAACCCTCGAGCGCGTGTATCCGGCCTGAGATGAACTTTTGGAGTTCTGCGAAAGTCGCGGGTTCGGTCGTGGCGCCGATTTGCATTTCCCAGTCGAGTAATGATTCTGAATCGAGTTTGCGCGTCACCATGTAAACGATTATGCGATCCCAGGCGTCTGTAGGACACCCGAGAGCGCTGAGAGCTCCCAGAGATTCTTTAACGTCGCCGATCAGAGTTTTAAGCTCGGTGGCTGATTGTTGAGTTACCTTGTGGAGTGAGAATAATGTGGAGAGATGAGTGTCGATGAGCACTCGCTTGTTTTCGTAGCGGTCAACGAGTTCTTGCCACGCTTGCGCGAAGTTTTCGTCGGTGACTTCGAACTTTCTTACGATTTGAGCGGCTTCGCCGGTGGCACTTATGTTGAGATATTGCAGCTTTTCGACGTCAGGTATTTCCTTGTTTCTGACAATCATCGCTGAGAAGAGATCACGAAAAGGTCGCCACTCACGGTACGACCCTGAGAAGCTGGGTACGTTGAGTCGAGGTAACTGTCGAGAAGTCGGCGCGTGAGATGAGCTCGGTGCAGTTGATGCAGTGGATGCCGACTGACCGATATTACTCTTGAGTTGATTGAGATACGAGAGAAGTTCGCCCTTTTGATCAGCATAGGCCTCTTCGCATTGGTCATACTGACGATCAGTGAAGTACGGTAGCGCGGATTTTTCTTCGGGTTTCAAAGACGAGAGAAGATCGTGATTATCTTGAAACTTCTTCCAATTGCTGTCGAGAATGTCGATTCTGGTTTGTATGTGTTCGGGGGTGCGCTTCTTTTGTTCCAATTTTTTTACATTGGCAACGGCACGACAGATCAGGCCGTACTGATCGGTCTGTTTGCCAACAATAGCAGCAACCGTCGTCGACATGATTCGAATTGTTTGTACCGTACTAACACACGATTTAACGACTTCGCGACACTTCCGGAGCACGATAAACTGATTTTTTGAGAACTCCCGCGTGCACTATTGAGAGAGAGCGCGAACGTTGACTTACGAGTGCACACGCGTGGATTGAGGAGAGACGACGCGAGAGCGCGGCGAAAGCAAGAGTGAGAGAGAATAACCGTTGACTCTTATCACCGCACACACACGCGACTTTCTTTGAGTTTAGAGAACGAGTTTGCACTTTGCACTTTACTGATGCTACACTATTCACACATCCGGCTCGAAGGACCAGTAAATGTTTAGAGAGAACTCAAAGAAGGGTGAGAACAGTGTAGTTTATTGAGATTAGAGAATTGCGAAAATGAGTTGGTACAATAGATGCGTTACAATGGATACTTAACGGTTCGCGATGCGAGAGACAACTGAAAAGTAACCGAGCTCTCGGGTCGGTCACGAGAGCGAGAGAGTGTGAGTGAGTGTATGTGAGGTGTGGTGTAGAAGAATATGTATGTATGATCGCGAAAAGTAAACACGAGGATGCCAGCTGATGTGAAATTAGAGAAAGAGAGAGAAAGAAAGATGGATAGAGAGAGAGCTAAATAGAGAGTGAGATGATTTTGCCGAAACACAAGGTCACCGGGATTTTTTGCAGGAAAGTATATAATGTTTTCGAGCATGCCTGAGTTTTGACCGTCAGATGACCTTGAATACTAAAACAGTGTTCAAATTCTAAGTCACTGTTAGGATGGTATGTGAACTTACTGTTTGTGTTGCAAATGCTCAAAGTGGTGGCCATCGGTAGATAAACACTTTTTTCAGCACAATCTCCAATTGTGGTAGGTTGATGTCGGTAAATATCTTCTTTTAGCTTCCCCAAAGAAAAAATTCTAATGGTGTCAAATCCGGTGTGTGTATTGGCCAAACTGTACCTACGGCCATTACGACCAATCCAACGATTTGGGAATTTTCTATTGAGTACTTGCGCAGCTATCCGTGAATAATGAGCTGGACCAACCGTCATGTTGGTGCCACATACTCATAAACACTTAATGGCACATCTTCATCAATTCATCCAGAGCATCCGATAAAACTGTTGCGTATCATTGGCCATTTAGTGTTCCGTTAATAAAATAACGTCCAATAATCTTGTTATTTAAAATACCACGCCGAAAATCTATCTACCCACCGTGGACCTTTTATGGACCAGTAGTGCATACGTCTAAGATTTATCTAGCCATTATTGGCGGAAGATTCTTCATCAGTAAAGAGCACTTTTTTAAAGAATGTCTGATCATCTGCAAATTGTTGCAACGCCCATCGACAAAACAAGACGCGGTTTCAAAATCTCCCCCGTGAAATTCGTGATGAAGCGACAAATGAAATGGGTGAAGCTTCTGCAGCTTGAGCATACGCCCTATGCTTCATTTACTGATGTTAATTTCTCGCCCCAGTTGTTTGACACTAACGCGTGGATTTTGATTAACGGCAGCATCAATATTTTTTACATTTGCCTTGCACGTAATAGTTTTAGATCTCCGAGTTGTTCTGTTGTCAGCACTACCGATTTAGCCAAATTGTTTAATTAGGCACATTAGCGAACGATGAACGCGATGGACACTTACGGTCAGGATATGGTTCTGTGTCAACCGTATAGCATCTCTTATGCACTGTCTAGGTTCACCATAAATAAAAATCATTTCAATCCTCTCTTGCTTTGAGTAATTTTATTCATTGTGAGACGCTTACCGATACACTAACATTTTCTTCGTAATCAGCTATAGAGCTGAGCTATAAGGTGAATGTCCCAATATCTGCTCATTTAAGAGGTTATTCGTCATAAGGAAGGTGTAAAAAATTTGATTGTGATCAAAATTTGCAGAGTAATTGATTAATTTTTTAATAATAAATCAACCAATTCAAAAACTATTTAAGAAAGATATTTCAAGATGTTCAACTATCAGTAATTTGTAATTAAATATAATACTCTAAATGTCCGTGTTTCTGCTCACCATTTGAAACAATTTCTGCTCACATAATATTGTTGCCTTTTCAAGTAAAAATAAGTTACATCTTTTATGGAGATGTTTTATAACACAACAGTAAAGCATAAAATAATGATAAACAAAAAATAAAATGCATTCGACTAGAAATAGAGGTTATTGAATTGTGAGGTTATGTTACTAAAATTTTTGTGAGTAGAAATGTGGACATGACGGTGATTCGCTTGACCCTAAACCTACTCACCTATTTTCTACTAAAAAAATTAAAAATAGCAAAAAATCTACACCCAGAGCACAATACGGTATCTGTTATTGTTATTAAATAAGAACTTTAACTGCAAAAACTATTTTCTGCCCAATTATCGAATACCAATAGTGACGCTGTTCCTTAGCACAACCAGCTAGAGCACGATCGAAAAATCACAAGTCTCTCATTTTAAAAGTTTTTCGTTGCTTATGCTGCACTTTGATTAGCCCCAAGGTCGTACAACACTCGCGTAAATGTTAAAATAATTTAGAATTACTTTGTTGCACCTATAGTACAAACGCAACGCTTATAATAGTAAGAAAAATACGAGATGAGCAGAAATGTGGACATGAACAGAAATTGGGGCATTCACCTTATATGTATTCAGCGTTTCACTGTTGCCGAGTGTATCGCTGACGATGGACACCACGTTGAGCATTTGTAACATAAACAGTAAGTAATATAATAAACAGTAACATCACATACCCCCATAACTTCTTCTTTTACACCCTATAAAACAGATGTGATGGCTGTGATTTAATACTAACATTTAGATCAGCTTTGCCAGTGTTTTTCAATTTTTCAAAACGTCATGCAACACATAAAAGGACCCAATTACTGACACCTAACCAATTACTGTCACCTTAAGCTATTTTACTTAAAATAGCGAATAAATAAACGTTATAAAGTCATACACAAAAAGAATCATGTAATTTAACCTATAATCTATATTATATTCTCCCTGTCATTTAAGAAGGAACCTGCCGACCGACGAGTTTAGACCGGTTCTGCGGAGGTTGACGCTCATTGGCGTCGGGAGAAGCCACTATTGGCTGTACCCCCACCAACGCTTTTTCGGAGCCAATGAGCTCATTCTACATGCGTGAAACGGGTTCCTTCTTAAATGACAGGGAGGTTAGATTATATACTATTGTTTATTTATTCGTTATTTTTAGTAAAAATACGAATCCTCGAATACGAATCCTCACACTCTGTTCGTTTACGCTAAAAGGAAATTCAAATTAGGTTTTAATAAAACGCAAGTAATCTCTCCAGTGGATAAACATTTGTTCTTAAAATTCCACACCTTTCATAACCATAATTTCCTTTAACTTCAAACAGTTCAATTATATTCAATTCAACTTATTGCCTGAAGCATGTGGACCTATATTTCTACATGTTGATAATTTCCATCACCCCTACTAGGATTCTTCAATTCTTCACCCAGTTTCACTGGAACGTAGCGCAGCTCCACAGAATTGCCTTCTGGATCCTCCAGCTCCAATACTCCAGACATCATCCACTCAATCAGATTCGATTCGCCCATGAGCGTTCTGCGCGTAAAATTCTCAAAATGAACACGCGACGAGTCTACAAGGCGCGAGGCATCAGTAGCTACTTAAGCAGGGTATCGCGAGGAAGCCTCGCAAAGTCGATGCGCACCTTTACATTTTCGTTCGCTGGGTTCGCTAGCTGCCTCGGGGCAGCGAAAATCCTCCCTACCTCATATATGCCTCGCTCATCGTCTCTCTCTGCCCCTCTTTGTCGTTGCACTTCTTGCAAGCCCTGTCGTCTGTTACCTCTCGCCCTCTGTCACCATGCATTCCTCCTCACCCCCAGCCGTCCTTTTTTTCGGTGCTTTCAAGCAATGCTCTGAAAGCGGAACGAAGTTTTCCGGGGGAACTAAAGTCATTTCGCTGGTGCAATCTAAGTTAAGTGACTTTCGAGAGCCTCGCCGACTAAACTCGCCTCCGGTGGATCGCTCCTCGCGCGACACGATCAACCCTTTCTCCCTTGCCCTCTCGCCGGTTCCACGTGCGACGGCCAGGGGACAGCAGGGAGGGGCCTGGGATTCGAGATCTAACGAGGATTATGTCGTCCGTTAGGTTTCACGGGTACTTAGGCATCTGAGAAATCGACTCTAAAGCTACCATTCTTTTCGTCGTGGAACGGTTGCACGTCACTCCGCTTAGCGACACCTCGATATCCTTGCACGAGGACGCGGCCAGGACGAAGACTAACGATTTTAAAGCTGCATCGTCGCGTGTCAGACATTTTTCAAGGTGACACCGCGCAGTTTTATACCCCGAAAAACGGGAGCGCGGCTGTTCCTTTTGTTGGGGCTCGGGGCTGATAAATTCTGAGGTAAGCATTCGGGTCGCCTGAATACGTTGCACATCATAAATTCATGTAACGGGCTTCATTTTCTTTTGTCACGGTGGGAAGTATTTTGGGAAAACGCGAAGGATATGGAAACAGATAAATGTTGCACCTATAAACTAGGGCAACTGATGCCCACTTAAAATAATTATTAGTACCTTCTGAACCAAGTGAAATGTGAATAACGTCCCGGCCAATTTGAAATTGATGACTTCAGGTGTCGCGATAAATCCTTTTCAGGAAAATATACATGTATCAAGGAATGGCGACATGTAGGGGGAGTTGGGGCACTTTGGTGCAAGGGGCGCAATGAATTAATATTCTCTTAATATCTAGAAACAGTTAGATCTGTTAGAAGTTCAAAACATGAACGAGATACCGTATAAGTTATCATCTTGATGGATGATGTAAGATGATACCCTATAGATAACAAGATAATATTAATGTTTCAGTGTGTCCCTTGCAACAAAGTGCTCCAAGTCCCCGTACTTTCCAAAACATAGTACACCTATTAGGGCGGAGCGGAAAATTTAAATTTGAATTTTCAGTTGGCCTGGGTGCGGTATAGTTGTCTTTTGATTAACCAAACACAACTGTACAAAAATTTTGGAAAAATACTCATGTCTGCAGGTTCCTTTTTCCCTTAAAAATGATCATATAATCATATAATCATTTAATCATTTTTAGGAAAAAATTTTGAAAAAATATTCATGTCTGCAGGTTCCTTTTTCTCATAAAAATGATTAAATGATTATATGATTATATGATAATTTTTAGGAGAAATGATTAAATGATTATATGATTATATGATCAATTTTAGGAGAAAAGGAACCTGCAGACATGAATATTTTTCCAAAATTTTTCCCTAAAAATGATTAAATGATTATATGATTATATGATCATTTTTAGGAGAAAAAGGAACCTGCAGACATGAATATTTTTCCAAAATTTGTTTATAGTTGTGTTTGGTTAATCAAAAGACAACTATCCCACACCCAGGCCAACTGAAAATTCATATTTAAATTTTCGCCTATATAGTTTCGCTCCGCCCTAATACCTATTATTCGAACGGAATTCAGCATTAGAATTTTATCCCTAACGTTTAAAATATACAAGCAATCAAGGTCCTCAGTTACAAAATGAGGGTCGTAAATCGTTTTCATATAATTTCACCTCGACAACTCACACTGTTATACAAACGTGATAAATGTAAAGTTATATGAAAGTGATCCGCCATTCATTAAAACAAAAAGCCAGTACGGTCGGACGAAAAAAGCCTGTACATTGTACACCGCATGAATTCTCTCGCTGTTTTAGCACCATTTTACACTTAGCTTTATGTTATTTTAGACAATGTAGTTCATTAAATGCACAGCTCTGTATGCGGTACCCTTTCTACGCGAGATAACATGAAAAGAAGGCCAAATTCTTTTACAATAATTCGTCATTTCTATCTGTGTACCATGTTAAATTATCCTGTAAGTCATAAGTAGACTGCGGCTGTTTATGCAAATATACATTTTTATAGAAAAGGATTAAACAAGTGAAACTTTGACGGAAATATGTTTCGTCATTAGAGGATTTTCAAAATATATTTTTTATTTTAAAAAATGTTATGTTTCTTTATTTCTAGCATATACAGAACTTACTTACGGATTTAGCGCGAGTATAGTAGCGACCTTGGTATAGTGTATTCGATTTTCTTACAATAGGGAGCTCGTAATTATTGTAATAAATATCAGACTTGCATAAACTTCCGCAGCCTAGTCATAAGTAATGTCGTTTTTCTGAGAAGTGAACTAACAATATAATTCGACACAAGCATCGCTTATCCATTTGACATAAATACTAGGATACATAAACATTTCGAACGTTGACAAACAGGTCGAACACCACTTAATACAAAGCATTATACTGGACGTGACAAACGAACATTTCTGTACGACTTTAACAAAAAAAAACAACATAACTGTAGCGATGAAGAACGTTAGTCAGGTTTGCTAAAAGGGGAATAGGAACTCAATAGAAAAACAAGCAAAAATTGTAGAAAATGAAAGAAGAAATATAGCTAAGTAGGAGCAAAGTCAGAAAGTTGTTAATGTCTATCTAACATCCGTGCTGAAAGAACCCAAGTATTTATGGAATGGCCAAATACTTAATTCAAAAGACAATACTAAATCTATACTCAGCCCTAAAAGGCAAAGGAAACGCAACTAAACTTTTAACATGGAAATCTATCTATCTCTCTATTACATACTGCCCAGCAATTCAGGCAAAAGAGAAATTGGAACGAAATATAAGAGGGTCCAGTCTGGTTTTAATCCGTCACAAATTCGTGGGACTTTTTTCAATTTGTATCCCCTTCCACCCCTCCCTCTCCTTGGCTGTACGTGTCGGATAGGGGCATGTCGCTATATAATAGCGCGAAACCATGGAAAAGCGCGTAGATATCCGACCGTAAGACCATTGACACCAGAAACAAGCGATGGGGCCATTTCTGAGCGATGCGCCGCTGGGATTGGCTCGATTTTCCAAGAGTCACGAGCGACCGTTCGCTCGTAAATACAGCTATTCCACTTTTTGCACTAGCGGAAAACTGACGCGCCCAAGCTGTGCACATACACTCGCTATGCACAGGCGGTTAGAGGCGTATGAATCATAGAACTGTGAAGTGATATCGGATGGAATAGCAAGTAAGTATACATGCATAGCTGTTGACCATCGAAAACGGACGTCTCGTACGAGTTCTTACAAGACAGGGGAAGTGCATGCACCTCGAGTCACCGGTTTGCTTCAAATTTCGCATAGGTAGGTATAGTTAATACACGGCATGACTGCGAGAGACTCTGACACGGGGACCTTCAGGTTTTGCAATTCCAGAAAATTCTGATACTTACAAGGAGAGGTTCCGAGGTGCTCACCTCCGATTGCTTTGGTTTTTGGATATGTTTTTCAAAATTAAAACAATCGGAGGCGGGCACCAACTATTCTTATGAACTTTGGGGGGGGGGGTTGGTTTCACCCCTAAACATTCAAGCAGGCCAAAATAAAAGGACACGTATTTCTTATTTTTCGGTCCTCTAAAACATACTCAAAAACCAAAGAAATCGGAGGGGAATACTTAAAACGTCTTATAACTTTGGGGGTTGGTTTCACCCCCTAAATATGAAAACGGGCCAATATATCTTATTTTTCAGTCCCCTAAAACGTATCCAAAATTCAGAGCAATCGGAGGCGGACACCTGGGAACCTCTCCTTGTTAGTGTACGTGAAGATCTTCACCCGGACATTAATTTCCCAAGGGCTGTACTTCCGAAAGGGACCGGTGGCCGATCGAGATGAAACTTGGTGGGTATTACGAGGGGTGTGGAAAGACTCCAAATATAAAATTTTAGCTTCGGCGATAAATGCGTTCAAAAGATACAGGGGTAATTGTGCATAAAAGGGTAGACCTTACCGATTTTTTTTAATCACTTTACCACGGCCCCTCCCCTTAACAATATTTCTGTTGACTTATACTGACACAACGCATTCCACTTTCCAAATTGTCCCGGGTATTACAGTCTGATTTTGGAGAGTTGACCCCTCGGACGGGGCTGGCTTCTTTGCGACGTTGCCGCTTATTCAGGCTCGTTAAGGGTGTTCCTCTGGCTTGGTGTTTACCCCACTCCCTGCGTCTTGACCAATAGCTTTTTCGACTGCTTAGTCGTGAGTCCTTACCTATTGTTTGCTCTGTCGGGCATCTATCGCTATCCTTTTCGAGAGGGCCCAACCAACTTCGTTTTTATGGTGACAAATAGGAGTCCCGAATCTTATTGGAGAATGCGGAAGGCATGCGGCGAACAGAATGAATGGCGGACGACTTGAAGGATACACCCTCTATATAATGCGAATGACATGGGCAGGTGAGCCTGACAGTAAAGCTCACGGTTTGCTTACATACCTATAACTTAATCTGGCGCACCGTTGTCTTCAACAATTTATTGCGTCGTTAATTTTAACAAAGCCGCCCTAGAGGGAAACTATTATTAATTAATAAACTGCCAAGAATATGGCAATATTCTTTGAAACATTTGTGGAAAAGTGATTTCGAGTAGAAACTTACAAAAGGAAAATTTGTTTACAATTTTATATCCTGGAAAAATGATTTCTCAATTTGAAAAATTTACTCCGAAAGACTAATGATTCTAAATAATCACAAAAAAGAATGAGCTTAATGCTATTAATAATTAATAATGCTATAAAATACATAGTAGAAATACTATAGGCACTTCTTGAATAAATTTGAAAGCAACAAAACGGTGACTTTAACCTCCTCAAAATTTCAACTGAACTGGGTACATAATACTCCATTGTGATTAAAATTCTTGACAACGGCTGAGAAGATTCATCGATATGGCGTGGAATAGGTACGTAGCTAGTCGATGCACGGGCTGTTTTCACCGAGCCGATGGGAGACACGGAGGTACGCTTGAAGATAGGAAAAGACAGCCGCTCTGCCGCAAAACGTGGCAACGCCGCACGCAATCCGTAGCGTACCATTGGTTCCTCCTTAAGCCACGCTCCGTCCGAGGGACCCGCCCGAGGAGTCAACTCTCGAAAATCAGACTATAGTATTGGTTGGGGCTAGATTAGTGCGAGGGGTGCGCGCCCGCTCGCGGTCACAAAAAAGCATGGTAGCGAACTTTCAAAATTAAAAAATGGGGAACGGGAGGGTTTCCAGGTAGGCGGGCCTGCACCAACGTCCAGAAAAATTTCCCCCCAAAAAATTAACAATATTTTTTTTATTAATATTTCGGAAACTAATAAATACCCGAAGCTACAGTTTTAAATTTAGGGTCCACACCCCATCCCCAACCCTCCCCCCAAACCTCATCTCGATTAGCCACCGGTCCCTTTCAGAATAATATCCTTCCCAAGCAGTAAGACGCGCTTTTCAGACAAATTCGAAAAAATCAATTTTGAAAAATTCTGAGTTCCCTTATATGCAGGGTGTTCCTCTACCTATGGCCAACACTCTAGCGGGTGATTATATCGGCAAAAATGAGACGAAAATCAAGAATGACGAAATTGCGGTAAAGGCTTCGTTTTCGAGAAAATTGACTTTGAATTTCACATAAATACGTGTGCATCGTAAGCGCGTGCCCCTCAATAGCTTACGATGCACACGTATTTAGGTGAAATTCAAAGTCAATTTTCTCGAAAACGAAGCCTTTACCGCAATTTCCTCACTCTTGATTTTCGTCCCATTTTTGTCATCACACCCGGTATATAAAGGAAATTGTCAAAGTCGATTTTCTCGAATTTGCCTGAAAAGCGCGTTTTACTGCTTTGGGAAATTAATGTCCAAGTGAAGATCTTCACGTACACTAATTGTAAGTATGAAAATTTTCTGAAATTGCCAAACCTGAAGCTTCCCTTGTGAGTCAAAGCTTCGCCATTCCTAAATCTTCACGTATGTATATATTGAAATAAATATATCCAGATATTATATTTCAAATCAACTATTAAACACATAGTAACTCCAGATATACGTATACATTTTTATGTATTTCGCATTATTCCTACTATAAGTTACTTAAATTGGCTTGTTTAGGTATATGTACGTATCTATAGAGCTATACATACATAGTGCCTCTACGAGCTATAGTGACTTAAGGTGGAATCAGACGGAGCGTGGATCGGCGATCTTTGCGCGTGAATCGCCGATCCACGCGCCGTCTGATCGGTCATGGCTCGGCTCGCCAAGCCGACTTGCCGAGCTAGACGAGCCGAGCCAGCTCGCCAAGCCACGCGCCGTCTGATCGGTCATGGCTCGGCTCGCCCAGGATCGCCAAGCCGACTTGCCGAGCTAGACGAGCCGAGCCGCTCGCCAAGCCACGCGCCGTCTGATCGGTCATGGCTCGGCTCGTCCAGGATCGCCAAGCCGACTTGCCGAGCTAGACGAGCCGAGCCACGCGCCGTCTGATCGGTCATGGCTCGGCTCGCCCAGGATCGCCAAGCCGACTTGCCGAGCTAGACGAGCCGAGCCGCTCGCCAAGCCACGCGCCGTCTGATCGGTCATGGCTCGGCTCGTCCAGGATCGCCAAGCCGACTTGCCGAGCTAGACGAGCCGAGCCACGCGCCGTCTGATCGGTCATGGCTCGGCTCGCCCAGGATCGCCAAGCCGACTTGCCGAGCTAGACCGCCAAGCCACGCGCCGTCTGATCGGTCATGGCTCGGCTCGCCCAGGATCGCCAAGCCGACTTGCCGAGCTAGACGAGCCGAGCCACGCGCCGTCTGATCGGTCATGGCTCGGCTCGCCCAGGATCGCCAAGCTGACTTGCCGAGCTAGACGAGCCGAGCCACGCGCCGTCTGATCGGTCATGGCTCGGCTCGCCCAGGATCGCCAAGCCGACTTGCCGAGCTAGACGAGCCGAGCCGCTCGCCAAGCCACGCGCCGTCTGATCGGTCATGGATCGCCGAGTCGGGCTCGCCAAGCCGACTTGCCGAGCCGAGCAAGATCGCCGATCCACGCTCCGTCTGATTCCACCTTTAGGTGTGAGGTACCCAGCGGGGTCTTAACCGGTACCCTGCTGGATACGGGCCGCTAAACGTGTCTCCCCTACTACCTCTTGCAGGACTGTCTTTAGGGAAGACCAGGACAAAACCTGGGCCCTAGAGGTAAAATAAGTTATTAATATAAAATAATGTCTATTACTACTGTTCTAATGCAGTACATATACCTTACTGAAATGGATTTGTATTTAATATGTGCTGACAATGAGACAATTTTTAATAGCCAGCATCAAAGCTTAATTCGTGTCTTTTAATAATGGTAAACAGTATCTTCAATTTCTGTTTCATTTTATTAAAATCGAAGTTGCAACGCTTAATCTATAGGGTCCCGGTTTTGTCCTGATGCTCCCTAAACACAGTCCTGCAAGAGGTAGCAGGGGGCCACGTTTAGCGGCCCATACCCAGCAGGACATCGGTTAAGACCCCGCTGAGTGACCTCACACCTAAGTCACTATAGCTCGTAGAGACACTATACAGTGTGCCCTCTGCTTTTAATGCCTTACTGTATATGAGATGGACTAACTATATGCTAAATTTTTCCTACATCCCCTTGATAGGACAATGTTTTTTAGCGACGCTATTGCTAGTGCCCCTAGTGGTCATAGGGCAGTTCGAACGAAACATAGGTTCCTACATCGAAATATCGTGTGTTGCAATTGAGTTGTTCGGTCAGGCGGTTTTGTGATTAGTTTGTGTTAAATTGCGGCGAAATTTGCAAAGGAAAGACTTGTTTATAATTTGCATGTTGTAAAAAGAACTTTTCAGACTAACAAATTAATGTATTTAAGGATATCAGTCCTTCTGAATTGAAATAGAAGAAGAACGAACACCGTTCGCTGGAAATAAAAGCTATTTATACCTATTTAGAAATTGTTTTTCTGAAAATTGGCGATAATTGCAAACTTTGACAGCCCATTATTTTCAAACGATTTCGAAACTCGCAAAATGATGAGTAGAACCGCCCCTAGTAAAAATGTGATCGATTTGGTGCGAAATGACCCAGGAACGTGTTACTCAATTTTAATTGAAGTTTAAATTTCTAATTAAACAAAACTAATGAAACAATTTTATAAAATTAGCTGTTTTTAATGAATATCAACGTTTCTCGCTTTTTCTGCCCTTGTCACGTATAGGTGATTTCAAGATTTCGGTCTTTCATTTCAACGTCCAAATATAATGAATCAATTTTTAAGCAAAAAATTGAATATACGTTACTCGGATTTGAACAGTTGATTCACACAAGGAGCAACAATAATAGCCTTATCTCTCGATTACAGTGATAAAATTGCACATAAACTGCACACATAAAAGAAATACATAGCAATTTGATAAGGACAAGCAATAATCAACTATGTTACGTTTTACTCTACTTTCTCCTTTATTAAACGTAGCTACATGTAGCAAGCGATCGAGTACTTCTCAGCGGTAGTGTACATACACTAGCGGACAAAAAATTACCACTTTTTTGTTTGTTTTATTTATTTTTTGTTTTTTTAGCATACATTTGGGACTGTGGTATGTTTAATATGCATATTCTGATGGAGAATTTAAAGCTGTGTAAAACCCAATTAAAGTTGAATTTATTTAACTGATAAACAAAAGTGTTGTATGGACGGGGTAACACATTTTTGGGGCCGACAAAGAAGTTACCACGTTTAGTAACTTTTTAGGTTATCCTAAAAGCAAAAGGTGCCCCCACAAAATATTAAATTTTTTTTAATAATGTTCTAAAGTGGTAACATTTGTTGCCTTTAAAAATGTGTTGCCTTGTTTAATGTTATGTAGGGTTTTTGTTTGTTAGTTAAATAAATTCAACTGTAACTGTGTTTTATACAGCTTTTAATTCTGTTTCAAGTTATGTATATTAGGCAGATACTGCTGTTTTAAGTTAATATTAAAAAGTAATAGACAGATAATTATTTTTATACGTAACTTTTGTCTGTTCCATTACCATAAGTAGTGAAAAAGTCATGAATGCCATTACGATGAATACAGTATGTAAACACGTCCCATATTTTGACAATTATTATTCCAGAATAATGTATCCGCCGATTGTATCACCATTTGTAATGCATCCCATCTAATCAAAAGGTCCGCTTGATTTTTTCGCAACGCTAATCAATATTATATCAAGGACCACGAGACAATACAGGCTCGATGTGATTCGCACAGGTGCGCATTGTTAAATTCGACCTCGTTCGCCATGGACGTTGTTAATTTGGCAATTATACGCAGCTGGGACTCGTTACCATCCAGTCACGCACAATTATATCACGTTCCTAATTAAAAGTTCACGATAGGCTAATGCGAATTTTGTTTTTTACGATAGAGATGTATCTACGTTTGAATAGGATAAGTTTCTTTGGGGTATGATTAAGCTTGCAATTTTTTTGAGGCAATAGTGGAACGTCACTTTGACAGTGAAGTGCCCAGATTTAATGCGATACGTTAGTTGTTCTGTTTTTTATACTGTATAGGTACCGTAAACTCGGGTGACTTTGCCCACTTTTTTACTCAGACTGAAAAATTACCATATGATTGAATGCGCTATGGTTTTTTTCGTTTGACCTTGGAGAAATTGTTGCTATCGATTACAAAACACCATATGTTTTAATTACTTCACAATAAAATAAAATAAAGTTCTTTCGAAAAGTGGGCAATGCCACTCCGGTGTGGGCAAAGTTACCCCAGTTTACGGTATATATCTTTTGACTCTAAACCTCAAAGGTCACACTATTATTTCCTCCCGCTACAGGCACACATGGGTTAGCGTAACCCGGAGCGTTCTTTTTCTTATATCTCTGGTTGGCCTGCACCGTTTCTAATGTTTTTTCTTTTAATCGATTCATAAGACAATAAGGGAGAAGAATATATATAAGTGATTTAGTCATAAATCGTTTGGCACTCGAGATATTTTGAAAACAAAGAGATCAAGTTTGTGAAAATTGTGAAAAATTTGTTTTTTCCCTTTAATCACAGTTTTTTTCAGAAAAATATACGCGGGTTTAATTATACAGTAATCGAACGGTTTCGAGTTATACTTTGAGGAAAAAATACGCTATTCTGATTGGTTCAGAAAAATATAATTATTGGGCGAGGTGAAGTTGAGTAATACTTTTACTTCTACGGAACAACTGTTCTCTGTGAAAACCCGTCGTTTTCGTTAAGATAGGGACATCAACTGCTGCAGGCATTGAGTAAACAGTATCAGAAGTAATTTCATGGATGGTTTTGAAAACCTGAAATGGGAGATTAAAAATAGCGGTCACAGAGAGTTTAATGAAAATCGGATACAAAAATGTCGAATAATACGATGAAATGGTTGAAAAAATAATTTATTCCACAAACGTAGCTAAATTGCCAAAATGTATGCAATTATTTATTTATATCTACGTTTCCATTTTTCAAAAAGCATGTATTTCACTTTTGGTAACTCAAAAATACTATGCATATATTTAATTGTCGAAGAAAACCAGATATTCACTACTAAATCGACTTTCACTTTTAAAGGATTTCCTAACGTTACAGTCACACTGGGTGAACGTAACCCACAGACTACCTTTGCAATGATTTTACTCGGCAGCTTCAGGCATACTAGCGATGCTGTGGGGGGATTTGTAGAAAAGGTATCAAATTTGTTTCCCCCAAAAACCCGAACTCCCCACACTTTACTGTTACGAAATGGCAGGTGTTTTGCTAACGGACTGGGTTAGGGTAACCCAGTGTGACCTTTGAGGGCTAACAATGGTTCAACCCTCAACGTGTCTGAATTGGAATGTCCCCATAACGAGTCATAGCAACGAGTGCTTTTTTTAAAAGTGGCACCAGCCCTTCGAGTATTTTTAAGTTCGGCGAGGAAAGTAGGAAATTAAGGGAGACACTAGTTTCCCACAAAAGTGAGCTTTCTATTGAAAATAGTTGACGAATGTGATTGAATTGAAACTGGCTCTCTTTTCCTTTCTGTGACTAAAAGTTCTAATTTCTAATTCAAGAAATTTTTCAAGAAAGGACTTATCTTTGTAATTATTGCCTACGCTGCCGTGTGGAGAATTGAAAAGAAACGTTTGCCTTATATAAACTAACATAGTTTGCCATTCGTTGACGAATATGACTCTACTTCGTGCAAACAGTATAGATTAAGTAAAATTATACAGAAATTAAGAAACTGAAGCTGTTAGTTCTAACGTATCTTGACTCCTCAGAATGTTAAGGTATGAAACAGTTGTTGAACTTCGTCGAACTTCTTTGTTTCATTCGAAGCGATTTTGTGTTTGAATCAATTTAAAGGCAACGGTGTTTAATAATTCATTTCAAAGCAAAGAGAGATTAAATGGAGGGGATCAAGAAAACTGTGCAGAAGCGCCACTTTTATCAACCTTGCCGTCAATGTGAAAAATTTACAATTAGAATTGTGCTCGTAACCTTCGTTAGAAATCTTCGAATTACATAAAAGTCTATTAGGAAAGCGAAAAGTTCTTCGACATTAAGCATAAATGTCTTTCCTCCCCAGATGTTTATACACCCTATCATTACCCTTTAAAGGACACAGTAACAATAAACCATGATGTAAGCTAATCTTAGTAATCTCTCCACGTCTTCTCTGAATCTTACTATCTCTTTCATTTCAATTAACATTTAATCGCGTCCTATTTCACTAACTTTTATCCAGTCAACTTGCTCATCTTGTTAAACCGCTAGCAATTAACTATTCTAAGCTGATCGTTCCCGAAGAGCATGTTCTTCACAGCCCAGAAATAGATGCATCTATCCACTTACCGAACAACTTCATGACCTGGGACTGGCTGATGAAGATGTTCAAGTATCCATCGCCGCAGCCGACCAGAACCAACAGGACGAAGAACTTGCGTCGCAACAGATTGCAGGACCAATCACCCCGCCGCATTGTCTCACATAATAACATCACGCACCGTTGTAATCACGCGCGTAAACCGTACACACCACTCGGCTCCGTTTCCCTGCCACGTGACCACGCCAGAAGTCACGAAGAAATCCGGCAGCCAGCCGTGCCCGCAGCAGCCAACTTCACCTGGTTCCCTCTTACGCGCGGGTCCATCGTTCGTTGCTACACGACCACGTGACGAGTCATCGAATCACGTTCGAATCTCCGAGTGCTGTCAAACCTCCGTCACTAAACTACCCCCTCGATTTCGAACGCCGTGCTTCTGACGAGTTTTGAACGCACCGCGAACCGAGGTGTCGCGTCAGAGAATGCGCCGTGTAGCGTGGCACGAGGGCACCGGTCACCGATCATCCATGGTCTCATCAGTCCGAAGAGGAGCGACGGTCACATGGCAACGCGAGCGACGAGGGCCGGAGCGGAACGTGCCAAGAGACCATGGGGGACGACCTCGGCGTTGTAGGCGTCGGAACGCAACTGACGGCTGGCACTCGCGTTTTCGAGGCGCGACGCGACTTTGCGCCTGCGCCCGTTCGGGGTGCGACGGCAAATACGCAAACGGCTGACAAATCACTGTATAAAACACGGTATGCGTACGCGCCGCGAATCGCGGGAGGTGTAAGTCACACCTTTGGATGGCTGGCGCACCGTGGCGCGCCGTGAGAATCGTCAAAATATCGGGAAACGTGGAATCACCACGCGACGTTCCGCGCTTTTATTCCTGTCCTTCCCGTTTGCGCCAGGAGGCAGTGTGGGGATGTGAAATAGGCGGTGACACGCGAGTAACTTTAGAAATTGCTTCTCTTTTTCTGGTAACGCGCGCGCGATTACGATTGGTCCAGTGCGTTATTGACAGTGAATCACGTCGTATGGAGTGTCTAGAGATGAGAGCTACTCGAAGTAATGGCTGAACTGGTCAGTTTAAGGGAATCAAGGCGCAAGGGAAATGGATTTTGGCTTTTTACGTTCTGTTTGAATAAAACCAGGGATTGAAAAAGTTATGGGATTTTTATAAAAATTCTGTTAGAACTTATATGTTTTGTGTGAGAAGATATCTGTTCCTAGGGGATTTTTATTGAAAGAAATGTTACCCTTAGGAACTTCTTTAGAAAGGGTTCTCATGGAACAGATATTTTAGAACCTATATGATAAAAGTTTCATGGAAACAGTTATATTAGAACATTTGTTAAAAAAGGTTCCATAAGATAAAGAAAAGTACTAAACTATTATAGGTACTAATTTTATTTAACCCTCGGTTGTCACACTGGGTCAAATTGACCCTGCAATTTTTGAAGCAAAACACTTTTTGTCGGAACTCTTATTACTTCAAATTTTTTTTAACCATGATGACACTTTAAATATCAACTTTCAACGATGGGCATATATTCTACACTGTTCAAACTTTATCTCAGAATTTTTTAGACTTAATTTAACAAATAGTTTTCGAGTAACAACCGATTGAAAATTGGCAGGGTCAAATTGTGACAACGACGTTCGAAAAAGTAGGTGTTTACTTAATAAAAGGTATGAAAATCATAACATAAGCAATTAATAGTTTCATAAGAAGTATTGAACAGAAAAGAGAACTTGGCAAGAATAAAATCACAAAAAATAGAAGATAATAATAATCACAAAATTAAAAAAAGATGTGAAATCAGTATGAACTGCAAGTACATAAAGTGCTTTCCAACTGCGCTTAAGATGACACAACTACATATACACAGGTAAAATGCTGTGTTCATACATTCCATTACCCATATCGTGAACATTTTAATAATGTGAAGATAAAATGTAACATCTAGACATTTGCCTAGATGTCCGCGGCCTGGAAGTCAAATACTTGGCGTGGCCAGGCAAGGTATTCTCAGATCATCAATACACATACCTTCCCTCTCGCAGGCTTTCACATAATTTGTCAATTTAAAACTCTGACAATATCAGTACATTTTCATTATATTGCGTTTTAAAATAATTCTAAGATCATTCATCGACACCGATACCTTTCCTCTCACAAGCTTTCAGATAATTTGTGAATTTAAAACTCTGCCAATATGAATACACTTTCATTATTTTGCGTTTTTAAAGAATTCTTATTCATCGACACCTTGATCTTGCCTGGCCACGCCAAGTATTTGACTTCCAGGCCGCGGACAACTAGGCAAATGTCTAGATGTTACATTTTATCTTCACATTATTAAAATGTCCGCGATATGAGTAATAGAATGTATGAACACAGCATTTTAGCTGTGAATATGTAGTTGTGCCATCTTAATCGCAGTTGGAAAACACCTTTATGTACTTGCAGCTCATTTTGATTTCACACCTTTTTTATTTTTGTGATTATTATTATCTTCTATTGTTTTGTGATTTATTTGATTCCATGTACTTGGCGTAATTTTTTTACTTGTTTCAAGTTTTTTATGGAGATCTCACTTCTTTTTACAAATATAATCTGCATAGTAGGGAATGACTTCAGATAATTTTTAATATTATAACTTACAAATTATCACAGGACAGAATTAAGGATAAATTCAGTCACAGCATCATTTTACGCTTCGATTATCTATATATACATAAAATCCTCAGTTTAGTTACAAATTAAAAACAGTTTGATGATATTCAAACATGTCGCAATTCAAATTTCGGCAACTTACCTTGTGTTTGAGACTGCATTTTGGTTGCAATTCAATGGTACAACGATACATATTTGTAAAAGCACGTGGTTTTTTAAATTTTGACAACTTATCTTATTTGGTTATAACTTGACGGTAAGCTGTCAAAATTTGGAGTGGATTGCATAGTGAAGATAGCGAATGACGAACGAAACATGTATTAGTTCGTTTTGGCTGCAGGTGTGCGTGTAACGCGTACAAACGAAACATGTATTAGTCTATTAGTTCGTTTTGGCTTAAGGTGTCCGTGTAATGCGTATTTTGGCTGAAGGTGTGCGTGTAACGCGTAGGAACGAAACATGTATTAGTTCGTTTTGGCTAAAGGTGTGCGTGTAACGCGTATTTTGGCTGAAGGTGCGCGTGTAACGCGTACGAACGAAACATGTATTAGTTCTTTTTGGCTGAAGGTGTGCGTGTAACGCGTATACGTATTATGTTGACTAAAATTTTGACTGGAGAATCAGAAGAAGAAAAACCTTACCATTTCTGACAGATCCATGAAACGATATTACGATATCTCTGTCATGCGTGGACCGATTGTATTGAATTTGGTCTTATTCGAAAGCTTATATGCGGTTTACATAAGAAAACTGCCTTCAAATTTAGGAAATATTGCAGGCGTGATGAGATATTAATGAAATAATTTTCAGGTTAGGTTGGAATAGCTCTGCGACGAGTAAATGATAGCGGTAGCGACACAGTCGATATACAGGGTGTCTTTCATGTACTTGGCGTCGAGACGCTACCGCGTCTCTAGATTACAAATAAATAACACATTCAGAATATCAATTTAACTGTAATAATTATTTATTATTATTGTAGTACTATACATCGAATAGTATTCAGTATTTGTTACAAGGAATGAGAACTTTTTTAATATTGATGAACAAAATATTTGTTCCTGTTACAGAGAAATTTTTATTTTTATATTTTTACTTTATCAGTTCTCATGGGAACTTATAATGTAAAAACATTTTTAAAAAAGTTCCACGGTCCATGTTGCAAATAGACCCTATTGAAAAGTTCCAGAACTCTTTCGAACCCCGAATAAAACTAATTTTTTCTTTTAGTTTAGTTGATAGTAAATTAATTTGTGTACAAAAGACAAATTCTATAACCCCATTGAATGTTCACAAATTATCGTATTGCTTATGTTTTCTATAACATGTATGTTTATATGCATATTGTTGAAAATATAAAAATATATTATTACATTATTTATTAAGGCACGTCTACACGACGATACTTGTGTGTCTAGATCAAGTGTAAAAAAATTTCCGGAAGATTGGAATCAGCCCAGAGCAGTCCGCGACACTGAATTCGACCTATCGTCGCGGGAGTTGCAGCTAGAGCTAGCCTGAAAACACTGCAACTAACTCTAGCAAGACACAAAAGACACTTGATCTAGCCACAAAAGTGTCGTCGTGTAGACGTACTTTTACACAATCATTTTACATATTCATTCATTTCTATGTTTTCCCTTGGCTAATCCGCTATTTCCTAACATTTTAACCCTTCGTTGACACTCTGGGTATGAGCCACCCATAATCTGATTTGACGCTCTGTACGTTCTATATGCAAAATGAATACCTTTTCTTCAAAGCTGACTTACAAACTATTTTTTCTCCCAAAATATTATATCCGAGCAACAACTCTGTAGATTTTTAGCTTCTAATAGTGAAATTTGTAAAAGTTACAACTACTTAAAGATTTTCTTCGTTTTTTCTCGACATGAGCTAATCTAGAATTATTTTACAAAAACTGTGATTAAATTTCAATAAAAAAACTATTGGAACATATTCTAGGGACCTTAAAACTGATCCATGATTTTTTTATGACGATTGGATTCTTTCGATGATAATGGCAGTTGTTCAAAAATTGCTCTGGATGTGAGCCACCCAGGTATGTCAAAGTTGATCGAAAAAGGAGGTGTGTCAACCAAGGGTTAGAATTTATAAAATTTAAAAAACTCTTTGATTTAGTTTCACACTGACTTCAAAATATTCTGTCATGAAGGCGTTTAACTTACAGCAGGATTTGTAAGAGCCAATCGGAGTGTTTGTCTTACATAAGCGTATTCAGAACGGGAACCTGTCATGATGGTACGGATTTACCATCATTCAACGTCACGTCGAGGTTGATATTCAGGATCCAATAACATCAGAAATATTTAAATTACTTCTGGACCTAAAGATTTCTCTGTCGAACAAACTCTGCCATAAAATTTGGGGGTTACCCTACTCAGAATTCGACACCCTTCGTATTGAAATTAAAAATTGTCCCACGTCAAATTCCAGAATACAGCTTGCAAAAACTAATAGTTTTCCGAAGTAAACATTTTTTTTAGTATATTATTTAAAGGTACCTTCCGGGCGAAACGCTTGACAAAATACGCGATTTTCTTGATTTAAAAACAGAAACGTAACCACATACTGTAAAAAAGCTTTTTGAATTTTATTATTATATATTTTAAAGAATAAACGAAAAATGATTGTTTGAAGTTTATCAATTTCTGCCTTAGATATAGGTACAACTGTCACGAGTTCCGACGGCGCCTGTCAAAGAGCTGAAATTTCTACAGTGGTACAATGAATGCTGTATATCTAATGCAAATATTGATAAACTTCAAACAACAATTTTATTGTTTGTTCTTCAAATATGTAGTAATAATGTCCAAAAAGCTTTTGTACTGTCTGTTGTTCAGTTTCTTTTTTTTTATTCATGAAAATCTCATTTTTTCAAGCGTTTTCACCGGACGGTGTCCTTGAAATGTTAAAATTGCTGTCGCTGTCGCTGTCGCTGTCGCTGTCGCTGTCGCTGTCGCTGTCGCTGTCGCTGTCGCTGTCGCTGTCGCTGTCGCTGTCGCTGTCGCATGGTAAAATGACAAACGTCAAATGTTTGAAATCATTCGGTACTATACCTAACAGGGAACACAAAATTGACACATTCAATGAATGTTGACCATAATTATTGATAAAATTAATGAAAAACTCTTTACCTTTTCTGACCTATAAAGACCACGTTTAAAACTAGTACAGATCTAGAAAACGTTAAGAATAGTTATAGAACTTATATTTTAGGAATATTTAAACTAGCTGACCCGTTACCCGGTGTCATACAGGAATTATTTACAATGCTCCCAAAATAAAGTAGCCTAAAAAAATAACCTATAATCTAATCTAAAACGTATGTAATGTATATGTAATGTATGTAGTACTACAAGTACCTACAGTTTATTCTATTATTTATTTATTGTTTATTGTATTAAGGCTTGTAGCCTAGTCCAAACTTTGCTTATTTTCGCACGTTTGATACATTGCTCTTTCTTCTTTTTCTCTTATTTCCGATGTCTGTATTACTATACATTAGATATTATATTATTTATGCTGCTATATTATTATTTTACGTTTTGTTTTATCGCAGCTTATATATCAAGTACCTACAGTTAATCACTATAATATTTGGTCACAGTACTTCCAAGTTTGGTGATACCTATTATACATCTTTTCAAATTATTAAAATATTCCTTCCATTGCTTTGTATTATTACGTTAACTTATTTATTATAGCGGATAGAAGCACAAGCAATTCTTTTACAATCGTAATATTCTTATTTTAAGGTAATTTTTAAACGCAGAAATCATTTTACATGTATAGCATTCAATAGAATAAAGGGTCTAAATAAGTATTGATTCAAAACTACTTATTTTGCAGTTATAAAATGACTCTATCGGTGGTGTATACGGTTCTACGGGTAGAGATATCCAACGTTCGCTCGTGGACCACAAATTTCCTATGACAGTAAATTCCCCTGACACCGTAATGCCCCATCACGCTAACCGAAGCAGTAAATAGAGATACTCTACCGAAAGGAATGGAACAGGCACGAGGTGATAGTACTGTTGAAAAGATTGATATGGAGATATAAACAAAGTCACAATATTGTAGCTACAGAGTTTTGTACACGTTTATTCACGCCATATCATATCTTTTATCCCCCCTTATGTATTGTTCTACCTCGGGATCCTGTATGCACAATACTGCATTGCACTGTACAGTGCAAGAGTTGCAGTTTCCCAGCATGAAAATAATACCTACGAACGGACGTATGCATAAGTATACAAGACAGAGTAATTGAAAAAATGTTTACAATGAGAATAAAAGTAATATGCAAATATGTCACCCAGGTACCTTAACTAATATCATTAACTAACAATGTGCCCGAGTGACACGTTTGCATAATAATTTTATAGTATATTCTGAATGTTATCATTTTTTCAATTACTCAAATCTACCATAAAAGTATTTGCGGTATCGATTTCGATAACCTTGAAATATATTGTCAAGGTTAACGTTTTGAACAACTTTTCCCTATACATATAACCGTCGCTTGGCTTTAGATTTCGAGATGTTCACAAAAAATTGTGATGGGTAGCTAAACCAATATAACCCCTACCAAGTACCGATTATAGCTGTTAATGCAACATGTACATCTACTGTAGTGGGCAAACGTTGCCATTTATAAAGTTATTTAAGCTGTGAAAGTTTGATCTTGATCAACAAATTTTTTGAGGTGCCGCAAGCCATTCAAAAATTCATATTTATTGATTCTGTGACTTTTGAATGGCTTGCGGCACCTCAAAAAAATTGTTGATCAATATCAAACATTCACAGCATGGCGGGACTTTGAATTTAAAACTCATCACTTCCGTGGTTTTTTTTTCGTCTTCAAACGGCCTTAAACTTGTGAAAAAAAATATTTTGCCTTGATGCTGCTACCGGCTAGAATTATATGTTTTCTGAAGGTGTACGAAAAAGGTGGACCAGATTGGCCCACTAGAAGTTGAGATATCGTGTGTACCGTCGCGCAAAACACCTTTTTGAGAAAAACCGATATCTCCATTAATTATTATTATATATGCCTGACATTTTTTTACAAGTTACTGAAATGTCAGTAAATATATGTGGATAATGCTTATCGGTAAAAATTGTGTAATTTTTCTGTGCGTCGTCCCTAAAGAGAATAGAGGATCTCGACCCTGTAGACGAGAATACCCCCTTAAATACGAAAAGTTCCGACCCTGGAAAATAATTGCAATTACATATGCAGAGGAATGAATGCCGATACATACTTGACTCTGGAACCTCAATATCGATGAAACAAAACTGAGATAATACAACCATTCGAGTACAGAATTTTCTAAACGACAGATGCCACAAAATGATAAAGATCGTTTTCGAATGATCCATCGAAGCACCTCCATCGAAACTTTGATCCTGTACCGATGAGACGATGGAAAACGCGCGATAATCTGGGAAATGGTAGAATTTAATTAAAGTCTTTTCTCTCCCCAGCCAGTAAATCCTCTTCCCCACGTCTTTCCCACCCAACCGGCCACTTTTTCTATTCTCCATTCGTTCGTGTGTTTTCTCGCTCTGTCATGATACGTCTGCACAAATACACTGTGCACAGTTTGCAACTAAATAGGATTCACGATTTGATCCTTGTCGGTTTAACTTTCATGAAGTAGTGGCGTTCTGCGTCGACGAAAGGGGACTTTAATTATACTACTGGGTTAATTAATTCCGTCAAAATCCGGCGAAACACGCCTCAGTATCTTCTTCCCGTTTTCCCATTTTCTGTTCATCCTACCGTGCTACGAACGCAAAATTTATCCTTTAATGGAGGCAACCACTGTAATGGTCTGAAAAGTAAGGGTGTTTTCGGGATTTTTTTCAACCTAACAACGCAAGTAAATCAATGTATTGCTTAATATAGTTAATATGTACATATTGAAGGGTAAAAACAAATTTTTCAATAAAATTCATGAATTCGTTTTCGGTATACTCTGCGTCAAAATGTGCGCTGCGGCAAAATCGTTCCTGTGGCGTTGACAGTGCCTTAGCCATATGGTTAATCTGAATTGAAAAAGACAAAAATATTTAGGAACTAGAAAAAAAATCATTCTTTGGGGAAATGTTGATACAAAAATAGGAGGCCGTTAATTAAAAAAATCTGAACGTCACGTAATATTGACAGTACCTATACTGGCAACGCGGTTGAAAAATGTCATTCTGAGAAAAACGGGTTCAAAGTGCCGCTGGATCGGTCGCGCGCTTCCCACCACTACACGGAAAATTGTATATCTCCGTCAATTTTACGAATTTCTTCATAAAATTTGGAGAGAGCGTTCTTAAAACGTAGGTATGTCTTTCAGAAAATATAAAAAATAAACAATGGATTTTTCCGATTTCTTAGTGTTTTTCAGCTTTAACGCTTAACATACATATAGCCATATGGTTAATCTGAATTCAAAAAGACAAAAACATTTAGGAACTAGATATATATATTTCCAGCGGAAATCGTGGATATTCGTCTGCAGCAACCCGTTGCCGCTAGTAAACTTATGTATTCTTCCTCGGTGTTCCTTTCAGATCGTTGAAAACAAGAACATAATAATGGGGGTTTCTACGTTTTAATAAGATTTCTATTAAGAAATAAAATTATTTAAGTGGGGAGTTTGCCTTCAACGTTTATTCGTGAGTGATTTCTAAAAAGCATTTTTCCTAATTTCGTTTTTACTGTATGAGGAGCTGCGTGTAAAAATATTTTTAATTACATACTACTTAGTTGATATGCTTTTTCTTTGGTTTGACTGTCACGAGAATACATGTTTTGGTGGATTATATAAATAAATATAACACATTTGACACGGCCAGTACTCCACTTAAACAGCCTCTCAACAAGCATAATAATATAATAAACTAGGGGTTAGTATAATTTCTAACCCTTCGTTGCATACTGTTGCAAATATGCAACATATAGTTTCTTTTTAATTTTTTTGCTTTAACTAGCCTGCAGTGTGATGTAGCTACTTTATCATGAAAGATACATATCCTAGTTTCTAAACATTTACATAGATCGCGCTGAACGTTGTAATTCCGCGGATTTTAAGTAATCATAATCCTAATGGTGGAAAAACTGGGAAAATAAAAAAACACAATTTGTGTTTAATATTCTTCGTTTATATTATCACTTGTCCGAGTCCAAAAATTTATGTTTTTCCAAAATTGATAAGATATTATGCAACGAAGGGCTAATGTACCTATTGTGAAATTGTGGTATTTCATATACTTTCCTGGCAATTCTTATCATCTACTTTTGAGAACACTAATAAATAGTACAAATCTACCAACTTTCATAGCCTTTCAATTTTGTCATCTAAAAAGCAAAAATACATACAATTTTAAGACAATAAAATAAAATGTAAGAAAATTGAGGTACAACTATACAAATTTAAATCTATTGTTGCGAGGTAACCGTGGCTTGAGATTCTCGAAGGTCGGAGGGAATCTCCTCGTGCAGCGTAGGTTGTCCTCTGCGAAGTCGTCCACCGGACTCCGATAGTTGGGGTGAGAGTGCCGGAAACGGGATACTCGAGGGTAGTTGGATCCTTGCCCGGTTAAAGAGTTGGAATTCACCGTAGGTTTAAACAAGTTTATTTAAGCTTGAACTGATTCTGTATTTGTGATAACATACTGATCGCTGAATCTGTTCTTCATCGGAAAACAGCTCTTGCAGTTCGCGCATAGGTTTTATGCATGCAGTGCGGACCCCATGTTTACCGTCTGCGATCCCATAATTTTTTGCATCACCGAAGGCGTTTCGGTGGTTGCTCGTTTTTAACCGACTTCAAAAAGGAGGAGGTTATACCTAGATTCAACCCGTATGTTTTTTTTTATTCTTATGTTTGTTCCCGTATAACTCCTCAGCATATGCACCGATTTTGGTTATCTTTTTATTATTCGAAAGAGGGTGATGACCTGGTGGTCCCATCCTAGACTAGATCAATATTGGTCCAATATTTTGCCAGTTATGATTAATAATAATTTATATGTTTGTCCTCGCATAACTCCTCGGCATATGTACCGATTTTGATCATTTTTTTTATTCGAAAGAGGGCGATGACCCGGTGGTCCCATCCTACACTCCATCAATATTGGCCCAACATTTTGCACAGTTCTGACTAATAAAAAGACTATTGTTACTTAATTATTATTATTCTATATATGTACGCGCATATCTCCTCAGCATGTTGTGTCAATATATATAAAACTAAACAGTTAAAAATAAAAAAATTAAAACCGACTTAAAAAAAATAAAAGGCACTAAAAAGTAAAAAATAATTTTTCCCCTTATTTAATCTACGACTATCATATTTTTTAAGTCGGCGCCTCATCATTTGCACTGTGTAAATCTGGCGCCAACTTAAAAAATATGATAGTCGTAGATTAAATAAGGGAAAAAATGATTTTTTACTTTTTAGTGCCTTTTATTTTTTTTAAGTCGGTTTTAATTTTTACAGTATGTACTGTGTAAACGTTAACCTAAGTGAATTAATCACATCAGAGAATTTACATCAAAAGTGCAATTAATTCATATTCATAGTCCTTGAATTATAATTTCGTATACTTTTTTATATAAATAGAAAAATCACTATACATGTGTACACAATTCATGTAATCGATTGTATTTACAACGCATCAAATACTAAGGAATAGTTTTATAGATACCTACTAAGTTCATTAACTCATCGTTCATTTTCTAATGTATTTCATATTTGAGATTCAACAAAAGCGATCACTAAATTGCCTCTGAATCCCACTGTCTTCTTATTTACCCGAATTGAACCGAGTGTGTGTGTAGCGAAACGGAACTTTAATTACACGGGTGGAATTAATTAACTCCGCGAAATCTCGTGGAATACATCCGAGGGTTGATGAGATCCGATCGCCAACTAATTAATGGTCAATCTGTTTCTTTTCGTCGGGTTCTGTATCCTTGTCCGGTTTCAAATTCACGTGAACTTTATCGTGTCCATTGATGCATAGAACATTGTCTGAAAATGAAACTAAATAAGTAAAAAGTAAACAAACACATATTAACAAAATACTTGAAAAAGTGTACAGAATGAATTAAGATTGAAATAACACAATAAAAATGAAAAGAACACAAAAACCGTGAAAAATAAAAATTTTAGGGTTTTCACACAATTGTCTCTAGCTTCGGTATTTATCCATAGATTTTCATCAGTAACAGCTTGTTTTCTTCGTAAAAGTGCAGACTCTACGTAAAAAATGAGAAACTGGGCCTATTTTTGCGATTTCGATTTTTCCCAGATGCTTAAATGAATTGTCGATGTCAATTTCGGTCGAAAAAAAGACTTTTTTCACATATTTCCATCGATTTCACCCGAACTACTGAACCGATTTGGAAATTTTGCGAGGAAAATTTGTTGGTGATGCAATTATCTTTAATTTGAGATAATTTCCGACCATATCGGTTATTCGCAACACGAGATATTCGCAATTATGTGGAATCACCTCTTTTATAGGCAGGTAAAAAGTTCTCCTATCGATATCTCGAAAACGTATCCATAGAAAAAAATTTAGACCTCAGTTTCGGCATCAGCGCGTGGCGTCTGTTGCGCAAACATTTTTTTTTATTTTGTAAACTAGTGTTATTGTTACTTTGAACATCGTACATTTTTTGCACGATATTTTTCATATAAAATGTATCATCAATAGCTAAGTGTTATTAATTTGTGACCATAACTTTGTACTGCTTTTTATCATAAATTATGCATTATTTCTGCAACTGAAAACTTCATCTAAACTGAAACATATCGGTATGCCTTGAAACCCCTGCTGAAGCTAGTTACAGTATATTAAACTAAGGCGTTAAAAAATATATGATTTCATTTATCAAAACAAAGTTGACCGTCATATCGATGATGTTGTGCACAAATATGTCCACTTTTTGTGAAATTTGAGTTTCTATATGTAACAAATAGTTCTTGACTGTTTCTTTATACTATACAAAAATCACATTTATATCTACTTCATAAATTTGTCAAAAATAATATCTTTGTTCATTGGATGTACCTGAATCTTATGTACCATTACATGTTTAAACCTGTTTTTTATTTATTTATGTATTTATTATACGGGACTAAGCCCATTATGAACAACAGAAAGTGAATGCCATAATGTACAAACTAGACTGCAGGGGTGCACAGGGAGCCGTTTTTAGCGCCTAGCTGCGAGCAACCTGCCTGTCTCGTTGCTAAGGTTAGAATCGGTGAGGAGAACTGCAGTAGTGTACGTGCGTGCTCGTAGGCTCGTAGCGTAAGTATATGTATATGGCTGGGTTTAAGTCATACCAAATGCACGTACACTACTGCAGTTCTCCTCACCGATTCTAACCTTAGCAACGGGACAGGCGGGTTGCTCGCAGCTAGGCGCTAAAAACGGCTCCCTGTGCACCTCTGGACTATAGAAACAATATAACCAACAAAACAAAAACATCAACCAGGAATGCCTGGAGGCGATACCCCCAAGCAATTCATCTCGGCGTACAAAAAGTGGATACCACTGATCGTTTGAAAGCCTCGATACAGGTGCCAAAGAGGCTAATTCTGTCAGCTACATCATTCCCACTCAAACATACTCTAGACATAAGGTCCCTGAGGTGAAGATTGGTTTTGTAAAATTTTACCTGGAACAGCGGACAATTACGCAACGGTCTTGGCAATATACTGAAGCTAATTAACCCCAATAATTGGGGACAATTTATATGCCCATTAAGAATTTTAAACAGGAATGTGAGATCTGCTAACAGTAACCGCTGCCGCATTGGCACGAAGATAAATGTGTGCATTGACGGCCCGTAATCATGATCGAATCTGTGCATAGGATGCCCGAGGCGGAAAGACGAACACCGCAGAAATCTATGATGCACTCTTTCGAGTGCGCCAAAGAGGTAAGCTTGGTGTGGAGAGCATATTACAGACGCATACTCCAAAAAAGGCCTAACCAGAGCGTCAAAGAGCAACTTGAAGGTCCGCCGGTTGTTGAACCCCTGCGAATGTCTTAATTATAAACCCAAGTTGCTTGGAGGCAGCATTAGTAACTCTGTTGACGTGAATCGAGAAGGAGAACGCAGAATTGTAGGACACTCCGAGGTCACACACACTCTTTATGCAGGATAGTTGCAACGCGTCAAGTAAATACGCAAAAATTAGGGTACTGAGTGACCGGGAGATTCTCAGCACATGGCATTTCGACAGATTTAAGGAAAGCCTATTTCTGGTGCACCAATCAGTTAACCGGTCGAGGTCACATTGAAGATTCCGAGCATCGTCTAAGGACGTAATACGAGCAAATAACTTAAGATCGCCCGCAAAAAACAATGGAGTAACAAAATGAAAAGAGTCCGCGAGATCATTGATAAAAATGTAAAAAAGTTGTTTTTCTTGAAAACGCTAAATGTGGACATGCAATATTTGTGCACTAAACCAGCGATATGTCCTCTACCACGGCCGTCTCTAGTACAGGCCACCACCTACGATGTTGCAACACCGCATTTCGGACAACCATCAGTCCGATGACTATGTTCAGACCGGTACCAGACGGCCAAGACGGCCGCGGCCGTGCCGTGGTCCGATCAAACTACTTAGTGCATGAGACATACTGCATATGTTATTGGATGAACCAGTTTTACAAACGGATCAATATTGACCTATTCAACATTCATTCATTAGACATATTTTGTAATTATGCACTGTATTTATTAGTTTAAAATATAACAGTTTCATAAATTTGACATACACATAGGTATACATATATTTAAACAAACAATCCAATTAGTTTTGGAACGTCTTAAGTTTTCTTTGCTTCATCGAGGAACTACAATTTATATTATTTTTTTCTATTAACACTAGAAATTCTGAGGGCACTTTTAAGTTCCCCCTGAATATTTGTTGGAAATATTTATCAGTAACGCCGCTGTCAGAGGATATTAAAAGTGACAAACATGATGAACAACTAATTTTTGTAGACATTTTAAAAGCAATATAACCAGATATATATAATAAACTTGAGTCAGGATCCTTTATAACATACTGTATTGTTTTATTTTTGCAATTCTTACACTTCAGTAATATATTATTTACAACACTTTTTGTCTACACACAAATTACACTTCTATAAATACACTAAATCACTATTAAATCAAAATAACACAATAGTAATACATAACCACGACGACAGTGACTGGCAGTGATATACCGCGCGAAAAGCTTCAGAAAAATTCAAATAGGACTGATGACAGCGTTGCCATTTTGGCAAGGTGGTGGCCTGTACTAGAGACGGCCGTGCCTCTACGTGTCCATTAACAAAAAACTACTCACATCAATTAAGTATCTCATCCTCGAAACCACGTAACACTGTTTGAAATATTTTCTGCTATCATCAGCAGTTTCGATGATAGTCGTACATGTTTAAAAACAGATTATACCACAGCGTCCGTAAAAAATTTTGCTGCCGCTTGATATTTTGTGTTGTAATAAGAAAAAGAAAGTGTCATCAATCGCGGCGGGTTGTTAGCTGCAAAGAAGGTATTTTTCTTATTTATTCTGATTTTTGCTCAAATGATTAGCGTACAATTTAACTTACTTAACGAGCTTAGTATCTTCCCCAACACATTGGGGTAAGATGCCGTGTTAGGATAGAGGTTGCAACTTACTTATTTCAATAAACAATGTGTATTTATAGTAAACAATGCGAACCTACGTGAGCACATCGAACAGAAGACAATGGACAGAGGATGATCTCTTTTTGCTAATACTTGCGAAAATTGTACCGAATGAAAAGTACCACACCATTTTTTATTTCGTTTGCATCATTTGCAACGTTTGATTTGGGTTGAAATGGCATCACAATGAGATTAAAGTGCCTAGCGAAAAAGTTTTTTATATTACAAATGTATCGGCATCTTACCCCAATGCATTTGTTGTTTCTATGGGTTAACATTTACTTAGCTCTGCTACTCAGCTTCACCCGAAATTTAGATTCTGATTTGATAAAAAAATTGTTTTTTATTTATTTCTCTTTTTTGTGAAAATAGCCACGTTCATCTGAATTAGGTAGGTATAATAAGCTGGGACAAATTTCGTGACCCCTGAGTTTACCGTTCGAAAGTTTGTAGGCGACAGACAAACACATATACACCTTTTGCTTTATATATTAAGATACACTGGCAAATCCCTGGACTCGTAAGAGTGAATGTTACCGGAAGGTTTGCATTGATTTATGATCCAGGAATTAACTAGGTATGTTAACTTAGGAGAAATTCAAATGAGAGCGATTCTCCGAAATATTATGAGGAAATCAAGTTTCTTTTCTCAAAATACTTAATGTCCTTAAAAGATATTAATTCTAATAAACATGAATCAGTCACGCTAATATCTCGGGCGAAGTCGAGATGGGAGACGCTAGTCTAAAATAAAGGTCTATATTGCAATAAATCTGCAATAAAATTACTTCACAATACAACGTTCATCAAGAGCTTCAATATCCCATAATACCATTGCATAACTTCCAACTCGCCAGTCTGCAAATGCATACCATTAAACACACCAGTTGTCGATTAACAAAGTGAGAGCCTCTATCAACATCCCCCAGAGTTCAATCGAGTGGGGCTTTCACGATAAAACGATTGTTCATACGAGCGCCTGTAAATGTCTGTATGCCGCGTACTCGCGTAACCATATGAATTGGGCTGCGTGAAATCATCGTACCCACACAGCGAAGCCGCACGAATATATATATATATATATACACGTATAAGGGTACGCGGGATGATGTGGCCAAATCCATTAAATATTTGAACGGGCGAAAGAGGCAAGGGATGGAAGATCCCCGCAGGAAGTTTCCCCTCGGCTCTTAGGCGCCATACAGTATCCGACTCTCTGTATTAATATTTACATTTACATTTCTTCATCGTCCCTCTTATTTCATCCTGATACCGTTGCAGCTTTTAGGACACCGACTTGAGTTATCGCTTCCTTCACTCGTACCCTTTTGACGTGCTATCATGGCAAATATTCTTTGTCGGGCACAGCCTCTCTGAGCAGCTCCATCTCTGTCTGTCTCATGGCTTCATCCTATCTAAATCGTGCGGCAGACAGTAGTCAAAGGGTGCATTTGTATTGGCAGGATCCACTTTACATGTAGATTCAACCGGGAAGAACAATACGAACGATTCGTCTAAAAGTAAGATATAAACGAGGCCTTAATTGCTTATAGGTTATAAAATCATGGAATTCTAACGCCTTAGGCGTCGAATGGAGATGAGAATATTAGGGTGATTGTGGTGGCTGGGCCAATCTATATCTTGCTATGTCCTAAAGAAATATACAAAAATATCATGGAAAATTATTTTGCCTGGTTTAATGTCACTTTAATGACCTCTTTATATCACGATTGTTCTTACAAGTCCACCGATATACTTGTGAAAAAAAGGTTGTAGGAAGGTATGGGTCATGAAAGCAGGTAAAATTTTCCTCGACGATATTTTTATATTTTCACTTAGTCTTAAAACAGAGCTATAGCGTGACCGAGTTATTTGTATGGTCCTGTATATGCAAGAGTGAATTTTATTGATCTAATAATTCCAATAACAACACAGCATTAATAAATAGCAATTTGAAATTAAATTTAACCTAAAATTCAATTGCACTTACAAGGGGACACCACGGGTGCGGAAATCGCTTTTGGAACGACAGTATATGGAGGTCGTAGTACTCGTGTAGTATGAAAATACCATTTCGGCTTTTCACCGAATGGGCCCTCGTTTTCGAGATATTGTGGTTTAAAGTTTTGAACAAACGTAGTAAGGCAGATATATACCTTCTATAGTAATCTAAATCCAAGAAGGTGTGTTGGAGCAACGACAACGTGTCAGATTGTCACGCGGGCGGACGGGGTTCAAGTCCCGCAACCGCTTCACTTTTTTTTTCGAATTTTTCCCGTGGAAATATATTTTGTGGATATTACGTATCACATAGTATGTTACATATTACCCTACGCAAATTTTAAGGTTAAAAATGTATTTACAACATAACGTATTATTCTAATCATCTCTTTCACCGGTGTTTTCATATTCTGGTCCTGCGAAAATATTTCATTCCGAAACTTTCGACGCCTGCGATTGTCGAGCAGGTGAAGTGGGATAGCCGTTACTTCTGACCGTAAGGGTGGTGTTTTACCTGCTCGACAATCGCAGGCGTCGAAAGTTTCGGAATGAAATATTTTCGCAGGACCAGAATATGAAAACACCGGTGAAAGAGATGATTAGAATGATACGTTATGTTGTAAATGCATTTTTAACCTTAAAATTTGCGTAGGGTAATATGTAACATACTATGTGATACGTAATATCCACAAAATATATTTCCACAGGAAAAATTCGAAAAAAAAAAGTGACGCGGTTGCGGGACTTGAACCCCGTCCGCCCGCGTGACAATCTGACACGCTGTCGTTGCTCCAACACACCTTCTTGGATATAGATTACTATAGAAGGTATATATCTGCCTTACTACGTTTGTTCAAAACTTTAAACCACAATATCTCGAAAACGAAGGCCCATTCGGTGAAAAGCAGAAATGGTATTTTCATACTACACGAGTACTACGACCTCCATATACTGTCGTTCCAAAAGCGATTTCCGCACCCGTGGTGTCCCCTTGTTAGACCTTGAAACGGCAATGTCAGTGGCCTACCCAGAGGCGGGGCCAAAGGGCCCCTGCACCCCCCAAAGAAGGGGCTTGGTAAAAAGAAAATAAAACTGGACTTTATTCTTTAAATCAATTTTTATAATCACCTCATGAATTTGATTGAATTTTCATTAAAAATATTTTTATCAGTTCGACTCGGCTGCCCCCGATATTAAGGGGAGGTTCCGGTCTAAAAATCGATTTTTTTTATTTCATTTTTCGAATGTTCAACCTTTTAGGAATGCGTGTTTAAACGGATTTTTTGAAATTCATAAAATCCTCGATG
Source organism: Andrena haemorrhoa (assembly GCA_910592295.1). Classification (NCBI taxonomy): domain Eukaryota; kingdom Metazoa; phylum Arthropoda; class Insecta; order Hymenoptera; family Andrenidae; genus Andrena; species Andrena haemorrhoa. The sequence continues at coordinate 27,199,034 of OU342940.1, read as the reverse complement.
TTATAGGCATTTGAGTAGCGGCAAATGAATGGGTAACACCCGGCCACTCGGCACTCGCGTAAAACTTTAAGCGCGTTTTTCTCGAAACAGTGCTCTCAAAATCGGTGGAATCTGTATCTCCAAAAGTTATTATCCGATTCGACTGAAGCTTTTTTTATTTTGAAAAATATACTTCTGGCTCGTGGAAAAACTAGTAAAATTTAAAATAAAATGAAAATTGTTATTTTTAAAGGCGTTGAAAGGATGAAAAATATAGGGACAAAGTGATTTAAAACTTCAAGTCTGGGTATTTTCTCAAAAATGTTTTGTGTAATTTTTACTGCTTAGACCACGGGCGAGTTGTATGCCCTTCAATAATCTGGCATTGATTTTTATTTCAGACCAATGGTTTAGGTGCTACATGTTCCACCGGTTTGGATGAATTTTTTGATGCCTCGACTTTAACTACTCCTCAGTGCCGTCTGCAATGATTAATTATAAAACGAAAAATGCATTTCTGTAGGTTAAGACATCCTTAATTCAATGCGGAAAGTCCTATTAAATTATATGTAGTAGTTTTCCTTTAATTAATTCCTAAAGATCACCTATATTTATGGGCTCTAGACCGAAACAGCCCCTTAAAGTATCCTGAGTGCGCCACTAGGGGGTGTTACCATACAATCAGGGATTCATCAATAATTTACGATATTAAGTGACGAAGCGCCGAAACAAAAGGTAACTATTTATAGTTGAAGTAGAAGCAAACATCCTTGACGGTATTCTACGACTCATAAGCACTCGGTACTCGGTAATGAGGAGCTGGCGAGACGCATCGACAACTACATAACCGATCCTGTTCAATTAACAGTCGAGCTACAGGTAGTAACAATATAAACGAGCAACGGTTGCAACTCGTGTTCCATAGATCCTGAGTAATTACTCGATGGCTGCTCAGAAGTAACATTTGGACAAATATTTTTCGCGCGTAAAAACAAAATTCTCGAGGGTAGAGGAGGTAATCGTTGAAAGTAGGATGCGAGCTCGGCTGAAAATATTAGCGTCGAGTGCAATTAATTAACCGCCGGTTCGAAACAGCGAGGACGCACGGATGTGTGAATTCGTAATGTCAGTGGAGAAAGACGCACCGGAAGTGAGAGTCGCGCGGTAGAAAGCCCGAGAGACAGAGGCCGTCTCACGGCTCCGCAGGGAACAGTAACGATCCAACACGTCGGTAATGAAAAGGCCGAATACAATTAGCGGTGAATTTATTTAATTAACGATCACAAGGACAGTCGTCGGTAAAACTCGGCAGGCAGGACGAATGAACAAATATCTATATCGCGGAGACAGCCAGCGTAAGACTAACGAGGTCCTCGAGACGGCTCCCTCCAATCAGCCAGATCATTAACTCTGATAATTAATAATTATTGAACATCGATCGGGGTGACTCGTCGCCGATTGTTTCAGAATTGTCCCGTACGGTTGCACTTTTAGAAGTGCCGTAACAGAATCGCTTCCAAAGTTGAGGTTCCTTTTTGTTAAGTAGGAAAGTTCCAGTTCGTTCGTTATTGGCGAACAAATGACACCATCATCTGTTGGATTCTAATGCTTGGAGTGGGTTATGGAAGTCGATTGATTTGCAGTTGAGAAAAGAGGGTAGTGGGAAATAACAAATTTTTGAAGTATTTGGAAGAGAAAAATTCTCTTACACCGTTATTCTATGTGTTCTGAGGAATCAGAGGCTAATGATATTTGTCTTAGGAGTGATGGGAAAGTTGTAATAAAATGTGTAGATGCAAGAATATAATCGTGACCATAGATCATCCAGCTATGTTCCGCCCACGTTTCCTTTAAGTCATGATGTATCTACGGAATGCCTTTTTCAGCACGTGATTTCAGAAGTTCTCACCTAACCCCTCAGCGTGGTATGACGAGCAGGACTCATCATAGAAAAACTGTCCACAACGGCGGTATGACGAGCACCGGTTGTCAAGGGACGTGAAGCGAAGGCGTAGTGATTAGGGCTTGGGACCAAGGTCTATTGGATACCCGAATTAGAGGCGTGGTGTGCTCTTCTCATATACATTCTGTAGGCCTTGGAAAGGAGATATTGCCGTGAAGAAGGCCTCTTCAAGAGTTAGAGTTAGATTAGGAGGTGTGACACTACTTCTTCAGGTCTGCTATGCAGTAACGCCTTAACAGCAGGGGTTAAGGTTTCGACCAATGCAATTCATCCCACAGCTAGGTACTGTTCTGGGCAGAAAGCCTCCACGCTGAAGGGCTAAGATTCTCACTCATTCTCACTTCAGAATGATTGAGGTCCCGCGACAGCGACAAGCCAGAAATTGCGGTGCCCTTTCATTTATTCTTACAATGGATGCGTTCAGCGGACTCAACCACGGAGCTCTACCGTTGAGAACTCAACGGTGATCAGTCCTGATCAGTCCATCGTTTCGCTGAACGACACCTGGGAGAGTGTGGACATTTGTAGCAACTCAACACGTTTCGTAAAAGTAGCGGACTTCATTTAAGCTACAAAACATGGCGACCGATCACTAAACATGTTGAGAAGTGAGCAACTGAGCGGCGGCGTTCAGCGAAAAATTAGTGAGCGGTTACTCAACGATTGAGTCCGCTGAACGCATCCAATCAGTCCCTCTCACTCGCCGCGGCAACTGCAAAATGAGTATTGGGGGTAGCGGTGAGCTCTTATGGAAACGGGAGATGCGACCACTTTGGTAAACAGCATTTTACCGTAAATCACGTGTAAACAGTATAAATAAAGTCGGCGAAACAAACAAAAAATACCAACAACACGCGGTAATTCCCAAGCGGTCACCCATCCAAGTACTAACCGCGCCCAATGCCGCTTAACTTCAGTGATCGGACGAGAACTGGTGTTTTACAGGCATAGAATGGTCGTTGGTAAATTGAAGATTTTATTTATCGAAGAAATTATTACACTGGGCTCAGAAATATCGTTTCAACACCATCAAAGGAACAGACGCTATTATAAGGCACAACAGCAAAACATTCAAATTATTACAAAGTATTGAAGATATTTGCAGGTAAATTGATACAAAATTGATGGTGAGGAAAATATAAAAAACCCAAATTGTAGGCGAAGTATTTCACACTATTAGAATGGCGAGAGCATAACTGACACTGTTGATCATTTTCTACTCTTGATATGCGGCTCTCGATTCTTTTCCTCCTATTCTACTCCCACATTCAAATCGGAAGTACATAGGTAGATATGTATTTGATGAATATTTGTCTCCTTGTACGTATATGTTAATACCTACCTATCAGAGGATCCACGCGACACAGGATGTGTTAAATAGAACCAGACATGGGGTGTTTTTGACAGGTGGTTGAAACCATTGCAACCTTGTAGTATTCACTAAACTAAATAAGCAATGCTTACAATTAGTCAACACATGTCAATTTTCGAATTAATATTTTACGAGTAAACAACGATTTTCTATTTCCATGAAACAAGTTCCAACAAACTCTGTTTCCTGCTTCAAGATACTTTTCAATTATATTCACTACATAGGGGCAGGTTGATACAGACGAATTATCTCGACACCGTATATATGTAGCTCCATTTGAGCGAAATATGTGAAATTTGTTGTTCAATTCTTTACTACGATTCAGCGTACGGCTGTGTACCTTGACGTTAACAATAGTTTTTTAACTGTTTTCGTTTATATGGAGAAACAGTAAATAGTTTTGATACATCCAAATTGATCGCCCAAATAACATTTTTTCATTCAGTTTGTATGTATTTTCTCAAATTTTCGCTTACTATATATTAAAGAGGAAGGACCAAAGTATATTTTGGCATATTTGTTATTAAGTAATTAATGCAAACAAAAATGAAAAAAATTTAAAACTGAATAACGTATCAACTAGCCCTGGTCTCCCCTACCTACCTATATTTATATAGCTTTACTACTCGGCTTCGCCCAAAATTTAGATTCTGGTTTTATAAAATAAAATTTTTTTGGGGGGGGGGTGAAAATAGTCACATTTATGAGAATTAATAAAATCTGACAATTTTTCGACACTTTTCATTCTTATTTCGTTTAACAAGCAATCCACTTAAAAAATATGCATACCCACTAGGGTGGTCCTTATTTTTCAACTTCCGATTTTTTTTGGTCTTACCCTCCTAAAATATGAGGTTTGGTGAGAAAATTATATGTGTAAAGTTTCAAAGTGATTGGACAACGGGAACCCGTGACGCAATTGAGTTGAAGTGTCGAAATAATAGTGATTTCTCGTGAATTTCAGACATAATTGTGTTCGGCTATTTTGAAAGTATCACTGAATATTTTTTAAGAAAAGTACAGTTTATTAGATGTATAATAATAATATGTATGTATTACTTCAAAAAATATTGACGAAATCTTTGAGTTTTATCTTTTAAAATTAGTATACAACGGAGCGTATAAGCCAGAATAGGCAATCGGGGGTCTTAACTACATTATCCAACAAGTATTTGGATCTGCAATATGCACTCCGAGATCTTAGTACAGTTTTTCGTCCCAAACACGAATCCGTAATCAAAATTGCTCTATCACCCTCCGTTTTTGAAAAATACGAGTTTCTGTAAAAAGCGCACGATTTTGGGCAAGAATGAGGTATTACGTGAAAACCAAGAATGCTAGAAAGTTCAATTTAGTCTCAAAAGATAGAGGAGAGTTTCCTGAATATATCCGTATATACAGTTATTAAATTTGATGGTTTTATATGGTTGTAAACGGCCGTCAAAGTTTAAAAAAGTGCCGATGTGCATGATTTCTAGGCAATACTTTTGCATTTTTACGAAAAGTTGTTTATCTAGCACGAATTCGCTACACAGTATCGGATTCTGTAGACATTTCTGAAGAAGAAACCATCCACGAAAAATGTTGGAACGGTTTTTAACTCGGACTATTTGAGAAAATATCCAGCGGAACCGCGTGCACGGTGTTTTGCCGCTTGGCGGCAGTGGCGGCCATTGCTCGCCTGACGTGACTCGCCAGGGCCGTGGCTACGCGCAATCGACACGGTGCCCCGTAGAGTGGTCCTTAGCTATAGGAGTCAAACATTTTTTGAATTTTTTTTTTGGTCTTCGGCTACTTTGATATTGACTATTGACTATTGGATGTTGTGGCTTGATCTTTTAGGCACCTACTATTATATGCTCAACCTTTTGTTCAGAACAAATTAATTTGTTATTAATCTTTTTATCACATACTGGTACGATTTAGGAAACATGATCAATTTATTTATTAATATCAATTTAAACTTTATATTGAATGTAATACGTACTTAAAATGTATGTAAAATATTCTACATTAAACCTGCTTTTGGGAAAATACAAAAGTACATGACAAAATTGCATTGTTTGGTTGTTATCAGCTAAAATAAACTGGTAAAAAGTTACATCAATCATACCTGATTTTTTAAATAGTTTATAGCACGCACAAAATAAGGTGTAAGCTCAAAAGGTTTTGTTTCTATTCCTTATTTCGCATTTACTTGATATTCTTATCATCAGATGTCGTTTATATTCATTAATTACTGAGAAATTGATGAGGTACGTTTTCGGTGACCAGTACGATATTGACAACTCTCCCCTACCCACCTACGCCAAACGGTACAATTATCCCTTACTCGCGAAGGCGAGCTAGCGACGAAGCCGCTACATTGCAATAAAAGGTCCTTCGCAGGGAAAAACCAGTGAGGGTCACTAAATGGATGACTGGATTTTGCACCTCAGATAGCTGGCTTACGTACTGCCGTGACTCAGACGCTGCTTTATATGGTAAGCTTAATTCAAAGATTTTGAGTTTATTGTTGGAAGTAATATACAATTGTAACTATTATATATGTAAGAAATTGTACTTTTATTAAAAAATATTCACTGATACTTCTAAAGTAGCCGAAGATAAAAAAACTAAAAAAATTTTTGATTTCTATAGCTAAGGACCACCGTACTGGGCACCGCGTCGATTGCGTGTCGCTACGGCCCTGACGAGTCGCGGCGGGCGAGCCATGGCCGCCAGACGGCAAAACACCGTGCACACGTTGCCGATGGATATTTTCACAAATAGTCCGAGTTAAAAACCGTTCCGACATTTTTCGTGGATGGTTTCTTCTTCAGAAATGTCTACAGAATCCGATACTGTGTAGCGAATTTGTGCTAGATAAACAATTTTTCGTAAAAAGCTAAAATATTGAGAAATCACTATTATTTCAAAACTTCAACTCAATTGCGTCACAGGTTCCCGTTGCCCAATCACTTTGAAACTTTACACATATCATTTTCTCACCAAACCTCATATTTTAGGCGGGTAAGACCAAAAAAAAACCCCAAAATTTTACCCCAATAGCTAAGGACCACCCTAATACCCACCAAGCAATTTATATTGTCCTGTTTGTAAATCCCAAATTAACAATTTACAGGACTGTTACTAAAAAAAAATGCCCTTTTCATCTTTTTCCAAAGGTACCGCAAGTTGTTTTACTTTACTTATATAATATGAATATATAAAAATATTCTTGGACGAATATTAATTATCAGTGGCAGCGTAAACGCCATCCTTACACATGTGATTTTGACAACTGCTTTATTAATTTCAACGTGTGCTATTGCTGTCTATCGGTTTTTAACAAACAATTTCAACGTGAGAATAAAGTGTTTAAATGAAAAGCGCAGCTTTTAATGGATTTAAACGCGTATTCCTTATTCCATTTATACGTATGTGAAAATATTTTAGTACCATATTCGTCAGCGCAGAAGCATTCGTATGTTGCCTTCGATAAATTTCGAATGGTAATTGCTCCTAAGTAAATAAATAAAGAAGCAAGCAATCAGCATGGACATGCTGAGCAAACAGGAAGAACGGAATCGATGGACGTCGCTGAAACACGCGAGCAATCCATTTAAATCATTCAAGGTACTTTCGAGCCTTTTCCCCTGGAAACGTGATGTAACGCTACCAACTCGCAGACGGCAAATTCTATTTGAGAACGCTTCCGCACTCTGTCGTTTGGGGAGTACAAAGTAATTAATGTTTATTAATTGTGTTACGAATATGTAATTGGGCACGTTTGCACATTCTTTTACTCACAATCAGCAACACTGTGTAGAAAGGAATGTAGGATTATAATAAAACAATATAGTATCGTTTTATTTTAACATAATTAACTACGTATCTACTTAATGCTGGAATGTTTAATCCCTTAAATCAGTGTTTCCCAATCTTTTTTCAGTCGCGACTCCCTTTTATAATATTCAAATAACCTGCCTCCCAAATCCCTCCCTCCCAAATAAGGTAAAGTAAAAATAAAGGCAAAGAAAACACATTAAAAATAGGTATTTCAAGATATAAATCTAACTTAATAATATTAAAAAAAAGCGTGGCGACTCCTCAGAAAACTCTTCGCGACCCATCAGTTGGGAATCACTGCCTTAAATTTTGATAGTATTATGTTTGTTTTAATTTTCTAGTCAAACATCAGGCATACATGAATGTTACTTATTCATTATATGAATTTTAAATGTAGGTATACACTTTTTTATATTATTTATGGTTAGTATAATTAAAATTAATGCAATTAAAATTAATCCATCATAGTGGAGCCAAAAGAACCAGTTACAGTGTCTAGAAATTTCATTCTACCTTAACGAATCGATTTTTTAATTACTTTCATAGACTCAGATGCGAAAATTGTAACGTATTATTCATTGTACTGTCAGGACACCTTTCGAATAATAAAATTGCAATTTCAAGATTGAAATTCCATCAGAAAAATTATTTTCATTTAGAATTATGGAGTATAAAATATTAGAGATTTAACTGTCTCAACCAAAAATCTCAGTGATATCGGAAATATGGAAAACAATTCGATTATTCGTTTATGTTGACAATCGCATTGTTAGTTAAATAAAATTATAGGATTCTGTAAAAAGAGTTTTATGCGTTTGTTTTTAATTTTTATACAGAATCATAATGAAAAGAATGTAGAATTCAGTGGAAAGTATGAAAGTGTTTTTTACACATCCCTCTGAAATTTGTTCGATGCTTTAGAATTTGAAATTAAAGGAAATAAATAATTTGGTCTGTTTTGACTTTTCTTCTTTCCTTAAGGATATGTACTTACATATGTATTTCTCCTATTTAAGGTCATCTCAAGGTCATATTACCATGGAAATAAAAAATATGGTATTATTTAAAAAATTGTTTTTCATATTAAAATCTATAAAAAATGGCCTGGGGGAAACTTTCTATCACCATATTTGTCCCGTCGAACCGTACAACCTGTTCCTCAAACATTTTTTCCTGGCATTAAAAGTAACAGAAATATTTTAAGTGATCAAAATATGCGAAATATCCTTATACCTGCATATTGTGTATATGGTAAGGTGAATGTCCCAATTTCTGCTCATTTAAGAGGTTAATCGTCATAAAGAAGGTGTAAAAAATTTGTTTGTGATCAAAATTTGCAGAGTACCTAATTGATTAATTTTTTAATAATAAATCAACCAATTCAAAAACTATTTAAGAAAGATATTTCAAGATGTTTAACTATTAGTAATTTGTAATTAAATACAATGCTCTAAATGTTCGTATTTCTGCTCACGAAAAATAGCGATGTACATATTTCTACTCGCCATTTGTACCAATTTTTGCTCACATAATATTGTTGCCTTTTCAAGTAAAAATAAGTGACATCTTTTATGGAGAGGTTTTATAACATAATAGTAAAGCATAAAATAATGATAAATAGAAAATAAAGTGCCTTCGAATAGAAATAGGGCATACATACAGCATACATTGAATTGTGAGGTTATGTTACTAAAAGTGTGGTGAGTAGAAATACGGACATGACGGTGATTCACTTGAGCCTAAACCTACTCACCTATTTTCTACTTAAAAAAATTAAAAATAAGAGAAAAATCTAAATTCAGAGCACAATGTAGTATCTGTTTTTGTTATTAAATAAAAATTGCTGCTGCAAAAACTATTTTCTGCCCAATTATCGAATACCAATAGTGACGCTGTTCCTTAGCACAACCAGCTAGAGCACGATCGAAAAATCACGAGTCTCTCGTTTTAAAAGTTTTTCGTTGCTTATGCTGCACTTTGATTAGCCCCAACCTCGTGCAACACTCGCGTAAATGTTCAAATGATTTAGAATTATTTTGTTGCAACTATAGTACAAACGTAACGTTTATAATAATAAGAAAAATACGAAATGAGCAGAAATGGGGACATGTACCTTAGGAGTGTTCGGGTACCCGAAATTACGGGACCCGGTTTACGATTCGGGAGCCGATTTTCTTGATTAAAAATTCTAACATCTGGTCACACTACAAAATCACAAGTCTTGGGTACCCGATAACTTTTAAGTTGTGATTTTGCAGAGTGATCAGATGTAAGAAGTTTTAAGCAAGGAAATCGGCCCCCGAATCGCAAATCGGGTGACATAATTTCGGGTGCCCGCACACCGCTATATAGTATATGGAGTTACACCTCGTCATTTAGAATTCTTTAAGATTTCATTTTTTTTACATAATAATTTTTTTATAAAATATTTAAACAAACGCCCAGTGGTTCGAGTATACTACATGCTAGCTGGAGAAACTTATTTTTTCGCGGTATTGGGTTTATATGAGGTTCAAATTGTTAGAAAACAAATCTGATTCATATCACAGTTTATTATGTCACTAAAAATCTCTCCTGCCGAGCGTCGCATTCGAAAACATTTCACAAAACATAGTTTCGCAAATTTTTGCAGATCGATTATTTGATTTAAAAAAAGTAGAAAGTCTCTACATTACGTACATTCAACCCTTGTCGCGTGGAACGACGTGGAACATATAGTAAAACACTATTTTAACAGCGATGCAGTGAAAACTGAATTAAAAATCCAGGTTTTAAACTTCAAAACTCGGAAATTACAGGAATAGACATAATGTTATAACTGATAAATATAGTTAAAGTACAATCCCCATAAAAAACTTCAAGAAGTAAAAACAATACGCCAAGTACATGAAATCAAATAAATCACAACAAATAGAAGATAATAATAATCACAGAATTAAAAAAATATGTGAAATCAAAATGAGCTGCAAGTACATATAGGTGCTTTCCAACTGCGCTTAAGATGACACAACTAAATATACACAGCATTTTAGCATTCATACATTCCATTACCCATATCGTGAACGTTTTAATAATGTGAAGATAAAATGTAACATCTAGACATTTGCCTAGATGTCCGCGGCCTGGAAGTCAAATACTTGGCGTGGCCAGGCAAGATCAAGGTGTCGATGAATAAGAATTATTTAAAAACGCAAAATAATGACAGTGTATTCATATTGGCAGAGTTTCAAATTCACAAATTATCTGAAAGCTTGTGAGAGGAAAGGTATCGGTCTCGATGAATGATCTTAGAATTAGTTTAAAACGCAATATAATGAAAATGTACTGATATTGTCAGAGTTTTAAATTGACAAATTATGTGAAAGCCTGCGAGAGGGAAGGTATGTGTATTGATGATCTGAGAATACTTTGCCTGGCCACGCCAAGTATTTGACATCCAGGCCGCGGACATCTAGGCAAATGTCTATATAGATGTTACATTTTATCTTCACATTATTAAAACGTTCACGATATGGGTAATGGAATGAATGAACACAGCATTTTAGCTGAGTATATGTAGGGGAAATTAGGACAAAACCGGGTACCTGGGTAAAACCGGGACGTGTTATTATTTTTTAAAGTACCTTAAATTTTGCCGCGTCGTTGCAGCGACATATTGCCGCAATGTGCCTTATTTTGTCAACAAAAGATGATTGTGTTACAAGCGTGCTTACTAGGGTTATATCGTATTGTGTGTTTTTGAAGGCTCTGATCTAATTTTCGATAGTTAAGAAACTTCAACAGTTTTGACAGTGTTCAGGTAAGTACTTTTTTGTGCGAATTATGTTAATTGTTGCATATTAAAGTGTAAATAACTAAGACAGTTTGTTTGTACTTCTCCCTGGTATTGTTGATAATTCGTAATATTTACAAAATTGTATGCTGGGGTAAAACCGTACGGGGTAAAATCGGGTACCCGGTTTTGGGTAAATGTGTATAACAAAGCAACAAAAACGAGGAAGTTATCAAATTTAAAACTAAATCTTAATAAAGGACTATAACTAAAAAGAAAAAAAAACAAAATAAACAAAATACCGAAGGATGATGATAACAGTGGTGATGAAAACATGTCGAAGAATCATATGGTTCATCGAAATTGAACGAAGGTTGGGTGCAGTGTACAGTTTGTTGTAAGTGGGCTCACGAAGGCTGCATTGGTTGGGGGACTGAAGAATTGGACGAATTCCGTTATTATATATATGCTAGGGCCAGTTTCTAGTATGGTACCCGGTTTTACCCAGGCCATGCGGTAAAACCGTAAAAACGGACCATATTTTAAATCGTAATTTTTTTGTATTTGTTATTGTATTAAAAAAAATGTATATATTCTATTATTTAATGAAGAGTTTAGTCTAATGAATCCTATTTTCAATTTCTTTTTTACATTAATAATGTCAAAGTTATGATCATTTATTCTTAACGTCCCGGTTTTGCCCCTACTTCCCCTAGTTGTGTCATCTTAAGCGCAGTTGGAAAGCACCTTTATGTACTTGCAGCTCATTTTGATTTCACATATTTTTTTAATTTTGTGATTATTATTATCTTCTATTTTTTCTGATTTTTTTTAGTTCATGTACTTGGCGTAATTTTTTTACTTTTTTGAAGATTTTTATGGGGATCTCACTTCTTTTTACAAAGTATGTACGTATTATATAATATATGTATAGTACTTTGTGTACAGTACATGGTGCGCAAAGCAGCTTATGGCGCTGAACGTATTTAACATTGATTGAACTGTATTAACAACCACAATTAACACCTTTCGAAGAAAAATATGTATGCAGTTTTAGCATTTCGTGGCCAAGCTTGTTTTTCTACTCGTAAATCATCAACGGATACCCACGTTGTGCCCTTACCCCTTACCATACTCGTGTGATAAAATAATATATAATAATTTATTTACAAAAATTAAAATTCTTTATTAAAACAAGAAACACTAATTAAATTCATGCATTATCGAAGGTGTCCATGTCGCAATTCAAATTTCGGCAACTTACTTTGTGTTTGAGACTGCATTTTGGTTGCAATTCAATGATACAACGATACATATTTGTAAAAGCACGTGGCATCTCAAATTTTGACAACTTATCTTATTTGGTTATAACTTGACGGTAAGCTGTCAAAATTTGGAGTGGATTGCATAGTGAAGATAGCGATTGACGAACGAAACATGTATTAGTTCGATTTGGCTGAAGGTGTGTGCGTGTAACGCGTATACGTATTATGTCGACGAAAATTTTGACTGGAGAATCAGAAGAAGAAGAAGAAGAAAAACCTTACCATTTCTGACAGATCCATGAGACGATATTACGATATCTCTGTCATGCGTGGACCGATTTTATCGAATTTGGTCTTATTCGAAAGCCAATATGCGGTTTACATAAGAAAAGTGCCTTCAAATTTAGGAAATATTGCAGGCGTGATGAGATATTAATGAAATAAATGTCAGGTTAGGTTGGAATAGCTCTGCGACGAGTAAATGATAGCGGTAGCGACACAGTCGATATACAGAGTGTCTTTCATGTACTTGGCGTCGAGACGCTACCGCGTCTCTAGATTGGCGTCGAGACGCTACCGCGTCTCTAGATTGGCGTCGAGACGCTACCGCGTCTCTAGATACTGTCGTATTCTTCTTTTTCCTTTATTGAATTAGTCATATTTTTATTTTAGTCATATTTTTAGTGCAATAATAAACTGTAATACGAATCAGATTTATTTTCTAACAATTTGAATCCCATATAAACCCAAACCCCCGAAAAAATAATTTTGTCCAGCAAGCATGTAGTATACTCGAACCACTGTGGAACGTCGTGATCCACGGCGAAGACGACATAGTATAAATACTATAAATAACATAATGCAAGCAAAAGTCATTTAACTACCTGCATTTAAAACAAACAAACTGCTCGACTTCAAATCAAAAGCAAACGTCATTTGAAAGACAATGTATACGGTTTGGATCACTGATTTTCCTTTAACATACAGTTGCCTCATAGCATTTACAATTATGTTTTACGCATAGGGGGCACTACTTAAAAGTTTGTGACAAAATTTAATTCACAATGTTTCCTCTTTTCCAAACCTTGTACGTGAATCTACATCTAAAAACGAGACCATTTTAAATAACAAATACTAAACTAAAATACCTAGAATTACTATATTATGAACTGCAGTGGAACTGTTAGTTACCTCAACTTAATAACCGTTTCGTGTTCGCGTACAAGTGCATATATCGAGGGCCAATCTTAGAGCATATATGCTCTAAGGGGCCAATAAAGGGCACCATTTTGAATTCGATTTTCAATTCACTTCAGTATTATACATATAAGTCATGCACCAATTATACCTACGCAAAATTTAACCAAAATCTCCAGTGAAGGTACCTTTCAACAACGCATTTTGTTGACCCGATAGTGACGTTTGGTATTTGGAGGCCCCGAGTCAATTTTTCGTTCCAACGGATGCGTGGAGTAGGTGGGCAAGTAAATCTGGGGAAAATTCCAGTCCGGTCGGTCGGGGGCGACAGTGCGAGAGAATGAGCATTCAAAGAGTTTTACAGATTTTTTGGCGAGCGGTGAACCGAGCGAGCAACTACTCCCGTATAATCGGTTAGGTTCAGACGAGGATACGATGATGTTACTGCGACTCGATACGGGGAGGAGGGTGCTGTATGTACAACTGACGTGTATCGGTTCGATCGATATTTGCCGAGACATAACTCGATAGAATATCGAATGAACGCGGCAAGCCCCACAGGATTGCGTCAAGCCTCCCCTTAGTAATGAGTCAACCTCACGGAATTGTCCCACGAGCAACGACTATTTTTCACGTGGAAACTTATGAATGTCAATATCCACTGGCGACGTCTATTTTACGAGCACTCCAGAGGAATGGAAATATGAATTTTCATCGAATATCTGTGCTAAATAGTTTCTGCCGCGGATGGCGACCCGCTTATAGTAAATCGTTGGGCTGGCGAGGAATTGTGCAAGTTTTTTGAATGTTAAATCACTGAATGTGAAAGAAAAAGATATTTCCCCGCGAGAACTTTTGCTATATTTAGGTCATATTTCTTCCCTACTTGCTAGTCGAAACGAAAAGCAGCATTCTGCTGAAAGGTTTTCTACTTTTTAACCGACTTCAAAAAAGGAGGAGGTTATAGATTCGACCCGTATGTATGTTTTTTTTATGTTTGTCCCCTCATAACTCCTCACAGAATATGAACCGATTTTGGTGATCTTTTTTTTATTCGAAAGAGGGCGATGCCCCGGTGGCAGAGTTGGGCAAAATGTAATCTAATTACAAATTGCAAATTACGATTAAACTGTAATTGTGTAATTGATTACACATTATTTTCTGTAATTGTTCATGCAGGTAGTTGACCATTCGGTTTTGTCAACTATTTAAATGAACGATTACAGAAAATAATGTGTAATCAATTACACAATTACAGTTTAATCGTAATTTGCAATTTGTAATTAGATTACATTTTGCCCAACTCTGCCCGGTGGTCCCATCCTACATCCTACACTGCATCAACATTAGTCCAATATTTTGCCATTTCTGGTTAATAATAAAGACTATTGTCACCTAATTATTATTATTCTATATAAGTACGTACGCGCATATCTCCTCGGCATGTTGTGTCAATACATATAAAACTAAAAAGTTAAAAATAAAAAAATTAAAACCGACTTCAAAATAATAAAAATGCAATAAAAAGTAAAAAATAATATTTTCCCTTATTTAATTTAGGACTCATATTTTTTAAGTCGGCGCCTCATCATTTGCACTGTGTAAATCGGGCGTCGACTTAAAATATATGAGAGTCGTAGATTAAATAAGGGAAAAAATTATTTTTTACTCTTTAGTGCATTTTTATCATTTTGAAGTCGGTTTTAAAAATTAAAATTTTTTTTTATATATGTTAAAATCTGACAACTAGCGAATTCGAGCTACTATCTCGACGGTTGGTTGTGCGAGACGTGGTCTGGAGAAAAATGTAAAAGCAGAAGTAGAAAGCTTGGGACGGTTTTTATAGTTTCCTGGCGTAGAGTCACAAAGAAATAAAATAAAAAGGGGTGAACTTGGCAAAAATACATTTTTTCTATTCGATATATGTTCTGCGACTGAATATGTGGATGTTTTTTTTATAAAATGTATTATCGTGAAAGAAGGTTTTCAATATTAGGTACCTTTTACAATATTTTTGGGAAGAATTTCACGGTTGGTACAAAATTTATTGAGTCTTTTTTTATACAAGTTTTACACATACTTATAATATTGATAAATTCACGCTAGTTTCTTATAGGTATATAAAATTATGGTTAGGTTTAAATTCAAAGTTCCAACATTAATTATTACATCCATCCCTGTTTTATGTGCTCTCTTTTTTTTAACATAATGAAAACGTGTTTTATTGTTAGCATTACATATTAGATCATCTCCTAAAGCGGTCTGTAGACGCTCAATATTATTGTGCAATATATTGCACAATATTTTTGCTGTGTGCCCTACACGGCCAATAATATTGTGCAATATTGAATATTGCACAATATATTGAACGTCTAGGGGCTGCTTACGGTCAATATTTATCTCAGATCAGGACTGGGCAGTGATGCCAGAATCGTGGGACGCGGGACCAAACGCTTACCCCCATTAGGACCTACCGTCATTCCCCACTTTCTTCCCATCGCACTGCACACAAGCATATCCCTACCCTTGTCCATGTGCTCGGCAGCCCAACAGGCAGCTCACACGGGCAGGAGTAAAAATACACAAGCAATTTGTGTTCCTTATGTACAAGTTGTCCGATTTACATGACATGTGGTATGATATTCATCAGAAAAACATAAGGAATCCATTGGTGTCACTTCCATATCGATGCGATAAAGAATAAAGAATTTCTTACTACGCTGAAATGAATATTTCACATTTTCACCCTCGATTGTGGGGGGTCGACCTGAAAGCGCTACGGTCGGCCGAGGATTCATACCTGTTTCAGAAAAAAATAATTCTTTATTCTTTATCGTACCGATATGGAAGTGATGCTGATGGATTCCTTATGTTTTTCCGATGAAAATCATACCAAATTTCATGTAAATCGGACTATTATTAACGAAATTAGCTTGAGGTTATGGAAATTAATTTTTCATGGAATTTCCTTCATTATTTTGCGAATTACGTCGTTCTTGGTGTCAGTTTCATCAGCAAAACATAAGGAATCGATTCGCGTCGTTTTCGCAAAGATCTGATGAGAAATGCGGAAGTCGAAGATTTCTCACTTCTTAATAGGCACTCCAACCCCTTCGAGGGTCGAAAGCCATAAAATTCGGTGAGGCACTGCGGGAGGTTGTTCTCGCTACGGGGTACCAGGCGGCATCTCTTTGACAGGCGCACCGAAAGAATCACCCTGTACATACCAGTGATAATCAGTAAATTTGCAAAACCAGTTGAAATAAGGTGTACCTATACATTCCATGTTATTGAATTTATCTTGAAACGCACTATCAAGTGATCTCTAAAAAAATAGTTTCATTTGAAAAAACCGGACTTGACTATCGTATTTCTTAAAATAATAATCGAAGAAAAAATTCTTCTGCGCTAATCAATTTACCCCCTTGTACCATGCAATTGGATATAAACAATTTCTTTATCTCCAATACGTTAGGAAATATCCATCTGTTTACTGTTCCCGCGGACACCCTGTATATTGAATTAAAATATAAAATATATGTCGGAGAAGGTAACCACTTAATCAGCTACGCTACGATCTTAATTAACAGGTCTACCTCACGTTACTTTTTCCCCCACGCGACTCACACAATATATTGTACAATCTTCCAATATGATCCACAGACGGTCAATATTATTGTGCAATATTCAATATTGCACGATAAATATCAAAACCGTTTTGATTCACGCAATATATTGTACAATCTTCCAATATGATCCACAGACGTTCAATATTATTGTGCAATATGAATATTGCAATATATTGCACAATATATTGAGCGTCTAGGGGCCGATTCTCTTCTTCATTCACGCAATATATTGTACAACCTTTCAATATTATTGCGCAACTTTTCAATTTTATTGTGCAACCTTCCAATATGATCCACAGACGGTCAATAATATTGTGCAATATTGAATATTGCGCAATAATATTGAACGTCTACAGACCGCTTAAACCGTTGCGTTATTTCATAGGAACACTTTGTGAAAACGAGAAGTTATTTCTACTGTATTCGGTTTCATGATAATGTTTAAAGAAACATACATAGAAACTTGTAAAGTGACCTGATGCTATTTGCAAAATAAGTTTCTAAATCAGTAACAAATGTTCATTCCAGTAAACAAACATAATCAAAATTATTCTCCAGAGCACAGAGTTCTTTTAAATCGCAAAATTCAAAGCCAGGAGAGAAATTTTATCATCGAACGATTTATAAATAATACATTTTTTTAATTTTAGGTCGTATTTCCACTTCGCGACTAGCCGCGCGATGTAAAATATGTAACGTTATTGAGCCGCGCTCGACGTCAACTTTTCTTACAAGGGAACACCGCGAACCCGCACTCACCGATTGGAACGCAACTTTGTAGGTTTTTAGAGTCACTCGAAACAAGAACAACGGTGTGTTTCATTTGGACCCAATCGCCCTTTAAGAGAGTGGAAACTAACCTCAAAGTCAAATTGGCATTTCCACTTTTTCGCGTATAACTCTCAAAGTACAACAGACACGAAAAAATGTTTCAAACAAAAGTTGAATGGTGCAATAAGCGCTACAAATTTGCGTTAACAAAATTTTGAAAAGAGTTTTTTCGTCAGATATATATTTTTTTTAACTCTTTTCAAAATTTTGTTAACGGAAGTTTGTAGCGCTTAATGCACCATTAAACTTTTGTTTGAAACATTTTTTCTGTCTGTTGTACTTTGAGAGTTACACGCGAAAAAGTGGAAGTGTCAATTTTACTTTGAGGTTAGTTTTCACCCCTTTCTTGTTTTGAGTCACTTTAAAAACCCACAAAGTTACGTTCCAATCGGTGAGTCCGGGTTCGCGTTGTCAGTATCATAATGGACATTGAAGAAATAGTTGCTGTGTGATTAATAGATCAGCATTCCAAGCCTCTTAAAAGAAAACATATATGTATATTGAATACATCCCTTATTATTGGAGCATTCACTAAAACGAGCATTTAATACCTTTTATCACGATGTAGGAAAATATGCAATTTCATTCTTTAACATCATTCGATGATTTTCGTGAATGGATTGCCCAGAGTCCAATTCCTTAATGTTGCGAAATAAAACGCCCTCACACATCATTTTCGAGCATCAAACTGGCGTTCGATGGCTTGCGAGTTTTTTTAATATTCCTATACTTTGTAGTGGCAAATGGAAATCAGCGTTAATATTTATTATTTAATGTTTAATTAAGTTATTGACTCGAATGTAGAACTCGAACGTCTATACAGAAGAAACTTATACATTTAAAATGACAACTATTATTAATCGTCACGATTGGACAGACAGAAAAAGGAAAAACCACGTTTCTGCGCGGTTTTACTCGAACAGAAGGCATCGAAAATATGGAAATCTTACAATAAAGAGCGTAGGGGGATCCCAGCACTACGACTAGCAAATCGAACGCATTAAAAGTCCATTATCGGTCGCTCCACAGAGAGAACAAGGCAGGCTGTGAACGGATGGAAAGAGGCCGATGGAAAGGGGGTGCAAAGGAGAATATAACGAGAGAATTAGCACCCTTCTACTTGTTGACCCTTAACTTGGTAACTCACTTCACTTCAGTTCTCGAGCAGAACACTCGTGGGCACACGTGTACGGCGAATTTCGTATTTCGCGATGAGTCGCTCTCCTAGTGTTGCTGGAATGGAACCTACAAATGCAAATTCTTTTTATGCATAAAATAAAATAAGATTCATAGAAAGAATATTTAAATTTGAATTCATTGAATTATAAACCGTTTGATAATATTTTCGCATAATTCTATTGTTGGGATTTCGCTTTGTTCTTTTAATAAAGTGCGAACTGAATTTGATTAACAATATGAGACAATTTTATTGTTGCGTTGTAGAATCCATGGTGCAGTAAAACCTTAGAGCATATACTACTGGAGGTCTCATTGCCTTATGTTTCCTATCCTCGAAACTGTCGCCAGTCGCCAACATCACGCGAGGGAGAAAGACATGTGCGAACGGGTGCGAGAGAGAAAGAAATATAGACTCCTAATCGACCGTAATGCGCATGCGCCGATATCGTGCGAGAGAGAAAGACATCGGGCGAGAAACACACCAGTTCGCACATGTCTTTCTCTTGCGCACGATACCGGCGCATGCGCATTACGATCGATTAGGAATCTATACTTCTCTCTCTCGCACCAGTTCGCACATGTCTTTCTCTCTCGCGTGATGCTGGCGACAGTTTCGAGGACAGGAGACATAAGGCAATGAGACCTCCAGTAGTATATGCTCTAAGGCTCTCAATGACACCTCCATGTCTATACGCTCTAAGAGTAAAATAGTAATTAAACAAAAGCGAATATGTGCTGCAATGGCGCCCATGGAAATTACAAAAAATTTCTAAAGAAACATTTGTATATTTATACATATACAAATATATCGTGTTTCGTATATATAAAGTATAAAGAAATTTTTGCATGATTCTTGTGAATAAGATATGAATGAAAGACCAACACACGCGTCAGTTTTCAAGATATCTCTTCTTCTTCTTCTTCTTCTTCCTCTTCCTCCTCTTCCTCCTCTTCCTCCTCTTCCTCCTCTTCCCCTTCTTCCCCCTCTTCCCCCTCTTCCCCCTCTTCCCCCTCTTCCCCCTCTTCCCCCTCTTCCCCCTCTTCCTCTTCTTCCTCCTCTTCCTCCTCTTCCTCCTCTTCCTCCTCTTCCTCTTCTTCTCCTTCTTCCTCTCCTTCTTCTTCTTCTTCTTCTTCTTCTTCTTCTTCTTCTTCCTCTTCTTCCTCTTCTTCTTCTTCTTCTTCCTCTTCTTCTTCTTCTTCTTCTTCTTCCTCTTCTTCTTCTTCTTCTTCTTCTTCTTCTTCCTCTTCTTCTTCTTCTTCTTCTTCTTCTTCTTCTTCTTCTTCTTCTTCCTTTTCTTCTTCCTTTTCTTCTTCTTCTTCTTCTTCTTCCTTTTCTTCTTCCTTTTCTTCTTCTTCTTCTTCTTCTTCTTCTTCTTCTTCTTCCTTTTCTTCTTCTTCTACATATATAAAGGAAAACGTATGTTTTTCTGTTCCCTCAAAACTCAGGAACTAATAGATCAATTTCGGTGCGGCTTTCTTTAACGTGTAGTACAATTCCCAGGGAAGGTTTTGGGCTATATCTCATCTCAATATTACTAAATGGGACTGAGTAATAAGCGAAATAGTGAAGCGGAGCAGGTAGATCTTATTTTACATGGCGTCCACCGTTCTGCGGCGCAAGAGATCTGCGTATATTATTATGTACCGTAAACTGGGGTGACTTTGCCCACTTTTGAACTTGAAATAACTTTTTTAGCACTCCTGATGCATTAAATATTTTTTTTTTTAAATTCTATTATATTTTTTATAAATTATATTATATGATTGAATTCGCTATTGTTTTTTCCGTTTGACCTTGGAGAAATTATTGCTATCGATTACAAAACACCATATATTCTGATTACTTCACAATAAAATAAAGTTTTTCCGTAAAGTGGGCAATGTCACCCCGGCGGGCAAAGTCACCCCAGTTTACGGTATATAAATGAAGAAGTCATGACTGACTTCGCCCAGCTCAAACTGTTTAATCTAGGAACGTGAAATTTGGAAGGTAGGTACATTGTTTTCATGACGCAGGCGCCCACTAAGGAAGGATTTTCGGAAATTCCGTCCCCAAAGGGGCGAAATGTATTTTCACGGATTTGGTTTTTTACTTCGAAAGGTTACCCACATAAATGCCTAAAAACCAATCTCAGGATTTTGCCCCAATCAACCTCTAAGGGGGTGGTGAGAAGGGGTGAAATGTGTTTTCATGGAGTTCTTAATATCTCTTAGGCCCGAAGCGAAGCGCGGGTATATTTACTAGTTGTTTTATATTTAAAAACTGATCTCGTACAAAGAATAAAAATGCTGAATATTTGTCTGCTTCCTCTACACCGGTTAGTAAGAATTCTCGAGCTCCTAAGGATCTTCTGTTAAACAATAAAGAGACGTTTCTATTGCCATGGCGAACGCGGCAATGTTCGAAGTTTCCAAACAACGGGGGCTACGCTCGCAAAAGTGTATGTGTGCTTGCCTAGACTCTGCAATTGTTCGCCCGCGATGTCGATACGAGCGTTGTAGCAGCACAGCGCCTTGAAATATTGAATTTGTATATACTGTGCTTCTTTTCACCTGTTTCCTGATTGCACACTATGTATTCGTCGAGAAACTATGGTAACAGCTCTTTTCCACTGTACCATCGACTTCAACTTTTAAATTAAATTCGAGGAGGTGCGTAGCAATTGGATATTGATAATGGACATTTAATAATTAAATGTTGCAGTTCTGTCAGGAGGAAAAGTAATAAAAATTACTTAATACAATTACTTTCAATAAGCAATGACTTATGCCGTTAAGAATTACTTTTATTTTATTTTTTAACAATTAGGAACCAGACGGAAGTTTATATTTTAGTTTTCCATCGTGCATAATTGAAAATACGGCACAGCTGTTATTTTACTGTTAAAAGTATTCTTTCGTACTGACTAATCTATACAAAGATCGGTGATTAATAATCCAGCATTCACGGAAAGGCTGAATAGCAGTAATTAACGTAATCAACGTTATTTTTTCACCCATCTATCTTCATTTTATTCGTTTCAATTTGTCAGTAAACTCCACCCCTTAATAAAAAGAGAAACTAGTGCATTAACTACATATAATAGGATAAATGGGCCATAAGAAACCGTTTCCCACGCTGTATATCATAAGCATTATGTGGACCTCGTGTGAGCTACAATATAATGGCATTTCTCGGAGGATAATAATCAATTTATATTAAACGGTATTATCGGTATTACTCATCAAGTCCTTTCGGTTTCTTAATAAACTATTATATGTAATCTTTGCGTAATTCTTTATAGGAAGTCTGCTCACTAATACATGACACTTGAATGCAATATTTTAACTTTCGCTGTACATTTATTACAGATAAATATGTTAATAAAAAGGCACCATTGTCTAAATGAATGCACTATTGTATAAAAAATAACATGTAAGAAGTGCGAGAAGTATTACAGATGAACGATAAAATGCAAGAGAATTAATTAAATAATAAATATATTCGTAATAATATTATATTGTTACATTTTCATATTATACATTACCTACACTTTAAACTATTATATGCTCGTACTAAAAGCATCATACCGTTCTTAAAGTAACATTACAGTTAGAAATACATTTAAATTTCTTAAAATCTTTAAATTAACGATAGAACTTGATTGGCGACGTAAATCCTGAAAACCCTTATTTTCGGTGCACCTGTAACCATTTTGAGTTTTAGTGTAATTGCCGCTTACAAGCTGCCATTTCACGCAATCCCATCTGTCAAAGCAAATTATGAAATCCACATGAAACACGTTTCAATGCACAAATCGCTACAAACACAGATTATAGAACTGTTTCCTCGCAAAAATATAAATTACATAATTCGGGGCAAGTGGAACAGAGACTGTTCAATCAATCAACATGCTGAAAAAGCATTGTTTTTCTGCGTTTTCAGATAAAGTTTGCGAAGTTGAAGCTGTGAAAATTTGTTCTGTATTTTAGTTACATATTGAAACATCGCAATAAATAATGTATCTGAAAATTTTGAGTAATATTTTACGCAACCCTATCCTTGCAATTGGAAACATGAAACTGTTCCCTTATTAGATTAATACCTATTAACTGTGCCACTTTTCGACTAGAAATTTCCCCTGTGCATTATAAAATATCGAAACCCGAAATTACTCTTTCCTCTTACAGGAGTTACTAAGAAGTATTAAATTTGTAATACCTAAATTTGAAACTATTAAATTTTTAATAACTATTTACTTTAGTTATTATTATTCTAGTAATTAATACATTTCTGGGAAGCATTAACTCGGTTTACCGAAAATAGTGTCATTTTTATATGACGACTTAATTCATCTTCGATAGGTTAATCGTAATAATAGTAATTAGAAAATATTTCACTCGATTGGTCTCAACTGTCATATAGTAGAAATTAGGGCTGGGGCTATTCCAATAATTTAATATTCGAATATTTTACAAGTATTCGAATGCTACGAATAAACTTCGAATATTTGAGTATTCGAACGTTATTATTCGAATACTTGTAAAATATTCGAATATTAAATTATTCGAATAGTCCCAGCCCCAATTTTTACTGTATGATAGTTGAGACCAATCGATTGGGATATTTTCTAATTACAATTATTAAGGCAGGATACCACCTTTGACTGCGATTTTGGAGGCGTTTTTCATGAATTGTTTTTGCATACAAAGAATGCGCAGAAACAAAATCGGTTTTAGTCATTTATTAATGTAACTTCAATCTGTAATTACACATTTTTCGAAACTGAAAAAGTAAAAAATAATCTCTTGTAGGTGGCCCCATTGCTTTGGAGGAACACCGTTAGACGGTGTCAAATTCTGCTCTGTACGTGGCTTTTAGAAAAAAACCAAAGAATATTAACAACAATATTTTTTAATACTGTACGTAGGTATTTTACGAAATTTAAATTTTTAAGAAAATAACGGTCATTTTAACAAAAAGGTCAATTTCGTAAGGTAAAAAAGTTTATAAAATTGTGCACCAAAAAAAAAATAACAACGCTACAGTAAAAGTCCTACGTACATCATTAGATTATACCACGGGGAAGAATTGTGCAAAGTTTCAAGTCAATCCGATGAAAATTGTAAGAGTAATTTGACACACCGTCTAACGGTGTTCCTCAGTCTAAAGGAATTTATTTTGGCGCCACCTACAAGAGATTTTTTTTTGCTATTTCAGTTTCAAAAAATGTGTAATTACAGATTAATGTTACATTAATAAATGACTAAATCCGATTTTGTTTCTGCGCATTCTTTGTATGCAAAAAAATTCATGAAAAACGCCCTCAAAATCGCAGTGAAAGGTGGTATCCTACCTTAAGATTAATCAGTATTCGAATAGTATAGTGTGAAGTGGGTCAAAATTACCTTACAAGATTTCACCGTGACAAATGAACCTAAAGAACTTGATTTATAATTCACACAATACTATTCGAATACATCAGTATTCGAATACTTAAATATTCGAATTATATTCGCCAAATAATTGAGCAACTGAAGTATTCGAATATTCGAATACCGAAAAATTCGACAAATAGTCCCAGCTCTAGTAGAAATGTAGTTAAAAAGGTCAACACGTAATCGATGCATTTTTATTGGATCAATTGGATTAGGTGTCCTTCACGAGGAAATAAAGGGAACTCGCTACACTAACCCCATTCAGGCAACGTGTGAGTCGTAGCAAGTTGTTTGCTCGGTTATGAGGGCCGAAGGAGAGCACACGCTTCGATTGGAATGCTGTCTGTTAAAGATAAGGGTAGCTACCCCTCGGCAGAAAGGATCCCACAATATGCTTGACACTGCAGTGTCATATACTGGGTGTACACTATTCAACAACTGTAAAATTGTGGTTGTAAAATAACGCTTTCCACGAAATTATTGACGCAAACGTAAGCGAAAGTTTGAAAACTATCATACTTGTATCGAGAACTCTGTTAGAGTTCTGGCATCATCAATCAATTATGGCGCCACGAAACAAGATTTTAGACTTATGAGGCGTATGATAAATTGTGATAAGGCTTTGCAAAAATTATACATCAATTTCAAGAAAATACAATTTTGTATAAATAAACATGTATGTGAACAGTTATATTGTATGTAGGTATTTGATTATAATGGGTAAGTTGAGATTTTGTCACGTTTACTTAACTCTATATCAATTTTCTTTGTACTCAACTTTTTTAGTACCTTTCAGTTTTAACTAACGGATTAGTGTTTTGCTAACCAAAAAGTTGGGAATATTATATAAATATAATAAAATGGGAAACACTTTATCTTTGAGATTAATTCCTTACATAACATGTACAAATGCACACAATTTTCTATTTAAACAGTTAATGGAAACCAATAATCTTAAAACTGTTTCTAACCTAGAAACGGTTTCAACATTATAGTATAGAGTGTCATTATATAAAAATTAGTATGCAGTATTTCCAAAATGTAATAAAAAGGAGGTTGTAAATAATTTTCTACGCTTGAATTAAATAAGTTGGTATAAAAAAAGTTAGTCCGTATCAAGAAAGTTTGCACACACAAAGAAATAATTGTGGAAATGGAAATACTGTACTATTGCCCCAGTATTAACACATTTTATGTGGTAGCCATTTGGCAAATTTGCTTGCACCAAAGTGGATGCAATTCTGGGCTCACGTGTCCTATGCAATTTTCTAAAAAAATCAGAAAAAATGAACCCTCATTATCAAAACCATACAGTACACCTTAAGTAATATCTATAAATGTGGATGTCATCTTTTTATAACAAGCATTACTGTTTCGTTGTCACACCACAAAATATAAGGCGGGGCATACAGGGTGCTTCACTATACGTGGGAATTCTTGTAAGGGGTGATTCTACAGGACAAAACAAAACGAAAATATAGAATACAATTTTTAATATCGCGCATGGTTTTCGAGTAAATTGACTTTGAATTTTCGCCAAATACGCTTGCACCGATGTACAGTTTTTGGCGCCGAAAAATGTAAATGTAAAATTCAGTCAATTTTCTCGACGACGAATCGCGATATAAAAATTTGGATTCTATATTTTCGTCGTATTTTAGCCTGTAGAATTATTCGTTAAAAGGGTTTCCACCTCAGGGGCGGATCCAGAGGGAGCGTTGAGGGCTATCACCCCCCCCCCCCCCCGAAGAGTAATAAAATATAAAAGTGTTATGTCACGTATTGTTTAGAAGTGTTTTGTCAATATATATTTTCCGAGCTGTTCACAATTTCCATGTACAGCGGGCGTGCTCGTTAGTGCATGGAAGTTTTTAGAATGTTTCCAGAATGTTGCCTGAAAATGTCTAGACAGGGTTGCCAGGCGTACTGAATAAATGGCGGTGTGCTGACCCATATGATATCGTACATATCTTTTCTTTTATATCTTTTCATTTGGTTGGTGACGCCGTGACGTCATACCAACGCTAAGCCAATCCAAGCCAAGTGACGTCATATATGCCAGTACGGCGCACAGTGGGGAAATTTCGCGATTTTATGGCCAAAACCACAAAAATACAATTTTGAATTCGACAAAATAAATGCAAATGTCAATTGCAGAACTAATATGAGTATCAAATGCCACCAATTTTACTGTTAAATGGTTTAATACAAAGCTCGTATAGACTCGCAAATGTTTATGTTCATGTGAGGTTAGACCGATCGCAAAGAATTAATCCAGATTTTCAAGTTGCTTCAAACACTTATATTGTGTTATCCAAAGATCTGAAAATAATTTGAAGGCATGTATTCAATGCCTGGTGGTGCGTAAGATATCTTTTTGTCCTCAAAACAATTATGTTTCGGTTTTTAATACGTAACTTATACAATTTTTAAAGTAGTGTTTTAGAAATAACCGTTTCATATAAGAATCAATTTTCAATACATAAAATAGTCATCAATCCCATAATATCCTGCAATGATTTTCATTTCTATTTTACGTTGGACTATTTTAATTCTATAAATGCAATCATTAATTGCTAATAGTTGCTAATCTTGTAATTATATCCATTTTTTTAAGCCCGATCCAGTGTGTCTTGTCTAACATACGACATAACTGTGACCGAGACTGGTCCACAAGTTATACATTACAAACCTTCTTATTCTTTTTTAAACGATTTTATTCAGCTTCGATCCTCTGTTTGACTGTTTGTATTATAATATGTATGTTTGTCGTCAGAAGCGATAACCCTTCTGCTGTGCCCTGCTGCACTGTAGCAGAGGCATGCTCTAACAAAGAAAAAAGTGTATAAATGTAAATAATAAAAAATCTTTATCGTTCGTAATTTTTGTAAGTGCTGTTTGTCGAATAATTTAGTTTCTCATATATTAGAACGTAAAAGTGCCGAATTTTATATATTAAAAATAAGTTTTGAGGTTTTGACCACGAGAATGGATATAGTTCTTCAATTGACACTTGTATTAAATTTGTGAAATTCATAAATTTCATTTTTGTAGTTTTGGCCATAAAATCGCAAAATTTCCCCACTGTGCGGCGTACTGAACCGCCTTGCAACCCTGAGAAACAATGCTACTCGAGACAAATACACCTCGCGGTCGCGTTCAGGGCCGAATCCCTGTCTCCTCTTGAAACAAATGTTTGTCAATCAGATTCACAGTCCTGTTTTCTTTATAAAAACGGTTATTTAATCACAGGTACTGCAATTATTCTGTTTTCTTATTATGTATAAATAATCAAAGTGAATTTAATCATTTAGGCTGTAGTATCAGATAGAAATATTAAAATATAAATTATAAGCTAATTTTAAATCTTGTAAGGGAAGGTTCAAAATTGTACTTATGTAATTTTACACATTTGGCCCCCTTCAAGAAAGGTTCCTGGATCCGCCTCTGGCAGCCACCTGTAGTGAAACGCCTTGTATCGACGGTGGGTCAGGACGGATGGGAAATTTGAACATAAGATAACTCTTTATACCTACAAAAGTAACTCCTAAATGTGGAATAAAATTTTGTTATATAATACAAAATCGATATATCGATATAAAATCTATAGATAGAGCTGATTTTCACTCAAGTGTACCTACTTATCCTAGATAGATTTTTAAACCCAATATTCTCGAAAACGAAAGGTTATATTAAAAAATTGTATTCTACATTTTTTGTTTATTCTTTTACAAGGAATCTCCCTATTCTCCATTATACCACTGACCCTCATCCATCTTGTACATATATCCCATATTACAGCGAACGTATTACTTATAAGGAGAGGTTCCCTGGTGTCCGCTTCCGATTCCTTTGAAATTTGGATATGTTTTAGAGGACCGAAAAATAAGATATACGTGTTTTTTTTAAAGCGGCCCCTTTTCATATTTAGGGGGTGTAACCATCCCCCAAAGTTATAAGATTTTCAGGGGTTCATCTCCGATTGCTTTGGTTTTTGGATATGTTTTAGAGGACCGAAAAATAAGAAACACGTGTCTTTTTATTTTGGCCTGCTTGAATGTTTAGGAGGTGAAACCACCCCCCAAATTTCGTAAGAATAGTTGGTACCGCATCCGATTACATTAAATATTGGATATTGTTTAGAGGACCGAAAAATAAGAAATACGTTTCTTTTTATTTTGGTCTGTCTGCAAGTTTAGAGGGTGAAACCACCCCTCAAATTTTCAAGATTTTCAGGTATTCTTATCCGATTGCTTTGGTTTTTGAATATATTTTAGAGGACAAAAAAATAAGAAATACATGCCTTTTTATTTCGACCCATTTGCATGTTTAGGGGGTGAAACCACCCCTCAAGGTTCATAAGGGTTACAAAAGTGTATTAATTAAAACTTCATATAAATTTAATTTGCGTTATTATTATTATCCAAAAACCAAAGCAATCTGAGACGAAAACCTGAAAATCAGTAACTTTGAGGGGTGGTTTCACCCCCTAAACATTCAAGCAGGTCGAAATAAAAATACACGTATTTATTATTTCCCGCTCCTCTAAAACATATCCAAAAACCAAAGCAATCGGAGATGAACACCTGGAAATCAATAACTTTGGGGGATGGTTTCACCCCCTAAATATGAAAACGGGCGGCTATAAAAAAACACGTACATCTTATTTTTCGGTCCTCTAAAACATATCCAAAATTCAAAGCAATCGGAAGCGGACACTTGGGAACCACTCCTTGTTAGTAGGAATAATTGAAATCCAAAATTCTTTCAATGGTTACATCAAATAGATTTCACTTGACAGCAACAGTGCTGTGAAGGCTAGGCAGCAGGCTTGTAAATCACCCTGTAGAGACGTGCAAGGGTGTAGAGGGGTGCAAGTTGAAGGGACGCCTTATCACATCGCGCCACATTGACTGAACGACGAAATACGATTCCGCACTTTGTTTCCGCGTGCGGCGACTGATAATTGCATGAAAGAGGGCGGTATTGCGTCGGTTAGATTACGTTCGCTTCGTGCCTTCTTTGAGAACGGGCACGAATGGCCCGCGGCGCAGACGAGGAAATTTGAAGGCGATGAGCGCGAATAATTACTTCGCAAGCCTCGAAGCGAAAGGACGAGGTCAGTTTGAAATTGAACGGATTTACTGGTGCTCGTGAAAAGGGGACCACCGCGCCGTTGGAAACGCCCTTAATTATGTTGCAACTTATTCGTTGTTTCTAGTTACGGGATGAAAATTTCGTGCTCAAGGACTGTGAGTTATATACTAATGGCTTGCAATATTTTTAAAATGTCAGTAGCGAAAAATTTATTTAACGCAGCTTAGTAGCCTTATTGTTTGTCGTCAAAGGCTAAACTTCTCAGGACGAGTAAACTCGTCATACGCGACCAGTGTGAGTTTCACATAACGATTTAAGGGGGAACACCACTGTGACGGCCGGAAAAGTAAGCCATTTTTAAGAATTTTTTTCAGAAATAATTTACAGTTTTCATAAAAATATTTATTATCTACCTTTAGTGCTGTCTTAAGAGACTATACAAAAAATTATAAATAGAAAAACATCCATAAATTTTAATATATTAATTAATCTTCTAGACCTCCCACGCGAGCTGTTCGAATCTGTAACAATGGAACAGCAGGTCCGAAATCTAGTTTCATTTGTTTTTTATAAACTATATGAGTGTAGTTTCCGTTGTATGTACCGATTCCTTAAACAAATTATTTTTGCAAAAATGGTGCGCATTAGGAGAAAAGTTTCGAAAATCCGCGAATAAGATTGACAGTTTTTTAAGAGTATTTAAAAAAATTTGTTTTCAATTAAAGAATCCGTACGTATAACGGCAACTACACTAATATAGTTCATTAAAAAAAGAAACTTGATTTCGGACCTACTGTTCCACAGTTCAAATTCAAATTTATGGATGTTTTTCTATTTATTTTTTGTATAGTCTCTTAAGACAACGTACTAAATGTAGGTAATAACAATTTTCTATGAAAACTGTAAATTATTCCTGAAAAAAATTCTTAAATATGGCTTACTTTTCCGGCCGTCATACTGGTCTTCCCCTTTAAGGGTACTAGACAATCATTCCTATCGAAAATGAAGCATTTCTTTTTTAATTAATTACATAAAACAATTTGAAACTGAGACTTGTTCTTTGGCATGAAGTTTATTAACATCATGAGCTTTGAAAAACATGTTTGTTTAGTCAAAAATATGCATTATATGTATATGACGCTACGATGGATCATTAAAAAGGCTTTTTAAAAAAGTGTATTTTGTTTTGCAGTGTTAACTCAAAAACGGAGGTTTCAATTGATTCAAATCAAATTCGAACATGTTCACAAAATGTGTAGTTTCGGACCGGACCTAAATTGAAGTTAATGAAAACTCTAATCCTTAATGAAAAGAAACTAAATCCCCATTGATGAGGTTTACCCTACGCCAAGCCCCAAAAGATGCGGTCTTTGTTTCTTTTCATAAAGAATAAGATTTTTCATTAACTTCAATTTAGATCCGGTCGGAAACTTAGAGCATATAAACATGGAGGAAGCATGCAATGGGCGAAAATGTAGACGGCGATAGAAAGAAAAAGATATACATTGGGAAAACCCCCTCTCTCTTTAGCGCGAGGGGCGACAGTGTTTTTCTTTTAATGTTAGAAAGAGAGAGGGTGTCCCCAATGTATATCTTTTTCTTTCTATCGCCGTCTACATTTTCGCCTATTGCATGCTTCCTCCATGTTTATATGCTCTAAGGTCCGAAAATATACATTTTGTGAACATGCTCGAATTTGATTTGAATCGATTGAAACCTCCGTTTTCGAGTTATCACTGCAAAACAAACGAAACTTTTTTAAAAAGCCTCTTTAATGATCCATCTGTAGCGTCATATATAATGCATATTTTTGACTAAACAAACATGTCTTTTGAAGCTTATGATGTTAATAAACTGCATGCCAAAGAACAAGTCTCAGTTTCAAATTGTTTCTTTGTAATTAATTGAAACAGAAATGCCTCATTTTAGCGCTGTCCAAGCTCGCTCACGCGTGAGCTTGGGGTTCTCCCACTCTCGTCTGCGTTGTCGGGAATACCGCGCGGCCAGAGATGGGCAAAAAATTATTTGAAATAAAAATTTCGTACACAAATTTTTATTTCAAATAATTTTTTGCCCATCTCTGCGCGAGACGCATGGTCATGCAACGTAAAAATATGCACATATAAAGTAATCTGCACCTATAATAATTATTATTGATATCAATTAGGGAAACTTGATACAAGAATCGATTCTGGAACCGTTTCGGAACCGATATAGTACCGACAAAAATAACGGTTATGGATACGATATGAGGAGGGAAATAGAAACTCTAACCGAAACAGATAATAGTTGGAAATTTCGGTTCTTCATAACAGTTATTCAGAATAAAGGTTCGTTACGACCGTTTGGGGAACCGAAATCGATATTATAACAGTTTTCGACCCCTTCTTACTGCGGGACCTTTGTTGTAAAATCTCCGAAAAGTTGCGTGACCATTGCTAGAAAATTTCTGGAACGTTGCGTGACCATTGCTAGAAAATTTCCGGAACGTTGCGTGACCATTGCTAGAAAATCTCCGGAACGTTGCGAGACCATTGCTAGAAAATCTCCGGAACGTTGCGTGACCATTGCTAGAAAATCTCCGGAACGTTGCAGGAATGTTGCTGGGACTTTTCTGTGCAATATTGCACCGCAACATTGCTGGAATGTTGCAGGAATCCTCCTATGTCCGCCCCTATGGAACATTGCACGGCAACGCAAATGGGACCTTCCTGCAACCTTCATGCAACGGAGTGTGCTGTATGGGTATCTGTATTTGTGACAATCGACCCAACCTCGGGGTATATTGTCACAAAATAGTTCCTGCAAATAATGTGAATTAGCTCCTAATCTGATTGACAAAATCCACAGGACCAATTTTTTGTATAAAGTCGGACGTGCGTAGTTTATATTAAAGTAACTGTAAGCCTGAATAAACTTCCCTGCAGTTATAACTCGTAAAAAATCAAAATAAAAAAATGAGACAACCATACCCGGTCTCCCTACATTTTTCATTCGCAAAGGTAAAAGAGTTTTTATCATGTTCCTACTTAACTTCAACCCTCGGATTAATACAAACTTCGAATTGTGTATGGATCGTGACGGTCGTACTTTCATTGCATTGCCAGTTAACGTCGTGTCGCAGGAAATATCATTTTCCATTCTACAACGAGAACTTCCATGTAAAACTTCCTAGCGTGATGCTTGCGATATTTCGTCATTCGCTTAAAACTAATACTCTGCAGATGTGTGACGCAACGTTTACATTCATTTTAAGAATACTTTGAGTAGGTATCCTAAATCTAGAGCATGCGTCCCTCCATAGTGTGTAAGAAAAATTCTTGAAAGTTATTGTAATATAATAGTGATGCTCATTTTTTTCTTACTCATTTGCAATGATATAGGGTAAAGGGCCCAAATTTCTTCTCCTGTTTCTATTTCACTCTGTAGAGGGTGTATGAAATGTTAGAATGAGCTGGCACTGGGCATGAATTTTCTTTGAACGTTTCTCTATATATCCACGAATCGTAAAATGTAATTATGTCATGTCAATACGAGATAATAAACAAAATGTGAAAACGTGCCAAATGTGAGATCTGAAAAACGTGTTTCTAATTTCGTCCCCCAAGAAAATGTTTGTAAAATAGGAAATAAATTTAAAAATTAATTTTTTTATTGATCAAACGATCTTACAGTTTATGTGTGTAAGCAATCGCGGCAAATACACGTCTTCTTTTCGCATGGACTCCTTATTCCACAGTTTTCGTTTCGGCATCTACAAAACTATAACATTTCTACTAAAATTGCTTGAAAACCGATAAAGGATAATTCACTCCTGTAACTGTTCGTGTTTCAGCCCTTTTTATTCCAAATAACAAATTTCTAGAAAATCGATCTCAATTTCCTTTAGAGTTCCGAAGACGAAATTAGGGCACCTCCTGGGGACGAAATTTGGAATATAGAAATTCATCAAAATTCAACAAAATTTCTAGAATTTTAAATTCTGGAATTTAGAAATTCATCAAAACTCGTAGAAAAACACTTCCTACGAGTAACGTATTATCATACTGAAGTCTGTAAAAACTCGGGGGACGCAGGGGGACGAAATTAGGCGCCGGGATGAAATTTGGGCCCTTTACCCTAAGTAGAGTCCTTCATAATATTTTATTTATTATATAGGCCTTTGCAGTGTAAATTTCTCAACTAGGCATTTCGTAGATATAGTTCTAAGCACTAAACTTGAATTTTCATTATTAAACTGAAAAGTAAGGAGAACATTGCTTTGTATAAATATTCTAATAATTAATTGACTTCATTAAAAATATAACAATTAGCTAATTTTCGTGCGGATACAATTATGCTGAATTCCAATGGAATTTCAATGAAAGACGACTATATATCTGTAGGTAGTTCTAACAATAATCTCGTCAGTGAAATTTGAAAATTATTCATAAGAATATAAAAACTAGAAAATAGTAAGTGAAGATTAAACTTGAAATGAACACTGTCAACATTTTGAAGAATGCCTCCAGCAATAATAGGATTGACATTTAAACGTTTAATTATGTTTTAATTTTTGGAATTGGTCGCCTTATCAAGTAGTACTGCCTGTCAGTTTTAAAGGATTAGAAAACACCATGCACGAGGATCGATGGTATGAGCTTCTAAATCTGAGGAATAAATCAGTGTACTTATTGCATTGGATCTTACAGTGCAATTTGCATGCCTTTAAACTAGACAATATACAAGCTATTGTTTAACAAGTAATAACAGATGCATTTATTTTCCATATAATTTTAAGCTCGGTGAAGTTCGTTAGTATTACAACATTTATTATTTTAATTTACTAACAACACGCCATATTAAATGTAAAATAATGTTCAGGGTGCAGACATTATTTAGTATTTTCCTTTTAAATAATACATACTTTTAAAATAATAATATTCCACTGATATTAGAAGAGTCAACTGGATGATTAATTCTTTTTCAATTAAACACATTTGATCATTTTGTTTCCAATGATCATTTCAATATATATAGTTCTTCACAATTAATTTCTTTTATAATTGTTGAATTCATTTCTAGCTATTCAAAGTGTTCGCAAAGCAACTATAAAAAAGGAAAACGTGAAATTTTGAAGTCACGACTCCATTGACAATGCAAAAACTTCCTCTCACAAGGTTGTCAGTGACTACCACTTTGCAATAAAATGATTTTTACCATAAATTACAATGTCCAGGTCAATTTCGTGACATTTTTTTTAAAGAATCTCCACCACTCCCAGTCTGTAAATCACCTGTAAAAATCGCGACAAATAATTTCTTTCCATTCTGTAATCATAATAAACTGCGTCGATATTTCCTGGTCCGATAGCCATAGCCGAGTGTTCACTGTCGTACAGCTTCATAAAGTTGTTTAGAGAGAAAACAAAGCGATTTCACGGTATTAAATTAATAGCTGCGACAAACGGAGAAGCTGTTTGCGACTTAAGCCTCCCTGCGTGACTCCCGTTAAGGCCGTTAGCTTATTTCCTTCTCCTGCCGATTATATTGAACAAACTGTTTGAAATAGTTCCATATCTATCTCCTTCACACACTGCTTTTACTACCATGTCCGCAGTACTGGGAAAATTTAATAGGTAATGAATAGTGCATGTCAAATTGGAAATTATGTTTCACTTGTTTACGATGTTATCAAACAGCGTGATAAATTAACACTGTTTTCTGGTAGGACTGTAAAGTGAAGCTGAGCAAAATACGTAATGAAAGAAATAACATTTAGCGATAAGGTGACTGTTTTTTATCAATTTCCAATAATTTGAGAATCTTAGTATGTATCAACAAGCAATTTTGCATTTCATATGAATGATACCTATGTATCGTTGAATCGACTAACAAGTAGGGGTATTCGGGTGTGCACCTTCGATTGCTTTGGTTTTGGGGTATGTTTCAGGGGACCGAAAAATAACAAATAGTAACGTGGTTTTTTATTTTGGCCTGGTTGCATATGTAGGGGGCGAAATCACCCCTCAAAGTTCATAAGAAGAAGCACGAAAGTTAGTGGCGGATTTAACAGGGCGGCTGATGAGCAGTTGCCGCCTAGGCCCCTACACAAAGGCCCCCGCAGGGCCCCATGACCAAAAAAGTCACTCAGCCCGTTTTTAGTAAACTACCTCTTCATTTTCCTCCAAAAATGGGCCCCTCAGAACGTTTGCCACCTGAGCCTCTTTTCTTAAATCCGCCACTGACAAAAGTGACTAGCGAAATATCAGCATCCATACACCTATATACTCTGTCATATAAGAAGGAACCTGCGCATAGACCTGTTCTGCGCTACTATTGGCTATACCGCAACCAACGCTCCCTCGGAGCCAATGAGCTCATTCTATATGCGTGAAACGGGTTCCTTCTAATATGACAAGGAGATTAGTTATGGCGCAAAAGAAATTTAGGATATCAAGTTCTTTAACCCTCGGTTGCCACACTGGGTCAAATTGGCCCTGCAATTTTTTAAGCAAAAAACTTTTTGTCGGAACACTTATTACCTCAAATTTTATTTTAAGCATGATGACACTTTAAATGTCAACTTTCAACGATGGGCATATATTCTACAATGTTCAAACTTTATCTCAGATTTTTTGAGACTTAATTTAACAAATAGTTTTTAAATATCAACTGATTGAATATTGGCAGGGTCAAATTGACCCACCCATACTGCACACTCCGTTGCATGAAGGTTGCAGGAAGGTTCCATGAGCGTTGCCGCGCAATGTTCCACAGGGGCGAGCATAGGAGGAGTCCTGCAACATTCCAGCAATGTTGCGGTGCAATATTGCACAGCAAAGTCCCAGCAACATTCCTGCAATGTTCTGGAAATGTTCTAGCAATTGTTGCGCAACGTTCCGGAGATTTTCTAGGAATGGTCACGCCAACGTTTCAGAAATTTTCTAGGAATGGTCACGCCAACGTTTCAGAAATTTTCTAGCAATGGTCACGCAACGTTCCGGAAATTTTCTAGCAATGGTCACGCAACGTTTCGGAAATTTTCTAGCAATGGTCACGCAACGTACTGGAAATTTTCTAGCAATGATCACGCAACGTTCCGGAAATTTTCTAGCAATGGTCACGCAACTTTTCGGAGATTTTACAACAAAGGTCCCGCAGTAAGCAGGGCTCGAAAACTGTTATAATATCGATGTCGGTTCTCCAAACGGTTATAAAGAACCTTTATTCTCAATAACTGTTATGAAAAACCGAAATTTCCACCTATTATCTGTTTAAGTTACTGTTCCTATTTCCCTCCTCATATCGTACCCATAACCGTTATTTTTTCCGTAATATATCGGTTCCGGAACGGTTCCAGAATCGATTCTTGTATCGACTTTTCCCTAATTGATATCAATAATAATAATTATTGTAGGTGCAGATTACTGTATATGTGCATATTTTTAAGTTGCGTGACCATTGCTAGAAAATTTCCGGAACGTTGCGTGACCATTGCTAGAAAATCTCCGGAACGTTGCATGAAGGTTCCATGTGCGTTGCCGTCCAATGTTCCACAGGGGCGGACAAAGGAAGATTCCTGCAACATTCGAGCAATGTTGCTGGAACGTTCCGATGTTGCACCGCAACCTTCCTGCAACTTTCCTGGAACCTTCCTGCAACGGAGTGTGCTGTATGGGCAGTGGGACAACGATGTTCGAAAAAGTAGGTGTGATAACCGAGGGTTAAACTAACAATAGGAAGTTTTGTAACTCTTTTTATGAACTTTGAGGGGTGGTTTCGCTCCCTAAATATGCAAACGGGCCAAAATAAATACCACTTACCTACTGTTTGTTATTTTTCGGTTTTCTGAAACATGGAGTCAGGCAGAGTTGGGCATTATTCGACTAAATTTTACTTCGAATACGTATTCGTATAAATCCCCAAGATTTATTCGCGAATAACGAATAACGATTTTATTCGACAAAAAATTATTCGTTATTCTCGAATAAAACTGTACCGTCATTCGAGCCAGATTTATTCGAATAAGAATTTATTCGTTATTCGACCTGATTGAACGGCGAATAAATGTGGTACCCGACATCTATCGATGGAAGTCTGCACTGTGTCCAACATACGTTTGGACGTGTATGTCTGAACGCGTGTGTTGGCTGAGTGTGCCGGGACGCATAGGATATCCCGCCTTAAAGAATTATCAGATTATGTGTGTTTTGGACGTTGCCAGGACACAACATACATAAGTCTCTAAATGTAGAAGTAACAAGCCACGTTATTTTTCGAGCAATGTGAAAACGCCACTCTATGTAGTACCGCGAGTCATACATCTTCCCGCAAAGTGCAAACTGTGACAAGAGTTACTTAACCTAAAACATTAAGTCTCACTGGTGTCAGTCAGTGATGTCACCACACATCGCCGAAATCACGTGATCATTTTATTCGTCCGTTGAGCCGACTAAATTTCTATTCGAATAAGAAATTGTTCGAATAAATTTTCAATCGAATAAAAAGTCATTTCGTTATTATCGAATAATTTTATTTTATTCGAATTTCTTATTCAAAGATTATTCGAATAAAAATTTATTCGCACAAATTTATTCGAATACTTATTCCAATGAAAATTTAGTCGAATAATGCCCAACCCTGGAGTCAGGTACGGTTGATTGTAACACAATGCACAGTATAACAGTGAAAGTATTTCTGTTTCTCTGTAACATCTTTATTGCGTCATTCTACGATTTTGACAAACGCACCTACCGTCATCTTGATTCAATTGTCATTTGTCGGATAATATCTACCAAAATAGGCTTTTTCATGTTTAAACGTGACGAATTCAAATAAAAGATTTTCGTTTCTATTCCAACACACAGTAATTCCGGTAAGTAATAATAAACTAAAGCAATCGGAGGCGGACACCTAAAAAATAATTTTCATCTGGAATTTCAATGGAACTCGCCATGATTCTTTTCGATTTGAAAAAATTACTACAAGTTGGGAAGGAAAATTGATTTTAAAAAATACTATATGCGGTACATTTATCTTTCGAAACAGTTTACAGTACAAATGGAACATCTTTTTGTGCGTTTCAAAATAAGGAGATTAGTTAATACGTGCCCCGTTTTCGCTGGGTCGCCACGTATACGTATTTGTTTTGTAACATAAAATTCCGCGCGCCGAGATAATCGCATAGCAACCATGGAAAGAGGAATACTCATCGTAAAAGTATATTATTATGGGGACCAATCGAGTGCTGTATACTTTTATACGGCACTATACGCGCGTGTAAAGTTCGAATTCCAACGTACAACAAACACATCAAGCGTGTTTATCTTCCCGAATATTTGTCGGCGCAGCGACGGGGGCGGGGGCTCTTATTGCGGAGGAAGTTACGACAGGACCGGCTACGGGATGAAAAAAGTATCGGAAGACGGGGGGTGAATTTATAGTTTATTAGCTCCGAGCCAACTAGGAAGCATAGTCTATTGAGTAAAGTCCATTGAAACTTCCCTGCCTCTAGGGATAATAAAAAAGAACTAGGGGAAGAGATGGAATGAGACAGAAGCAGGGAGGAGAAATAAAAAATGGAAGGCAAGGCAGCGCGTAGCGGGCGAAAAGAATTTGTACGGGGCGAAGTTGGAAATCGCATGGGGACTAAGCTATTGTCCTACTCAGGGAACATTTCGGGCAAGGCTGAGCGAAGACTGGACAGTTGTGAATTTTTTTTTCTGTCTGCACGAGACGCAGAAATATTCCATGCTGACAATAACATATTCGCTGTCTTTTATCTCGCCGTTCACTTGCAAAAATGCAGACTCCTGCGAAATCCACTGAATATTCAGAGATTAAATTTGTACGCCCACGTGTTCCCTTGGGATGTCTAAATGAAAGATATACGAAAACGAATGGATTATCGTTAAGGGGTTACACCACCTTGGCGCTCGGAAAAATAGGTACAAAAATAAACTTTTTTTTTGACGCTGCCATTAAGTATATAAAATGATCTTTATTTTACACATATATATAGTAGTTTTATGAACAATTTACAATATTAACGATTAAAAAAAAATAAAAAATGACGGAGATATAAGCCGATAAGTAGGACTCTCTTTTGAAAATCCTTCCTGATGGTGTACTTGATTTCTCTGTTAGGCATGGTCTAAAATATAAAAAATAAATTGTTTCTTATTTAAAAGGGTAATAGCTAAAATGTGACGTAGGATTTTTGTGATTGGGTGCCATGTTCGAAAGTTATAAATTTTTTAAACTTTTTAACATCGATGCAAACTTGAGTTTCTTTTTCAAACAGCTGTCGTTTCTACAAAAAAATTTTAAAATTTTTCCCTCTGTCACATTTTAGCTATTACCCTTTTAAATAAGAAACAATTTATTTTTTATATTTTAGACGATGCCTAACAGAGAAATCAAGTACACCATCAGGAAGGATTTTCAAAAGAGGGTCCTACTTATCGGCTTATATCTCCGCCATTTTTTATTTTTTTTTAATCGTTAATATTGTAAATTGTTCATAAAACTACTATATATATGTGTAAAATAAAGATCATTTTATATACTTAATGGCAGCGTCAAAAAAAAAGTTTATTTTTATACCTATTTTTCCGAGCGCCAAGGTGGTGTAACCCCTTAAATAAAATTAAATGAATTATATTTACAAATATATTATTTTAAGCACAGTCATTTAGATATATCTAAGCGCACCAGATGTAAATGGATCAGACACAATCGTTGCTTGCACTTACTACCCCTTCGCCAAACACAGATGAACTTCCTCGAATACTCCATTAAGCAAATTTCACCTCCCATGTAGTTTAATGTACCGCGACAGTCTGTAACAGAATCCGAAGCGCAAAAAATATCGACGAAACTGTGCCCATTCGCCGGAGATTTCGTTTCTCCGTGGAAGAAAAAAGTGGACAGGGTGAAAATGGCGGTGGGCCAAATTTTATATATTCCGTCCGCTCGTTCGTGGACAGCAATTTGCAGCTCTTTACGACGTCCGCGGGGGTTGAGTCCCGTTCTTCCAAAGAAAGCACAGAATTGGCCAAAACACGTCGACGGACACCCCCATCCCTGTGTCGTTGAAATACGCCTTTGGCGGATCACATTCACCCCCTCCGCCCGGATGGACTTAGACAGCAGGGGTTGTTCGGATAGGAGGCCGAGCCTTTATGAGCTGCTGGCTCGCTCAAAATTTGTCCGGGTGCCATCTGACTACCCTGAACGTTGGCTCCTCCTTGCCTCCCTGGAAGTAGGGGCAAATCAAGAGACAGCAAGTAATAAAAGAGTTGAATCACCCTTTCTCAGTCCTTTTTCTCCACGCTACCCCCTCGTAGTTTATTTGCTTTTCTCCTCGTAGAAAGTATGTATAACGATACTTTCCTTAAGGTTCGCCCCATTTGAACGTCACGTGTCGTAGGAATCGTAGTAAATCTATATGTGCACTTTCTTTCTGGCGGACGCTATTGCGCTGTATTAAGAGCCTACAAGCAGTGGATGGAATTAATAGAAATGGAGGGACGTGGTGCTGTTGATTGATAGGTGGTTGCGGTCATAATGGTCAAAATATAGTAGGGTAATTGTGGGAGAGGTGCCACACTGGGAGAGACGCCGCACCTTCGGTATTTCAGGGTTATCGATAGTGAAATGCAACACCGTCGATTTTATTTGCTTTAGGCAGTTCGTTTGGGTTAGATTAATAAGCCGAGAACGTGTTTCCATTATTACTTTTAAAGATTTTGCTATTTTTCGAGGTAAGCCTACCGCACTTTGCCTCAATAGTTATACCTATTGACAGAAATTCGTGGTTGCTACATTTGTTAACGAATAAAGTTTAGTTTATGAGTTGTATTGAAGAGATGCTAGTATAGGTAGGGTAAGTCCGGTATAGTCCGGCCAGTGTTGATGTTTTAAGACTGTCGCAAAAGAAATGGATGCGCTTGTTGTTGGTCTTGCATTGACCATTGTCACAAATCCATATTTAAATTATAAGAAACACTTGAGACTGTATGCGAGTCTGAAAGTTTTTAGATCAAGTTACAGTGCTGATGATATTTGAAAGACAGGTAAGTTTATTTACACTATTCCGATATTGGGGGATATAATATGCATAAAACTACAGTGTCACCCCAACAATACGTAAGTAATCGTTTTTAATTTATTTTGACAAGGTGGTCGATCACTCCCTTGATTACGGGATAGTCCGTCCACATTAGTTAAATATACAGTGTGTCTTGTCACGTCCCGCGACGTGGAGTCAAACATTAATTAACCTTTTGAATTATACATATTTACTATTTCGTACTCCGAGGTATTATAAACACCTCGTATGAAAAACATATACAAAACATTATGCAACGAATCGCCGATAAGGCATTATCATCATAAACTACGATAAGAAGAGATCGAGTGACAAATACACGGACGGCAACGACGAGCAGGACAACCAGCATCAAGGAGGTAGCGGACGGCCAGCTGTACACCAGCAAGCCGACCGCACGAACACCAAGGAGGCCCAGTCAACACCAGCTGACGTTCAGCATGGGACCGAGGCCCCTATCAACCAACGGAGTTGACGCCTTCCCAGAGCTGGCCCCTGATCCTCGCCAGAAGATTGCCCTCCCGTTATTTCCCGCAAATCGATCGCCGATACCAATACAACATATTTAACTTCAACCCCTAGTACGTAAGCTACGCGGAACCAACCGTACAAGGAAATATTGTAAACAATTAATGTATATATTTAAATATGAATCCGATAAAAATAATACGCATTAGTCGCGAAGAAAGACACATAAAAGGTGCTACGGAGGAACGTGACTAAATAGTAAACAGACTCTCAGATAGCGCGATGGGAAGATTCTTCCTGGAAGATTCCAGGTTGAGGCTGTGGGATGGGGTCTCCCATGTGACATGTGACAAATCCTAGAGAAGGAGTGACCAATTGCCCTATAAAAAGGGACTGACCACCCGCGGAGCTCATTACCATAATCACAATTATTATATTCGGTACTACAGTCCAAGCAATTATATTTTGTTAAAACCTATTAACTTTAAAAGTGTAACACACCGGAAGGTGCGGTCAGTTTTTGAGTGAAAGTTGTAAGTGAAGTTATTTATTATTAATAAAAGTGTTAAAATCATATTTAACGTGTTTCAAGTGTTTTACCACTGTTCCTAATCTTTTGGGCATTCGAAGTGTTAATTAATGAGCCATCGTAGAAATGAGAATAAAGAAACTCAGATTCTCCTCTGTTGAAAGCGTCATTGGCGAGCAGTCAGCTGCCCACTATGTCACTAGATACTAGAGATCAATCTGTTTGCGCGGTCAATTTAATACTAATCGATCTATCAATTCATCAAAAAAATGAATAATTAATGAACTACGGTTTGAGCTGATTTTTCGGAATTACTGGCGCGCAGACAGCTGCCCACCAGTGTCCTCTGGAGTCAAGCGCAAACCGGGTTCCACTCGAATAAAACTAAAAGATTTAATTAATTGCCAGATGCCCAAAAGCAATCGAGCCGGGCGAAAGGTCCAACTAAGACGTTTAAACTATAATTGTAAGTGCGCCCCGACCACCACAGGATCTTTGTTGGGAGTTCGCCCAACACCTGTAGTAGCCAGCATCGAAGAACTACAGGGTAGGATAATTTACGCAGGACCGTGGGCCCAACCCAAAACCTACTCTGCACCCGAAATCAACGGGACCACCAGCAACCCCGTTGAGTGGAAATTGTTTCCGCTGGACCAGCCCTCATCGAAAAACTAAGGTAATCAAGGAATAAAAACGTATCCTAATCTACCCCCTTATCGCTCTCAACTATCCCTGAGCGTAAAGTCCCTGGACTAGCTCGAAAGCGGATGGAAAATATTAACTCCCTAAAAATCGCATTAAATAAGGAAGTAGGGACGTAACAGTCCGAAAAAGTGTAACTAGCTCGAGAAATATGAATGGTACGAAAAATTGTTTCAGACGAAAGTTGTAGGATGTCAAGGGGGACATAGCATGCTCGTAATTTTTATTTCTTATTCTTGTAACTGACATCGTTTTCCAAACACTACCTACATTTGCCTCTTTTACTGTACCCACACAGCACCATAACATTGCAGCAACGTCTCTGCAATGACGCGGTGCAAGATTGCAATGTTGCACCAAAATATTGCAGAGACGTTGCAGGTTCAATTCTATGTCCGCCTTCGCAATATTGCAGGTGTGTATTTTTGCAAAGTTGCGGCAACATTACAAATATGTAGTCCTGCAACGTTCCGGCAATGTTTCTGCAACGAAACGGCAAAATTCTGGCAATGATCCTGTAACTCTTCGACAATATTCTGGTGCGAGATTGCAATGTTGCACCGCATCATTGCAGAGAAGTTGCAGGAGCGTTGCCACTCCAATATTTCTGCAATATTGTACGGTAATGTGCGTGCAATTTTGCTGGGGCGTCGCCACTGGAACATTGCACATCGATGTGCGTGCAATATTGCATAAATATTGTATGATCGTTGCCACTGGAACATTGCACGGCAACGAACTTCCAATATTGCTGCAATATTGCAGGATCGTTGGCACTCCAATAATGCACAACAATATTGCAGCATCGTTCCTGCAACATTGCAATGCTACCCGCAACAACCCAATATTGCAGCAACGTTCCTGCAATACTGCTGCAACGAAGTGTGCTGTATGGGTAAACCCATCTTCAGATTCAGGGAGCGAAAATACCATTCTTCAAGATAGTGATATGTCGTTAAAAGACTGGGATGAAAAGGAATGCGTGCCGTTGGTTTCATGATACTAGATGCTTCAAGTACAATAATGTTTGCGATTTCCGTGGAAAACTGAAGAAGAAGTACATATC
The DNA here is from genome assembly GCA_910592295.1 of Andrena haemorrhoa. NCBI lineage: Eukaryota > Metazoa > Arthropoda > Insecta > Hymenoptera > Andrenidae > Andrena > Andrena haemorrhoa. The sequence goes on along the minus strand of OU342940.1, from coordinate 27,154,643 downwards.
GATTAACTTCCTCGTGTATTATACTTTTCGTAAGCTACTCTCTTTGTTATTTCTTAAGGTCGGTCTCACCCGTAGTGGTTGGACGCTCTAACATGCGGATGAGACCGACCAGTTGCAATGCCAATGTTTTTGGTTGAAAATGAAAATAAATATTTGAATTTATCGCACACTATAATTTATGTATACTCTAAATTTCTTGGGCCTTGCTTTAATTTCCACAAAACGACAAAAATATGAAAAACAACGATGCTATAATTTATTTTCCAAAAAGTGGTCGAACTATCCCGGACTTGCAATATATGCTTCTCTGCACGGTTTTAAAAAGTTTATTTGAAAAGTCACTGGAAATATTTGAAAACAAACTATTTAAAACACGATAATAGTTTATTTCGGTGATGGTATGGTCTATGATGTATTATTATATAAAATAATTTGTGTTCAAGAAAACTTACTTTCATGCCTCTGAAATGAAAAACACTGGCAAAATATTGACGCAAAAGAAGATAATTTTATGAAATCAAGAATATTGACAAATGTAAATTAAAATGAAAATTTAAACAGGATTTTTGTTGTAGTGATTCATAAAGCTTCATTACTACATATTTTACAGATTATGTTAATTAGCATGAAATACATATGCTAATGTGTCAGAAAATATAAGAAATTGAAGCAGTGGAAATGCCTTATCTTTGAAGAATATAATGTCCAACACAGAGTTCTGCATTCGTAAATTCAAATCACTGTCCCCTAAATATCAGATTAGCACACGAGAAAGGCGGTTTTTCTGAAAACTGAGTTTATAACAACATAATTCGGTACAGCCGCCATTTATCAATTTGGTACATACACTTATAACAAACGTTTAACGTGGATGTAAAGAAATAGGATATTCAGCCTACTATTATTATTCGAGTTTAGCAAAGAAAACAACGCAAATGTTATTACTAGTATAATATTAGTAATATTACAGTAATCATTAGTATAAGTTGAAAATGTAATTGAAGATTTTTTTCAAGAAAACTCAAAGGAATTTTATAAAAGGGGTATGCATAGAAAGCTGTATATTACAAAACGAGGTGAAAGAATCTTAAAAAATCTGAAAATATAAAATAGTTATCATCAAAATTAGGGATTGCAAACCAGTATATCGGTTTGAAGTTTTTTTTTCAACGATAACGTAGAATATATCGACGGAATTATGCGCTACAATATTTATAGAGAAATTATGTACTTCTCGATATTTACCGGTGAATCGATTTACCGATAAATCGCGAGAAATACATAATTTATCGAATTACCAGTAAAAATTTGTAATTCAATGTAGCGCATATATGTAGCCCATAATTCCGTCGATATCTTCTACGTTATCAGTGAAAAAAAAACTTTAAACCGATTTACCGATTTACCGGTCTGCAATCCCAAATCAAAATTTATCATGAACAGGAATTTCTTTATTCGAACTTAACCTGCGTATCGAAAAGCCGGCATTATTTATGGGATCACCTAATATTCAAATTGGCAAAAACGATAAAGTTAAGATAGCAATTTTTCCATTCTAAAATTATAGAAACGTACGTAACCTATTAATCGAATGAAACGATCGTGAACGATGGACCACGTGCCGTGTATTTTTACGTGTCGCCAGGAAAGACAAAGGGGTGTCCTTACTCCGAATCGTGACTTCTCGACCTCAAAACGTTTTGTCATTGCGTCGGCCTCTGAAACATTTATCACCGACCTTTTTCTGTCCTTTTTCCCCCGCTTCTCTACCGTGCAAGTGCGTCTTTGTCTTACGAAGCTTCAAGAACGGAGAAGAGATCAACTCGAAATCCTTCCTGTCGTCCTCTCTATCCTTTTTCTTCCACCCTTGTAGACCGGACCATTTCTTCCCGTTCCCAGCGACAAGAAGTAAACGAGAAAATGCAAGTTGCAGAACCGTGAGAGCGTATCTATGCGAACGTCTTTGAAATATAGCGTCCAGAGGAATATAATATCGCGGGTGTATTATAAAATAAATTCCCAATTTCAAGCGCGTCTTTTGTTACGGTAAAAAAACGTAAAATTCTAAGAATAACGTAAAGTTAAGTTTCTCAAAATTATTTTCTGTAAATTGCACGATCAATTAAACAAATAAATTATTACGTGTTTAATTAAAGAATCCCTCCCAACACGCAGACGCAAACAATCTAAATCATTAGACAAGAATAGATCTGAGTACCGCAAAGACGTCATTATTATATGATTAAATAAAGAAATAAAACAACTATTTATTTATGACCGAATCAGTGCGCCAATATCAATTATAATTAAATAAAGAAAATTGTGTTAATGGCCAGAATGTGTATCTATAATTTATTATTAGAAAAAAGAGAAAACAGAAAAGGGTGAAAAGAAGTTTACGTTATCCGCAATGATTCTTTTGCGATAAGTCATTTTTAATATGTTTCGAATTTTTACGAATCAAGTGTTTAAGTATTCAGACCTTTTGCTTCGTACAGAACGCGTTTGCTAAAAACAATAACAGAGTGCGTTTTCCCTTCCTCTTTGTATTTCCAATTTTGTGAAAATTCATCCCTCAGAAACCGCTGAAAATAATAGAACAGTAAATTTTTATCGTCTTTTTTATTTTTATTTAAAATGCTCATCAACTAAAACAAAATTAAGTTTTCTCTTTAAATAAAAAAAATCTTATGCCCTGAATAGAAGACTTAGTTTTCTAAATAAAATGAATGAAAGTAAATAAAATGAATTATACTACATAGAATATAAATATAGCCTACGAGATAACGAAACACTAAACGTTCTTATACTAGTGGTGGAGAATTATCGGTAGTATATCGATAATTATCGATAGTTTTCAATATCGAAAGCTATCGATATTTCTATATGGCTATCGATGGTGATCGATAGTCTTCTCCCCCTCACTTCTAGTCTGTTCATTTCATGACGCTATCCGCGTTGCTCGACACTCTATATAGGCAGCGACAGCCATGTTTTAAAATAATAACCATTATAATATTTTTAAGTGAATGAAGAACTTCAACCGTTGTCAGAGTTATGCAAGAAGTATTTCTGCATTCTGGCTACTTTCGCAGAGTATGAAAGAATCTTTAGTAAAACTCAACAAATAATTTCTGAGAGGGAGGCCAGAATAAAAGCAAAAAATGTTGACTTAATCGTTTCTTTAAATAAAAATCAATAGCTATTTTCGTACACTACTCTCTTTTTTAAACACTTCCTATATTCTTCATTTTGCATTCTTTTCTATTTGGCATTGAACATCAGTTATATTCAACTGTTGCTAATTTTTTCCAATAAAGATGACGATTATTATACGCTTGTAATATGTAGGTACATACATGATAGTGAATTGATGTTTCCAAAACAATCGGTAATTATCGATAGCAAGGATCAAACTATCGATTACTATCAACCACCATCGATTGTCACAACCATCGATAATTCTCCACCACTGGTTCTTACTAGCAGTGTTACCAACCCTACGGATTTTTCCGTAGATCTATGGATTTTTACTTTATCTACGGATCTACGGATTCTAAACCGACATCTACGGATTTTTTACCTTTTTCTTAATCGCTGGAATTCAAGCTATTATTTTCTAGTTCTACTACCCTGCATTTTGAACGAGTACAATAGGAATTAGTAAAGTTGATTTCAGAATCTTTGCATGTGAACTTTTTTAATTCGAAACGCATTACGAAAGTCTTTGGCGAAAACGACTTTCGGGGGGAACAGTATTTTCGGGAAAAGCTCTTGTACTGAACTGGAATTAGTAAAAGTCGATTTCACAACTTTTGCACGCGAACTTTTTTCGTAATTTGTGAATTATTGTTGTGACAATAATTTTTTTGAGGATGTTAGGGGAGGGTCGAAATATAAGATTTCTAGAAAGGGTTTGGGAAAGGACGGTTTCCATGAGCAAGGGAATTAGCTTCTTTCATATATGCAATAATTAACATTTACGAAAAAAATCCGTAGATCAACGGATTTTTCAAAGGGGAATCTACGGAATTCTACGGAACGTTGAACTTCTCTCTACGGATTTTCAAAAATCTCAGTTGGCAACACTGCTTACTAGAGCTCTTACTACCCGACCCGCCGGGTACCCGTGAGATACCCGACCCGCCGGGTACCCGTGAGATACCCGACCCGCCGGGTACCCGTGAGATACCCGACCCGCCGGGTACCCGTGAGATACCCGACCCGCCGGGTACCCGTGAGATACCCGACTACCCGGGTACCCGTCAGATACCCGGGTACCCGAATAGACAAAAATTACCCGAGTATCCATGAGATACCCGAGTAAATGAGATGTGATGAGATAGTTGAGAATTTCGATTTGACAGCCGATCGTCTTTCGACTTTCGATCATTTTCGGCTAACCTCAGTAATGAACGGAATAAACGTCAAGCAATTAAATGTGGTATTGTCCGCAGAACACATTCTGTATCAACGTTTTTTGCACTTACAATAGGGTAGTTCGCCCTATTGCAGTGCCTGCCCCTATTAGTATGTCTCTATATTTAAATAAGCCATACTGTTACTGTAAATGCCCGAATCTAACGTAAGATTTATCAATCAACGTTGGTAAAAGCCCGATATAACGTTTCCCACTGGGGAGTATGATACACCATTGGAAAGCTTAAAAGTAGAGAGAAAAATATAGAATAAAAAATGTAGACCTGGCATTGACGCACTCTTATCTAATCCCAACCAACTCCCTCAGTCGATGCAAAGCAAAACTCGGAAAATCCTAGGAAAATGCACTCGTTTTGGGTTTTCGTTCACATCATTTGTCGGAGATTGTTGGGGCTAGATCTGTGTAGCGGGCTAATTGGGAGCTAAAAAATTTCACATTTTCCACGCATGATATAGGGGGACGACATACCGCCGAAAACGTCATAGTCGTTATAATAGGAAATGGAAATGCAGAAAGAGTGGAACATTACAATATTACAAATAAATTAATTGCTCTCTAGAACATGACAATGCAATTAACATGAATGCAACAAATTTATTAGAGACTTAAAAATACAGCGTTTCGTGTACTGCACATAATTTACAGTTATTTATAAAAGACACCTTTCATACAGTTGAAAAATTCTTAGATGCGATAAAGAAAGGCAGTAAAATAGTTCGGCATCTTCATCATTCGAATTTGGCGACTTCTGCGCTGCAAGACGCAGATGATTAGGACACTGTAAAAGCTAAAAAATTTAGGAACATTTTAAAAACATCTCTTGTTTGCAGATCCGAAATACATTCATACTCTGAGAGTGCCCATCAAGTGCTTGTTTTCTGGACCCTAGAAGCAAAGATTTAACATTTGAAGATAGCGCATTAAAAAATGTAATTATAAATTCTATTCGCAACAGATTGGAAATATATCAATTAAGGAAAATAATACAGATAATGATAATACCAGTACAAGTGCCTCAGAAATTGTCGTGGTGGAAAACTCATGTGGATAAATATAAGACTCGCAGAATTGGCAAAAATGTATTTAAGTATTCCGACTACATCTGCTAGTTCGGAGTACACATTTTTTTCAGCTTGGTTACTACCTGGAAATGTAGATTTATTAGTATTTTTACATCAAAACAGAAATGTGTGGAGGTTAGGTTGTGGACAGAATCGTGATTCGAAGTCGCACACTATTCCTTGTATAGAATTTATTACTCTACTTACCAAGCGCTTTCCAATGGCGCTCAATTCGCGTGGTGCGGCGCTGCACATCTCTGATCAGAAGACATTTTGTCATAATATTCAGAATCGTAACGCGCACACACATTCAATTGCTTGAAGTTTATTCCGTTCATTACTGATGTTGGCCGAAAATGATCGAAAGTCGAAAGATCAAATCGATGATCATTTACTCGGGTAGCTCATGGATACCCGGGTAATTTTTGTCTACCCGGATACCCGGGTAATTTTTGTCTACCCGGGTAGTCGGGTAATATTTGTCTACCCGGGTAATTTTTGTCTACCCGTCTATTTCTTACTATGAAAGTAACCGGAGAGAACATTTTTAACCTACCACCATTTTTTCCGTTGGATTAATATTCATTCATGATCCACAACTACATAGGTACTTATTAAACGTATATTTCTTGACGTATGAAACTTACAAATTTATCGATCGAAATCCAATGGGGTAACACGTCCACAAAGAGCGGGAAACAACGAAAACCAAAACGGCGGTCGGTTGGCGCGCGAAACCGTAAAAATTACGAAGTTATTTAGCAGCGGGAGCGAGAGAGGCGCAAGATTTACATCCAGCCGCGCGGTGTATCGGGTCGGTTATCAATAAAATTAGTTGTAATTAACGTATCGATTAAATTATCGAGCGATTAAATTTTCATTGATTTACAGCCAGTGGCAAGTACACGAGCAAACAATCGGCCATTGTTCAGGCGTAAGTACCGCGCGGCTCGTTTACCGTGAGCACCGAACAAAACCCGCGGATAATCGACGAGCCACGATATTATCAAAATCCACGGTAATGACTCGCCAGCGGTAATTCGACGGCGTATCCGCGAGCGATAAAATTAGCATGAACGAGGCTTTCGTGTGCGTTCGCACCTGCAGTTCAAGAGTAACGGGCCATGAATGGGTGCGGGGGAAACGCGGGAGAAATGGTGCATGAATGGACGGGAAGCCTTGGAAACGTGTACGGATAGCTTATAACGCCTGTACACTACTGCAAGCGTTTATTGTATCACTGGAATATTTTATTATGTTATCTATCACGTATCCCTCACTCAATATTGGCACGGGGAACATATCGTTGCATGATGACCAAGATAGGTACATACAGTGAGTCAAAAAGGTATTTGTACACCTAGTTTTTTGCAATCACTTTATACAAACAAGTGATACGGATATTCTTCCGAATGGCCCCAGTGGCCGATCGAGATGAGGTTTGGAGAGAGGAGTGGGGAGGGGGTGTGGACCCTAAATCTAAAAGTGTAGCTTCGGGTATTTATTAGTTTCCAAAATATTATTCAAAAATTATTGTTAATTTTTTTTTTAAATTTTTTTGAAAGTAGGTGCGGGCACCCCTACCCGGCGATCCTCCCTTCCCCCCAAACTGTTTTACGAACTGCTGGACACGTTCCCCTTACCTCGGCGCGCTCCTCAGGCGCCGGAAAGGCGCGCGTATTTAGCTGAAATTCAAAGTCAATTTTCTCGAAAACGAAGCGCGATATTAAAAAATTGTATTCTATATTTTCGTGTTATTTTGGGCTGTAGAATCACCCCATAGAATATTGACTATCACTAGACTAACACCCTATATACTATAATTTGCTGGTTCAAATCTCCAAACTCACATCGGTTCGCTACCATACTTTACGCGCCCGCAAGCGGGCGCGCACCCGCCGCACTGTTCTAGCTCCAACCAATACTAATACCCGGGACAAGGTGGAAAGTGGAATGCGTTATGTCGGAATAGGTCAACAGAAATACTACAAATTTCTTATTAATATCTCGGAAACTAATAAATACCCGAAGCTATAATTTTAGATTAGGGTCCACATCCCCTGCCCACCCTTCCCCCCAAACCTCGTGTCGATCGGCCACTGGGCCCATTCGCAAGTACAGCCAGTGATACACTAACAAAAACTGTTTCCATTAAGAGTATACTATGTACAGAGGTAATGTACAAATTAGCAACTATTCATATTGGGTTACAAAAAAATAATGCCATAAAAACAACAACTTGGAAATCAACAAAGTATTTGTACACTTACAATTATGGTAGAAAGCTTATGACTATTTAAGTTGTACCTTCCCATACAGCACAGTCCGTTGCAGGAAGGTTCCAGGAAAGTTACAGGATGGTTGCGGTGCAACATCGGAACGTTCCAGCAACATTGCTCGAATGTTGCAGGAATCTTCCTTTGTCCGCCCCTGTGGAACATTGCACGGCAACGCACATGGAACCTTCATGCAACGTTCCGGAGATTTTCTAGCAATGGTCACGCAACGTTCCGGAAATTTTCTAGCAATGGTCACGCAACTTAAAAATATGCACATATACAGTAATCTGCACCTAGAATAATTATTATTATTGATATCAATTAGGGAAAAGTCGATACAAGAATCGATTCTGAAACCGTTTCGGAACCAATATAGTACCGAAACAATAACGGTTATGGATACGAATCCAGCTTGAGGAGGGAAACAGGAACCGTAACCGAAACAGAGAATAGTTGGAAATTTCGGTTCTTCATAACAGTTATTCAGAATAAAGGTTCTTTATAACCGTTTGGAGAACCGAAATCGATATTATAACAGTTTTCGAGGCCTGCTTACTGCGGGACCTTTGTTGTAAAATCTCCGAAAAGTTGCATGACCATTGCTAGAAAATTTCCGGAACGTTGCGTGACCATTGCTAGAAAATTTCTAGTACGTTGCGTGATCATTGCTAGAAAATCTCCGGAACGTTACAAAATCATTGCTAGACAATCTCCGGAACGTTGCGTGACCATTGCGAGAAAATCTCCGGGACGTTGCAAGACCATTGCTAGAAAATCTCCGGAACGTTGCGAGACCATTGCTAGAAAATCTCCGGAACGTTGCGTGACCATTGCTAGAAAATTTCCGGAACGTTGCGTGACTATTGCTAGAAAATTTCCGGAACGTTGCGTAACCATTGCTAGAAAATTTCCGGAACGTTGCGTGACCATTGCTAGAAAATCTCCGGAACGTTGCAAAATCATTGCTAGACAATCTCCGGAACGTTGCGTGACCATTGCGAGAAAATCTCCGGGACGTTGCAAGACCATTGCTAGAAAATTTCCGGAACGTTGCGTGACCATTGCTAGAAAATTTCCGGAACGTTGTGTGACCATTGCTAGAAAATTTCCGGAACGTTGCGTGACCATTGCTAGAAAATCTCCGGGACGTTGCAAAACCATTGCTAGAAAATTTCCGGAACGTTGCGTGACTATTGCTAGAAAATCTCCGGAACATTGCGAGACCATTGCTAGGAAATCTCCGGAACGTTGCGAGACCATTGCTAGAAAATCTCCGAAACGTTGCGTGACCATTGCTAGAAAATTTCCGGAACGTTGCAAGAATGTTGCTGGGACTTTGCTGTGCATTATTGCACCGCAACATTGCTGGAATGTTTTAGGAATCCTCCTATGTCCGCCCCTGTGGAAAATTGCACGGCAATGCACATTGAACCTTCCTGCAACCTTCATGCAACGGAGTGTGCTTTCTGGGTTATGATTAATATTTTGTATGCATTCCTTTTCCTTCAATTCTTCTGGAATCACTCGTTGTAAATCAGTCTTATTAGATATTTTTCTTTTCCTTAATTATATATCCAACAGGTGCCATACATTTTCTATAGGATTAATATCGGGGGATTGTGGTGGTGTAATCAATTGTTTGGGAGCATTGTGTAACAATTATTCTGTCATTTTTGCAGCGGTATGCTTTGGGTCGTTGGCTTGTTGGATGTTGGAAATACTCAAAATAGTAAGTTCCACTTACTATAGGGACACTATTCGGTTGATGATGGAATCACGCAGATTTTTTTATATAGATAGAAAGTATATGTCACCACGGTCACAAAAATATAAATTAAAGATGCTCCCAAAAGCTGGTCTGACCTTGAAAAATCAACAAAGGTGGAACAGGAGAAAGATGAAAAATGAGGGAAAGAGAATGACAACACCGTCTGTTGAAATTTAATTATCTCGATTATATGAAAATACATTATATTAAATGAATGATAATAGATTAATGATAGATAGCAATTAGAAAAAAATTAATGACAATAAATAAAATTAATGATAATACTATTGAAATCACAACAGTGGGTAATTAACTATTACATTTATGATAATATTTCGACAAGAAGGTTTAAAAAAGTGATTGAAGCAATAATAATTTTCACAATGACTGCAACGAGCGAACACTGTTTCTTTCATACCTTGACCAATGAGACAGTCTAAACATGTCACTACAAAGACTGATCGACGGATCACACATATACTGCGCGACACTATTTATTGCCGAATATATGATTATGTACAACCCCTGGCAATAAGTTTTCGACCAAACGCAGTGGTACGAAGTCAACGAGAAACACCACAATTTTTTGTAGGTAAAACAATGCGGTGTAAATATAACACTCATGGTAACTTTAAATTGATCTAATATGAAGTAAATACGCCAAAAATAATTCAGATATTCGTTTATTATCTACTAAAAAACAACGAACAAACAAAATGTTGCTTGGAAAAAAGTATTCGACCAACGGAAGCTCTGGAAAAAAGTATTCGACCATGTAAATTTGCAATGAAATAAACAATAATTTACTTAAAATTCACATTACCTAATATTTAGTTACATTTCCACGTGCACGTATAACCGCTTTTATGCGTTTTGACATGGATTCTATAAGATTCTGGCATTCTGTTGCTGTGATTTCATCCCACATGTCATACAGCTCCACACCATGTAAGACTCGGGATATTTCTTTTTAAAATTTAAACAATCTTCATTGAATTTTTCACTGGTTTTCCTCCAAACAAATTGACCAACATTATCAGCTGCCCCGATGCACACACGAGTCTTACATGGTGTGGAGCTGCATGACAGCCCAAGGAGTAGGAAAACTGTGTATACTATATGTAACTGTCAATTCCGAAATATATACGCAGGTTTTAGAAGATTTCCTAATACCAAGTATAGATAATTGGTTCCTGGATTCAAATGATTTTCATTTTCAACACGGCAATGCGAGTTGCCACTGCAGCAAAAAAGTACAAGAGTATTTGCAGAATAATAGAATTAAAACAATAAAGTGGCCAGCAAATAGCCCCGATTTAAGCCCAATAGAGAATTTATGGGCAACGTGGAAACAATTAATTCGTATGAAAAAACCTAAAAACAAAAATGAGCTTCGCGAAGCAATTAAGGCATCGTGGGATGAAATCACAGCAACAGAATGCCAGAATCTTATAGAATCCATGCCAAAACGCGTAAAAGCGGTTATACGTGCACGTGGAAATGTAACTAAATATTCGGTAATGTGAATTTTAAGTAAATTATTGTTTATTTCATTGCAAATTTACATGGTCGAATACTTTTTTCCAGAGCTACCGTTGGTCAAATACTTTTTTCCAAGCAACATTTTGTTTGTTCGTTGTTTTTTAGTAGATAATAAACGAATATCTGAATTATTTTTGGCGTATTTACTTCATATTAGACCAATTTAAAGTTACCATGAGTGTTATATTTATACCGCATTGTTTTACCTACAAAAAATTGTGGTGTTTCTCGTTGACTTCGTACCACTGCGTTTGGTCGAAAACTTATTGCCAGGGGTTGTATACATTAATTGAAAAATAAATGCTCAGAAAAGGCATATACAATTGTCTTAGAAATCATGTAAGAAGTAAATAAGACAAAGAAAACAATTTGAATATACGGAATTTACATACAATTTTAGAAAATTTATAACGAGAGCTGATTTGTTGCGGCACATATTTTTAACGAGAAAGTTTGTCACTTTGAATAGTTGTTTACTAATTCCTACATTTCAAACAATACGCCATCTTCTTCTAACGAATAATTGTCATTCTCTTTCCCTCATTTTTCTTCTTGCCCCTGTTCTACTTTTTTTTGTTTTTCAAGGTAGACCAGCTTTTCGGAGCATCTTTAAATTACATTTTTGTGATCGTGGTGACATATACTTTCGATCTATATAAAAAAATCTGCTCGACTCTATCATCAACCGAATAGTGTTCCTAGTTAGGCCCAATTTAACAGCACTTTCTTTTAAATTATCACGCAACACCTCGATATACTTCGTAGCATTCATTGTTTCGTCGATAAATGCAATATTTCCAACACCACTGTACACCATACAACCCCATATCATCGCGTGTCCACCGCGAAAATCTGTATCCGAAAAGAGCGTATCTGTCACCCCTGTCAGATTAAAATATAGAAAATGTAATTTGACAAAATGACAGCCCTGTAACGAAAATATCGACTATTTTAACTGTCTATTAAATTCTGTTTTAGTCTCGGAAAGGGTATGAGGAAATAGAAAATTGAAATCCTCTTAGTTCTACCGGAAAATACGTAGACAGGTAATTACTTTCCCAGCAAAGCGTTTATCTGCATCAAGTACTGTTCAACTAAAAACTACCTGATCTTCACTCATACAAAGTAGGTTTACGTATAACGCTATGGTACGAAAATACGTTTCCGTATCCACAAACACAAATGCCTAATCGTTAAATCCATACAAATACACGTGTTATGAAGAAACAAGACAGGAACACTATTTAACTTCACCAATTATTGCATGTTTTCACGTAGCGAAACATCTTACAATTAACATTCCTCTTACGGATATTTCGCGCTTGTTCGCGCTATGGAAAAACACTTTTTTGAGTTTTTTAAAATGTTCGCAAGATTGTGATTTGTATCAATAGAATCATGTGCTAAACATCAGTAAATAGCTATTTCAATTAAAATTGTGAAAATGCAAAATATATTTCCTGATTAAAGTTTTACGCGAGTGCCGAGTGGCTGGGGTTTACCCACGCATTCGCCGCTACTCAAATGCCTATAACTCCAGGAATTTTTCGAATTTTACAAAATCTTTGTAAACACGTATTCTTAAGGTAGTTTCTAACCAACTATGTTAGTCAAATTAGAGTTGGGTAATAAACGATAAATATAGAGTAGTTTGTTACTATAGAAATAATAATAATAATAATTTTTAACATCATGTATATATATTTTAAAAAGTTAAATGTTAATATAAATAATTGTAATACGAAAATAGAATATTAAATTGGTTAGCGAAGTGATTTGGAGCAGCAGATCTGACAACGTCGCACACATTCGGAGCGTCTTTTATAACCAAAATGACAGAAAAAATGTTCATATAAATTTGAATCGTCGTTCGCTATTTAAATGCTGAACATATCAATTGTGCGGCGTTGCCACATTGACTGCTCTACGCAGTTTCTAAAAAATTTGCAAGTAAACCTATTTTTTATGGGCATTTACGAAGAAACCATGTGGTCAGTTTCGCAGAAATTAATAAATTCATTTCGTGACATTTCGATGTACTTTTGTGCCAATTTTGGTACACTTCTTGAATGAGGTTTCCTGTTTTATATAGAAGAAAAACTGAAACTCTGTATAACCCCCTTTTTCCGACTCTGCCATATGCCACTGTGTTAAAATGCATCAACTTCGTGGTAAATCGATTTTAAACTTTGTACAAAGGGTTTCTTGTATTCGAACTTAGTTTTGAACGAAATTTAAAAGAATTCTTGAATTCAGTAGAATATTCAGGAACTACCTTAAAAGGTTGAACATTCCAAAAATGAAATAAAAAGACATCGATTTTTAGACCGGAACCTCTCCTTAGTGGAAATGGCTTAGCAGAATAAAGACCTTGCACGAAGAGGGGTGCAACTCCATCTTTAGCAGTTCTGAGTAAACTAAAAAAAATGTTTATAAAATTATTGCTATGACATCCCTAGTAGCATTTTTGGTTGGCATACAGTTGGGCCACGCACATAATATTAGTTGGCCAACAGTTAGATTTGGCAGTTTTTTTCAGGTTGGGCCAACAACAGATGGCCAAGGTAGGCTTTCCTACTGTTGCCCAACTATTTATATGGCCTACCGTAAAGGCCGAACTGAAGGTTTTATTTCCAAAGACGTCTTAAAGACGTCCAGAAGGCGTCTTAACGAACTTCAAAAGACATCGTAAAGACGTCTTCTTCAGGTCTGGTTTAGGAAAAAAAAGATTTCGCGGTGAAGAGAATCGAAGATAAACTTTCCGGTTACAAAGTAAAAGCTGTTCGCAACTACCCAACACACTTCCTTGTAAACACTTCTAATTTCTAGTTACATAACCAGTATTAACTCAGTATTAGTTTATAAAAACTGCGCAGTGACGCAAAATATTCTACAAAATATCATCATTCGACGTTTAGACTCATTCCTTAAAATTTCACATTCGTCTTTCAAGACAGACGTCCTCATTACGTAAAAGAAAAATCACAACTTCGAATATAATAACAGGTTTTTGGATGTAGCAAATTTTCTGACATTTGTAAGGCGACATTTAATCATCGTTGTAAACTTTTTGTTAATGAACCAACCGTAATAATTGTAGGCCCAACATTGAATATTCGTTGGCAAACTCTCGCAACTTTTTTACCGTTGGCCTTATGCTGGGAATTTGTAGGCAAAAACACTAACTATATCCCAACTAATTCCCATCTGTTGGCTACCGTTGGCCAACATAAATGCTACTAGGGATAACATTAAAAGGAGAACACTAATTGAAACATATACATTATCACACAATAAGTAGTAGTTATTGAGTTGATAAGTTTTTATTTGTATTTTTGGTGAATTTTGCAACTCTGGAGCTGCACTTGTCTTGTACCATAGAGTACAAGAAACAGTCGCTTTTTTATAACTATGCACGATAAGGAACACATTTTATTGATTTATTGTTGCTTTATTAACCCTTAAGTGGCGTCGTGGGGTCCAATGGACCAACCTAACATTTGTAAATCGGAAACAAAAGCGTTACGCACGTCGCACTGCCCTCTCCACTCCAGTACCTTCCTGCAGTCGGGGAATACACGTGCTGACGAGCGGACGTAAAACTCCTTTTGTAAAACCTGGGTCCATTGGACCCACAACTCTATTTATGTAACACTGCTTCACGACGCCACTTAAGGGTTAATCAAATATGGAGAATATACGTCGACATTTGTTGCAGGCATAAAAAAATAATATTAGTCTTGCGCCTGCTCGTCATCATTATCTGTGGAAATATCCTCATCCTCAGTCAACGCACATTTGAGAGCCTTATAAAAAACCTGCTTATTAGGTACGTGGGACGTAGTTGGTGGCTAATTGCATTATGTCGTTATATTTTGCCTTTTTCAGTGGCAAAGGAGCATTGGATTCTGGGAACTGATAGATTGTAGGTACATCACTGGTTGGGTGCAAGTTTGCACAAAACGGTAATGGATGCAAGTTCCAAATTTGCAATAAATTGCCCATATGTTTTCGGATTTGCATCAAATTTGGGCGAACCATGTAGATCTTTTTTACAAATATTACACGACATAGTTAAAAGACTGTCAAAAGTGAAGTTGCACCCCTCTTGTTGCAAGCTCTTGAATTGAAACTGGTTCATATCTAGCAGATAATGTGTTCGATAAAAAACCTGACGTAGGTACATACATTCATTCAATTTTGTGCTCTGCATTGAGCTATAAAAATATCTGGAGAGTGAACAGCAGTGGGAAGAAGTAGAGGCGACAGCGGTTCGAGGGAAGTAGAAGATCACGGGTGAACCTATCCTTCTTCCTATTATCCCTTTCACTCTGTATTATCTGTGTTATGTTTGTGTTTGTGTGCGCAGATAACTTCACTCACATGCACTATACAGCCATAGCCTGTTGTAAGACAGAGATAGGTTCACCCGTTACTTCCCTCTTTCTTGGGCCGGCCGCCATTGCTCGGTTCACTCTCCAGGTATTTTAAAATGGAGGTGGCTGCACATCACTTTGTACATACATGAACTTAGGCCGGTATTCATAGTCGCTACATATTCTTAAGCAAATGCTTAAGCATCGGCATCCTCTACTAACCTAGAAGCCAGTAAATGATGCCGAAGGCTTAAGCATTTGCTTAAGGGGTCATGCTCAGTCAGGAGGCCGAAAAAAGGGTGATCTTTGGTAATTTTTTACTCGAAAGCTATAACACATTTCTCAAAAATTCTTTTTTGCTTTTAAAGATTGCATCTAGTACTGTGTATCGTAATTTTTTTATTTAAAAATATTTATTAATAACAAAGTTATTGTCCATCTCTCAAAGGTCCTCTCAAAAAAAGGCTTCTGCGGTGACCACTGGTGTTCGAAAGTCGATCATCTAAATTAAAAAATTCAAAAGAATTTACTTAGTATATTATATTATCTTGTCTTTGAACAAAGGATTTTTCGAAATATTGATTTAGGAAAAAATGGCAGATGTTTTAAGTAAAAGTTTCAATTTTCATCATAAATCGTGCCTGATTTTCGTCAATTAAAAGAATACTAAGCATCGGATAAAAAAATCCTTCGTTCAAAGACTAGTTTATTGTTCCTATAGTAAGCTTGTACAATTTGAAGTAAATCGGTTGAATGGTTTTTTAAATATTTTGGTCACCGATTTTGAAAGAACCGTTCGAGTGGTGGACAATAATAACTCAGTTATTGATAAATATTTTTAAATAAAAAAATTACGATGCACGGTACTAGATGCAATCCTTAAAAGGAAACAAGATTTTTTGAGAAATATGTTATAGCTTTTGAGTGCAAAATTTCCAAAGACCACCCTTTTTTCGGCCTCCTGACTGAGCATGACCCCTTAAGAATAAGTAGCGACTATAAATACCGGCCCTAGACACACTTTACGGTATTTACCGTAATACCTA
Organism: Andrena haemorrhoa; assembly: GCA_910592295.1. Taxonomy (NCBI): domain Eukaryota; kingdom Metazoa; phylum Arthropoda; class Insecta; order Hymenoptera; family Andrenidae; genus Andrena; species Andrena haemorrhoa. Next base: position 27,138,130 of record OU342940.1, on the reverse strand, counting down.
ATTTACCTCTATTTACAGTAGAAGAGACCAAAATTGAATGCGCCGGCTGTGTAAGAAACGAACGATATTTTCAATATTGTAATCGCAGGTACCCAGCAGCGAAACTAGTCATTCTCGAAGGACGAATCCGCTGCTTCGATGCAGAGAGGCGCTTCCATGGCGTTAACGATGCACAGGATGATTCACTTAAACCTGTTCCATGGAGTACTTAAGCACATGCGACAACTATGATACCGTAATTCAGGGTGAAACGCGCTACAGGCAGCCGACGATGCGAATAAACGGGTAGAGGATAGAAAGTGTAGCTGATAGAGGCCACTGTCAAAGAGGTAATACGAAGTAGCGGGGGCGGATAGGGGACAAGATGGGGGGTTGTCTCCGCTTTAATAAGACGCACCACCGCCCGCTGAACGGTTTCGAACTTCGGATCGACTTTGATTAGAGCATCCTGCTAATGACAGGGGATCGACCGACGTTTAATCTAATATTCAAAACTGTCTGGGTTAACTCATCAGGAACAGAATATTGGCCCCGTCGGTCGGCCTCCCATGGCGTTAGCAAACCTATCCCGCGGTCGCGTTCACCGATCCTTGATGCGATCCCCCTGCGTTTCACCATCTTCTTCTCGACGACCCCGGGCAGAATATTGCAGAGGGAGCTCGTCTTCGTTTTCGCGGAAAAATTACATGGACAATTTATTCGTTCGTGGAACGACATTTCTTCCGTTCGTACGTTGCTGGGTAGATACCGCGATTTGTGAGATTGCACTGCCGATTGGTTGGAAGTTTCCTTTCAGTTCGATGCAGTCGAAAAATAATAATATGACTTTATTTCACCACGTAAAAAGTAGAACCAATTGAATGGAAGAACCCAGCAGAAATACAACAAGAACAACGACAGATTACGTTATTATTAAGACATTCGATGCAGGAATAAATTTTATTGCTCTGCGCTAGGTGAGATTCAGGACTCATGTACGTCCCATACAATTTTATAAAAATCTAAAAGTGTACGGCATCACTTTTAGAAAGAAACACGAATTGTCAAAATAGATAGAGAAACGGAGAAGATATTACTTGGGTGAAACATTAGTTTTCTTTTTATTTATTTATTTAACCCTCGGTTGTCACACTGGGTCAAATTGACCCTGCAATTTTTGAAGCGAAACACATTTTCTCGGAACTCTTAATACTTCCAATTTTTTTTAAGCATGATGACACTTTAAATGTCAACTTTCAACGATGGGCATATATTCTACAATGTTCAAATTTTACCTCAGAATTTTTTAGACTTAATTTAACAAATAGTTTTTAAGTAACGACTGATTGAAAAGTGGCAGGGTCAAATTGACCCAGTGTGACACCGGCGTTCGAAAAAGTAGGTGTGACAACCGAGGGTTAAACGGAAGCCTTTTGATAAATACAAGAAAGAATAATATATACACTGAGCAATGAAGCGCAGATTAAAGAAAGAATTATACAAGTAATATGTAAATATACATACAAATACAAAACTAAAATACAGAAAGTAGCAGCTAGTTAAAAATATGATTAATGACTCTATAGGACTAATTGTATGAAATGAGAATTCAAAGAAATCGAATAGTTTACATACAGTATTAACATTCATACACATACGATTAATAGGATTGTATTTCCCCATTAATGTTCGATGATGCTCAGTATACAGGGTGTCCCAGAATTGAGGGACAATGCGGAACATGCAATATCCTGAAGCAAGAAGACATCGAAAATTCCTTTACCGCTTTGGGATCCGAGGCTTCGTTCTCGAGATATTAACAGTTGAATATTAGCGATGGAACCGATTACCGGGGCGTGAGGTGCGAAGCCGAAACAGCTGACGCGGAACAGTGACCCCTATACTGTATTCCACATTAGAGCATCCAGGTTTCGCGCAGGCACGACCCTCGCGATCGTTGCTACGCCCGACTCCCCACTTAACCGCCTATGTTTTTCTCCGTCGCACGGCCCTCTACTCTCTTTGTTAACTTTTCGTGCGGGACGTTGTTTACGTTGACAACGGTCAGGTCCCGCGTTTGGGATGTACCAGTTATTCCTTGCAAACCAATCGCGTGCGGTTCAAACAGTGGGTAGTAGTGGGAGCTGCGCAGATCGGTCGCAAATCGGTAGGGGCGTCGGGATGCTCTTACATGGAATACAGTATAGCATGCACGGGTAAGTAGATACAGACCCAAACACACAATAGAATCCGCCCGCACTAAGTAGTTCAAACCGTGAAAATGGGATAGCAGATTTCACATTCCAGAGTAAGTTTTACAGCACAAACGATTATTTACCCGAATTTCGTTTAGTCCACTGCGTTGAGTTTGTAACACTCGTACACCGCAGGTTCTGCCAGACCATTACAGTACGCACTCGTTATAAGCTCGACGAACGGGGCTGGCGGCGGGCGTACGGCGCGTTGTGGACAGTACTCCGCGCGGCCAATGGCGCGAGTGCGAAAACTCAAGAGCGAGTGAGAGGAGACGAAAGAGCCTCTCGCTCGTTCTTGGGTTCTCTCACCCTCGTTCGAAGGATTCCAAGAAATGGTGCGGATAGTCGCCGGGCGTACAACGCATGGTAGAAGCGGGTTTATAACGAGTGCCTACCGTACTTCAACTTTTGATGTTTTTCACTTGACAAATATGCACGAACTGTAGCGGCTGAATAGCGGGATACTTAGTGGCACTATCCTACCCCGCCCCCCAATTATGCTACACTAACTATATCTGTATAGGTATGATAGACATTCTGCGAACGCGCAGGGTCTACTTCTACCCCGTGGTGTACTTCAGGGTTAAGTCGTCGATCGTAACCGGATCATTCGGGGACAATGGAGAATTGCAAGAGGTATATTATACTTCCTCTTTTAAATCTTGTATGACACATATCTAAACAGTCGTTAGCGCATACTCGTTCATTTTCACCTATAACATAATTTGGTTTGTAGGGGAAATGTGTCTAATACGATCCCTCAATATAAAATGATTCCTGGCTGTTCTGCGGCTATTAGAGATGCCATTTCGTAATATCGGTGTTCAAAAGTTCAGCCCGTACGTCGTCAAGTGTCGCACGAAGTGCCATGTAAATTCAGCGCTGTGTGTTATAAACAAGAAAAACTCAAAATTACTGCCTTTTATCTAAGGTGAGGTCTTTTTCAATGTTGTGCAACTTTTCTCTCAAACGGCTTAGTGTGACAGCTGTTGTTTTTCGCGGATACCGAATGTAAAAATTGGATCTTATATTCAACCACCGAATGTGACTTGGATGTTTCGGGTTTTATGATCCCTCTCTAGTAGAGTAAAATGATCCCAGGAATCGCAGGGGGTGCGCGAAAAAATTTGAGTCTGTGAAGCTGATCTCATTTTCTTATGTTTGCTAGTTGATTTTAAGTAATTCTACTCATTCGTTATGTAGCAAAAATTATCTATATTTGATTTTTTAAAAATTGTTTTAATTTATTACGTTCACATATTTTGTGACTGAGTTTAATTTCTGTTTTTATTACATAAATCAATGCTTTTTAATGTTCGTGTTATTCATTATCAGTAAGTATATAATGATCCTCGAGGTGCAATGATCGAGGTAATTTTCGTAAGGATCCCTCCTAGGGGTCATTTTATACACTAAGCCAATAATATGGTAGATAAACTATCTTACAAAAACTACTTTCCTTCTAGTTAAATAATTTTTTATTAAGTATGACGTAATGTTTGTATTTTTTATATGAATTACGCCTTAACCCTCGCACGGACGGCACAATTTTACAACGTTAACAGACGGCAGGGGCACAATTGCACCCTCACATATTTTATATAAATATTCTTACTGGCGGTATAATTTGTACGATAAATTGATAACATTTAGTCTGAATGAAAATCAATAAAAAAATTCCCAAATTTTATTTTGTAATGTAAGTTATCTATTTTTTTTACTTTTTTTCTAATAAAATAACATTATCATTCAAAAAAATTGCATTCTTTTTTTCTTGCATTATCTTCATACAAAATATACAGGGTGATTCTCTCGGTGCGCCTGATCAAAGAGATACCGCCTGGTACCCCGTGCTTCTCCTAATTTTATGGATTTCGACCCTCGAAGGGGTTGGAGTACCTATTATGAAGTGCGAAATGTCCCGTTTCCGCATTTCTCATCAGATCTCTGCGAAAACGGTGCCAATCGATTCCTTGTGTTTCGCCGATGAAATTAACACCTAGAACGACGCAATTCGAAGCATAATGAAGGAAATTACATGAAAAATTGATTTGCATAATTTCAAGCTAACTTCGTTGAAAAGTGCCCGATTTTCATGACATTTAGTCACGAGGAATCCATCGGTGTGTCTTTGTATTTTTCCGATGAAAACCATACCAAATGTCATGTAAATCGGGCTATTTTCAACGAAGTTAGCTTGAAATTATGCAAATCAATTTTTCATGTAATTTCCTTCATTATGCTCCGAATTGCGTCGTTCCTGGTGTTAGTTTCATCGGCGAAACACAAGGAATCGTTTGGCACCGTTTTCGCAGAGATCTGATGAGAAATGCGGAAACGGGACATTTCGCACTTCTTAATAGGTACTCCAACCCTCTCGAGGGTCGAAATCCATAAAATTAGGAGAGGCACCACGGGGGGGGGTTGTGACCTTGCCACGGGGTACCAGGCGGCATCTCTTTGATCAGGCGCACCGAGACAATCACCCTATATGAGGGCGCCATTGTGCTTATGCCGCTGTTATGGATGCAACCCTTGACTGACTCCCTATCTCGGAAGGGGGTTGAGATATTTTTTTGAAACTTGGTCTATATAATCTAGACCAAAAATTTAGAGATGTCACGAAACTTCAGCCCTCCCCGGCTTCTCGAAAAAAAGTTATCGCAATTTAAAAACGCAAAAATTACAATTGTACCTATTCATATTAAATTTTGTGCTTCTTATGATCTAACAGATTACTTTCCTTAAAAAAGTGATTCTAATATTAAGGGGGAATTTCTTTTTTTGGTCAAAAAAATCGATTTTTTGTTTTTTACAGAATCTTGTAGTTTAACTTTGTAGGAATGTCTCTGCAAAATTTTAAGTCAAAATCGTAAAATTTTCAAAGTCATGGACTTTTGAAGCAAGGTATATATTTGGCAGCAAGTGATCGAGCGATCGATACTCCCAGAATCTATGGTACTGTTGTAAAACGTTTATGTTATTGGAGTCGTAGTTTTCTAACAGCCAAGTTCAAATCAATTCGACGAGCAAGAGGAAGGAATAATATACGGACCTGGAATAGCTGATTAGTTGAAAGTACCTGATATGTGTTCAGTAACTGCACTACAAACTTTAAACGCGTTTTCCTCGACACAACTTTTTCGTAGCTGATTGACATGATTTAAAGAGAAGTACTGAATCGATCAACTTGAAATTTTAACTGCATGTTAAGAAAGAATCCTTTTATCGTTTGACCTACAGGCAAGACGATAGGTTGTATATATTTTTTTAATTATCGGGTAATTTTTTGCAATAAATCGAACATCTGAATTTAAACAGTTACCATTTCTCGAAAAATAAATTTTTTTTATTCATTGCAAGTCAAACGATAATTATATGCGTATGAAATAAAATCTCATTAGAATTTTTGATTTCAGATGAACTGGAGGGCAGATATCATGTCAACCGTTAATGAAGCAATTGTGCCGAGCGTCCTAGTTCACGGGCAACTGAAACTGTATTTTTAAGTGAACTGAACTGAAAAAATTTATGTAACATGATGAAAGTATAACAAACACATATACAAAGTTTCAAATTAATTAATGTTACAATTTTGTTTATAAAAAATCCTAAAGTATCGATATTTTTGACCAAGAAAAAAGAAATTCCCCCCTTCAGTAAATTAAGTATCTTGATACACGTACAAGCTGGGTCAAAATGGACCCTATATCTGTCAATTGAGGTTTACCAAAACTTTCCTTGGTCATTATTCTAGCCACGTACAGATAAATTCATCCAGATACACGTGTTCTTCCAACAGGCTCTGGTTACCGTCTAAATATATGCATTAAATAGTCAACGTCTTCACTTCCGTAATGCAATATATGTAGAAGCGGATCTCCACAACTCCCTGCTCGTCGTCCCGCGGTGAGCATTCGAGGGAAAACTTGAGAGTTGCATAGGTTTATTAAAACCATTCTCCGAGCACAGACGTAGAAAAATCCAAGCTCCCTGCAGTAGAACGCAGACGCGTTTAATTTCAACGAGACAATCGTCGCAATTTCCATCCAAACTTTTCCAGACCGACGGGGCCTTGTTTTCCGTAAACGCCGCCGCTGGGGGAATTCCGAGTAAATCGACCCCCGCTGCAGCCACAACAGGGCCGTGGCATATGTTTCAGAAAGGAGCACGTTCGGTTCTAATTTGATGAAAAGCGATAAAGAAGCTCGGGGATACCGCGGCGCGGATACCTCAGTGTTATTCGGGAAACGTACTCCAGCGCGTCAAGGTCTTTGCAATTTTCCCCGAAGCTTTTCAGCCGCAAGCTCATCTCGTGTAAGTGCTCTCGCGGCTTTGAAGTTCAAACGGTACGGTTGAGGTAGGTGTGCGCCACAGCGCGCGCTGAAAAGGAAGCGAGGAAAAGATCGGTCGGCACTTAGACTTTACGTTTATCTTTATTGGGATTTCTGCTGACAAGGGAATCATATGAATTGTTGCGCACCGATTTCAACGAAACTTTTGCCAGTAGGTAAGGTTGAGGACCGGAAAATATTTGGTCTTTCCTCAAACGCACTCTAGTATATTTTCTTCAAAGTTGCGACTATGAAAGGGACTACTACATGAATCATTGCGCATAGATTTCAACGAAATTTTGCAATTCTTCCTGATTACAGTGAAGAACTGTTGGCGAACAAGCAATAAAACTTATTTTGTTTTTAACATTTATTATAATATCCAACAGATGGGAAAAATATATATTACGATTAATAGTCTCTTTATACTACTGTGGCCTATAAACCTGATATAAGATATAACAGATGTCATACGCGAAAACATTATAAAGTGGAACGAAATATAGGGGCAAAATATTTGTTTATTATTCATGATTTTTAATAGGGGGCAAAAGTTGCCTTTTATAATGTTATTTAAGCTGTGAAAGTTTGATCTTGATCAACAAATTTTTTGAGGTGCCGTAAACCATTCGAAAGTCACACAATCAGTAAATATGAATTTTTGAATGGCTTGCGTCACCTCAAAAAAATTGTTGATCGAGATCAAACTTTCACAGTTTAAATAATATTATAAAAGGCAACTTTTGCCCACTATTAGAAGTCATGAATAATAAACAAATATTTTGCCCCCATATTTCGCACCACCCTAGAAAACAATTAACTACCAGCGGCCTCTGTCGCGCTAATCAATTAGTATGAATGATCATACACCATCAAGGACTAAACTTCAATTGTATTTATAGGTATTTTCCATTATATTTATAGACCATTTTCGCAAAAATCAGGAAAAATTGCAGACTTTGGCGGCTTGTATTTTTTAAATAGATTTGAAACTAGCAAAATGATGACTTAAACCCCTCTTATTTTCAAGCGAAGCAGATCATGTTCCAGTTTAATCAAAATCCTAGATACCGATCGCAAAAAGTGATCATTACTATAAACACTTTGATCTCACGACACAATTATTTCATTATTTTATTATTTTTTAATTATTTTGTCATTAGTTTCACAAAATTAGACTCTCATGAGACAAGTTTCATGATACATTTTCAAAAATCTCATCTCTCGCGAGTATTTCCATTATTTACATTTAGTTGTTGCTGAGATTTTTGTCTCGTGTAAAATCTCATCGTGGATTCACACATTAAGAAATCTAGTTTATTTCATATTTGTCACCAACAAAACTGTAGCATTCTAAGTTGAATGTCCCATTTACGATATGCTGTTTTGATGGTTTTTAAACACCTATGAATAGTTGGGAAATTTGAAGAAGATTGGCCGCCGGCGTAAGTTTGCCCTAAAAGGTGCGGCACTGAAAGTGTTAATATGGTGCAGCTGATAGCAAAATAATGAAGACATTTTGCAGTTAATAAATACGTATTGCGCTTGTTTTCCTCTACCTATGTATTTTTTGCTCTTGAATGCACCTTTTCACGTTCGGTTTTCATCTCTTAATCACAAATGTTTGGTGATATCACAAATATGTTGTATTAACGACAATTTAAAACCGAACGTCAGCACAGCAGAGATGGGCAAAAAATTATTTCAAATAAAAATTGATTTCGAATAAAAGACAAAAATTTTATTCGAGACTCATCAAATAAAAATAAAGCCAGAGTTACTTTTATTTAAAACGTCACAAATAATTTTTTTGTTCGACGTGAATTTATCCGACGGCCACAAATAATTGTTTTGTTTGACAGGAATTTATCCGACGGCCACAAATAACTGACTTATTTTTATTTGATGACAAATAAAGGTAAAGGCTCTTTTATTTGATACGTTATTTAAATAATTTTTTATTTAAATAATGCCCATCTCTGGACTCAAAACTCATATGTGAAAAATTATAGGCACTTTGTAATTACAAAATTCAAGTGGCAGAAGTAGTTGATTACTGGAGAAACTTGACTGACACACGGTTTTAATACTTGCCAATCGAGAAAGGTAATATAAATTGTGAATTTTCAAGATAATCAATAATTGGCCTTCTCATTGTGCTTAATTCTGGAATATGAACATAATTTTTCCAGAAATACTGTTATTGAAACAACCATATAATCATAAGCAAGTATTATCCTTTTATCAATCTCAGCCATCGCAAGCAAACCAATCAAAGAAAGTACTGTGCGTTATATGGTTCAGCGAAATAAAATTTTCACGACCACCTTCGTCGTATCGCTATTGACTGACGAAGGGGACTGGAAACCGGAATGGTTTTACGGAATGATCATTTCCTTTACAGCGTTTCACTTCGTTTCATGTAACCAAAGAACTGCCATTTCAGTTCTATTTGAAACTGTGGAAATGAAATAGATTTTCGGAATTGTACATGAGAAAACGAGCTGCTGCATAACCTAATCAAAGAAGATGGATAAATTATTACCATGAATACAGGTTCTAACAGTTACATTAATGTCCACAGTCTACCCTCGTGCAAAAATGAGTCAAGTGTGTAGACTAACTTTTTCTCGAACGAAACTTAATTTTTTCAAAAGAACACTTATTTCCTGAAAAACAAAGCGTCCTTCAAAAAACAGTTATTTTACAAATACGACTCATTTTCACATAAAGATTCATTTCACTCGCAATTCTACTATACAGGGGAATTGTGCTCAAGTTGACATACTTTTTGTTCTGAGGCAAATATCTTAAAAATTAAAGGTGGTATTAAAATAAAACCAAAAAGCAGTCTTTATCTGTTTATTAATGGACCATAAAACACCAGTCTCACGACTCTAGCGATAATAACAAAAATAAGAGAAATAAAAAATGACATGCCTGTGCATCTGTGTAAGTTGACATACTTCTGTATAAGATGACATACTCTAAAGCGAGCTTGCTCAGTCGGGACCCGTAGACCTCCTCGCTGTCGCTGCAAATATTTCGGGTTGGTTTGGCGGGTGCCTAATTATTGGTGCACAATTCGCAAGTGAATTGCTTTTTACGTCTGGGTACTGCGGCACATAAGGTGTGGCACCACCGTGAGCACAACTGACAACACACCGTTGCAACAAATGCAAGCTGGGATAGAAACTGAATTAATCGTACTTTATTCTGAACACGTAGGCGCTGTAGGGTAAGATGACATAGTATGCCATCTTAAACCGACGTTCATTATGTCATCTTACCCAAATGTGAACGAAAAAATGTATTGCTTTCTAGTGACAAAAACTTTATGATTTCTTTCTCAGCTATACAGTATTCATAATGCAAATTAGCGCTACTTTACGCAAAATTCATCTAATAAATTGAATTCCTTACCTGACGGGTATTTTCGTAACAATACATAAATCAGAATAATTATTTTTTCGGTCACAGAATCAGACAACTCTCCAGCACGTCTAAACGTGCGTCCGCCGGTGATCATACTATGTTGCACTATTGGGGAAATCTACTAGCCGATGAATAAAAATCAATGTCACGCCTCTCGCACGAATATTTGAAAAGATAGTAATGGTATGTCATCTTACCTCACTATGTCAACTTAAGGGGTTAAACCACTGTAGAATTTTCAAAAAAAAAAATTTTTTTTGTTTAAAAGGTGCTTTAGGGTCTTAAAAATAATATACCAAAAGATGGAGGGCGGCAAAAATGTCTAAATGTCCAAATTTTCAATTCTACCGCAACGCTCTCGTGTATGCCCCGAGCGCCTTTGTTATAACTGCGCGCGCTGTAGTTTTTTTTTAGAGTGCGGAATAGTCTAGAATGTGTAGGGTTAGTAAAGCGAGGATCGACCGTTGAAAAGGACGCTTAAAGGTATATAAGAATCTAATATGATTTTACAGTACTTAAAACTTTAAACGCGTTTTTCTCGAAACCACTTTTTTTAACTGGCCGGAAACATAACTCGAACAAATCTTCACTGATCGATCTGAAAAATTTAACAGTATATTCAAAATAGTTTTCTACAGCGACGTACGTAGGATTTTTTTTATATTGCATATTTTTTGTTTAAAAACAATTTTTGTGACGATTTCTTTCATGAAATTTTAAACTTTTTTTTCAAAAATGCACCATTTCGCGAAAAATCAATATATCAAAAAAATCCTACGTACGTCTCTTGCTGTTGTTCTATAGAATCGAAAAGACTTTGGTTTTTTGTTCCACGTCAAAAATTGCGGGAGTTAGGTTTCCAGCCGTGGACCCTTTAAAAAAAAAGGCACCGACGCACAGTGGCGTGTTTTCTAGGGAATTGTGAACAAATTCAATTTCCGATTTGACAGATAATGAAAATGTAAACACATGAAAATGTTCTTAAATATGTCTAGTATAATGGTCAAAGTTTGTTTTTTCTTTAAAAGTATTACCGACTGCTCTATAAATGTTTAAAGTTGAACAACATTTTTGAGGCACTTCTAGGGGCGTTCTATTTTTTCTGAGTTTGGCGCATCAAAAATTGCAACAAATCTGTGATATAGTTGACAGTATAGTATATTTCAAGGCGAACAAAATGATCCATAGATCAACGTTTTCCGATTTTTTAAACGTTTTCTGTAACGTTCTTAGGTAAGCAAATTTTATTTGCGGCAATTTTACGTATATAAAAAATGTGACACAATGTGACACGCTGAAAGTTGTTTTATAAGGAAGGCAGAAGTGTATACTATCGAATAGAAAAGGAATCAGCTGCTGCTAGGCGCACTTTTTTGTGTTAGGTGCTGAAAACCATTGTAAAGTAAAAGTAACTAGGCAGCAAACCGTCTCCTTTTTTATGATTTAAAAGGAGAGGTTCCCTCCGATTGTTTTGGATTTTGGATATGTTTTAGAGGGCCGGAAAATAAGAAATACGTGTCTTTTTATTTTGCCCCGTTTGCATATTTAGGGAGTAAAACCACCCCCGAAAGTTATAAGAAGAGGTACAAAAATAAATATTTGTGTAAACAAATGAATTAAGCAAACAACAAAGATTTTATCTTGTATTTCAAAAGTTTGAAAACGTTAAATGTTAATTTCATTATAAAAACTTTCAGCCGAGGCTGTAGAATGCCCCCTTAACGTCCGAATGCTCAGTAGGTAGCTGATTAACAAGAGAAGTTAGGAAACCCGGAAATTCAGAAAATTATGAAACATGGGGTGCAAATAGTGTAGTAATTGTGCAGTCATTCACCCGTAACATAACTATATTTTTTGTTGGTGCCATCGTACGGTTTTAGGGGCTGAAATTACCCCTCGAAAAAAACAGAATTTTATTTTCGTGGAATATCTCGAGAATGGTGAGAGATATCGAAAAGAAATTAAAACAGAAGTTACATCTTTTTTTTATATCTACAAAACCGCGTAAAATTAATTTTCAAAACATCCATATCTTTCGAGTTACCCCCACCACCAACCCTTAAAATTCAATTTTTGTATTTTGTAAATATATGCAGAAATACCATTGGATAACCTCTTTTCATACTAATAAATAGTTTATGAGTTATGTTTTTTTTTAAACAAATGAAACCTTCATTTTTACCACTTTTTAGTTTACAACAAAAATAACAATATATTTGAAATCAGCAGGTCGAAATACGTAGGAATAGGGCATAAAATAATTTATTCACAATGTTTCCCTATAAACACGCCACTGTGCGACGGAGAAATGCTGCGCAGCCACCATTTTGTCATGAACGAAGTTGAAAAAAATATTTTTTGTACTTCATTACTAGAATTATAAATCCCAGTTTACAGAATTTCGATTGATATCTTTATTGCGCAAAAAAAATTCCCGAAATATGCCTATTTTTTCGTGCTCTATAGTGGTTTAACCCCTTAAGCACAATTCCCCTACGTATTTAACTATTTACTTCAATGACTCTCCACTCGAAAACGACGCTCCAAATAAAAAATCCTTATTCTACACTGTCGACGTATTTTTTCATACGGAATCAACCCTGTACTCGGAATTGAAGGGATACCCGTTTGTATCCCTGTTTTGCGCGTCGATTAAACGCACCTAGGAATACAGATGCCTGCAATCAGGGAGAGAATCAGGCTCAAAGGCAATTCGCGCAGAATTTCTCCACTTCCAAGAGGACTGGATGAACACCCTCGGGCCGAGTGACGCGGCGCGTCCTTTATACGCCAATTTCTAGAAGCGTAATTTCTCGGGGTCCGTTACGTTAATTGGCGAAAGATCTAAGGCGAGTCATACTCAAAGCGGTTAGAGGCAATAGCCGACAATTTATGCGCACCTAAACGCATTTTCAAATATAAATCCATCTGTAATTACGTTGGGCCGGTTCCCCTTTGATCAGGCCACGCTTCTAGCTCGACATCGCCGCGAGAAAATTTTGCTAATTACGATTTTCTTTCGCTAGGGAAACGACCGCTGCGAGGATCCCATAATTGAGGACTTCCGACGAACGCCCCGAGGAATTATGTCCCTGACGTTATTCCCCGTCTGTTCCCTTTTATCGCTTTCCAGCGACTGATTGCTGAAAAATTCGTGGAAGTGCTTCGGATGATATTTTAGAATAGATGTATAGGAAACTAGAACTAAGTATAAGATTATGGTAAATGTACAGTCTACACTAGGGTGGCTCTTATTTTCGCCTTTTGCTCCTTTTTGGCGGCACCGCGTAGAATAGTTACATCCAATACAACAAAAAAATCTGTGTAAAATTCGAGCCCGATTGGATACGGGGAAAAGGAGTTCATGGGTGCTTGAACATTTAAATAGGGTAGGATTTTAAAACAGCATTTTGCTGAATCTTACCCATTGCGCCACAAAAAGGAAAACAACAACCATGTATTAATCTAACGCAATTTGTTGGTGTAATAAAGACGTATTATTATTATTATTATTGTCACCGTCACTGTCACCGTCACCGTCACCGTCACCGCCACCGCCACCGTCACCGTCACCGGCTCCGTCTCTGTCTCTGTCATTGTCATTATAAATAATTACTTAAAAGCGTACAAAGTCGATTTTATTTAATTATCTTCTAAGTTATTGATTATATAAAAACTCATGACAATCGAAAGTTGTACATACATCTTGACAAGAAAGATCTTTTATATTCTATTACTTTTTCTTGTACGACACACGGTTTTAGAAAAAATTCCGAAAGACTGGAAAAAAGTCAACAAATTTTGTATCTAACTTTGAAAATTTATATGCGTCTCGAACAGTTCTTATTTGTGAAGACTAAAAAATGTTCATAGTATACGCGAAACATAACCTAGAATAAGTTCAAACCAAATAATAAAATAGTACAAAATGACCGACTTGAAACCTTGTCAAAGTTCTCGATTAAATAATAATAATTATGATAACGCGCCATTGATATTGCAACTTAAACGAGACAAAGAAATCTAGCACAATGAAATTTGTACAATAGGGTGGTCCTTAGCTATAGGAGTGGAAATTTTTTTTTAGTTTTTTTTTCGTCGCACCCCCCTAAATTGTGACACTTGGTGAGAAAATGATATGTGCAAAATTTCAAAGTGATTGGACAACGGGAACTCGTGTCACATTTGAGTTGAAGTTTTGAAAGTTTTGTGATTTCTCGTAAATTTCCAACATAATTGTTTTCGGCTATTTTTGAAGTATCAGTGAATATTTTGTAACAAAAGCACAATTTACTAGCTGTATCATAATAATATTTATGTATTATTTACAAAAATATATAAGAAATCTTCGAGTTTTATCTCATAAAACTAGTATAAATCGCAGCGTATAAGCTACTGTACGCAATCGGGTGGTTGTTCGAGTCAAATCATAATTCTTTGCCGATGCACAAAAAGTTTATTATTTGTTTTTGTAATAATGATTATAGTATTAGTACTTGGGATTGAAATTTTTTTACATGGTTATAAATAAAAAACTATTGAAATTTAAGTTATATATTATAGAAAATTGCAGGTAATAAATTGGCGTATTATTAAATTGTATGTATTTTTCATTATATATTCTGTGTTAAGGTACATTTTTTCACTTTAGGGTAATGTCTCCTATAGTCTTCAATTATTTGTAATAGTACATTACGTGACAAGGGAGAGAAGTAAGCGATTCCAACGAGGCAAGGGCAGCAATTCATGCGAGGCGAAATCGCGTCTCTCCCGTGTCACGTACTATATTTTTTTCAACACCTGCATGAAAGGTGTGTTTTTTTGAAAGCCTGCTGAGCGATTCGCAAAAAATATGCATTTTCGATTGCTTGTTTATTCTGTCGAAATTAATAAATACGTGTATTTTGTTTCCGAAAACGAATCCAATTCGTGGTTATCTCGCAACTCCATAAATTTTTGGTATTTCATTTGGTATTTTACTTTGGATTTTGATGGCAGCAAATTTTCTTCGATGGCTTTTGCAGCTTCTGCAATTTCGGCGGGCGTGTGGTATCCCGTGTCGCTATCACTGTCATTACTATTCATTAAACCTTTTAAATGAATCTTTTAATGAAAAATGGTGCTGTGACAGTTGTAATATGAAGATAAAACACACGTTATCGATAACGATTAGTCGAACAACTGCATCTTCATACCACAGGGTAACGCCAAACTCCAGTTTCCTTGGGAGGAAAGTAAAAAAATTATGCGAATACGCATGCGCGTAAAGTCTTTTTCCCTTGGGAGAACAGTATTTTCGTGAATACTTCTGAAATTGGGCATTTTGCTCCCGCTCAGCAGGTGTAAAAAAGCACACATTTTCATGCAGGTGTTGAAAAATATATTGTTTTTCTTCCTCGTTTTTGGTCAGCAGATTATTGTATTCTGATATACCTAAGGTTGACACCACGTTCAGCGGTATCATTCACCACTTTTAAATGTATTGCAATTTGTACCTACACATTTCAAAGTGGTGAATGATACCGCTGAACATGGTGTCAAACTTAGGTATATCAGAATACAATAATTTGGTGACCAAAAACGAGGAAGAAAACCAATATATTTTACAAATAATTGAAGACTATAGGAGACATTACCCTAATGTGAAAAAATGTACCTTAACACAGAATATGTAATGAAAAATACATACAATTTAATAATACGCCAATTTATTACTTGCAATCTTCTATAATGTATAACTTAAATTTCAATAGAGAGTATTTTATTTATAACCATGTAAACAAATTTCAATCCCAAGTACTAATACTATAATCATTATTACAAAAACAAATAATAAACTTTTTGTGCATCGGCAAAGAATTATGATTTGACTCGAACAACCACCCGATTGCGTACAGTAGCTTATACGCTGCGATTTATACTAGTTTTATGAGATAAAACTCGAAGATTTCTTATATATTTTTGAAAACAATACATAAATATTATTATGATACAGCTAGTAAATTGTGCTTTTGTTACAAAATATTCACTGATACTTCAAAAATAGCCGAAAACAATTATGTTGGAAATTTACGAGAAATCACTAAACTTTCAAAACTTCAACTCAAATGTGACACGAGTTCCCGTTGTCCAATCACTTTGAAATTTTGCACATATCATTTTCTCACCAAGTGTCACAATTTAGGGGGGTGCGACGAAAAAAAAATGAAAGTCGAAAAATAAGGACCACCCTATTGTACAATAATAGGGAAAAAATAAAGTACAGACATACGGCTATCCGTGAGACATATTAAGCTGTAGTAATAAGCAACGAAGACAACGTAAATGGGAATACAGAAATAGGAAAAAGAAGGAAGGTGATAACCAATGATATAAGAGGGAGTTAGGAAAAGTAGAGAGAAATGGGGCGCCAAAAATAGGTGGTTACTTGAAGTCAATCAAGAAGCCCTCAATTAATTTCTGTTGACTTTTATTCCCTTTTAATTTCAAATAGAAAAGTACTGTGACAAATTGAATATAGAATGTACAATAGTCCACTTAGAACACAAATCTACGAATAGTTTCGAACAGATGCGGCTTTCGTGAGCTGCAGCTATTAAATGGTTCGCGAATGGTTTGAAAGAATAGGATACTCTCAGCATTTCAACCACCCCTGCCAAACGCTTTAATTCGATAGTGCCATAAGGCGAATAAACGAAACGCATGTCGGCGTTTCTTGTAACGAATGATTTCGGTATTTAGGAGTATACGTGTAAACTTTTCGCACGACCTTGTATTAAAACACTGTAATTACAAAATTAAAAAAAAAATTATCGGAATGTGTTGTACGTGCCAATGGTAATACTATAGTAGATATAGAATTTTAATGCAATTTTCCTTTGTAAATAAGTTACCAATAGTGCTACAAGTGCTACACTTCTGTAGAAAACAATGTAAGAGCCAATTAAATATTTAGAAACAAACAGGATTGGCACTTACAGTGCCTCCAAATTTAAATAAATGGCACATTCAGTTTTCTTAACAACTGAGAGGTGGCAGATACAGGGTTTTCTGCAAATACAATTCCCTTTTTCATGAATTAATGCAAAAAATAGACAATTTTGTGATGCATTTGGGTTATTGCATACTTGAACATATTTAGCTATCAAAACAAATCAAATTTTGTAAATAATTTAAAGTCAGGGAAGCTTCGTCTCTCTCCTGAAAGATTTGATTCAATTATGTTAACGGACGATTTTCTATCTTGTATCAAATAAATTCTACAGAATGAAAATAACTAAATTTATCAGCAAAAATCGAACATTTTTTTCCAAATGCTGCCATTCTGCAAATTTATATTGTAAGGGTCATCTGTAGTTCCAACCATAGCGACAAACATAATAAAGAAAAGAAACCTTAGTTTTTCCATTTTGGGTGACTAGAACAGTTCCCACACCAATACCCGTCGGAAAAGAATTTTTTTGGAGGAGCTTGCGCCACCGACTATATCTATGTATATGTACCATAAAAAAGATCAAAAAAATTCTGAGTATTACTTCAAACATTCCTTAATATACAGGAAAACCGTGAGATAGTATAAACTTATAATTTTCATTAAATAAATTCCCAAAGATAGTGTTGAAATACGGGCAGTTACACTAGATTACTCCCTTAAAGTTGTTAGTGCGTTCCGCTTAGCACACCGCCTTCTCTGTAAACTTTCGACTACCTATAGCAGCCAAATGAAAGCGAATCAGACCACGAAACTTTACCAGCACATTCTTAGATATATGACTTACTTTCGAAAAATGGAAACAAAAATCGATTTTTTTCAAACTGTCACAGTGGAATGACCCCTTAATACCCACGTAGCACAGTACTTGGACCCTTCAGAAAGGTCATATTTACACACTCAATCAGTACCCTGTTAATCGAGATTCATATTTTAATGAAACGTAAAGTATGGTACATAGTAATATTTATATATGTATACGAATATTTACTACACGTATTATATATATACTGAACACAAATAGGGGAACGTGGGGCAAGACGGGGTACTTAAGATTTGATGATAAATAAAACACAGATTTTTCATAATAAACTAATCAATTTTATGTCTGAACCATTCTTTGGTAATAAGTTTTTTTATTTATTCCATTGAAACCTGTAAAAGTTAGGTTGATTCACAGTTAAACTGAAAACTTATTACCAAAGAATGGTGCAGACATAAAATTGGCTTTCCGTGGTCTATGGCTAGCGCCGTCGACGTTACCACCGAGCGTGGTCGCACTTAGTACTAGTGGCTCCACTGGCTATGCACGCGCCGAACGTTATCATAACCTGCAATCTGCAATATATTCCTCCACTGTATTCAATAAAAGCCAAACTTTGCGCTTTGTGTATTGATAACCCTCTGGTCAACAAATATATATGTATATATATATATATATATATACGCTCGGTGGTAACGTCGACGGCGCTGGCCATAGACCACGGAAAGCAATAGAATGGAGAGTGCAATCCAGGAACAACAATATTGACGACGTCGAAGCCAGACATGTATGTATATAGACATATACATATATATAAAGTAATTATTTATTGGGTTGACAGAGGAGGTATACATGTCTGGCTTCGTCATCCTCATCTCCTACATCAACACAGGAGAAATGAGCCCATTTGCCACATATTTGACAGCTTATTATTATTATTAATTATTATTAAATGACTTTATTCACCATTACAACTAACAAGGAGAGTATTTTAGGTGTCCGCCTCCGATCATTTTGATTTTTGGATATGTTTTCATATTTGGGGGGTGAAAACTGCGTTCAAAGTTAGGGTTGAAAAATCATTTTCGTGGAATATCTCGAGAACTATTAGAGATAGGGGAATAGTGTCAATGGACGAATTTTGTGTCTTTGAATGCGAAATATGACTGACTCACCAGATTTTCAAAAAAATAACAATTTCCCACATAGCACACGACGTCTTAAAGACGTCCATTTTACGTCTGTTTTTGGTCTGAACGTCTGACGACCTTATTAAGACGTCTTTAAGACGACGGTGTCGAGACATTTTTAAGATGTCTATTTTAGGCGTCTTTAAGACGTCTGTGCCAGGACGTCTTTTAGACTACTGTGTTAAGATGTCTTTGAGATGTCTATGCCAAGACGTTTCTGAGACGTCTGTAGACAGTTTAAGTCGTCTGTAAGACGTCTGTGTCAAGACGTCTTTTAAACGACCTTTTTAAGTCGTCTTTAAGACGTCTGTGCCAAGACGTCTTTTAAACGACCTTTTTAAGTCATCTTTAAGACGTCTGTGTTATGTCATGACTAGGCCGGCTCGAGATGCATAGTACGCGACCGCCAGGCGGCGCCGGGCCGAGCGCTTCTCGCAGGTGGGATACAGCAGTCATGCCTATAAGAGAGCCGTGCAGATCACATACCGTCATTCTCGAGGACTGGTGTTTTTTAACGACGGAAATTTATATTTTCGAATTCAACTTGAATATGCCAAAAAATGTCTCGATCATTAGCTCTTGCAAGACGTTCTTCTTTTTTATGAAGAAACGAAAATATTGATCAACATGAAAATAGACTTTCTCAAATGAGAACAAGAGCAGCTACTCGACGGGCTTCCTTTTTTCAAAATACTTAATTTCATTAACAGATATTAATTCTAATAAACACGAATCAAGGCACGCTTAATATCTCTAATATCTTTTTTAAAGAGCTGCAGTAAGGCCTAATCAAGTCTTTACGAAGACGTCTTTGAGGCGCCGTGAATGTCTGAAATGGACGTCTGTAAGACGTCTTCACGACCACTTAAAGATGCCTATAACACGTCTTACAGACGTCTACAAGCCGTTTAAAAGACGTCTTATAGACGTACCGTTTCCTGACAAACGACGTAAAAAACGTCTATAAACGTCTCTAAGACGTCTTTACGACAATAGCAGACGTCTTTAAGACGTCTTGAATGTCTGAAACAGACGCTTTTAAGACGTCTGTGAGATACCTTAAAGACGTTTATAAGACGTCTTGTAGACGTCTATAAGACGTATTGTAGACGTCTACAAGCCTTTCAAAAGACGTCTTAAAGCCGAACCGTTTCCTAACAAACGACGTAAAAAAACGTCTATAGACGTCTTTAAGACGTCTTTACGACAATAGCAGTCGTCTTTAAGACATCTTGAAAGTCTGAAACAGACGTCTTTAGGACGTCTTTAAGACGTCTGTGTGCTATCTGGGTTTTTATGTATTATTTAAACAAATGGACTTTTTGAAAATCTGGTGAGTCAGTCATATTACGCATTCAAAGACACAAAATTCGTCTATTGACACTATTCCCCTATCTCTAATAGTTCTCGAGATATTCCACAAAAATGATTTTTCAACCCTAACTTGGAACGCAGTTTTCACCCCCCAAATATGAAAACGGGGAAAAATAAAAAAACACGTATTTCTTATTTTTCGGTCCTCTATAACATATCCAAAAATCAAAATGATCGGAGGCGGACACCTAAAATACTCTCTTTGTAAGATTACAATGGCGAGTAGGCGAGGTTCAGCATTAACTGCTGCTCTACAACCTAACCTAAACTACAACCTAACCTAATCTTATCCACCTTTCCACAAGGGAATCAGTTCTTTTGGACTAATTAATAGAAAAGAAGTATCATTTTCCTCGGTCCGCCTTCCGTCTGTAGTTTCTAACCATCCTGGAACAATGAGAAACTTTGATTTCTATTTCTAGGTTTGTGAGGGGCATGCTGGGGTAACTCTCATTTTCATTATCCCATCATGCCCCTTCTCGTCTCACTACAATCATATGAACAGTGCCCCAAACATTATTTACAAAAGTATAAAATAACATACGTACCTTATAGCCAGCTAAATTCTGCGTCAGAAACACATACATGTACCGGAGATCTTCTATATTATTATATCACTGGAACGGGTGCTAGAAATAAGGAAAAAGTAAGGAAGTCCGAATAAATTATAAATTCTGATCTAACTTCGTCACGCGTCCACATGTTTCATTGATTCGCTGCTCACTGACGGTGCCGATAGCGACACATCTAACACGTATGCTCAATTTTAATTAGTGCGTTTGTATCACGAGATACGGGGGGTACCCCGTATTGCCCCACCTTCCCCTATGTACAAGCATACAAACATCTTTATTAGAATACACCCACCAGAATCATAAAAACTATCCTATTTTTTATAATATTTAAAATTCAGGAGGCGCACGAAGACTTTTCTAATTGGCTGTACATGTATTCAACTAAAACCCTAAGAAAAACGGGAAATTACTGTAGACGCTGTGATAAATTCGATAAATTCATTTGCTCCGTGAAGGCAAAAGACTTTCCTCGCCTCATCTAAGGTGTCTATAAACAGTTACGGTATAAACCGCCCAGTGTATAAAAGTAACATTAATATCCCTGCGACGAACTCCTTTACGTATGTACAATATTCGAACGAAGGCAAGAACGTTTCAAGCACAATAGATGCGCAGCCAGGTGTAATGCAATTTCATATCCACGAAGCATTACCCAGAAACCATCAGTTCGTGAATCTAATCTAGCGGTGTTACTCATCCCGTGGCCAACAGGGGAGGACTCATCCAACTTCTGTCGAATCTCACACGGCCTCGAGACTTGCAATTCCAGCGCGTCCTTAAACTGGCAAAGCGTATCCCCAGTGATAGCGGGGCGAGGAAAATCGAGAGTGCGCCAGCGAAAATTCCTATTCTCAAACGATGATATTCCCCCTCTTCCCGCCAGCGCCATTCGACTTAAAAACCAACCAAGTATGGAATATTTAAATTCCTACCGTCGGAAATTGTTCCACCCCTCGCATACTGCCGAGCAGGCCCGCTTCGTTACCTCCCACGATTATTGCACAGAGGACAGAAAGCACCTCATATGGCGCATACCGAGCTGCCGCACTCTCGCGACGATATTAATATTTCGTGTCGCGATGTTATATTAATACGGCACGCCTATATGTGCTACGGGAGTATGGTATTCATGGGAAGCTATCGTAAATCGTAGCCAACATTCCCTCGCCCTATGACCAATCGTCCTCTGAACGGGGTGACAGAAGCGTGGCACGTGAAGGAATGGGGGAGATCTTCATCGACATTACCCACTCTATTTATACGAGTTTCACTCTGATAATGCTTAGCAGTGGCGATTTATTGTGCGTTTCCATCGTAAATGCGTTCCTCGAACGATTTTGCTAATAGAATAGGAGTGTTTAATGCAGTACAGTTGAATCAAATATAATCGGTAGGTACTAGTGTGTTGCTGTGGCGGAAAATAGATTTCAGGAGGAACACCAATTTTATCGATTTAAGAGAACAATTTCTTAAGCCGGGAATCCACCGGGTAGCTAAGCTATGCTATGTTATTGTCACGTCCAGAATTCAAGATTGTGATTTTTTTTATTGATTCCGGAACGTAAAGAGGGATTTTTGCCCCGTCGCCTACGGCGTAACCGTAATCCCTAAGGCCGGTTACGCTTTTTGGAGTAACTGTTTTCGTCTTGGGACCGTCAACCAGACTCATCAGTAGGGTTACAGCTGACGGCGCCTACCCTAGACACACACGGGGACACAGAGGACATAATTTGGAAGTTGTATATATATGAATTGAGATTGGGAATTAGGACTAGCGAGAAGATTAGACCTCTGGTGGTACTCGTCGACACTAAGTCGCGATACAGTGGTCGGGCCGGGGAGTCACACAATGCCATGCTACGTTTTAAAAAAATTAGCTTCAATACATTCTTATGGAACCGTTTCCACCAAAAGCTACGTTAAAACATAGCATCGCATAGCATAGCTTAGCTTAGCTTTCCGGTGGATTCCCGGCTTTATTGTTGTTGTCTTCAAATTTGACATAGTTAAATTTTTCTGATATATTGTGGCGAGTGTTGAAATAAGTCACTTGCAAGGAAACGTTCCCAAACCGAATATTCCTCTTTTAACACTAGATAGCCGAATGTTGGGTATATACCTATTTTGCCTGAAATGAGTCAATTTGACTCATACAACAAAATAGGAGTTTTTAACAAAAAATAAAATTTTATTTTAAAGAAACTTTATTCAAAACAATTTTTATATTGGTATATATTCTATTTTTAAAATACATTTAAAACAAACATATGTTTTAAAAAAAAGTTATTTAAGTTTTTCTATATATGTAGCAATAAAATCGTAAATGAGTCAAATTCAATCGCTCCCGCAATCTAGCGTTAATGAATCTTCGCATGCATATAGAGCATATTGGATTATGCAAGGAGCAATTTCTTTTCTACAGAAATTCAGTCGGGAGGGGTGAAACCAGCCTCTTAAAGTTGTTGCGTCTTTTGTTTTTGTCTTTTTAATATAACATTATTTGTCTTTAGGTGGCGTGATAGAACATCAAAAACTGAACAATTTTTATAGATAAGTTTTCTTCTACCTCGCACTGTTACAAAATTATATTAAAAAGACGAAAAACGCGATAACTTTAGGTGCTAATTTCACCGGTTTCCCTTTCAGAGTGAATTTCCGCAGAAAAAGAAAATTGATCCATGCATATTCCAATATGATCTAGAGACGCGGTAGCGTCTCGACGCCAAGTACATGATAGACACCGTGTATATATGTCGATGTCGCTACCGTGTATCTTTACTCGTCGCAGAGCTATTCCAACCTAACCTGACATTTATTTCATTAATATCTGATCACGCCTGCGATATTTTCTAAATTTAATGGCATATTTCTTATGTAAACCGCATGTGAGCTTTCGAATAAGACCAAATTCAATACAATCGGTCCACGCATGACAGAGATATCGTAATATCGTCTCATGGATCTGTCAGAAATGGTAAGGTTTTTCTTCTTCTGATTCTCGAGTCAAAATTTTCGTCAACATAATACGTATACGCGTTACACGCACACCTTCAGCCAAAACGAACTAATACATGTTTCGTTCGTACGCGTTACACGCACACCTGCAGCCAAAACGAATTAATACATGTTTCGTTCGTCATTCGCTATCTTCACTATGCAATCCACTCCAAATTTTGACAGCTTACCGTCAAGTTATAACCAAATAAGATAAGTTGTCAAAATTTGAGATGCCACGTGCTTTTACAAATATGTATCGTTGTACCATTGAATTGCAACCAAAATGCAGTCTCAAACACAAGGTAAGTTGCCGAAACTTGAATTGCGACATGTTTGAATATCATCAAACTGTTTTTAATTTGTAACTAAACTGAGGATTTTATGTATATATAGATAATCGAAGCGTAAAAAGATGCTGTGACTGAATTTATCCTTAATTCTGTCCTGTGATAATTTGTAAGTTATAATATTAAAAATTATCTGAAGTCATTCCCTACTATGCAGATTATATTTGTAAAAAGAAGTGAGATCTCCATAAAAAACTTGAAAAAAGTAAAAAAATTACGCCAAGTACATGGAATCAAATAAATCACAAAACAATAGAAGATAATAATAATCACAAAAATAAAAAAGGTGTGAAATCAAAATGAGCTGCAAGTACATAAAGGTGTTTTCCAACTGCGATTAAGATGGCACAACTACATATACACAAGCTAAAATGCTATGTTCATACATTCTATTACTCATATCGCGGACATTTTAATAATGTGAAGATAAAATGTAACATCTAGACATTTGCCTAGTTGTCCGCGGCCTGGAAGTCAAATACTTGGCGTGGCCAGGCAAGATCAAGGTGTCGATGAATAAGAATTCTTTAAAAACGCAAAATAATGAAAGTGTGTTCATATTGGCAGAGTTTTAAATTCACAAATTATCTGAAAGCTTGTGAGAGGAAAGGTATCGATGTCGATGAATGATCTTAGAATTATTTTAAAACGCAATATAATGAAAATGTACTCATATTGTCAGAGTTTTAAATTGACAAATTATGTGAAAGTCTGCGAAAGGGAAGGTATGTGTATTGATGATCTGAGAATACCTTGCCTGGCCACGCCAAGTATTTGCAAATGTCTAGATGTTACATTTTATCTTCATATTATTAAAATGTCCGCGATATGAGTAATAGAATGTATGAACACAGCATTTTAGCTGTGTATATGTAGTTGTGCCATTTTAACCGCAGTTGGAAAGCACCTTTATGTACTTGCAGCTCATTTTGATTTCACACCTTTTTATTTTTGTGATATTATTATCTTCTATTCTTTTATGATTTATTTGATTCCATGTACTTGGCGTAATTTTTTTACTTTTTTCAAGTTTTTTATGGAGTTTACATCCACACGAAGTTTCATTAAAATCAGAATTTTCGGGTTGGAAACGTTTCCTTATTATACATATAACTATATAATAATATAGGTACCCACTTTTCTTACA
Organism: Andrena haemorrhoa; assembly: GCA_910592295.1. Lineage (NCBI taxonomy): Eukaryota > Metazoa > Arthropoda > Insecta > Hymenoptera > Andrenidae > Andrena > Andrena haemorrhoa. The sequence goes on along the minus strand of OU342940.1, from coordinate 27,112,743 downwards.
ATCGATATTTTTTTAATAAATTTACTGTTACAGTCTTGCAATATCTAATATATTTTGCTATTTCAAATTTTTAAGGGGTTTTCATTTACAGTTAACGAATAGTGTTAGAGAATTTTTAAAAAACACCACCCTTTCTACCGTGAATTTACTATTTCGTTTCTGGAACACCTAATTGTTATTTTAATTTTTCAAGATTTTTTCAGTTTTCCCCTAATTTGAATTACAAATCATTTGTACCGAATATTTATTTAATGTTATACTAGTCAATGTTACGAACGAGTACAGGAATAGTAACTATATACCTACATTTACGCTGTTTCACACAACACCTAACCAACGACTCTCACTGAACGTAAAAAGTCGATAAAACTTTTTCTGGACTTGTCGACGCAAATAGTCATGTATCCGTGTGTTTACAGCTTTTTCGTTCCCGAAAGTTTAGTCGCAGGGGTGATTCTAGTGGATTTCTCCCCCGCCACAGTTCTTTTTCTCCAGTATTCAAATGAATGTCGCAGTTGGATAAAACCGACGCGGCACGTGAAAGTGCAGGAACCTGTTTAGCAGTAGATAAATTATGTCCAGCGCCATAAAAACTTTTACAAAAACAAGGGTGGCTGTTCTAACCCTCGCTTTTCGTTGTAATCAGTATGAGTGATGAAAAATATAGCAGAGGGTGCTCCTCCCTTATTCAAACAGTTATTCTTAGAAATTTCATAGTCTTATAGGGAACTATAACTATGTACTATTATACTTTTTAATTTATTTAGCAACTTGTATTTCAAGAATTTTTGAGACGCATTGGTAGCCTTTAGATGTTCAATACGCATTAAATGAATGGAATTAATCAAAATATTGGTAGTAATTAAAAAAAGTCATGAAAAATTCATCAAAACATGCTTTATTAATTAGCACCGATTAGAATGATAGCTAGGAAATGAATCAGTTCTTTTCTATAATTTTTTGAGGTACTATTTACATACTTAGGATTGAAGAAAGACCTTTCTCAAGAGTTTTGAAGCTTTAACTTTCTAAAAGAGAATACAAAGGAAATAAACAAAATTACCGTAATTAACGAAGAACCCTAACTGAAAGAATGAGCTTACATCGTCTATTCTTCACTTAATCTATTTTCCACTGCATACTACACATATTCAACTGCTTCCGTGAGTAGATGAAACGAGCAAGTAGTTTCTACTTGCTCAGTACGCGATCAGACGTACATCTGTATTGTTACGTTTAGAGACTATCTGTTGACGTTTTCATCGTTTTCTGCAATGGTGTGGACGGTGTGGTGCAGCCGAGTTTTTCTATGAAAAACTGTGTTCCGACCACTCTCTGAGCCCATTTTCATATTGTAAAAAGGGCCGCGAATACATACTCACTAGGGCGGAGCGGAAAATTTATATTTGAATTTTCAGTTGGCCTGGGAGCGGGATAGTTGTCTTTTGATTAACCAAACACAACTGTAAACAAATTTTGGAAAAATATTGATGACTGCAGGTTCCTGTTTCTCCTAAAAATTATTATATGATTATATGATTATATGATCATTTTTAGGAGAAAAAGGAACCTTATCTGATTAAAAATTTTGGTAAAATATTCATGTCTGCAGGTTCCTTTTTCTCCTAAAAATGATTATGTGATTATATGATTATATGATTATGTGATTATGTGAATATGTGATTATGTGATTATGTGATTATGTGATTATGTGATTATGTGATTATATGATTATATGATTACATGATTACTTGATTACATGATTACATGATTACATGATTACATGATTACATGATTACACGATTACATGATTACATGATTACATGATTATATGATTATATGATTATATGATTATATGATTATATGATTAAATGATTAAATGATTAAATGATTATATGATTATATGATTATATGATTATATGATTATATGATTATATGATTATATGATTATATGATTATATGATCATTTTTAGGAGAAAAAGGAACCTTCAGACATAAATATTTCCCCAAAATTTGTTTACAGTTGTGTTTGGTTAATTAAAAGACAACTATCCTGCATCCAGGCCAACTGAAAATTCAAATTTAAATGTTCGCCTATATAGTATCGCTCCGCCTTAATACTCATGGGCTTATTTACAGTACAATACGTTTAGAAGACAGAGGCTTAGCAAGATCGGGTTCAATTCCCTTTTGAGCAGTATACAAGTCAACCATAAGTAGGTAAATTTTGTTATTATGTTGAAAATTCGTTGATTCCGTTCCAGAATAAGTATCGAACGCTTAAGGGGTAATGCCACTGTAGAGCTCAGAAAGGCAGCCTGACTTTGTGAATTGTTTATGCGAGTATAGTGAATGGAATACAAAATCTGTTTGAAGTGATTTATTGTACATACTTTGAACTATAATCACAATTTTTCATATTTTTGTTTTAATACAAAATGGCGGCGCCACAGCTCAAGAAAAGATGCGTCTTCTGAAAAACAGTGTTCCGCGACCGGAAAGATTGCTCCTACAATTTTTGACCTAAAACAAAGAACCAGAAATTTTTTAGTTCTGTATACGATTATCTCGGGAAGTACACGAGGAAATTAAAAAATACTGTTTTGTTGTAAGAATGGTGCGTGATTGAACAAAATGTTTCAACAATTTCGAGGTTGTGGCAGTTCCGTCTTTGGTCCAATCACGCACCATTCTTACAAAAAAAAGTATTTTTTAATTTCCCCCTGTACATCCCGAGATAATCTTATATAAAACTCAAAAATTTCTGGTTCTTTGGTCTAGGTAAAAAATTGAAGGAGAAATCTTTCCGGCCGCGGAACACTGTTATTCAGAAGAAGTATCTTTTCTCGATCTGTGGCGCCGCCATTTTGTATATAAAAAAAGAAAAATTATGATTATACTTCAAGGTATGTACAATAAAGACCTTGAAACAGATTTTGTATTCGATTCACTATACTCGCATAAAGATTCTTAAAATCAGGCTACCTTTTCGGGCTCTACAGTGGCATTACTCCATAATGCTTTTTGCTCCGAATCACTTTGCTCATTAATAATGGACTATAAATACAATTAGTACATACCTAGTAAAAACGTGTGTTGCCAAAGATAAACTTACAATTAGCTTAAACACGTATCTTTGCAACACTAATACCCTGGACAAATTAGAAAGTGGAATGCGTTGCAAAATACTTTAATTAGTTTTTAAGAACATATTGCTTTTTTATGGCATCAATCAAAAACTTGTCACAATAAAGGTTAAAAAATATATCAAATTTTTGCAACTTTTCCGCCTCATAACTTTTCAACGAATAGATTTCTAAACTCAAAATTGATATTTTTGCATGTTATTTGATACGTGCTTTCGATCCATATAAATTTTCGGTGAAAAAAAAAAAGTTTCCCAGAGGTAAAGTCCACATCCACTCTCAATATGACACGCTTTGCATTTGAGTAACATTTTCGAAGACATCTTTTCAATGTCACAATAACTTCTGTCTACTGGTCTACAAAAGTGCTGGAAAAAATTTACCATTCAATTCACGCTAAATTTATTGACTTTCTGTTACAAGCCAACGAGCAGACACATTCTTGCTGCTCGCACAATGCTCACGAATAAAACCAACGAGCTCACCATCAAAGCGTCGTGAACGTCGCTATGGAACAGCATAAAACATCGATGTGCCAACCCGCCGCGTACATTCTGCGCGACATAACGTATGTCAGTTGTTAGTTGTCGACCAGACGACGAGAACTGTCAAGAGCACGGATGATTTACTGCGGCGATTGATATCAGTCCAAATGGAAACTAATTCACCGCGGCCCCAAAGAGATTCGTCACGCACCGTGTAATTATCGAAGCTGCTTAAAATCACCTCAATTTGTCAAAGGTACGCGCTACTCATCGTATTATAAATATGTTTTTCGAATCGATGCATCAATATACAAGGTGGTCCACGTACCACGGAAAAGCTAACATCTTGGGAACAACTGGATAAATTTTAATCATTCTGCTGTCAAATTCTTTGGGTTAAATGGTGAAACCCCCCGGGGGGCTAAAATGGGGTGTGATTTCAAAATTATTAACGAAAACCTGTATAGGTAAATATAATCAGTTTCATAATCTACATTAAAAATCAAGAAACTTTTGCCTAAAGCACTTTGCTACAATTAGCCCTTTGAGGTGACCCTCCGGTTAAAATTTTTCAGAAAATAGATTTTTTATATATTTTTTTCTAGTATAACATCCCGACAATACCTTGTGAAAGTTTCACACCAAAATTTGTAACGGTATAAATTCTACAGTCACATAACTAATTCAAACTCCGAACCTAGGTATGAGTCGAGAACACTTTGGACACGGTTTTCTTGGAACAGGATATTTCGAAATGGTAACCACGATTTCAGAAGAACTAACGAACCGATCAAAAAAGCCTTGAGACATTTAATTCGTAATTGGACTCGCTAACCCAGCACCGTATAACAATTTTTTGAAACACAAGTTTCTTTTTTATCTGCATATTTGTGAGGAAAATTACCTGCTTTTTGCACTACTTTGTTCAAATGTGCACCAACATCGTAGTTTTGGTCGTTTTTGCCTCAACGAAGGGTACTGCGATAGCCATTGAAATAAATTTTAAGAAATTTTTTGAATTTTTGATTTTCGACGATCCTGCGAGTAAAATTCGTGGTTACCGTTTTGGCATCCCTTTTTGGCAGCGCCTGCACTAAGTGCCACCTTAAAAATGCATCAAGACCGAAAACATGAAACAAAAAATTTTATTTGCACCCTAACGAGTGTATCAATAAATGCCATAATATTTTTTAGGATATGTTATAACCTTGTAAAAAATTCATACAATCACCTATTTTTAAGGGGTTTAGCCGGAGGGTCGCCTTAAAAGTTACGAGAGCTTGAAGTTCCAAATTAGATGTCACTAAGGTGTAGGGTTGAAGGGTCCACTTAAAGAACAGAAACTACGATGTGTGGTGATGCAAAATACGCGGACCCAGGGCCTTTTGTGTGGTAATTGTTTGAGAGAGTAATATCAGTGAGAATGAGACTATATTAAGGTATCCCATTTTCGAACTTCAAGCACTCATAACTTTCAATGGGCAAATTGGTGCTCGGTTTCTAATGTAGATTACCAAAATGATTGTATTTACATAGGATTTCCTTAAAAATTTTAAAGTCACATATCATTTTAACTCCCTAGATGAGCGATTGGGAATCTCTCATATCATAGATTTGAAGACCCAGGAAATCTATGAAATTTGAGACCAAAATGATTAATATTGATCCAATTGTGCCCAAAATATTAGCTGTTTTAAAAAGGTTACGTGAGCCACCCAGTATGAGTGTAATTCTCATTTACGAAATGTAGGACGCGATAACGTAATGGTTTTGCAGTACTTACTAAGTCGTTTTGAAAGTTCATCAAGTCCCCCCTTGAAATTCCAGGGAGACAATATCCGCGTCGCGATGTCGTGCAAAAAGTTCTGCTCCTCGCGAAAAGATCAATTAATCGAGGATTCGGACCGACAGGCGCTCGCGCTGAAGGTTTTCTTGAGAGCTCATCGTTTATTGAAGAATTTTACGGACTTCCTCAAGTTCGTTTCGCGTTTACTTCGTTAACGATGATCTAGCGTAAAATACGCTTGTCGCGTGCATAAATGGATAATTTACCTCTGGGATAATTGTATACCGAAATAATCAGGTTCCGCACCATGAATTGTTACGACGTAAATCACGATAATATTCCGATGCACGGAGCACTAGACGTCGTGATCATGGCAATGGAGTCCATAGCCCGTGGAAATATGCCCAAAAAAGAGTCCCAACGACCTGGATTATTTCGCGATGTGTTTCCTTGCACGCGATGTCACGAGATGCAAGATGTGCCAGACCATATTGTTTACAAAGTAATATTTTAGCACTTTTCTACCGATGGTATTAATTAACACTTTGAGTGGCGCAAGGTTCGGAAAAATGCCGCTTCAAGTCGATCAGGTATTTCTAAGCAATCGTTTCTGTCAGGGAAGTTTTGTCCATACCAATGAAAACTTAAACTTCTACATTAACTATTAACTCTTAGAACATGCAATGTCTTAATAAAAAAAAACGTCGAAAAGTCCTTTACTGTGTTGGGATCCGAGGCTTCGTTCTCGAGATATTAACAGTTGAATATTAGCTGTCCAACTTTCGGGCCGCGCGGTTTAAAGCCGAGTCAGCTGAGCGCGGCGCAGTGACTGCTCTCACGCATGCGCAGAAAGCACGCGTAAATACAGACCACCACACACAGTAGAGCCGACCGCGCTAACCCATTTTCACGGTTTGAAGCATCGCGGTCGGCTCTACTGTGTGCGTGGGTCTGTAACTACGCATGCCTCGTGCATGTGCGTGCGAGCGGTGGCTCCCTCCGTGCTCAGCTGACTCGATTCTTAAACTGCGCGGCCCGGAAATTGCACCGCTAAGATTCAACTGTTAATATCTCGACAACGAAGCCTCGGATCCTAAAACGGTAAGAGACTTTTCGATGTCTTCTTGCATCAGTATATAGTATGTTCCGAGAAGGTCCTGAATTTTGGGATACCCTGTACAAACGAGGCTTTGATGATCAAAATGAGTCTAAATATGATCTTATTTGAGCTATTTTTAATTATATGTTATTCGAATTGCTTCAGAATTCCATAGTGAAATTGTAAAGAGATAAGAAAAATCTCGGGAATACATTGGTAATATTTTCATGCAGATCTAACAAAAAATATACAAATTAAGATTATCGTTAGTAGGTATATGATTCATTGGAGAGTCGATTGTCGAGCAAACTAAAAGTTGCTGAGGCGGCGAAGTAGAAAGCAATCTTCGAACTTGCATTGCATTTAATGTAAACATTTAAAGCCCTTAAAATAATGGTTTTGATGATCTCCAGAAAAAGTCGACGTGAAAACAAGATAATGCCGCGCACAGAATGGAAACTCTCGGCCACGGTGTAATAGACAAGTGTTCCGACTCCCGTTCAGAATGTGTGACTTTTTCGTCCTAGTTCTTCTGGCGGCCGGCAGATTTCGTTGATGTCGTAAAGGCATTTACATATATATACAGGCCTGGTGTGGAATTCTCACTCGTAGTGGAGGGGGAACAGGCCACGCATGCGCGTGCTGATCCCGTGAGGTGAAACCAATCGGCGCCAAGGTTCCCCCTCCACTACGAGTAGGAATTCTATACCAGACCTGTATGTATACATGTATATGTAAACGCCTTTGCGACTTCAACGAAATACATGCATACAAACAATATTTACCACTTTGCCTCGTGCCGATAGCATTTTAAGTGAAAATAACGATGTATGAAACTATAAATTATTATCAATGATTGATAAACGACAAATAAAGTTAGAGGTTTAATATTATTGCATATAATTTATTTATCAATTTTATAACAATATAACATATATACCTATTAAAGGTATGTACAAACAAGAATTACTTAACTATTTACAAACTTGGCTAATTTCTTTTTTATTGTGTTTAATTTAGCTAGTGAACGATTTTCTGATTTAACATATTGTCTCATCCGCATTGTTATATAATAAAATAAACATTTACTAATGATGTCAGCTTTGTGTGGTTCACATGGGAACTTTAACTTAAAATTTAAAATTACTTTTTCTATAGTATTGTCTAGTATATCACATCTTTGAGATTTGATGGTTTCTTGAAAATATTTTTCTGTATTTCTAAGTAATTCGTAAATTAATGTATTTGGGTGGATCAGTCTTCCTCTATTTTTTTACATCAACTAATTGAGCAACAGTTCTAGCATTTGTATTACATTCATTTTCAAATATTCTTGAGCACATAGAACACTGTATTTTTTTCTTCATTTTTTTTACAAATAAAACCAGTTATGTAATATATAATACAGTCTAATACTTCTGCCAAGCAATAATCGTGATCACGTAACTTGGTCGCATTCTAAATCCGTAGTTTCAATTATATCATTTAATTTCATTTTTAACTTTTCAATGTAAATATGCGCGTTTGATGTACTGTTGTTAAAAAAAAAAAATTTTAAATCTTCAATCGAGATGATTGGCTTCTTATTAGGATTATTTTGAACTTTACAATTTCCAAATGTTGGAGGTTGCAATAATTTGTATATTGAAAGCATTTTATATAAATGAAGAAATGTTTGAAAATTTGGATGGTCATTTTGACAACCTGCCTGTTTGACAATACCAAAAAATTGCTGCAAAATATAAAAAGAAGATTACAAATATAACAAATAACATGACATAGGTGCTAAATGATAAAGTCGAATAAAAAAAGGAAAATATAGGTGTTACGTTTTTATTTATTAATAAAAAAAGTGTACACCGTGGGTATACCTATAAAAGAAAGTATATATATTAAATATATTAAAACATATATACAGAGCGATACTCTGTTCATAGTCAATACTCTAGGGGGTGATTATACAGGCGACTATAAGACGTAAATCAAGAGTGATGAAATTGCGGTAAAGGCGCCTAGAGCAGTGAGGGCCAGTTGGGCCATTAAGGAGCCCGACCTCCATGATTTTTACCAGAGTCGCTGTCATTAGCTTTCGAGCTTCCCTTCCGCGCGGCTCTGGAAAACTATAGAGGTCGGTCTCCTTAATGTCTATTACATCGTGTGCCCAACTGACCCTCACTGCCCTAGCCCTAGAGCAGGGATGCCCACCGGGGGCGGTCCGAGAGCCCGAGCATCCATAGCGTTTTCTACGAGCCGTGCGGAAGTGGTGCTCGAAGCCAATGAAGCAGCGGGTATGCAACGGATGGGGAAAACTCTAGTAGTGTGCGTGTAGGCTCTTACGCCTAATGGAACGGGCCTACACGCACACTACTAGAGTTCTTCAGTTGCTGCTTCATTGGTTTCGAGCACCCCTTCCGCACGGCTCGTAGAAAACGCTATGGATGCTCGGGCCCTCGGACCGCCCCCGGTGGGCATCCCTGCCCTAGAATATTGACTATCAGTAGAGTAACACCCTGTATATTATTAAGGGTGTATGTGTACTTCAATACAATCCTGGTTCATTTTTCCGGTAAGAACGTAATCGAAAACACCATCTAAACTTAACAGATATTCTGTTAACGCAATTGTAGACTTAATAGTCACTCTAAGACCCTCAGCTGTACTAGCTGTCAAAAACTCCGAAGCTTGTATTTTTTTTTGTGATGCCTTCCTCCCAATTATTTAACCAATTGAGTGATTCTCTTAACATCTAAAAAAATGACAATATAAATTATTATTATGCATCTCTACATTGTTGACAAAATTTGGTTGAAAATGTGCGTACCTCAAGATCTGTAGTTTGTCTCAACTTGACACCAGAATGGTTTCTGTTTAAAACATCAAAAAGATAATTCATCCTTAAAGTGAATTGAATCGTACCACCACAGTTTGATAATGTATCCACTCCTCGGGACCGATAAAATTCCAGTCCATCAGCAACACTTTTACTAAATATCTAAAAAAATACTCATACATCAAGCGGACTCATAATTACAAAAAATACTTTTACTATTTAAAAAAATACTGAATTCCATTATATTTCCTTTAAATAGTTATATTGATTTTTGTTTTAACATTTGGAGTACGAAACCTGAGTAGCCAAGAAGTCACGCATTTTCAAACAATTTGAAGGATTGATATGATTATTAGTTAGTTTTGGACACACTCTTAGATTACCCGGATTGAATTGATCTATTTTGTACAAATTCTCGTAATCAACCCACTGAACATATTGACCATCCACCTGAATTCAGATAAATCACAATTTCATAAATTCTTAGCGTGCTTTATTTTTGAGTTGGTAAGAATGAAGTTAATTCTTGTAATACCTTTAATTTACGCCTATTCTGTATCGTATTTCTCACACATTTGAAAAGATGTGGAGTGTCTGAAAATACATATACTTTTCTGTTTGGATTAACCGGATTTTCAAAAAAGTGGTTCAATTTGGAATTTAGTTTACCAGAATCTCCAAATTCCTTCCACATTTTCCTATTTGTTGCAGCTCCATCACATACAATGCCATCAATATATCCTCCTGCTTTTTCGACTAAAATAATAGCTTGCAGCACGATTTCAGCAAGAATTTGACCTTTTGTTGGTCCTTTACTAGCAAAAACACCTATTGACTGTATAAATTTATCGCCTAATGATCGAAACATAAATACCAAAGCATGATCTGCCAACTCTGTGAATTTGTTACTGTCCGATTGTACTTCTACATTTGCACAACCTCCGAATGTAAATTTTTTAGAATTTATTTCTAGGCTTTGCCTCACTTGCATTTCGTCGAAAATTAGCATTCCGTGCTTTGCACTTTCTGGAACTTCTTCAAATTTTTTCTTCAGTAACTCGAAAAATTTATTGTCAAATCCACTGCCAATGTCAACCATGCTCATGTATTTTCTCATAGTACTGTGAGCAGGTAAGGGCATTATTTCATTTCGTCGCAAAAAATTATAAGTCTTCGGGCTTTTTATATGTAGAAGTAAACACAGCAGTAACCATTCGGTATTATATTTGCGGCCTTTCGACGATTTGCGTTTACTTACAAGTAAACATTCTTTTATAAATAATTCCTATAAATACATACAAAATCATGAAATCAAAACATTAAATTACACAATTTAAAAACGGTTATCTTGTAAAAAATATAAATAAGTATAAATATCTGACAAGAAATAACATAATTAGTAACCTGATTATGAGGTATATTATATTTTTCTTGGTGTTTTCGTAAGCACTGTTCTAAATTTTTTCCCCCTTCTCTTTGTTTGCTTTTTTCATCTCTTCTTTTGCTTTGCGAATTTTTGCTCGGATTTTTTGGATTCTTATTTTATACCTCTTTAAAGTTTGTGAATTTGTTTTTGTCAAAAAAAATAATTGTATTGTTGAAGGATTTTTTTTTTAACAGCAGCATCAAAGTGCCTCCTTAGTGTCGAATCTAATTTTAAACATTGTTTACATATTGTTCCTATTTCTAAGACCCACTCACACAGATTGTGTCGCCATTTATTTGTAATGTCTTGGTATGCACAAGTACAATGCACGTTTTTATATTCGTATATACTTGGACCTCCTGTACATATCTTCAAACTATCTATTTTCCTTATAAAAACCTCAACTTCCTCACAAGTGTTCGGATACGTATCATATACCTTCACTAGTTTGTTAAAAATAAATATTTGGCAATTTCCATTTTCTTGTAAAACAACCTACAAAAGTGATTTTAAGTAATGTCTATTCAAAAGTATTTCATATACAAAACATAAGTACACATACTTGTTTCTCAATCACTGATGCGTTAGGTGGTTCGGTAAGTGAGGGTCTTATTTTATTAACAATTAACATTTTCTTTGGTAGGTCAACTTTGTGGACTGCCCACAGTGTATTTGGTAACTTCAAGCACTGAGATGTAGAAAAAAGGTCTAAACATTTTCTTTCAATAATACTATTTGTGCATGTATCATTACTAGTAGCAGAAATACTTTCTGTTTTCACATCATTAACTGTAATACATCAACAGTCTTTTCTATAAAAAAATTTTAATGCTGTAATTTATTAATAATTAATTCTTTTAAATATATTTACCTATATCATTTAATTCTAATGACTTTGAATAATTTTCACTAATGAGTGTTGAATATTGACCACTAGATGATGGGACACTTAGCAGATCCTGTAGGTAGAAACATATTAATAATCAGTTGGGGCCAGTTGGGCCATTAAGGAGCCCGACCTCCATGATTTTTACCAAAGTCGCTGGCATTGGCTTCAAGCTCCCCTTCCGCGCGGCTCATAATCAGCGATACCCAATGGGCGGTTCGAGGACGCGAGCATCCATAGCGTTTCCTACGAGCCACGCGGAAGGGGGTGCCCGAAGCCAACGAAGCGGGTATGTAACGGATAGGAAAAACTCTAGTAGTGTGCGTGTGGGCTCGTACGCTTAAGGTGAAGTTGCACGGCGCGCGGCTCGCCGAACCTGGGCGAGCCGAGCCGCGCGCCGTGGAACTTCACGGGTACAACTAGAGGGTACTAAGGGTACACTACTAGAGTTTTCCCTATCCGTTGCATGCCCGGCGCTTCATTGGCTTCGAGCACCCCCTTCCGTGCCGCTCGTAGAAAACGCTATGGATGCTTGCGTTCTCGGACCGCCCATCGGGACATCGCTGTCATATGCTATCAACATTTACCTGTATAACTGCAGGTGGAGGTTCAGGATTCGTGGCTGAGTTATCTATATAAAATTTACTTTCGTTATTTTGTTCATTTTTAATAGAGGTATTAAAGAAAACAAGAATTGCATTGAACGCAAGCCTTCGTCTCTTGAGACTTCTCTACAAATTAAGGATATGATTACTATAAAATACGACTGCATATAAAATTTTAATTTCATAATTTCACATTGACTTACCTGAAACAATACATTTCCGCTAACATCTTTTATAACGTGCTCTTTTATAATATCATTCTTTAAAAAATGATTTTCACAAACAAAACTACTTTTTTTAAGCAAACAACCAACACTATTAAAAACTGCTTCCCATTTCTTATAAAGTTCTTCGTCTGTAAATAGGTGCTTTAAATATCGTGAGTCGAGGATTATTTTCAAAATTTCCAACACGATATTTGCAAATACAACATTTATTAACCATTTTACAATATTAATATAAATATGCAATTCACGCTGTGCTGACTTGCAAATAATAAATATAATAAATGACTTCATACTCGTAGTGGAGGGGGAACCTATGCGAACTGGAGAGGGAACACTACATTCTGTTACACCGCACAGTGGCGAATTTCGCCGAAAAGCTGGCCAAAAATCAGAATGTAAAAGTTTTAAATTTGCTAAATCCAATTAGTGCGATTTATTTATGACATATTTGTGCATAATTTCTTACTAATGTAAATATATAAACTGCAGCCCTTACTGAGATGTGTCAGTTCAAAGTTGACGCTCGAAATTTAAAGGTCTACTTTGAGATTTATTTTCAGATTATCGAGTCCAGCTATCAAAATAAACATTATATATTGTGGTGTAGTATCATATACACTATTATTGTTTTAAATGTGAAGTCTGTAAAAGTTCTTATAAACAAGTACTGAAAGCATATTCATTTTTTGTTTATTCTTAAGCAAAAAGTTACAACTCAAGCGAGCTCAAGCACCATTCTTTTTTTTAAATGAAAGCTCAAGGTATGCACTTTGAGACCCCGTTGCAGTTTTTTGCAACAAATTGCTATTTTGGCAAATATTCTCATTTTTGTGTACACTGATACGAGTATAATTTCCGATCCATTCAGTCTTTGCATACCTAATTCTGTCTGAAATTATATTTTTTAACGTTATATTGTTATATTATTCTGTATATTATATATCGGAGTGAAGGCAAGTGATTGCATTGCAATAAATAATTGAATACTGTGCAATTAGAAATTCGGAAGTAAAGGTGTATTCGGGAAGATTTACAGAAGTGACGTATGCTACAACGCGCAATGAAACTCATTTATACATAAAACATGCACTGTTCACCTACAGATAGCACTTTCATCAGATATTTATGCGAGTCAAAATAAGACGGAAGTTAATAGTGACAACATTGCGGTTGAGCTCTCACTTAGTAATTATAACGTTTAAAATTCCGCAAGAAAAGCATCTCATTGATCATCAGTGCTATGTACCAAATGTTTGTATAAATATTTATGTATAAGTATGCGATATAATAATGTTAAAATATATACAAATATTAATGTTTCAGTAATGACTGCGTAATTATTTGACTAAAAACTACAAACCACGATACTTTTAATATTTTTAATAATATAATTATAATTAAAACAATAAATTAAACGTTAAAAAATTATACTTTTAGCTTCTTAGAGTTATATTACAATAAAATATTTTAATAATTTGCACGGGAATTGCAGATTCATTTTTGGCCAGCTTTTCGGCCAAATTCGCCACTGTGCACCGTAGGGAACACCTACCTTGGCGTTGATTGGTTTCACGTCACAGGATCATCACGCGCATGTGTGGCCTGTTGTTTCTGGCAAGCCCAGTAATACCACTAAAATCTCTACTACTACAGCCTCATTAATACATATGTACATGACTTCTAAGCCACGACGCCTCTCGCGACGGCCAAGGGAACTAAACAGAAATCGGCACACAAAATCGCTGGGGTAAAAGGTATAGAGTCGGAACACCTGTCTATTACACCGTGCTCTCGGCATGTTAACACGTCGACGCCATTCAAAGTGTTAATCATTAATTGATGGGATTTTTTACTGGATTTATTATCATAAGGAATATAATAATTAGGCTTGTGTTAAATATGGGGGTAAACAGCACATGCAGAACATCATTTTCGTGATTTTGTAATTGAGAATAGTAGTACAGTTTTTTTATTCTTTATGGTTAAAGAACCTCCTCGTTTATTTTGTAACATTCTTGAATATCATATTCCTAACTATTTCATATTTACATCATTTCCTTTCCACCTCTATGTTATTCCTAATTTACCTGTATTTTTTATTTCTCTTGAACTTTTATCCAAACCAAATTCGTAATCTGCCCCTACTCCATTTTACTATGTATTATATATATTTCTATTCTAAGATTTTCCCTGGCTCCTCCCCTATACCTCCACATCCTTCCCATCTTTCCTTTCCATAATCTATAATCTATGTAGGTATGTCTCCCATTTTACTCTTTCGAGACAGAATATATCAAACATGATTTGTAGTTGTCAAAATCATTTTTGCATTCATCGAAGTCATTGGGGCCCATTTTTTATTTTTCTAGCAATTACATAATATTACATACTTATAACTATTAGATACTTATAGTAGATAAGATAATATCAGATACATAGATCCGAAGAATATAGTGATATCAGTAATGGCAGCACACTGGTTGAATTTTTTATGAATTGAGAATGTGAATCGATGTTGTGATATATTATTAATTATTATAGACTTTTATTTTCTATCGATTACACTATATTCAAAAACAAACATAATGGTATCTACAAAGCGCTTCTTCATTCATTCATCTCTACCGTAAACACATGTTTTACTTATTCATGTTCTATATATATATTAATAAATGATGCAATTATCCTCTTTTACTAAAAAAAGGTAGATATAATCCTGACATGTCTACAAAAATTCTGCGCGATCGAGAATATTATATGTCAAGTGAAAGATGTCTTGTTCACCTTGGAACAATTGCCGTCGTGCGCCACGTCTGAAAGACTTCTAATGTTGTCCTTACTCCTCAAAGGGATAGTGAAAAAGCTTATTTGCCGTGATCAAGCCTTAGAAGGTAACGATTAACGTGCTTTGTATGTGATTAAAATTAGCCTGTAAAAATTAAGTAGTACAAAGGAGCACAGAAAGGAAGATCTTATGAAATTGTCACATTAAATTATTAACCTTCCGTAGTCACATGGGGTTCACTGCACCCCATTTTCTGAGTTCCCATTTTCGTAATTTTCAATTTTATAAGTATTGAGTGATAATTGTACATATAAAACACTTATACAATCGTGCTCCAATAGTCTTTTTCTACAAATGTAAATTTTGATAAGTTGAAATTTGTATTTGAAAAAATAGTTGTGGATAAAAGCGATTTTTTTGTTAAAATTCACCAGGTATTTAAATTTTATTATTAAGGTCTAAGAATTTACAGAAATATTGGCAAATACATATCTTGAGGTGCGATGTGCACCGTGTGACCAGGAAGGGTTAATATATTTAAGGGCCATTCTGGTAATCATGCCGCAAAATTCGGCAACATTCAGGCTTGTTTTTCTCAGCGAATACAATGAATAACAATGTCAAACTATTTTTTCATTTATTAAGCTATTTGTAATGTATACGGAACAATTTCTTACATACACTTTTAATTGTGTTTTTTCAATGTTATCTGGAGTTCACAATCGCGCCTTTGAAAAAGAGTACCTCCCTGGCGGGAGTGATTTAAGCTCATAGACTCATCTGAAACAAAAAGACCAAGCTGATTCTTAATCATCATGAGTACCGCTATCGCAGTTGCCAGAATTAGCCACGTAAGTCGAAACTTAACAAAATTGCGCGCATTCAAATTTCAAAAATGGAAAATTTCGAAACTTGAAGTTTGAATGCGCGCAATTTTGTTAAATTTTGACTTACATGACTAATTCTGGCACCTGCGATAGCGGTACTCATAATGATTAAAAATCAGTTTGGTTTTTTTGGTTCAGATGAGCCTGGGTTAGCTAATGAAGTGGTATATATTAAGATATTAAGTATTTAAGTTCTTGAGTTTTACGAGATTTTTATGACACCATTGCAGAACCCCTTCCCAGTATGGAAACGAAGCTAATACTGGGTCTCGTCAACAACTTTATTTCTAATTGGAGCGAAACGAGGTCTCGGACACAACCCTGCATTAGGGTTTGTAGATTTTGCGATCACGTTGTCAGTGAAGTGACTCGACATTGGGTACGTAACGTAGAAGGTACTTTTATAATACCCTACGTAAAACGGGGCTGGATTAGGATAGTAGACGTAACTTATATTTATTATAAAGTGGCTTACTGAGAAATGTTAAAAATTAGTTTGAGTAGACTTTTTTGTTGCCAAGGTCATCCGAAGGCCGAGTTACCTATTTTATTTGATTCAACTACAACACCGTGTCAATAAAAGTATATAAACCCATTAAACAAAATAGAGATAGCCTTGAAATCTCATAGACTATGACCGTAAAAAATATTTTGTTAATAATAACACTTACATCTTTGGAATTAATAAGTGCTATACTTAATACATCCTAATATATTTAAATTATTTTACTTAGCTTCGATCCCCTGTACGTATGGTGTTTGTTTGTTTGGTGTATGGTTCAAATTTGGTAACTCAATTTTCACCCACTTCAGCTAATCCAATTATCTTGAAACTTCGCAGGGATGTGTAGTTTGGATGACAATACAGTTTTTTTTAAAAGAAAAGTAAAAAAATCGAAAATATATAAAGAAATGTATAAAATCCACAAACATTAGAAACTACAAAAAAATTAAAAATATATAAAAAAAAGTAGAAGCACTAAAAAGTAGAAAATAAAAAATATAAAAAAATATGTTAAACAATTGTACTAAAAAAACCGTGAAATCTAAAAAATAATTATTTTCTTGTACTGCAATTTCGATGGTGATATGGGATTTTAAATAAAATCATACTAACTCGATGATTATCCTGTCGAATTGTTCAAATCAATTGTAAAGAAAAAGGATAATCACAGTTTGTATGATTTTATGTAAAGTGACATATTAACATCGAAATTGTAGTAGGTACAAGAAAAGAATTATTTTTTAGTTTTTAGTGCATTTGTATTAAAATCATTTAACATACATTTTTTTTATATATTCTTTGGTGATCACGATAAATGGGACACATACAGAGTATTCCATGGTAGACTGGACAGGAGGATATCTCCTAACATATGGGCGATAAAAAAATGTTTAAAATATGGAATTGCATGGTTCGATGGGGCCAATTTATTAGCGCAGACGAATTTTTTTTTTCGATTATTATTTTAAAAGATACGATGGTCAAGTTCCGTTTTTTAAATACAACTATTTTTTTTGAAGAGGTGAGTTGATAGTGCGTTCCAAGACAAATTCAATAAGCATTAATATATACACTTGATTTCCACTGGTTTTTGAGATATTGCGCTTGCAAATTTACTGATTTTCACTGGAAGAAAACCCGCTGAAATAGCAAGGACCGGGGTCGGTCTTGCTGGCACCACGGGGGGCCTTGCCTGTTGAAACAGATACCTACCTGCTAAAGGTCTACGCCAGGCCCAAAAGCTAGACAATTCTTTTCCGTCAGAAATCCTATATTCAGATGCTTATAGAATGTTTAAGAATGCAGAAAGGCTTGACAGGATACATAAAACGATATAAGAAGTAATAAATGCTCAGTGTTGATTTCTTTATATAAATGTTCATAAGTATTGTAAGAGGTTCATTTGAAGTAGTTTCGGCATTAGTTTCGTAAACTATATGAGCTCAGATTCCCACCCTAGCAACGTATTGCAGCAGTTTCTTTTAGTTTAGTGTATTTAATTATATTTTATTTTATTATGTTTATAATAAAAAATGAAAATATTTTTATTCCATCACATTCTACATACCAAGTTAACAAAATTGGTCTCTTTCATTTGTACATAAATTCAATGTTAGTAACAAACCACACGACCTTTCATTAAATTTAAATGTCACATTATTCATGGAATTATAACTTGAACAACTCAAAAATAATTCGCTTCACTTTAGAATGGTCATTACTTCACAACAGATGAAGAACTCTTTTTTCCACTTTCTATGACATAACCTCCAAATTTCTTAGATATAACTTAAGGGGGGAGCCTGGTGTATCTAGTACAAAAAAATCGATTTGTTTTTTGTTGCATAAATTAATAGTTAAACGTCACGATGATATGCTCCCAAAGCCGCAAAACGAAATTCGAAAAATTAAAGCGGATATAGCCGGTTTTGCTACGGAGCACCAGGTTACCAGAAAACTTGATATGTTTTTCTCGAAACGACACTTTTACAATTTGCGGGCAATGTAACTCCAAAAATATTCAACCAATCGACTTGACCTTGTGCACAGATATTTGTAGACATTTTCTTCACAGATCTTAGCTATTGGTATAATGATATTGTTTAAATAAATAATTTTTTTTACACATTTAAGGGGAGGTTCCGGTCTAGAGCCCCAAAAAATAGGTGATCTTTAGGAATTAATTAAAGGAAAACTGCGACATATAACTTAATAGGACTTTTTGCATTGCATTGAGGATGTCCTAAATTATAGAAATATATTTTTTGTTTTGTAATTAATCATTGCAGACGGCACTGGGGAGTCGTTAAAGTCAAGGCGTCAAAAAAATCATCCAAATCGGTGGGACCTGTATCTCCAAAAGCTATTATCCGATTCGACTGAAACTTTTTTTATTTTAAAGAATATACTTCTGGCTAGGGGGGCAACCAGACAAAATTACAAAAACGACATTTTTTGAGAAAATAACGATACTTGAAGTTTGAAATAACTTTTTCCCTATACTGTTCGTCCTTTCCACGCCTTTAAAAATTATAAATTTTCACTATTTTGTAATTTTGTCTGGTTTCCCCCCTAGCCAGAAGTATACATATTCTTCAAAATAAAAAAAGTTTCAGTCGAATCGGTTAATAACTATCGGAGATATAGGTCCCACCGTTTTGAGAACACTGTTTCGAGAAAAACGCGTTTAAAGTTTTACGTGAGTGCCGAGTGGCCGGGGTTTACCACGCATTCGCCGCTACTCAAATGCCTATAACTTCCGGAATTTTACGAATTTCAACAAATCCCTTTAAACACGTATTCCTGAAAGGTTGAACAATCGAATAACGAAACAAAAATCGACTTTTAGATCGGAACCTCCCCTTAAGGCCTTACATACATCTAGCAGCGCCAAAAATGCGCTAAAAGAATTTTTTTTTAGTAGGGATAACAATAGAAATTAATAAAAATAAATAGAACACATTGTTTATTGGTATTTAAACTTTATAAAAAAATTTATTTCACTTTATTTTTACAAAAATTACTATATAAAAAATCACGTGATCCACAACACTAAGAAAAAAAAGTTGCTCCACCGTCGGCATCATATCTCCAGTAAATGTTGATCGATCTGCAAAATGTAAAAAAATTCTTGTAAAATAAAGTTGTAGTTATAGTATGTCGAGCCGGATTTTTGATATTTTGATTTAAAAATTTTATAAAAATAATTAAAGTCTAAAATTTATGACGTAAAACGCATATTTTTTTTAAACTGCCATAAATTGCTAAATTTTTCGAAATTCAAAATTCCGGCTCGACATACTATAACTATAACTTTATTTTACAAGAATTTTTTTAAATTTTGCAGATCGATCAACATTTACTGGAGATATGATGCCGTCCGTGGAGCAACTTTTTTTTCTTAGTGTTGTGGATCACGTGATTTTTTATATAGTAATTTTTGTAAAAAAAAGTAAAATAAAATTTTTTATAAAGTTTAATACCAATAAACAATGTGTACTATTTATTTTTATTAATTTATATTGTTATCCCTACCAAAAAAAATTTTCTTTTAGCGCATTTTTGGTGCTGCTACACGTATGTAAGGCCTTAAGGCAAAATTTCGTTGAATAAAGTGAACTTTTTTTCAAGAGACCGCCATTTGTTAAATTTTGCATCTTTTAAGTTATGAATTGATACGATTTGTACGTGCACTCATAAACGAAGCAAAAATTGTTCGATTTTTGGTTTCAGATGAATACAGTAGACGCTACGTTGCCAGCAGTTAAACAATTGCGGCGCCTACGGACTGGGCATAAGCCCGTATAACTCTGTTATTTGCCGCTCTTTTTAATACAATTTTTTTTATCTACCTTAATCTGATAATACAATATCCTGAAAGTTTCAGAAAGATCGATTAAAGACTTTCTTTAAAAAAATTCCCGAAAAATGCCTCGATTTTCGCTAGTTACACCAGGCTCCCCCCTTAATACAGTTCATCACAGTTTAAACAGCACAGATTAATACATCACAATTTAAATTCTCCATTCACCACTTTAGAATATCAAAACATTCACGGCACAGTTTAGAATAGAAAATAACATTTCTACGCTGCATACCGCATTGCTATAAAAATCCAAGCACGGCGCAAGCGAACCAGTTAACCCAAATACACTAATTATTTAACCTCCAAACCGGGGCAAAATATTTTCCGAGTATTATCACAGACACTCCTGATTTCCACAAAGTATACCAACCATGTTTTTCCAGGGGGCATTCTGCTGCAAGGACGCGCATCGGTACAGCAGTATCTGCGAGGAGTGGGCTCTGCAACAATCGATATCGGTTAGCTTTGCAAGAGCAACATACACGCTAGAATTCTATAGCAACTCGACAAACAAGTCCAGAGATTCTGTCGTTAATAGGGCGCCAGTAAAGGCAAGTCCAGCGACGAGGACATAAAATCCAGCCACTTGAAGAGCGAGCGCTTTCTGGACACCGATGAAGATTACGCGGGGTTGTACGTGGCGGACGTGAAACGATCCCGGACGCACCCTTCTGCCGAGACATTTGCTAGCAGATGCGTCACGGATTATGATCCCGTCGATGCACGGTCCACGGACAGGAGTAAAAGCGCGAGAGGATTCGACGACGCTCCACGGAACCTGGGCGAGTTCGATCTAGCGATAAAACATCCAAGTACTCGTGGGACAAGCGGGACAAGTCCGTCACGTCGCATAGAGGCGTCCTGGAGAAAGACAGAGCCGGACGAAGGATACGCCGCTCCGGGAGCAGATAAATTTGACAGAGTCGTGGGCAGAGATTTAACAAAGACGGCGTATCGCACGGTCGGTGGAGAGATGAGGGGTGGAGTGAGGAGGAGCCGCAATATCGGCAGGAGCGTCGAGTCTCCTATCACGCCAGGTGGGCGAGATGAACGTGACGATGCTCCCTATAAAACTAGGCGGAAGAGAATTAAAAGAGACGCGGAGGAGCCTTCCTGGGACCGGTCAGAGAAAAGTGGGCGTTTAAGATCGAGATTGGAAAAAGGGGCTATTCGATTAACGAGGAAAACGAAGGGCATGGAAACGAGCGACGTTGATGGACCCGAGATCGATCGAAGAAGGAAGAATGTTGGTCGAAGTCGCGGAAAAGGATCAGATTACCAGGAAGAAGGTAAAATCACTCGATCTGTTGGGAGGATCGACGATTCCATGCGAAAAGGGGGGAAGGCTGGTCGGAGGCGATCGAAGAAGACTCAAGATGCCGAGTCGATTTACGGGGATCAGTCGAATCGAGAAAGAAAGGAGCTCGGAGGGAAACGAGAGAGGAAACTTGATAGAAGTACGGTGGCGGAAAGGAGCAGACGGGTTGAGAAGACGTGGACGAGCGACACGGATGATGAAGAGAAAACAACTGGTAGACGAAGCAGGAGGACGCCACGAAGAGGAAAGAGTGAAGAGGTGGAAGAAATGACGGATGTAAGTAAGAGTAAAAAGGCTGCTGGACGAAGCAGGAAAAAAGCGGATGCGCTTGACAGCGAGAAGGGTGGAGTGTCCCGCAGCGGTGATGAAGAAGGAGATGTTCTTAAACGTGATGGAAAGCGGAGAGGTCGCTCGCGCGTGAGAACAGAAGCTATTGATTCTGACTTAATGAAGAAACACAAGGGAGGTAGGTACAGTTGGTAAAAATTCGGAACCCGCAGCGACGTCGTGGAAAAACAGAGACTTCTTTAGAAAATGCGTTTACATTTATGGAAACCGGTTTTATTTGATAACTGTAGTGCCAATTTCGGTAGCCTCATTTCTCACTTGCAACGAAACTTCGGTAACCCGGAAATTTGTTAAAACTTTGCAAGTTCGTAGGGACCTCAATAGAAGTATAAACAATTTTTCTTTTCTGCTACTTTTCGGTTCTCCAGTGTGAAAACAACCCTTAAAACAACCCTTAAAGGTTAACATGTGTTTTCCTATTTTCCTTTATACAATCGTGATGAAAAGAATTGTTAGAATGGAAATTAAATTGTTTTTTATACTACATAAAACTGTGCAATTAAATTGTTTAAAATTTGTAGTTTAAATGAAAAAACGTTCCCGACTAGAAATTTTAAACAATTTATTTGTATAGTTTTATATAGCATAAAACCATTCAATTTTTATTCTAACTTTTTATTATATCTAAATACTATAGTTTTCAAGATATTCCTACAGGAAAATAAGAAGACACATTACCTGCAAAGTTTCAAAAGAATCGAGACTTTCGGGTTACCGAAGTTCCCTTGTGAGAGAATGATAGAATTGTGAATGATTATATGTAAGTATATGAACGTTTATATTGAAAACGTGGGGAGGATTTCAATTACATGCGAGGGCAGCTTTTGAAAAATGTGTTATTATCATATTTAGCACATAGGAAATTATATGCTACAGTATTTTATTATTATATGTTCGTGACTTTTTAAGAGCAGTTTATAGTAGGAATTCTTTTCCACATTTGCGAAGAATTGTACCATTCAAATCGTTCCCCAATAATCCTTGAAATGTTGATATAACAGGGATCACTGCTTTGGCAATTCTGTTGTTTCAAGACAACTTACATGTAGAATTGAGGGCTCGGATGCAATAAGGGGACTAGCGCTCGAAAATGGGAAAAATTATTGTCCAAACGCTAAGAAATATTGGAAAATTAAATGTTGTTAAACTGTATTTTAAAAAATATAGTGTTGTAGAGCTCGTCACGACAAACATTTTTTTCAATTTACAGTTTGTTTATCCAATCATTACTATTCGAGCTAAAAATTATAAACAAAAAATTTGTCATCGTCCAAAATCATTATTTCTTTAAACATAAATTGCGATAACTTGAGTAAATATTAACGGATCGTTATGAGACTTAAAACATAACTTCAGAAAACTCTAGCGAAGCCGTAAAATGTATGCACAAACCGTTACGTTAAAAATGTAATAATATTTAATTAAAAAGAAATACTGGACATAACCCATGTTTTTCAACGTTCGTCGTTAAAAAGTATCGAGGCAATTTTGAGGTACATATTACTGATTAATAAATAATTGTAGAAGATATGATGATATATATAAATCTCGCGCGCCACCAAAAGTCAACAGCTGCGTACGCTCGCGTTACACTGCAAAGACATGACGTTCTCACTATTATATGATTACCTATATTGTATTACAAAAAATATTGCGATATTATTTTCGAAATATTTAGTAACATTTTTATTATAGTATTTACACGCAATATTTACAATATTTACACGTTGTAAGGTATCTACACCATGTTTCGGGTCTGTCCTTTTATAAATTTTTCCTTTTCTCCTTTTTTCTATCTTTCCTTTTTCATTTTCTTTTTGGTTACCATTTCTTCTTTACACACTTCATTTTTGACTGATGCCGTGCTTAAATTTTTTTGTCTTTTGATGCCGTGCTAAAAATTTTCAAAGTTTTTACGTTTTTCAGCAGTCACTCCTACTCCGCCTGCCAATGACGCTTTTTGCAAATCTTCCACTCCAATAGATGTTTTATTTTTTACAGTAGTTGGTTCCCCATTATAACTATAATAAACATCCACCTGCCCATTGGGAAAATAAATGATATGGACGATTTGACTTATTTTTATTTTCTGTAAATCTTTGTCAGGCGTCAATAAACTTTCGTAATTTTTTATTTCAATTTTTGTGGCATCTACCATCTGGAAGGGGGGATCTCGCGCCGTTCTAATTAGTTCCACGTATTCTCCTTCGGTTTCGATTCTTTCCCGCATTTTTTTTTCTTTCCATACAATCCAAAATTCCTGTCACATTGGCAATAGCAGTGACCTCTCACCGGAAAGAGATGCTGAATTTCTACTTGAAATTCAGTAGGTATCATTGAAAAAAATTGTGGCATCGTATAATTACGATTTTGTCCTCCTGCCGCGCCACAGTACAAACAAAATTTGTTGAAACAGTCCAAGTAAAATTTAACACAACGATCTTGTCTAAATAAAATATTCTACAAATAAATTACCTCATTTTGAAAAACAATTTTATTTCGAACAAGAGACACTCGAAAATATAGCCTAGCAAATGTTTTGTTTGGGTCGCTGTAATAATTACCCTTGTTATTGCAAAACTATAACGGTGCTGCTAAAATTTGTGTTACGTTTATCTAAAAAGTGTGTTGACAAGTTTTTATTACTAAGGTTTGGACAATAATTTTTCCCATTTTCGAGCGCTAGTCCCCTTATTGAATCCAAGCCCCCAATTGATTAATGCAGTCACACCATTTAAGTAGCCACTTACATTTTCCTGTAATTAGTACCGAATGAAGTTTATTTATTTATATATAACGCAGATATTATCGCGAATTCTTTAAGTAGTTAAATAATAGCCTAAGAACAAATAAAAATACGTAAGTTATTGTGAATAACGCAATAAAAATGATACACCTTTTGGTATCAAAGCCATACAGCTACTGACTACTTAGATCTCCCAAAACATTGCACACACGGTCAATAAAAAGAAGTATATTTTAGTACAGGGTGATTTTCTCGGTGCGCCTGATCAAAGAGATGCCGCCTGGTACCCCATGGCAAGGTCAAACCCCCGTGGTGCCTCTCCTAATTTTATGGATTTCGCCCCTCGAAGGGATTGGAGTACCTATTAAGAAGTGCGAAATGTGCCGTTTCCGCATTTCTCATCAGATCTCTGCGAAAACGGTACCAATCGATTCCTTATGTTTCGCCGATGAAACTGACACCAAAAACTACGCAATTCCGAGCATAATGAAGGAAATTACATGAAAAATTGATTTGCATAATTTCAAGCTAACTTCGTTGAAAATAGTCTGATTTGCATGAAATTTGGTATGATTTTAATCGGGAGAACGCCAGGAAGCCATTGGTGTCACTTCCATATCGATACGACAAAGAATAAAGAATTTCTTAATACGCTGAAATGAATATTTCACATTGTCACCCTGGACTGCGGGGCGCCGACCTCAATTTGCTGAAGTCGGCCGAGGATTCATACCTGTTTCAGAAATAAAATAATTCTTTATTCATTATCGTATCGATATGGAAGTGACACCGATGGATTCCTTGTGTTTTTCCGATGAAAACTATACCAAATGTCATGAAAATCGGACTATTTTCAACGAAGTTAGCTTGAAATTATGCAAATCAATTTTTCATGTAATTTCCTTCATTATGCTCCGAATTGCGTCGTTTTTGGTGTCAGTTTCATCGGCGAAACATAAGGAATCGATTGACACCGTTTTCGCAGAGATCTGATGAGAAATGCGGAAACGGCACATTTCGCACTTCTTAATAGGTACTCCAATCCCTTCGAGGGGCGAAATCCATAAAATTAGGAGAGGCATCACGGGGGGTTGACCTTGCCATGGGGTACCAGGCGGCATCTCTTTGATCAGGCGCACCGAGAGAATCACTCTGTATACAACAGGACAGATATTACCCTAGAGATCAACAATTGAAACCAAAGTTAGAAATGTAAAAAAGTTTGTTATGAATTCTTTAGAGCCCAGAAGCTTCATTTAAGTTGCACAGATTAATAACCATATTGTGGGAATGAAATTTTCCCTTGCATGTACAGTGAGAACAGTCAGTACGAGTGCTGACGATAAATCAACGCTCGGGTCTGGACACCGAAGTAAGAAAGGGATGAAAGCAGCCAGTAAGAAAGCAAGTAGACGGCCTGTTTCGAGTAGAACGACCGACGATTATAGCAAGATAAATGGACCACGTGATCGCAACAGAAAACCAAAGACTTCGCAACTTTACGATGCCGAACTCAGTAAGGCGTAGTAATTTCTGAAACTGGAAAACAATTCTCCTCGTATTTCTTTCGCGAAATTGGGGGAGAATGAAGAAGACTAGACATTTGAATAAGCATAATCTTTAGTGGTTTTTTAGCACGGCTTTTTTCAGTTTATTCCAAGGGATAAAGGATAAAGATTCAAATTTACAGTACGTTTCAACAAAAAATGCTGAAAACGTCATGTTCTCATAGTAGTTCAATTGACAACGTTGTAGGCTTGTTTTTTATGCTCGTATTCGTGGATATCCGAGTATTAAAAATGGGAAATTGCACGTGAAGCCAAGCTTTTGCTATATCGAAGTTTGCAGTTCTTTCCTATTTCTGCAAGAGTGGACTATAAAAAATATTAATGTTCTCGAAACTATCAACTCTACGGAGCTTGTTATGTTTAAGAGGGACCCCACCCAGAAACCACTAAAAAGTTTGGGATTTTTTGTTCGTATAAATAAAAATATTAGGCCCGGATTTTTTACATAGTTTTAAAGCAATTTTTATTTTGCTAGAACATTTTTTTTATGGAACATTGTGCAAAATGGCGGTGAACAAAATGTCTTTTCGGAACACTGTGAAAGAAACTGACCCACACTCCCGGGAATGACTAGATCATCTGAGAAGGAAATACAAAAGAGATATATAAACTGGAATATATTATCTTCCATGTAGCGTAGGATTTTCTCAAAATTCGAATTATTTTGGAAATTGTAGCAGTTTGAAGAATTGACTTTAATTTTTTACGTAAAAATTTACACTGAAATGCTTGTAAAAAGTCGAATAATTGAAATATCAATAAAATCCTATGCTACATTGGAGAGAATATATTCCAGTTTATATATCTCTTTTATATTTCCTTCTCAGATGATCCAGTCATTCCCGGGAGTGTAGGTCAGTTTCTTTTGCAGTGTTCGGGGAAGACACTTTGTTCACCGCTATTTTGTACAATTTTCCATAAAAAAAATGTTTCTACCAAAATAAAGATTGCTTTAAAACTCTGTAAAAAATCCAGGCTCAATATTTGGATTTATACGAACAAAAAAATCCCAAACTTTTTAGTGGTTTCTGGGTGGGATCCCCCTTAAACTAAAAAGTGATTTTCGGAACACAAAAGCTAAAACCGCGACCTCCACCCAAAAATTTAAAAAATAATAATTCTTCGCACGAGCTGCTTTTTGTTCTAAAAAATTGTATCCGGAGAAATTTATCCCATCTCTGTTACAACCAAATAGAACAAGCTCCATAAAGTTAACACTATCGAAGACCAAACTTGGTTTATAAAACCCGTTCTCACGAGAGCAACAAAAATCGGAGACTTCCACAGCCTACATATGTTTCTAAAAGAAATTCGAAACTTCAATTTCACCAAAATCCTTAACATCGAATGCTAAAAGTGATCGATTTACTTTAAAATGACTTACATGGAAGTCAGTTGGAGATTCCATTTCGTGTTCGTAGAATTTCAAAAGCAAAATATTTTTTCTCCTCGACGAATGTATGTAAATGCTAAAGAAACGCAATAGGTAAACAAGCATTCTTACCAATATCGATGCACTAAATCTGTGTTCGAAAGCGGTGATATGTAACCTCACGTCATTATCGACATTCCTGCTTTCATGGAGATCGACCGAAGTCTGATACCAAATCGTCATTAATCGGGAACACTTGGGGCCGGCAAACGTTTAGCCGTCATTATCGTATTGTACCCAGATAATGCGGTTTACGTGTGTACAGTGACCCAAGTACGGCATTCTCGTGAAAATCCCGCCCCATTATAGGTCATAGGAGCCCGATCGAGTACCAATTATCAGACGAGCACTTTGTGCAACAAGGCTGGACCGTGCTACCGGTCCTCAGAACCATGAGGAAAATCGTTTACTACCAAGCAGAGCCAGCGAAACCTCATCTAAACTGGTAGGTGATCCCATCATTTACAATGGTAGCATAACGATAAAACGGACCTTCGATATTGCATCGAGGAGTACAAGCGTTATACATTTAGCAATAATAGAAATTTTGAATTCTAATTTTATGTGACATGTCGATTGAAAAAGATACAAAGGTTGCATAAAAAAAAATAATATGGGAGAAAACAGTATTATCTTAATCTTCTCTGAATTATCTTTCTGAATTATAATTGAAATTTTGATTTCCATCTGAAATCTATATGAGTCATTCCATGTCGACCGGATCACCTTCGAGTCAAAAATTTGGGGAAACGTAGACAAACTTTTGAGGGCTTAAATTGTTCGTCTGCACATGTACTTTCGAAAGAAAGTTGGCATTTTGAAAAATTCAATATGGCGGATCCAATATGGCGGCTACAATCTGCGAAATTGGGAAATAGTTTAGTAATACTATTAATAAAAATCCGATAATGCCTCGAACGGCTTGAAAATGAAGTGATTACGACTCGACATGAGTCGCTGATTACGAATCTGAAGTGAGAATTGACGAATTCAAAATGGCGGATTCAATATGGCGACTATACACCCAAGATCTTGTACCAAGGGACTGTAAGTTACTCGAAATGATAATGAAATAATTATTCGGGGTTTTTGAGGCCAATGATCACGTATATAAAGCCAGATTTTAAAAATTCAAAATGGCGGATGGAACCTGACCGACCAAAATTTTGAAAAATTTTCGATTTTCTTTAAGTACATGAGCAGACGAACAAATTAAGCCCTCAAAAGTTTGTCTACGTTTCCCCAAATTTTGGACTCGAAGGTGATCCGGTTGACGTGGAATGACCCATATGTATAAAATTCAAATCAAATACCACTGATAATCACGATTTCTCTGGAACCACTGATCCAATGACCATGAAATTTGGTAGGTAGGTTCCCTCTTGGCCCCTAGGTGCTCGCTAAGAAATCTTTTTAAAAAACTCCCTCCCCTTCACCAAAAAACCATATATAATATTATGTACATATAGGTTATATACGTTATTGCGTCAGACAGAAGCGCGGTTCGCGCCTCTACCGCAGGGCGGCCACAAGTGTCGCGAGCGTACTCGCGGGCGAAAATTCGACGGGACCAAGGTATTAAGGCCGCTGTAAACGGAATCGAGAGCTTTCGCAGCACCAATTGCTTATCCCAGTTACTTTAGAATTTGTACCTCTATATACATAAAAGAAGAACCTAGGAAGTGAAATTTAGTAGGTACATTGTTTCCATGACGTAGGGCCCACTAAGAAAGGATTTTTGGAAATTCCGTCCCAAGGGTGTGGAAAGGGGTAAACTGTGTTTTCACGGACTTCTCAATATCTCTTGGGCCCGATTAGATATCAACTTGGTTTTTTACTTCGAAAGGGTTACCCACATAAATGCCTAAAATCAATTTCAGGATTTTGCCTCAATCAACCTCTAAAGGGGTGGTGAAAAGGGGTGAAATTTGTTTTCATGGAGTCCCTTAACATATCTTAGACCCGAAGCGAAGCGCCGGGTATATGTTGCTAGTATTTGTCTATTCTTGTAGGGTAGATGTACCATTTGTGGCCACTTGAAGGATTTCCGTAGCATTACTGATACATAACTTAAAAAAGAATACGTACACAAAAGTAAAGAATATATAAGTGTAATCCAAAATATACAGATAATTAAAATATTCTAAGTTAAACAATGTTTTAAACATAATTATTTAAAATATCATTATATTATCGTGCCAGGTTGTTTTCCACCATTTGTGGCCACTAGAGTACCATTTTTGGCCAGCCGGCTTTCCATTTGTGGCCACTTATAGAATTAGTAATACGAAAGACCCAAGTAAGAATTGTAGCTTTTAATTCATTACAAATGCTCATTACTGAACAAATAATACAATACTTGCTGCACAAAAATAATATTAACTGCCAATATCCTTTTTATTTTTTATTTTGGTAACGACAGGTTTTGCTTTTTCTTGCAATGCGTTTTTGACGTCGCCTTCAGAATAGTTGGCGAAGAATGTTCTTTTTGATAGTTATCTGTTCATTTTAACACTTTTCGTCACTGAAATTGTTTTTGTATAATTTCTCTTTCTACGTCCCATTATTATCTATGGCAGTTAAAAGTAATGAGTCTACTTTTCAGAAAAAATTAAATTAAACTTTAGAAGAATTTTTTCGTTAACGTCATTGTCAATACTATTGTATAATAATTTTACAATAATTAGGTATTGTACGATCAGTCGCTAATGAGAATGCCTACTGACCAAAAATGGTTGTACCGTGGACTGTTTAATTCCATTTTCGATGTACCATTTTTGGTCAGTGCCTAATTCCAGTAGAGTTTAGGTTATATCGTTGAAATTCTTTCTTAAATCTCAAAAATATTTGCTTTTTAATATAAATATGTATGAAACTTCATCCATGCTCTTGTTAAATACAATAACTAATTGTTTCCTTACCAGTCGTATGCTAAGCACCGTTTGCAAGCATGTGGAAAGTTATCAAAGATTTGCACATTCACGTATGATTCTCAAATAAAACGGGTCAACAAAACTGCAGAAAGTAGTAGAAATTATTGTAATGAAAGTAACCTAAGAATACTTAATATATCGCAATAAATAAGACAGTGGCCACAAATGGTGCGGTGGCCACAAATGGTACCACAAATCTACCCCATTTTTTTAGAGTTTGTAAAAATATTTATAGACTTTCATGCTTTCCTAGCCTACTTCGGTATACTTGAAGACATTTTAAAGTCATCAGAAGAGTAATAGTGATTAATCACAATCTTAATAAATTTTGAGTGGAAGTAACATGCAAATATATTTAATATGTTTATTATTTATAGGTTTAAATTTTTGTAATTAATCAAATGGACAGGGCGTACTATCCAACATTTTCCGAGGAAATGAATATCAAAGCTCGACTTTAATCTATACATGTGTATAGTAATTCAAAGCATATGTATACACTTGTTGCTAATTTTACATTATGTCTACGATTAGCTATTTAAATTGTTCTCATTTGTACATACAGATCCATATACAGGGTTTGGAGGAGACCAAATATTCAACTTAATTTCCTCCCCAAATTTTGAGTAATGAACCCTATGTATGTACATATTCAACATGCTATTACATGGCATGGACCAACTATATGCAACGTTTTAGCCAAATCGATGATCCAAACCTTGTGCACCTCCCTTTTGAGTTCTATTCGACGACCAGGTCGTCCGTGGAATTCGATCGTACGAAATAGCTCGTTAAATTTTACGCGTCAACGAATCGACGATGTGATACTAACGTAGGGGTTATCCTAGAGGCAATAATATGAACGGTCATCGATTCCCAACACGTCGAACCATTACCAAATAAATAGTTCGGGAAGACGACGATAAAAACGAGGAACTGTGTATCGTTAAATGAGGCAATTAAAAAGAATGAGAAGTGACTCACCTAATAGTAAACGTGATGAACGTATCTTTATCCCGTACGGTTTATGTGACGAATAACATTGATGTACTGACAGTTATAAAGGTTACTAAAGATTAATCTAAATATCGATTGAATTTAACGGAGACAGATGTTTATTGAGGGAGAAAAATGGTATTCTGATATGTCTGACGCTTTAGATCTTGCTGAAGCATAGTTTCAAAAGTATAGAATTCTCGGACTTCCTTTATTTATATTCATTATTCTATTTTTGAATGTATAATATGTTTCTGACAGTAATTTTGCAGAATTATGTTAGAAGATTTCACAGACATTATTGCTAAAATTTATAGTGTCGAGAAACTATTAAAACTGGTAAGAGTGATGTTAACACCTACACTAGGGTGGCTCTTATTTTCGACTTTTGAATTCTTTCGGGGCACCCTCTAGAATAGTACCAAATATTTAATAAAAATCTGTGTAAAGTTTGAGCTCGATCGGATAACGGGAAAGGTGACCCTGGGCCCTTAAATATTTAAATCATTATTTAACAGCTCGCGAACTCGATTTTGTATAATATCCTCCAAGTTATTGATTAAATTAAAAAATATGTCAAACAAAAGTTGTAGATCCGGATAAGGAGCATCTTTTATGTTGTATTACTTTTTCTAGTGGGACAAACGGTTTTCGAAAAAAGTCCGAAAAACTAAAAAAAAACTTTTTGCCTCAAACTTTGAATTTGAATGAATTTTTCCTATTTATGAAGGCGATAAAAAAAATAGAATTTTTATTTTCGAGGACTATTTTTTAAACATTTAAGGGGGGCATATACCGAAATATGCGAAAAAGGTACAATTTTTTTTCTTATTTAACTTGGAGGATATTATATAAAATCGACTTCGCGAGCTGTTAAATAATGATTTAAATGTTTAAGGGTCCAGGGGCACCCTTTTCCGTTATCCGATCGGGCTCAAACTTTACACAGATTTTTTTTAATTTGGAACAATCCTAGAGTGTGTTCCAAAGAAAATCTTGAAACAAAATTTTACTAAAAGTTAATAAGAGCCACCCTAACTTACACTTATATTGAATCGTTGCATATAGAGTACCTAAGTCACATTGGAAATAAAAAAAGGTGGTGAAATGACACTTTAAATGGCATCTTTGGATCTAATGTTCCTTAACTTTGTTCTTCGACAAGTACGAAACATTTGCAAAATGTAGGTGCATTTTTGTTAGTGATCAACTGATACTTCCGAATGGTCTAAATCTTCGGAACTCTTAGAGATATAAATTCTTTATAAAATGGTTCATATCTCTTCATAAAGCATATGCTTTATCGAACCACGTATTTCAAATACCCATTCATGAAACTGATATTTGAAGTCATGATGAAAAAAATATCACATCTTTAATAATAATGTAATAAAATTTAATACATTATTCAGCACAGATGTAATTTCATTTATTATTCATAATACATGCTTACACGTATCCCCATTACTAGATACACAATATGTGTACTCTTTCCGCTAATAGGTATATTAAAATATTATAATGTTTAAAAGGAAATTCATCTTTCCTACATCAACGTTGAGTAAAACTTTGAAATGAAATGTTCTTGATTGAAAAATACTTTATATGTTCCATAAAAAACTTGGATTTATAAAAAAAATACCGAGCATAAAATTTCAAAATACAAAGAACATATTCTTAGTAAATGTAAATTACTATCATTAAGTATAGTTCTGAAAGGAATAACAAAAAAATTCTGTCGTACTGAATGCGAAATTAGCTAAAAAAAATAATCGTGACTCTAGAATCACATGAAATGTTCTTGATTGTAAAATACTTTATATGTTCCATAAAAAACTTGGATTTATAAAAAAAATACCGAGCATGAAATTTCAAAATACAAAGAACGCATTCTTAATACATGTAAATTACTATCATTAAGCATTTTTTTTTATGTAGGGTTTTATTTTAAGGTGGTCGCATCAATAGTGGAGTCCTTAGCGACCACCCACCTTCGAACAATGATTACATACTTGCAATTAGGTTATAGAATTACGTAATTCTCAATTACAAGAGGTCAATTAAATTGATCGCTTCGAAGAATTGTATTACATTCTGAATACTTTTAGGTTCGTTCAAGTTTGGCCGCAAGTTTGTCTCAACATTGAATCGGTTTCATTTCCTGGGAAAACTTAGGGCACGCCAGCAAAACATGCTCTATGCTTAAAAGTGTTTTACAAGGCTCACATTCAGGAGGGGGCTGTTTAATTATTAAATATTCATGGGTTAGTGGCGAATGGCCGGTACGAATGCGGGTAAGAGCTACTTGATTTTTCCTGGACAGCTCTGGGGTATTTGGTTTCTCTTGAACATTTGTTCTGACTTTATGTAGCTTCGTTAGAGAGTTGTTGAGCCATTCGTAGTTCCAGAGACTATTAACGGCTTCTTTAATAGCTGCTTTTGAATCTGGAAGGTTTGATCTGAGATCCGCAATGATAGGGAAGACCGGGGATAGATTGGACAATTTTTTATTAATAGTCTTTAACGGGCTGGTAAAATGCCTTGCGGCTATAAATTATACACCATTCGATAGCTTAGAATGTGTGCTATTCATTTGAACCTGAGAAACAGGCCTCACATTCCCTAGTATTACTTTGAGATGAAAAAAGTTCAGAGATGCATATTGTCCAATGTATCCCCATTGGTGGGGTTACATTGGACATAGCACGGGGATAGTTTGGACAGATGGAAAGAAATGATAATGAATAATCCAACAAATATATAATTTATTTAAAATGACAAATAGATAAGAAATAATGAAGTTTAAACACTTTACAAGGTATGCTTCCAGTAGTTGGGGCCTGTTGGGCCATTAAGGGGGTATTCTACCCAAAAATTCGATTTTTTTTATTTTCGATTTTCTAATAGTTTAGGGTTTCGAAAATATGTCCCTAAATGATTAAGGTGAAATTCGAAAAACTTCCAGAGTTATTAAGGCCGCAGCGTGACCGGCAATTGTTCCCTCGACTCTTGTATCTAAAGAGGCTATGACTGCCAGCAGAGAAGAGAGAGCTGCCCAACATGATTTTTTTAAGTTGAGGAAGGTTTTACCTTCGAAATTAGTCGAAATTAGTCGTTATCTACCGTAACTTTAGTCGTATAGGTCGTCACTGCATGAAAATTTTTTTTAAATCGGGCGCACTTTTTTCTCAAAAAACCACTGCACCGATTGAGCTAAAATTTGACACACATTCAAAGTGAATATGTACCTATAGCCCGAACCAGAATTATATCAATAGTTTTAATACAACCTCCCCGACCCCTCGTTTTAGCTCAAGAAAAGTCGAAAAAATCAAATATAAATTTTGAAACAGCTGCGATTTCGGTAACAATGTCCGGACTAGGTTATATCTAGATTGGGCGATAACTACACTCATATAGATTAAAAAAACCTTTGGTACTTTCGTTTCAGATGACTAGGACGGCCGCAATTCGTGCGCCCGATAGGGCCGGTTTTTGATGACATGACCTATGCTTCGGCGTGTAACTTGTACAAATGTCAATATAATGCATTCCAAAATTTTGGGTTGATAGTTCAAACACTACTAAATATGTGTGCAAAACCCCTGCCCTGTAGGTGCGATAGGTTTTCCGGAATTAATTTCCAAATATCACCTTCGAGTGTCTAGACTAGAATACCCCCTTAAGGAGCCTGACCTCCATGGTGCTTTCCAGAGCCGCCCGGAAGGGCAACTCGAAGCCAATACTTCACCATTACTTTTAAATATTTGTAACCAAGGTAAAATAGGGTTTACATTGGACAGACTTAGGGATACATTGGACATCTGCCGAGTCTGTCCAATGTATTCCCAAGTCTGTCCAATGTAACCCCTCATACCAAATCGAAACAAAATGATTCGTGCCTTTCTTCAAAAAGGATACTTTGATTTTTGCATAGCATTACTTTATTCTAAACACATTCAGCAATGCCTCAAAAAAGTTACAATAAAATTCTTCCATAATGAAGTATCCGAATCACAACAAAAAGTAGATGAAAATATTATATAGTAACATACAAGAATTGAAAAGTGTGACTTATCTTGTTATTCGCGAATGCAACACGCCATATTGAATATCAGTTGATTTGGTGTGATCATAGGAACAAACTACAAAAATAATTTCAATAATCATCACACTATGGAGGCAATTTTAAGACTGTCCAATGTATCCCCGTGTCCAAACTATCCCCGGTCTCCCCTAGGTAGTTTCGATGCCTCTTCATATCATGCTTGTATCTGAACCATAATACAGAGAAGAGACTACCACTTTGAAAGGGCTAAGAGGCTGGACTTTCACAAATGTGGAACTGAGAAAATGCTAGCCCCATACCACACTCTGGTAAACAAACTAAAAATTTCATAATCCGCATTGCACACAACTCTGAGTAAACTTCGGGATTAGTTGCTAACGAGCTATTAGGGTGAAGCGTAAAGCTAACAAGACGACATTATAGACGGTGTCCTGTTCTAACCTGTTCCCATAAACTATCTATATAACTTTCACAATTTGTTATGTTTAATCATTAAGTTCTTAAAGACCTCACACGTGGCAGGTTCGAGAAGCACAGAATCGATGGAAGGATTTATTACGACGATGGATCCAGCATTTTCTTAAAGTTCCAAACCGATGGATCTGGAGAAGTGTTTTACCCAAACGGGAAACTGGCTATCAAAGTTCAGAAACCGATAGATCGTGAATGTAATAAAAAACAATGGAATATCAATGTAGTCTAACTAGAATCGATTTTCCTGTTGAAGGATTCAAAAGTTTGGTGAAAATAGATTCGCAACTACTGTAGATTCATTGTACACAGTTGTAATCCGGTTACCCTAAATTTTAAAGAATTGCAATTCAGAAAATTCAGTTACTAAAAATCTTTCCTTAGATACTTTGCAGTTACCATATTTATACAATTTAGTTAAAAACACATGCCTTTAATGTACGGAGTGTAGAAAGAATATTTGTCACAGGTTTCGCAAGTGATTCCACATATTTGAATCGATAGAGATTTGATAATTCGAGATGATTTTTTTTATATTGTACACGTTTTACTTATTCAGAGAATAATAAGTATTAAAATAACCATTATTTTGATTCATCATCCTCGTTTGGAACTTTGTTTGATCGACAATTTTTGCCCCCGTTAATGGGTATAATACGCTGCAATAAAAATAGTCTTTAAATTTTACAGTAAATTATTGGAACAGCTCTTCAGCAATCGATACATATGTAAATCACTTTTTTACACTGCAAACTGCAGACTTTTTCCTTATTGCTACAACTGCAATAAAACAATTATT
Source organism: Andrena haemorrhoa (assembly GCA_910592295.1). NCBI lineage: Eukaryota > Metazoa > Arthropoda > Insecta > Hymenoptera > Andrenidae > Andrena > Andrena haemorrhoa. Next base: position 27,075,531 of record OU342940.1, on the reverse strand, counting down.
GAAATTATATTGCCAAAATTTGAAGAAAACCTGATAACGATGTAACAGTTAGAAAGAATTTATTGTAAATACGAAATCATTTTCTAACACATGCCATTTATGTTAAAGGTATTCTAAGTATTTACTAATGTTTAAAATTATAATTATCAATTTTAAGCGACTTTTTCGATTTTTTTTAAGAGAACTTCGACCATTTGCTCCTATTGTATTTGTAATAATATTTTGAAGACTTCAGTATATTTAACATGCTCCGATTATTACAGATTATTGTTGCAAGTATTGCAACATTTTTGTAGACCATTGTGAGCTTGAATTATTTTAAATAGATACTTAAATTTTAACCTTCAACTGGATAATCGATTATACGAGGGTTGCTGAAAAGAGTGAAAACTTTAATTTCAATGGAATATCAGTTTATCTTAAAATATTAGTTATCATGTTTTCATTCAGTACCTAAACCATATTTCTTAAATGGAATCAGACACATTTTAATATCATCCTATTTACACATATATTTTAAATCATACGTCCAATTTATTCCAATATTTTGCTATTGTTATTTAATATTTGTCCCCTTTTTCACGTAGAATCCCACAGAATATTCTCCTTTTTAAGTAGTTCCAGACTTGAATTTATTTTTCATAATAGAATACTGATTAACCTTTCGTTGACACTCTGGGTGTGAGCCACCCATAAGCTGATTTTCTATATGCAAAATAAATACCTTTTTTGCAAAGCAAACTTACAAACTGTTTTTTCTCTCAAAACATTATATCTGAACAATAACTATATATTTTCAGCTTCTAATATTGAAATTTGTAAAAGTTACAATTTTTTGAAGATTTTCTTCGTGTTTTCTCGACATATGGTAATCTAGATTTTTTTACAAAAACTGTGAGGAAATTTCAATAAAAAAAACTATTAGTGTACATTCTACAGACCTTGAAATTGACCCATGATTTTTTTCATAACGATTAGATTCTTCAGACGAGAATGGCAATCGTTCAAAGTCGATCGAAATAAGAGGGGTGTCAACGAAGGGTTAATCTTCTTCTAAATAAAAGAAGATGAATTGAATAATCACATATAAAGCTACCCTGCAGCGAAACTTCAAAGTCATGCTGTTGCATATCAAAGTTTTCGAAAACCACACATTTCTTAACAGTGGAGCTTTACAGGTACTACAAAATAGTACTTTTTCCTCAACTAGCAAAGTCATAATATAAAAGTATAGCAACGCCTCGAAAGATCAAGTTGAACTGAAAATAATCTCAAAAATCTAGAATAATAAAAGGAGTAGATTTTCCATTCACCATTTCACATTTTAGGCGTCACTTCAAGTGACACTTGCTTGGGAATACTGTTTATTCCAAAATGAGGGAAACCCTAAGAAATCACTTTGAAAGTTTTTAAATAAAAGATCAACACATTTCGTCGCAAAAAGCAGTAGTTTCAGCAACCTTGGTAGTTTAGTAAAGACGAACCCACTTGAAACGGCAGAGGAAAGGCATAAAAAAAATTCGTTGAAATCGATTTCAAGACGATATGTATACTGTATTCACCCCAGGAGGCAAGGATTGCGTGGGAGTCGATAGTGAATCGCAGATTGTCGCGGTATTCGACACCATGGGCAACGGTGCTGTCTTCGACGAGAACGGTGTAACAAGGTCCGTGAGGGAAAAGAATCTGGCAGGAATTTTTAATTACTGTCGGCCCGACACACCTTCAATTCAAGTTTCCAATTATTTCTGCAGGCTGTCGTACAATCAGATTGGAGGAATTTGGAGGGATAATCCTGCAGGGTTGCCGTTAACATGGCAGTGGGACGCCAACGAAAAGAACTTGGTATTTAAGACTGTGTACATGGTGAGTACTAATCTTCATATGGAGAGCTCAAAAACCAATTAGTGTAAGTCCATTAAAACCGAGATTTGCACTGTTTGTCCTCTAAATAATTTTGCCTAATAATTCCACGATTAATATTCCTAAGTACCGCCATTTATTGCTTACGCATGAAAGTAGTGAGTTAAGGGGTCATGCTCACAATCAGTCAGAAGGCCGAAAAAATGGTGGTCTTTGAAAATTTTTTACTCAAACGCTATAACACATTTCTCAAAAAACCTTTTTTCCTTTTAAGGATTGGATCTAGTACCGTGCACCGTAATTTTTTTATTTAAATTACTTATCAATAACTAAGTTATTGTCCATCACTCGAAGGTTCTCTAAAAAAAGGCTTCTGCAGTGACCACTGCTGCTCGAAAGTCGATCATCCAAAATAAAAAAATCAAAAGAATTTACTTATTATATTATATTATCTAGTATTTGAACGAAGGATTTTTCGAAATATTGATTTGGGAAAAAATGGCTGATGTTTAAAGTAAAAGTTTCAATTTTTATTACATATCGTGCCTGAGTTTCGTCAATTAAAAGAGAACTAAGCATCGGATAAAAAAATCCTTCGTTCAAAAACTAGTTTATTGTTCCTATAGTAAGCTTGTAAAATTTGAAGTAAATCGGTTGAATGGTTTTTTAAATATTTTGGTCACCGATTTTGAAAGAACCTTCGAGTGAATGACAATAACTTAGTTATTGATAAATATTTTTGAGAAATGTGTTATAGCTTTTGAGTAAAAAATTTCCAAGGACCACCCTTTTTGGGCCTCCTGACTGAGCATGACCCCTTAATTGATTTATCAACCGAAAGTTTTAACAGTAAAGAAGTTTTTGAAGTACCCAGGTAACTCATTTTCAGGGAAACTTAGACGTACACTGATTGGCTTCTGAGCCCTGCATATACTTGTTTAACTTTCGGACTTCCTCAACTAAATAGAAAAAGGTACTTTTTGTACAAACTAATCTATGAAATATTGTGTTATTGTGACTTCGAACGGGTTTAAAGTTAAATTATTTTTATTTTTATATGAAGTAGAGGTCTGTAATCACGTTCTTTATTATACTTATGTATCATAATTAGTGATAATTCACTAATGTTTATTAAATTTCATATTTCTCTTTTTATGTATTTGTAAGAAGGAAAATGGTGAAAAAAAGGATGAAATGAGTTTATATCAATTTCTTGTAAAAGTAACTGATACATATGTCAGAATATACTTAACCCTCTAGGTACGAGGATGTTTTAAACTGGCCGTAGAATTTTTTTGAGCTTTAAAATGATCTATTTTATACTTCGGATTTGGAAGCTACTCGGTTGGAATGCTGAGAATGTGAAAATCATTGATTTATGGTATGGGACATAGGAGTCCCACCCGGACTTACGGGTAATTTTTTGAACATTGATCGGAAATCTAGATAACATAAATATGTACTTAACAACATAAATATGTACTTTATTAATATGGGAAATCATGTTTGAAGAGTAAGTAGTAATGAAAAATAATGTTATAATTTTAAGTACCTATTCTGGTTTTTTATGGTAATCGTAAAAATAACTGTTGCTTTTATACAAATACAGATATACATTACACTTTTCGCAAAATGAAAACGCTTTATTTAGAATGCAAAGAGTGCATCTTTGTCTACATTCGGTAAATAATGGAAAATGATGTAATGAATTAAATCTTATGTCTTCCGTGTGTACCTGCTAGCAGGTTTTGGACATTTTGGGTGTCCTGTGCGAAAAGATGCTACTTCGGCGTCCGCGTACTTTTTTACCACAATAAAATAAACTTTGAATAATTTATTTTCTGAAATCTTTTAATTTTAATATTTTTTTTTAAGATTTATGGAGAACAAAGTGATGGTTTGCTTTGTTTTGCTTTTTATATAACAACCACGCATTCGTTATACATAACTCAAGTAAATACAAAAAAATAGGGAGGTACCACCGTCTACTCTTGAAACATGATCTATAAAGACTTACAAGAGCATTGTTTTTGTCGACGCCCCGACATCTTGTTGCTGTAGTAACGATAAATGACATAAACACTAATAAAAATATGTAAGTATACACGGTTTAACAAATAATACAGAATAGTACGATTATTTAAAGAAATAGGAATGACATATAAGTACTTAACATTTTTCATAAATATTTACTCCTAAGTCCCGGTGGGACATACACGTCCCATACCTTTAACCCGAAAGCACCTATACAGGGTGTCCTACGGTAGACTGGACAGCAGGATATCTCCTAACATATGGGAGATAAAAAAATAAAAAAAATATGAAATTGCGTGGTTCGATGGGGCCAATTTATTAGCGTAGACGAATTTTTTTTTTTATTATTATTTTAAAAGATACGATGGTCAAGTTCCGTTTTTTAAATGCAACCAAGACAAATTCAATAAGCATTAATGTTTACACTTGATTTCCACTGGTTTTTGAGATATTGCGCTTGCAAATTTACTGATTTTCACTAGAAGAAAACCCGCTGAAATAGCAAGGACCGGGGTCGGTCTTGCTGGCGCCACGGGGGGCCTTGCCTGTTGAAATAGATACCTACCTGCCAAAGGTCTACGCCAGGCCCAAAGGCTGGATAATTCTTTTCCGTCAGAAATCCTACTTAGGTAGGTACATCTGCGTTATCAAGAAGCGGGTGCAATATCCAATACAGTGTATTAAGAAATTCTTTTCTTCATCGTATCGAAGGGAAAGTGACGCCAATGGATTACTTATGTTTTTCTGATGAAAGTCATACCAAATATCATGCAAATCGAACTACTTTGACACAAGCTGTTTGTATTCCTTATGTAAAAGTTGTCCAATTTACACGACATTTGTAATGATTTTCATCGGAAAACCTCAAGGAATCCATCGGCGACACTTCCATATCCCTACGATAAAGAATAAAGAATTATTTTATTTTTTAAACAGATACAGGGTAATTCTGGAGCAACGCTCGCCAAGGAGATGCGGCCTACCCCGTGGCGATGACAGACCTTCGCAGTGCCTCACCCGATTTTTATGGCTTTCGACCCTCGAAGGGGGTTCGAGTGCCTTCCCGATGAAAATCATTACAAATTTCGTGTAAATCGGACAACTTTTACATAAGGAACACTTGTGTCAAAGTAGTTCAATTTGCATGATATTTGGTATGATTTTCATCAGAAAAACATAAGGAATCCATTGGCGTCACTTCCCCTTCGATACGATGAAGAAAAGAATTTCTTAATACGCTGTATTGGATATTGCACCCGCTTCTTGATACCGCAGATGTACCTACCTAAGTAGGATTTCTGACGGAAAAGAATTGTCCAGCTATAGGGCCTGGCGTAGACCTTTGGCAGGTAGGTATCTGTTTCAACAGGCAAGGCCCCCCGTGGCGCCAGCAAGACCGACCCCTGTCCTTGCTATTTCAGCGGGTTTTCTTCCAGTGAAAATCAGTAAATTTGCAAGCGCAATATCTCAAAAACCAGTGGAAATCAAGTGTATACATTAATACTTATTGAATTTGTCTTGGAACGCACTATCAACTCACCTCTTCAAAAAAATAGTTGCATTTAAAAAACCGAACTTGACCATCGTATCTTTTAAAATAATAATCGAAAAAAAAATTCGTCTGCGCTAATAAATTGGCCCCATTGAACCATGCAATTCCATATTTTTTTTATTTTTTATTTCCCATATGTTAGGAGATATCCTGCTGTCCAGTCTACCGTGGGACACTCTGTATATAACGTAAATACAGTGCAGTGCCCATACAGTATTTTGTCTGTATGTAAAAAGTTCTTTTACTTCAATTTATAAAAATAGTCGACAAATTGCAACAGGCACAGATCACGATCAATAACGTCGACTAGATTCACTTATTTATAACAGTAAAAAGTTTAATTTCGGGTGCTGATGGTACAAACAACCTCTTCCCTCCCTACTAAAGGTCGCTATACCTATCAAATCTCGATATTATTGATAGAACGAAAATAAAAATGTATTAGTCTGAATGGGACTCTGGAGTCCCACTAGTCCCTACAGGGTTAATGTGATACTTTTACTGCCATCCGATACAGCAGTCCAGAATTTCAAGTATAGGGTAAAGTAGCGGAATATGAAAGCCATTTCTTAAAGTCATCATAACTCTTGACTGATAACACTTTTATTAAAACTCGATACACGTTTTAAAAGTAGAATATGTATCTTTAGCAACCTACTGGAAAGTACTATAACAAAAATTCGGTTTCTTCATAATAAAATAAAAACGAAAGTCATTCAAATAGGCAGATAAAAGAAATGGATTCCTAATGTGAGACCCAGTTTGTTTCTTCCTGAAACTTATTTTTCTTTCTTTTTTTATAAAGTCGGCATGTGAAATCTATTACTTCACTACAGTAGTCTTCGTGGGCCCACCACCGAAGTCTTCATGGGCCCACCACGCCCATCGTAACACTTTATACGTACACTTAACCCATTGTTCACCTAGGACATCTGAAGAATAAAGACCTGTGCAAAACAAGGATTCTGTGTCATAATTTTCTTTCTTAATCACTTTCATCATTCAGAACAATTTCTTCTTCACTCTCATCAGTAGAACTTTCACGGCTCTCATATTTGGAAACAATAACATGATAACTACTAAGTAGCTGCGAAATTAAGTCTTCATCATTTAGTGATATGCAACTAGTAAGCCTTAAACCCCATTGCAAGCACTATACAACAGCATTTGTGAAAATCATTATGCACTTACCACTTTAGAGGTATTTGTAATTTAATCGAACCACTTCAAAAACTTTCTGCAACGTATTTCAGAAATATGTGCTTGCTGAAGACGCTCAATTGATTACAATGCCACTGTGCGGGCAAAACAACTAATACACGGTTAGTTGGTAAAGAAATAGCATCGCTATGACATTCAAGAGTTCTGTAGCGGAGATAAGCTGGGGTCTCATATTAGGAGAGGTCGTCATACTCGGCTACTTAACCCTAACAGCCTCGAGACGAATGTTTGATGATCGAAAAAAACATTTTTTCATAAATCTATCCGCTTTTATCGTTAAGTTTCAATACTTCTGATTATTTCTTTAATAGCATTAACATCATTAACTATACATATTAGACACAATATTCATAGAACCTCCCTTACACACTATTTTACCCCAAACCATATGTTTTAAAGACCATACTCTATGTACCGTGATTCAGGACAAGGGCAAAAAACTTGAGTGGTCTCTATTGGAACCCAGATTCAGTAAAAATTGCATTACAAACATAGCCTCTTTTGTCAATGCTCATTATCATAAGTTTTGTTACAACAATTACAGGGCAGATGTACCGTTTGTGGCCATTGCACTATTTTTGGCCATGTGCATAATTATCTTATTTTTAAATTGCTTGCAGATCTTTATTATGTGGAGAATTTCACCTCATTAATATTTTGTTTAATATACCGCCAGAAATATAAGGTTACATTTATTGCTTACACGGAAAAATATTATATTTTTTAAGAAGTGGCCAAAACACTGGTACAATACACCTTAAAGTGGCCACAAATTGTGCATCTCCTATCAAAATATGTTCCTCGAACTGGAATTCAAAACAAAAATCTCCATTAATGAAAACAATGTAGGCATGTATCCATGAAAATCTTTCATTATACAGCACAAGAAGCAATTGTCTAAATAACATACAGCTAATTTTTGGTAAACAATAACTAATACCTCGTATTACCTTCTACTGAAAATTCTTAAAGTCCACTTCGAAATTTGTGATTTTGTTCTGAAAGCAATAGTCTTTTAAATACTTGTAAGGATAATAACAAAAGTTTGAAAAAAAAACGACATACAGTCATGAAATTTTTACTCAAAATGGTCTTTCAAACGATGTATCAAAGCTGTTGCTCTGTATAATAAATGAAGTCTTATAATTTCACCAACAATGATTTGATACCGTAGGAGAAATCAACAACGCATTTGGAAAAGTTCCTCCACCCGCCATTGAAAATGGCATTAAAGAGGTAAGGGCCACTGAGGCATTTAAGAAATAGACACCGATTAATTTCATCGATGCGCGTGTAACGTACAATATGTTCGGTTCTGCAAGTGCCAAAGCACCGATGTCGCCTGGCAGCTCGCGAAATAAGGGCAAGAAGGTCGTGGAACGGAAACCTGTTGTTGTTGCAGGGCACGACGACGCCGAAGAAGAGGTCGAGTCCGGGTACGTTGAGGGGCAAAAAGTAGTACAATTGTGCTTGAGCGAGGGTTACTAATTACAACGGAGCTGTTGCAAGTGCACGAAACGCTAATAATCAAGTTTTTCAATTAACGACCAACTATTTTCGATGTCAGCCTGCTTTAAAGTCGCGTCGCGCCAGGGAGACTAAATAGGTTAATGAACGCTGTTGTAGAGGAAGTGCGGCATATTTGGAACACTGTTGGTAATTTGGAGTACCAAAGTATCTAATCAACTACCAACGCTATCTAATTTGTAACACCGTAGATAATAGGGACTAATGACCCATTAACTAATGACATTTGTGGATGAACCGCCATTTTGAGATTTACGAGTTAATCTGCAGGATAAAAAGTATATACAAAAAATTTATTTTAAACGATTTTATTAAAAATGGAGTAAAAACTAAATTAAAATGCACTGACAACTAAAAAATAATTTTTTTCTTGTACTTCAATTTTGTTGGCGTTAATATCACTTTAAATAAAATCGTGGGGCACCATGTGCAACCAGAAGTTGAAGAATCGGTTGGCAAGTGGAACATCATCAACAGTTTATCGCAATTAAAATATTTTGTTTCATTAATGAGAATGAAAACTTTCTAACAACAAATTCATCTCGATGTTTGCTTCTGTATTAAGGTGATTCATATCCTGTTATGAAATATCGTGCCCCACGATTTTATTTAAAGTGATAGTAACACCATCAAAATTGAAGTACACGAAAATAATTATTTTTTAGTTTTTAGTGCATTTTAATTTAGTTTTTACTACATTTTTATTAAAATCGTTTAACATACAATTTTTTTTATATATTTTTTTATTTTCTAGTTTTTAGTGTTTGTGGATTTTTAATCGTATTTTTCTTATTTATTGAAATCGCTTTGCTAATATATAACATAGCTAAGCTGATTTCAAATTGTTTTCATTTGTGGTTATAGGCTGATTTTATGTCGATGCGTATCGTTTTAGTAAAGAACTCGAGTGGCTGATTTCAAGTCGTTTGCATTTGTGGTTATGGGTTATATTTATAGATGAGTGGGTAATTTTTTCACCCGCTCGGGGTTAATTTCTTTTTTTAAATATTGTACTGTCATCCAAGCTACGCATGCCTGAAAAGTTTCAAGTTAATTGGATAGTTCGAAGTGGGTTAAATTTGAGTTGCCAGATTTGAACATACAAACATACAAACAGAGGATCGGAGCTGAATAAAATCGTTTAAAAACGTCAACGCTAAAAAAATTTTCCGCAAGTATTCAATCGTTCGAGTTATGGTTAAAATATGTAAACACTTTAGAGTTAAACACTTAATTAGGGTTTATACAAAAACCGACTTTTAAAAAAATCGCTTTTCGAATTCCACTATTCCCAAAAATAGAGTGCATACAAAACCAAATGAAAAAAAGAAACTAAAATCCGCACAAAATATGAATTTTTTACAGTGGTACCAAATTATATATTTTTATTCCATTTAGTATTTTTCTTCAGAAAAAATGAACTCATGAATACAGTTTTGCAGTAATGAGGAAACTGCTACATACTACAATATGCTTTTGTCCGAGGAAAGTTTCAAGTCAAAATGTTAACGTTTCTAATTAAATAATTAATTCATCCTGCATATTAATTCTAATATATAATACCGGTATTTTATATTTAAAACCCGGTTTTCGAATTTTACAGACTCACAAATAAAAACCGGTTTTTAAAAACCGACAAACCCTACACTTAATCTACTTTGCATGTTCCTTCTATTTGCGATAATTTCGAGAATACAAAGTGTGAAATGAAATTTTAGGTTTCAATGCCATGTTGCTAATTCGGAATACCTACCACAGGTGAAGGTAATTTGGAATATTCCAATGTTTAGCGATGCTTTAAATAAGATTGTTCCTATATTGTGATTTTTTAGCCTGATTAGATCATAAAACAAAATAATTTTATTAGCAACATGTTTTTTTTAAGTTTTTAAAGTGAAGATAAATTAGAATACCGGTATTCCAAATTACCTGCTCTTGAACGAAGTCGATACTTCCTGTCATTTTTCATTTAGACCAAATTTTCAGTTACTTTTTGCTTTTTATTATTACTGAGAATTTGAAATATAAAAACTAATTAGTTTCCCTATGATATTATGCAGTTTCATTTGTTCCCATCCTCTGCCGCAATTTGTTATTCGTCTTAAACAAACTGGTGTTCCAAATATACTGCACTTCCGCTCATATTTGATAATTTACCCAGTATAAACTGAGACCACAATGGTCTGGGAAATTAGAACAAAAAATTTTATGAACGCGTAAGATATAAAAATTAATATAAACATAACAAATTTATATAGAAAACCTAAATAAAAATTTATGACAATATTCAAAGTATGTAGAAATGATGAGAGTGAAGCTTGAGTGAAAAAACTACTGAAAGGAATCGAAAATTCTTATCAATTCGAATCATTCTCTCCTCTGAAGTTTCGGTTTTCAGATATGAGCAATTCAAACTTCAGATTTGACTTGCGACGCGCGTTGTCAAAATATCCTGCTAATGGTTGGTATTGACTTGATAATAAATGCGCTCACGTGTGAAAAATACAGAGAAATCCACGTTCTCGTACACTGTGATGTCAGTAATAAATAATTTAATACATTTTCGTGATTTCCAATTTTCATTAATGCTAACGATACTTCATATTTATTCTTCACATACCTTTCACTCTTATGTTAGTAAACACATCATTTTATGCAACCGCATTAAATCTCACTACTTTCATCTCTAATAGTAAGATTTACCTATTTCTACTGCTGATAATATGTATACATGGCAACATGTATCTACAAATAGCGCCAGCCGGAAATCGGCCTTATACAGTGGACGAAATTTCTATAAGAACACTATTATTTTTAATAAAAAATGTCAAGTAATGTGCTAATACAATTAATGGAAGGCTAGGAACTAATGGCGGAAGGATACAAAATAAGAAAAAGTATTAAGAATTAAAAAAATCGTTGTATTTTTGTTATAAACTATATATAATACTTTAAAGTACAGAAAACTAACGAAATTTGCATAGGAACAGTGTATTAAAAACAAAACATTAGTACAAAAAACATATAAAATATAATATTAATACGATGTACTTTCACCAATATGCTGAATTACTTGAAATATGCTGTTCTCCGTACTACAAATTAATTTTTATAACGTTGTAATATTGATTTTACTCCACTCAACTGTAATTGCCTTTTCGAGCTCCTTAACGTTGTTATGCTGCATCTCATTTTTATATACTGCTCTTGATAGGATTCCCCATAAGTTTTCTATTAGATTCAAGTCCGCGGAACGAGCGGACCACTTCACAAGTGGCAAATCTTTTTGCCGAAACCATACGCGTGACTTTTTAGAAGTCTGAATTGCTGCATTATCTTGTTGAAAAACATCTTCTTTGTGATTGTCTTCAATAAATTGTCTTCGATTCCAATTTTGGAATTGCCAATGACTACGCGACGTGTACAACAAATATTACAGCGAGATAAAAGATTGAAGTGGGCGAAAAGGTCGTTGAAGCCACTTCTTACGCAGGGGCCAAAACGAGCAAGATTAAAATTTGCACGAAACCATATGACTTGGCGCGAAGAGTGGTAAGATACAATATTTTCCGATGAAAAAAAAATTTAATTTAGACGGACCTGATGGGCTTAAATATTACTGGCACGACTTACGCACAGATAAATTTGTTGCCATGAGTAGAAATTCCGGCAGAGGAACTTTGATGGTAGTGGGCTGCATTCAGTTTCTCCTCTAAGACGCCACTTTGTAAAATTTCTACAAGAATGAATTCAGAAAAATACATAGACTTATTAGACGATTGTTCGATTCCATTTATTGAAGACAATCGCGAAGAAATTGTTGTTTTTCAACAAGATAATGCAGCAATTCATACTTCTAAAAAGTCACGCGAATGGTTTCGGCATAAAGATTTGCTACTTGTGAAGTGGCCCGCTCGTTGCGCGGACTTGAATGCAATAGAAAACTTATGGGGAATCCTATCAAGAGCTGTACATAAAAATGAGATGCAGTATAACAACATTAAGGAGCTCGAAAAGGCAATTACAGTTGAGTGGAGTAAAATCAATATTACAACGGTATAAAAATTAATTTGTAGTACGGAGAACAGAATATTTCAAGTAATTCAGCATATTGGTGAAAGTACATCGTATTAATATTATACTTTATATGTTTTTTGTACTAATCTTTTGTTTTTAATACACTGTTCCTATGCAAATTTCGTTTGTTTTCTGTACTTTAAAGTATTATATATAGTTTATAACAAAAATACAACGATTTTTTTAATTCTTAATACTTTTTCTCATTTTGTATCCTTCCGTCATTAGTTCCTAGCCTTCCATTAATTGTATTAGCACATTACTTGACATTTTTTATTAAAAATAGTAGTGTTCTTATAGAAATTTCGTCCACTGTATCTCAGAAACAAAGCTTCAGTTCTCAAAATGCCAAAGAATTTTCCGATTTACTTTGGTAGGTACGAGGAATTCACATAGTTTAGATTATCCCATAATTTACGTCAATTCAAATTAAATATCGTGAGCAGACTAGACAATTAAATATTTTTCACTGACAGGCTAAATGATATTGCGTCATTCACCATAACAAAAGTTAAGCCAAAGTATAATATGATTAAAACCATTTGATTCTCAATTGCCTTTCATTAAAGTTCCAATATTATAATCAAATTATGTTCATTGAAATTCAAATTGAGTTAAATTAATTTTTAATTGGATTAAATTAATTTTTAATTGAATTAAATTAATTTTTAATTGAATTAAATTAATTTTTTATTGGATTAAATTACTTATTATAATATTATTACATAAATAAAAGGACTTACCATTGAAATTAGTAAATAAAGTTTGTTGCCTAATAATAAGGTCTTTGCAGTTATAAAACTCGAAAAAATAAAAATAAATTTTCACATATTCTAACGGAATCATATTTTTATATAAACTGAAATATTCATCCAATTTTTACTTTTTTTTCTATTAAATACAGGGTGAGTCACATAACTTGCCCACCCCGAATATCTTCTAAAGTATTTGTTGTACAAAATAGCGGTTTATATAGAAATTGTAATTACTATCGAAGAGAACTTATAATGCTGGAACGGTTTTTTAAAATAATCTATTTGTTTACGAGATATCAGGGTGATCAGTGGCGGATTTAACAGGGCGGCTGATGAGCACTTGCCGCCTGGGCCCCATCTCCAAAAAATTATGATTAGGTGTAGATATCCAAATACTATATTTTTTTTCTGTACGATTACACTTAGCCCGTTTTTATTAAACTCCCTCTTCATTTTCCCGAAAAAATGGGCTCAGAACTTTTGCCACCTGGGCCTTTTTTCTTAAATCCGCCACTGAGGGTGACCTTAATTTTTTTTAAATGCAACGCGTACGTTTTTGTTTCAAAATTTAAAAGGGCAGTGAATTTTCTATGAGCAAGTATTAAACTTTATTTGTCCTAATCCTAATAATAATTAGCGTGATATTTGCCAAAACGTTCATGGTCTCACTACTTACCTTAGTTAGTACTGTTAGTAGGTACCGTGAGATCTTAGTGAATGAAAGTCCCACACCACCCTGGTACACAATCTCGCTGAAGTGTATTTTGAAGATTTCCCCACGTTGAAAAAAAGGGGCTCAAAGTGATGTCCGTTGATTTAAATACACGTGTTATTATTAGGTTTACAACAAATAAAGCTAAATATTTTCTTATAGAAAATTTGTTGCTGTTTTAAATTTCGTACTTTAGAGCAGTGTTTCTCAAACTTTTTCAGGCCACCCACCCTCAGTTCTATCAAATTATTCGAACACCCCCTGCCATATATTCTAAAGTTGCAGTTCGTTGAATATCATTGATATAATTGATATAAAAAGTATTCTATTGATATGAGAAAATCCTCGCATGTGTTTACAGTTTTACACACTTAAGGGGGGGAGGCCTACCTAGAACGGTCAAAACAACATGTTCTTTGGAATTTTTTTTTAGAAAAACCGTTAAACTTTTATTATTAAACATTAGTTTATTGGAAAGAGTACATCTTACGGATATTTCAGTATTTTTCGTGGTAAAAGTATTGAAAGGATTGTGAGTTATAGGCGATGCCCAGATATAGGTACCTTTTTTAGGCACTTTGCGGTGACAACCATAACTCGGTGCAGGATCATCCAAATTTGAAAATTCTAAATTTTTTAGACAATATATGAAACTATCTAGGCACTATCGGGCCCGATTTTGGAAACATTATTTTGAGACAAAATGGCGGCTGTGCAAAGTAGAGGCATCGATATTTGGCAAAAAATCGCTCATTTTCGAATGTAAAAACAATCTAGGAAAAAACAGGAAAAGCTCCCGGTAGCGCTTAGATTTTTAACCCTAAAATAAGCCTGCAAAGTCTCGAGTAAATCGGTTCCTTAATTTTTGAGTTATGTGTGTCACCGACTTTGAAAAATGATTTTGAGGAAAATGTATTTAAAATGTTGGGTCTGAGCGCTACACCGGGGAACACCTTCCTACTTACACGCGTATAACTTTGCCAATTTTGGTCAGATTAACTTGAAACTTTCAGAGAATACTTTCAAGGTGTTGTACTTCAAGAAATATAAAAATCGAAAAATCGATTTTCGAAAATTTCTAGGTAGACCTCCCCCCTTAATGAACTTTGTTTGGTAATCATGTGCAGCCTTGTGTTATTAAAATCCTAATCGTCCACATTTCCACCCCCTTAACCCTTAATTGGTATGCTGTTTTGGGCAAACGTGACTGGTATACTGGGGTCGTGGCAGACCCCAAATAAAAAAGGACACAGAAATTTTTAAAGTCGATACTAGGTCAACCTCTATGAATATTTTGTTCATAGGTAATGCATAAAATAATAGAAACCTAGAAAGTGAAACTATTATTATAAAATTAATTAGAAATTCAGTTTACGAACTTACACAACCAAAAATTTTGCAGTGAACTCTGCGCACCTGAGGTCATGAGCGACCCTAGGATACCAATTAAGGGTTAATGCCCCCTAGATAATTTAAGCGGTAGCGCTCACTTTGAGAAACACTGTTTTGGAGGTTATTCAGGGTGGACAAGTTATGTGACTCACCCTGTATAATGTGGAAGGAAACTGACTTGAAATATTTTATACTTCAGACAAGATGACCACGAAAATTATCCTGAAGAAACTTGTCACCTGCAAGCGGTCTGCATGAGATTGACTGATTATATCAGCTTAAGGGTTCTGAATCGCAAGAACATCAACCTTCAATTTTTTGCGGGCAGGAAAAGTATTCGGTACAAGAATGAATGCACAGTTAACGATGAATTTTATAGAATTTAAATATTAACATCGTTATAAACTCAATTGCAGATTAGAGTTAGGGACGATTTTAAATCTCAAGAAAGAAATTTCATCGTATTTCACAGATGCCAGCTCGAATGAACATGTGCAAAAGTAAGCCACCTAGTTATGATTATGCTACTTAAGTAGAATATCAAGGAAACAAATTCTTAATAAACATTGCTTTTTGTTTGGAATAGATGTAAATTCAAGGGACTAGTGTCAGCTGACTTAAACCCCGAAAGCAGTTTATACAATATAGCTGCAGAATTACGAAGAGTCCAAAAGTCAGGCAGGCAACGTAAATTTATGATCGCCAAGTATAAACCGTTCTTGCGTGAATGGGAAAAATCAAAAACTAGGTGCCACCTACCATGACACCTTAAGTTCCTTTATTAGTCACTAGAATCAACTACTTTAAAACACATTTGTATAGCATCCAATGATCAGAAAGTAGTCAAAATAATATTGTATAAATTCATTCTATTAGAAAATTGTCCTAACATTCATTAAAGTCTGAATTCACATAAGAGTTCACTCTTTTGTGTTTTTTTTTCACATAAATGTATTTACGTATCTGTAAATGGCAGCGTATATTTCTTAAAATATTATTTACAAGAAATCTGAACATATAGTAACCCACTTTTAAGAAACAATAATTTTCTCAAAATCAATGCACGTACTTGTGAAAAATGGTCCATGAATACGCGAAAAATAGGGAAATAATCTGATAATAATAGGCAAAAATACTTGTTTCATTTTCAGAACTATTACTTTAAAAAGTGCAAAGCACTTTGATATTCCGTGAAAAATATTATCTTTTCAGCACAAAGCTAACTGTATCAAATATAAATTATAGTTTCCGAAAATACATAATGGAGATTTATTACCACCAAAATAATTAATTAGATATCGTATTAAAAGGTACGTTCTCCTATACGCGTCTGGACGCAGCGTCAAGTAATTCAAAGTCGATTTTCTCGAGAATGAAGCGCGATACTAAAAAAAGTTACTCTTTCTTTTCGACTTATAACAAGTAAATAATTCGAGTAAAACGAATAAAGAATTTTTATATTGCTCTTCATTTTCGAGAAAATCGACTTTGAATTTCTTGACGTTGCGTCCAGCCGCGTATAGGAAACCCCACCGTAATTCAGATTCAATCCTACCCTAATTTCTAGAACTGTGTGCGTTACCGCCGACAGTCGAGTAAGGCCCGGTGCACACGATCAGTGTTGGAGGAAAATACCCTACCGGATTTCGGACTCCGGTTGTAGAGACGGGGAACGCATGCGCGCGATGACGCGGTGACGTCAAACCAATCAACGCCAAGATGGGAAACGATGGGAAACGAAACGACGCCAGCGCCAAGTCTCGGTTGTCAACGCTGGTTGGCTGCAGCCTCACTTCTCTTGGCTTGGCGCTGACGTCGTTTCGTTTCCCATCGTTTCCCATCTTGTCATCGCGCGCATGCGTGCACCATCTCTACGACCGGAGTCCGAAAACCGGTAGGGTATTTTCCTCCAACACTGCACACGATCGACAAGCGTCATTTTCAGGGTGGCGAGGAAATTCGCTAAGCGGTAGCTATTTTGGAGTGGGGACGGCTACCGCGGTAGCTGTTTTGGAGTGGGGACGGCTACCCACATCCACGCTTGCGCGCGATGACGTCGCGACCGTTGAGCCAATCAACGCCAAGATGAAAATCCGTCGACGCCAGCGCCAAGTCAAACCAACTAGCCAAGCCAAGTGAGGCCGCAACCAACCAGCCTCGACAACCGATTCCCGGCGATGCTGGTTGGCTGGCTTGGCTTGACGTGGCGCTGGCGTCGGCAAATTTTCCAGCGATTTTCATCTTAGCGTTGATTGGCTCAACGGTCGCCACGTCATCGCGCGGACGTGGGTAGCCGTCCCCACTCCAAAACAGCTACCGCTTACAGAATTTCCTCGCCACCCTGGTCATTTTGCAGTCGTGCCAATATATTTTATATTAGTAGGAATATCTCTCCAAACCCATATACATAAGTACCTACTGCTAGAACACAACCTCATATTGACGCGGCTGCACAATGACCCATGCTGCTCGTGTCCACCGGAGCTGACACAGCGGGATATCAAGGGAATGAAGAAGAGGAACGCAGGGTTGTATAAATAAAAATGAATATGTAATTAAAATAATTATGAGATAATCAAATCTTGTCTGGATGTATACATTCCTCGGGCCAGTATAACGACGTATGCGATACAATTTGCACGCGGGTGCGTTCCCGTTCGCGTCCGTGTTTGTTGTTCATTTATATATCCTTCACGCATTATACGTAGCCTGTGTATCTGTGTGTGTGCTCGGCGTGTGTTTACGACACATACTTAAACATATCCCCCTGTCGAGGGAACATTTCTCCTTGAAAAGTCTTAAATACTAAGCGAGCAAGAGTAAGAGGAAAGAAGAAAAAGAGAAGGTGGGAAAGCGAGAAAGTAGGGAACCGTTTTCGCAGGAATTTCGATAAATAAATTAGGGTTAGATCGATCGAAAAGGAAAGAGTTAGAAATGATGTAACAAAAGAGGAGCAATAAATAAAGGTCGTTTCGCGAGCGTTACGAAGGATCACCGCGTGTTCCGTGAACGTCGACGTGTAGACCAACGTCCAGCGTGATGGCGGCCTTCCATCGCGGTAGGCCAACGACGCGAGGCCCGCGACGCGCGAGGCGTGAGGTAAAAGGGAACTGGAGAAAAGGATTGCCATTCGATGTATACAAACGTATAAACGATCGAGTGTACACGGCTTGCGATCGAAGGACGCGGAGTTCGACGGAACCCCGCGTGTCTTGAAGGGCCGTCTGACTACTTTCGACTTATTTACAATGCCCTCCGCGACTGTTCTGGCGATCATCGACGAACCTTTGCCACCGTGGCACGCCGTGCGTTGCCGCGTGATTAACCTATCTCTACTCCTACCACGATCACAACGTGCCACGAAATCCAGCTTGAAACACGCCGAAGAACGTTCCACTGTCGCTACGATTCTGATCTTGTTGATCGTAGTAGAGGGTGTTCAGTAGCTTCTGAACCTTTTAACCAACATGTCCCTCCTTCATGGTGCTCTTTGCTCCACCGACGAAGCCAGTCGGCTGCATCTAGCTACGATACTTGGCGCAAAGAATTTCAATACCCATGTGAACAGAGACCGAGCTTTTAAATGAATTTCGCTGACCTAAGGGAGAGCAAGTTTTAGCTAAAAACAAACGTTGCAATTCTGGGTGTCGCGCGTGTCGCTTCGTGAAGGGGGCGATAGGTCCAGCAACACACAATGGCGACCAGTGGAACGTGCTCCGGCATTGTCGTTCTTTCACTCGCCCTCCCCCTTTTACTTTTTCCCTCCCCTATGGAGTCGCGTCCCTAAGGCAGTTATTTACACGGCACCCAAACATTCTGCTCGTTCTTTTATTCGAGCTAGCGCAATCGAACGACAAAACCGTGCTGGTTTCTGGCGGAGTTTGACCAGGAGAGGAGAGCCTTCTAGGGGAAAAGAGGGAAAACCGAATCCCGAGAGAACTGGTTAAATGGACGGCGGAGGTGGACGAAGAGAATTCGTTCGAGGTGACACGGGCCTAAAAATTAAATAACATCCCAGTACGGTTTGTCCTCGAGGTCGCCCGTCCTCGAGTGATCGCTTTCTCTCGTCCCTTCACTGAGTGTCCCTTACATCGACGTGACCGTCTAGGCGAGATCTCAGTTGGCCACCTTGACGAACTCTGGATTCGGCACACTGCAGTTCTCCGTTGCGTACGCCGGATGAACGAAAGTACTACCGGTCATGCCGACGTTCTTTCGGTCGACGGCGCGCACCCTGACGAACAGGAACGCCGCGACCAGCGAGGCGACGACCACGACGAGAAGCAGCATCACTAGGCCGCCAACGAACCCTGGAAGGCTCATGCAAATCGTCTCAGGGTCGGCGGAGGCGCTGGCGTTCTGGATGACCACCGTGGTGTCGTTGCTGGAGTTCGTCGTTCCCAGAGCGAAGTTCACGTCGCCTGGAGCAACAACTTGAATGATCCTGGAAGTGTTGACGTCCGTCATCTCCTGGGCTGCTCGCTTGTACACGTGGGTGGAAACCAGGGTGACGGTGCGATAGATACTCTGGAAATCATATTAATCAGGGCGGATGAGTATTTGTATACGTCCTTGTTATCTTTGCTCTGATGAATTAATGGGAAGGATATTGTGGGTTCAGGATATGTGAATAAGGATATTGAACTAAACCTAATGTTCTATTCCAAGTAATTTCTTAAAACAATAAAATCTTCAATGAATTTGTTTTTGAATGCATCTATTTACACAAAAGCCAAAACTAACCTAGACCAATTTCTTCGAGATGATCTTTGGTAATATCAAAGCATTCCTCCATATTCTTCAGAAGAATAAATTTATATTGCCCATGTGAAGTTGTTTAGAACCACACCTAGTCCGACATAGCTTTTGTGTTAAATAATTTCCATTACTACTTAAATTTTGTTCAAACATGTTAGATTAATTTGAAAAATACAGTAGAACCCTATGACGTTTATTTTACAAATTTCGAACACCCACAACTACCTACGTCTCTATAAAAATCCTTAAATGGAAAACCTAATGTGTATAAATAATTTCAGTTTATCACTTCATATGTGTATATCATGTTACATGTAATATCACCACTCGAACAAGTGTTAATAACTTTAATATGCACTAAATGTATCCAAAGCTAAGGGTTGCTACGAATCGATTTTATAATGCCTCGCCATGATATAGCGACTAAACCGAGACACAGTCAAGTGCTGTGCAATGGCTAATGGATACCATTGAGAGTATAAACCGCCAAATGTGTCCATTGCTACTTGTTACAGTGCTGTACTTATTTGGTCACATGTAGATATTTTGTTTTACCACAAATCCGATATACTTTTTGCCCTCTTCACATAACAAACTTTTTTCTTCATATTATGTAAACGCAACGTTTGCTTCGATGTCTCTATGACCTCATACAAGTAAGATCGGAAAATGTACGTTCCTGGTCATTTGACTTGTCACCGAAACACTCGGAAGCGTTAAGGACCTGAGCCCTTGCTGCTTTTACGAGGTCGCTATATCTCGACGAGGCATTATCTATACCTTTACGAATCGATGTCCTTTTGAATCATTAACAAAGATTTGGTACTTACAGAATCACTGTCTTCCAGATGTTCATGATCGTCGGACCTTCGCCTTCTGGCGCCTCTAAGCTCGGCTGGGAAACCTTCGACCGACCTCGGCCGACCTCCGAGGGTGGCCAGGTTACCCTCAAGCTCCTCAGAACCGGCGGTACCCTTTCTCTTCACGGTCTGGTAGGCCGCTGCCGGGTGGCCAGGCAGAGGAGGTGGAGGAAGGTGAATGTTATCCTGCGGACTCTGCGGCGAGCTGCTGGCCGTCGCGTCGCCTGGCGTCGAACTGGGTGAGGAGGATGAGGTTTGTGCTTGTGGTGCTGGCACTACGTCCGCGTTTGGCTCGCTATTGCAACAAATCTCGGATTAGAATGCAGTATGAAATTGAAGTTCCTTTTATTTTTTCTATTTCCCAATGTGGTTCCTATTCTGTTCTTATTATTTCATTATATTCGGTTCGTGATGTTCAACAAATGGAAATTGGATTTTTATTTATTTAAACGAGAAGGCCTGCAATAAAGTAATTACACAACAATTTTATCTTCCAATCCTGTTCTTTTTTGTATAAATGAAAACTATCTACATATGTATTAAGTCGCGTTTGCAAGTTAATCAGCCAATACTATCAAAACAGGTAACTTCAGCCCCCCTTTCGTAATTAATTTCATTTTTGCCCCAGCTTCCCGGTCGTCGCGTACTATTATGTGATGCAATTCCAGAGTAATTTAGTAATTCAAGAGTAATTGATTCCTTTATTGGATTATGTTTATCAGCTGACCTATACGCTCCAGCAGGCCCACTGGGGTGTCGAGGATCAGCAAACGCAGGTGGTACACCGTATTCAGGTACTGGTGGCGCGCCATATTCCGAGCCTAGGTTCGGGTGTCCTGCAGGTATGCCGTACTCCTGAGTGAGACCTGTGGCGGGGGCGCCGTACTCAAGGCCAGGATGTCCACATTTCGGCTCTGGACAATTGTAGCGGCAGACCTGTATGACGCACTGGAAGTGAACGTTCATGCTGTCGGGGAACTTGAAGGCTTGGAAGTACGCGAAGCTGACCACCGAGGCGCTCGGCCCGAAGTTCTTTATTTTCTGGAACCTATGAGAAAAGGAGAATTGTATGAGTTCGATGGCCATCAGTTGAGGAGGAATGGAAAGTACAGAACTATTCGGGTAAAGAAGGAGATGCATCCCCAAGTCATAAAGAAACATCAGTAATTCTAACGCCATGAAAGTAAATACTGCAGACTGCAAATATACTAAGCGCCACTGAACTACTGAGGATAATCAGTGATACAAATTATAACAAAACACCACAGGTGCTTCCACTTACCTAGACATTATCTTCGGCCTAACGACACAGCCATACTGATCCACCAACTGAATAGGCGCCCTCTTGCCATCGTGAGCGACGCAGTTCCTCACCAGCATGTCGAACTTATTCTCATCGTCTTTAATCGCCAGGACCATGGTCATGGTTTGCCCGATCTTCACTATACCCGACACTTCGCTGGCCCACGGTCCTTTGCCAACCTGTATCTGCATCCAGCACTGCAGATTATCACCGAGGAAGTTGGCGGTAACGGCGTGCAGCATGTCTACTTGGAACGGCCTGAACGTCACTGCCTTCTCGTAGAAATCGTACCAGGTGCAACGAAGCTTCCTGGCCTGATCCCACACCTCCTGCACGTACGGGTCATATTGAACGATTATGGTGTTCTCCACGTAGCTGCCGGACGGCGTTGGTGCCCCGTAGGCTGCCACATTGTGATTGGCGGAAGAGCTCATCCCACACGAGTTCAAGAAGATCTCGAAGGTTGCGCTCAAGTGGCCCGTGCCTGGCTTCAGATGCACGCAATGGGGGTCCGAGTAGAAGCCCTTGCTGAAGATCATTCCGTAGAACGGTCGATCGAATTCGATGTTCACGCGCATGTGAGTCTTCTCGCACTGGACCTGAAGGTGTTTTATCTGAGGTGTGTCAGGAGAGGCCAGCGGCCAATTCTCCTCGGCGCCGTGCGTCGTCGGGGCGCCATATTGGGCCGGTGGGCCATACACCGATCGGTGCTCCAATGGCAGCGCGCTGCTGTCGACTAGTGGAGCCTCGCATTTCACTTTCTGCAACAAACAAAAGTAAATTCGCTTATTTCTTTTTCAATAACGCTCTATTAGTTTTTTTACAGCAAGTGTTAAGATTTTATGACGTTCACTCTTAGTGCTCCATTAAGTTGGTTGATAAAAGATTAGTTTTGGTGTAATAGTTGTATATACCTATTGGCTATGTGATTGCGACAATTTAATGATGTAATACTATATGTTAAATAATAAGATTCTCTGAACATGCTAAATATTTGTAGTCCTAGGTACTCAGATTTGCTCACCTAAGAAGGCATACCTTTAGTATCACAGAAATAATTACATCATGGTTTGTAAACGGGCTGATAGTGCCTGAAGGCAATGAAACCTTTATTATCATGTACATATACCTCAGCAAGTATTTCTTTCACGACACATGTTTATTAAGATTTTTTTAATTGTTCGCATGAGCACTATGAAGAACAAAGTTTATAACCTAACCCTTTTACCAAAACACCGTGCA
This sequence comes from Andrena haemorrhoa, assembly GCA_910592295.1. Classification (NCBI taxonomy): domain Eukaryota; kingdom Metazoa; phylum Arthropoda; class Insecta; order Hymenoptera; family Andrenidae; genus Andrena; species Andrena haemorrhoa. The sequence goes on along the minus strand of OU342940.1, from coordinate 27,052,235 downwards.
TACTTTTTCATAATTCGCACAATATTCCTCTTAACAGAGTACCGTAGGAAGTTAGTTTCTCTGGAACTTTGGTCCACATAATTTCTACCCTCTTTCAAGGCCGCGAGTTTGTAAAGATCCTCTATCAAGAATTATTCCCATATCGAAAACGCAGTGGCGGATTTAAGAAAAGTGGCCCAGGTGGTAAATATTCCGAGGGGCCCATTTTTTCGAGTAAATGAAGAGGTAGTTTACTAAAAACGGGCTCAGTGTAATAATACAGAGAAAAATATACTTTGAATAAAATCATAATTTTTGTTAAGGATGGGCCCTGGGGCGCCTTCTCAGCGGGGGCCCAGGTGGCAACTGCTCATCGGCCGCCCTGTTAAATCCGCCACTGGTGAAGTAATAATAACTTGATAACTGAAATGAAATTAATTCACTTAAAATATTTAGATTTAAGGAACAGTTGATACCATTCGGGGCGACGATATTACAATTGTTTCTTCAAACGCTACAATGGACAGAAACAATTTTAAACAATCAGTGTATTAGTACAGAAAAAAATATAGTTTGGATAAAATCATAATTTTTTCTTAAGCATGCGGCCCAGGCGGCAACTGCTCATCGGCCGCCCTGTTAAATCCGCCACTGCGAAAACGTATAGGGGAGAGTTGGACAAAATGGGTTAGGTACTTCCGACGGCTTGTCTCGGGCCACAGTGATAGATAAGGCTTAATATTTTCCTCTAAGCATATAAAGTAAGATATATTGTATAATGTACAACAGCTCTAATTTAATAATTAGTTATGATATTTTGCAAAACAGCTTTTTTTATGAAAGTCAAATTACCCTCTTTTATCCAATTGGTATAACAGAAGGGGTTATTAAACCACTGTAAAAGTGCTTGATTTTTATTTTTAAGTGATCTGTACATAAGCTATAATATAAATAGTGTAACTTATGTTGAAATAAGAAACACGAGATAGGTTTCATCATACATTAAAATTTTTTACTGAATAAAAAGGGTTGAAACTTTTAATTTACACGAAAAAGAAATTGGAAAAGGCATTGAGTGGAGTGATATTAACCCTCGGTTGTCACACAGGGTCAAATTGACCCTGCAATTTTTGAAGCAAAACACTTTTTCTCGAAACTCTTATTACTTCAAAATTTTTTTCAAGCATGACGACACTTTAAATGTCAACTTTCAACGATGGGCATATATTCTACAATGTTCAAACTTTATCTCAGAATTTTGTAGACTTAATTTAACAAATAGTTTTTAAGTAACAACTGATTGAAAATTGGCAGGGTCAAATTGACCCAGTGTGACAACGACGTTCGAAAAAGTAGGTGTGACAACCGAGGGTTAACATACCGTGTAATTAATGAAGTTACTTTGTACTTCTTTATTTCTGTATTATTCATACGATAAAACATACTGTCACAAAGTCACCCCTTCAACATGGGATGACTTTGTAAGAACTTCTAATTTTATTTCTGACTTAACTATAAAAGTAATCATTGTTTTGTCTTAAAGTAAGAGTATAGGTTCAGGATTATAATGTATAGTTTTCGTGTGATATTTGAAAAACATCAAAAAGTATCGCGAAGTCATCCACGGTTATGGTGCGAATTTTTGATTTTCACAAAGTCATCCCCGCTTACGGTACTTATTTAACACCGTATCTCAAAGAGGATCAGACTTTGTGAAATATTCATTCTAACGAGTTTGTAGCTTATCAAAAATATCGTACAGCAATCCTATTTCCTGTTTAGCTACAGAAGTCAGAAATAAATATTTCATCATTCTCATCAGCTTTGCTGCACTATTTATAAATCCCATTTTGATCATCCCCACATTGTATCCATCGTCAGCCTTCATTAGATGCTGCTATTGAGTAAAGCTCGTTGCAATATAAGCAGGCCCCATCATTTTCATCATCCTCACTGCCTAAGCCACTTGCTTCTTCTCTTTTCGCTAGGAACAACTTTCTTTTAATATCCCGTTTTGTTCAACTGCCTCCCTTTTTCACGTACGTGAATAGTTGATTTATGCTACTTACGCGCGCACGAAAGACTCGCGTTCAACATTAGAATAAATTCCAACCAGGATTGAAACTCAGAAACAGGTTATACCCGCACGATGTCGAAACCGGACGTAAATACAGCATGTACAGGAATTTCTTAAAGAACGGCCCAGTAACTCTTAACGGAAATGAATGACGGGTCCCGCGGCAGACGAGTGCCCTTTTCAAGGCCCTGCACGTATGCGGTATGGCAATTCAACCGGCTGCGTTTCGAAACCTCTCCCTTAAGAGTCATAACGGCGAGCCAACCGAGAATATAGGCTCGCAAGACGCCAGCGGAAAATGAGGAACGCTTTGTCGTCGCCGCTTATCTCGCCTCTTCCTCCCCCTTTCACCACCGTCCGCTATCCTTTTTACTTCTATTCCATATTACGGTGTCTACAAACGTTGTCGGGGCGCCAGTCTTTCTGGAATTACAATGAATGACGATGCGCACCGCCGGCTCGTTTCGCGGGACGCGGTGCAGGAGCGTAGTCGAATCAGAAATTCCAGGAACGTTATTCGCCATTGCAACCTTTCGCGGAATGCCAATCGAAGGGGGGCTACGGTGCACGAGATTCCACGGAATTGTGCTGAGAACTGTCGAGCTGACACGACCTTGAAGATGGCCAACCCCCCTCGATCGAAGGTTCTGCGTACACTCAACCCCGGATGTTCGCGTTTGTGTAATTGAGGACCTTGCAGCAAGAGGGGTGCAATTCCATTTTGTACAGTTTTTTAGTTATGACGTGTATAATATGGGTAAAAAAATTCTACACCTTTTGGTGTATGTTTAATGTTTAATGCATATCCGATAACAAATGAGCGATGTATTGGAAATTTTTAACCTGCACCGATTACTGTTTTCTGCAATATTTTTGTTTTCGACAAGTGCAGATTTGAAAAATTCGATAAAAATAGAAATAAAAGCTTATCAAATCAATAACTACTACTTGTTGTTTTATGTTAAGTCAAAGCAATAATTCTATAAACAGATTTTTTAATTTAATCTGTAACCGATTACTGTTTTCTGCAATATTTTTGATTTTGGCAGCTGCAGATTTGAAAAATTCGGAAAAATAGAAATAAAAGCTTGTCAACTCAACAACTACTACTTGTTGTTTTAATGTTAAGTCAAGGTAATAATTTTAATAAACAGTTTTTTTAATTTAACCTGCACCGATTACTGTTTTCTGCAATATTTTTGTTTTCGACAAGTGCAGATTTGAAAAATTCGATAAAAATAGAAATAAAAGCTTATCAAATGAATAACTACTACTTATTGTTTTATGTTAAGTCAAAGCAATAATTCTATAAACAGATTTTTTAATTTAATCTGTAACCGATTATTGTTTTGTGCAATATTATTTATTTCGGCAGCTGCAGATTTGAAAAATTTGCCAAAAATAGAAATAAAAGCTTATCAACTCAATAACTACTACTTGTTCTTTTAATGTTAAGTCAAAGCAATAATTTTATAAACAGATTTTTTAATTTAATCTACACTGATTACTGTTTTGGGCAATGTTTTTGTTTTGAGCAGCTGCAGATTTGAAAAATTCGCCAAAAATAGAAATAAAAGCTTATCAACTCAATAACTACTACTTGTTCTTTTAATGTTAAGTCAAAGCAATAATTTTATAAACAGATTTTTTAATTTAATCTGCACTGATTACTGTTTTGTGCAATGTTTTTGTTTTGAGCTGCTGCAGATTTGAAAAATTCGCCAAAAATAGAAATAAATGCTTATCAACTCAATAACTACTACTTGTTCTTTTAATGTTAAGTCAAAGCAATAATTTTATAAACAGATTTTTTAATTTAATCTGCACTGATTACTGTTTTGTGCAATGTTTTTGTTTTCGACAAGTGCAGATTTGAAAAATTCGCCAAAAATAGAAATAAAAGCTTATCAACTCAATAACTACTACTTGTTCTTTTAATGTTAAGTCAAAGCAATAATTTTATAAACAGATTTTTTAATTTAATCTGCACTGATTACTGTTTTGTGCAATGTTTTTGTTTTGAGCAGCTGCAGATTTGAAAAATTCGCCAAAAATAGAAATAAAAGCTTATCAACTCAATAACTACTACTTGTTGTTCTTATGTTAAGTCAAAGCAATAATTCTATAAACAGATTTTTTAATTTAATCTGCACTGATTACTGTTTTGTGCAATGTTTTTGTTTTGAGCAGCTGCAGATTTGAAAAATTCGCCAAAAATAGAAATAAAAGCTTATCAACTCAATAACTACTACTTGTTGTTCTAATGTTAAGTCAAAGCAATAATTTTATAAACAGATTTTTTAATTTAATCTGCACTGATTACTGTTTTGTGCAATGTTTTTGTTTTGAGCTGCTGCAGATTTGAAAAATTCGCCAAAAATAGAAATAAATGCTTATCAACTCAATAACTACTACTTGTTCTTTTAATGTTAAGTCAAAGCAATAATTTTATAAACAGATTTTTTAATTTAATCTGCACTGATTACTGTTTTGTGCAATGTTTTTGTTTTGAGCAGCTGCAGATTTGAAAAATTCGCCAAAAATAGAAATAAAAGCTTATCAACTCAATAACTACTACTTGTTGTTCTTATGTTAAGTCAAAGCAATAATTCTATAAACAGATTTTTTAATTTAATCTGCACTGATTACTGTTTTGTGCAATGTTTTTGTTTTGAGCAGCTGCAGATTTGAAAAATTCGCCAAAAATAGAAATAAAAGCTTATCAACTCAATAACTACTACTTGTTGTTCTAATGTTAAGTCAAAGCAATAATTTTATAAACAGATTTTTTAATTTAATCTGCACTGATTACTGTTTTGTGCAATGTTTTTGTTTTGAGCTGCTGCAGATTTGAAAAATTCGCCAAAAATAGAAATAAATGCTTATCAACTCAATAACTACTACTTGTTCTTTTAATGTTAAGTCAAAGCAATAATTTTATAAACAGATTTTTTAATTTAATCTGCACTGATTACTGTTTTGTGCAATGTTTTTGTTTTCGACAAGTGCAGATTTGAAAAATTCGCCAAAAATAGAAATAAAAGCTTATCAACTCAATAACTACTCTACTTGTTCTTTTAATGTTAAGTCAAAGCAATAATTTTATAAACAGATTTTTTAATTTAATCTGCACCGATTACTGTTTTGTGCAATGTTTTTGTTTTCGACAAGTGCAGATTTGAAAAATTCGCCAAAAATAGAAATAAAAGCTTATCAACTCAATAACTACTACTTGTTCTTTTAATGTTAAGTCAAAGCAATAATTCTATAAACAGATTTTTTAATTTAATCTGCACTGATTACTGTTTTGTGCAATGTTTTTGTTTTGAGCAGCTGCAGATTTGAAAAATTCGCCAAAAATAGAAATAAAAGCTTATCAACTCATTAACTAATACTTGTTGTTTTAAAGTCAAAGCAATAATTTTATAAACAGATTTTTTAATTTAATCGACGCTGGTAAAGATGGAGCTGCACCCCTCTATCTGCAAGGTCCGTAATAATTGATAGCGTGTAAATCAAAACTGTGCTAATCGACTCTCGTATTCCAAGGGAGAATTGAAATGCATCTAGGTATGTAATATAAATTAGGATCAGTTGCGAGGGAGAACAGACAATGTGGCTAAGAGCCATCGAATACATATCTTGCTTTTTCATTACTTTTCTTCACCGAGTTGCTTTTGATAAAGTTCCTAACACTTTAGCGCCGGGGGCGTGCGTGCATGGTGCATAAAAAGCCATTGTAAACTTTTGTAGCTCGTAATCCTACATGTCTAATCGAGTAAAAAAGCCTTAGTAACTATGTTTCGAGATGTGGAACGTATTCTCTGATACTTCTGCAGAAAGAGTTTTACGTGATTTTCTTCCACTTTGAGGTAAAAGTTCAGTTCTTACAAGGGAAGATCCCCAAGCTGGGAATTTAAAAAATTATGAAACTTAGGGGATATGTAGAGAATATATACATATCTATTACGTAATTTTTTTTGCTGCCCAAATTTACTCTAAGGGGTGAAATGGACCCCTGTAAATCCGGCTATTTTCCAATTTTGTGTTATAACTCGGATATCACTTTTACCAAATAATATCCCGAATTAAAAGTACTAACTTTTATCTGAAAACTATTTTTCTATCTCTTACAGTTCGCGAGTTATAATAGAAAATTGGTAAATAGCCGAATTTTCAGGGGTTAATTTTACCCCCTTAGAATGAATTTAGGCAACAAAAAAATTGCGTAACACATACATATATATCCTCTACATATTCCCAAAGTTGCATAATTTTTTGAATTTCTGGCGTGGGGATCTTTCCTCGTTAGAAGTATAAATGAAAGTGCTACTTGTTTTCGCAAGGAAGTTACATCTTCAGCATAACAAAATTGATGTATTGTAAATAACGCGGTTCATGAACGTAGATAGTGATAGTCAACTGAGTGAGAGCGATGTATGTACCTGTTTGGATGATCACTGTGAGCTCTAAAAGTTTGTAACCCTCTCTCTAAAATACCCTGAACACACCCTGAGAAAATACCTGATGGCTAATGTATAGGTACCTAGGGGCGTAGGTATCCCAATTACTGTCAGCGTTCCTATTACTGTCACTTTATTTATTTTACTTAATAAAAACGTAACGTATAAAGAATAGTGAACTGAATAGAAAACTATAATAATAAGAAGAACAGACACAATTTAATGATGATTTTTTTTCTACACTATCTTTACACGTTGCGTGTTTATTAAGTAAAATAAATAAAGTGGCAATAATAGGGACACTGGCAGTAATTGGGACATTTACCCTATGTAGTCTTGTATATCAACTATATTTTGAGTTCTGTATTATCCTTATTTTTCTCTCCTCAGTGGACAACATGAAACTGTAAAGAAATACACTGCTTTGACTTTCCATTCACGCCCTTACTCTACAGGAGTACGTGAAGACGAGGGGAATAGATCTATGTAAAAGAATTACACATTTCTATTTAAAAAAATTATGCTACTGCATATTGCATATAGACCATTGCACTTACGAAAAAAAATTCTTAGAGGAAGATGGTCCTCTATGCACCAATTAACATTTTCCTTTAACCCTTTTTTACTAATTGCAGCCAGAAAGTAGATGTGGCTTGGCCCAGTTACGTGAACCGTCCTGTATAATGACGAATTGTATACACTCGTAGTGCGGATCATGTCGTTATATTAAAGCAGACGTTACACGATTGAATTCGACAAAAAGAGAAGTGATTAAAAATCTCTTAAACAGTCGTTAATTAATTAATTTAGTTTCTAACAATTCATAACCTAGGAATTAATTAATGTACTTTTTTCTTTCATTTAAGTTAACTATGGCGTATGCAACCTTTAGAAATATCGAAATGTACGTACCAAAGCGAAAAATATATATAAAAAAAATTGTGTTAAACGATTTTACTAAAAATGCAGTACAAACTAAAATATAATTCTTGATGGTGATATGTGACTTTAAATAAAATCATATAAGCTCTGTGATTATCCTTTTTCTTGAACAATTCTACAGGATAATCAGAGGTTGTATGATTTTATTTAAAGTCACACAACTCCATCGAAATTGTAGTTCAAGAAAATAATGATTTTTTAGTGCATTTTTAGTAAAATCGTTTAACATACATTTTTATCTTCTAGTTGTTAGTGTTTGAGGGTTTCTCTTTTTTTGTTTTCATTTTTTACTTTTTTATATAAAATTGTATTGTCATGACACCCACGCACGCCTACAAAGTTTCACAATTGGACTGATGGAAGTGGTTTGAACCATACACCCAACAAACACCAAACATACAGAGGATCGAAGCTAACAAGGGAACACCGCGAACCCGGACTCACCGATTGGAATGCAACTTTGTGGGTTTTTAGAGTGACTCAAAACAAGAACAACGGTGTGTTTCATTTGCGCCCTATCGCCCTTTAAGGGGGTGAAAACTAACCTCAAAGTCAAATTGGCACTTCCACTATTTCGCGTATAACTATCAAAGTACAACAGACAGAAAAAAATGTTTCAAACAAAAGTTTAATGGTGCAATAAGTGCTACAAACTTGCGTTAACAAAATTATGAAAAGAGTTATTTTCGTCAGTTATATATTTCTTTTTGACTATTTTCAAAATTTTGTTAACGGAAGTTTGTAGCGCTTATTGCACCATTAAACTTTTGTTTGAAACATTTTTTACTGTCTCTTATACGTCGAGAGTTATACGCGAAAAAGTGGAAGTGCCAATTTGACTTTGAGGTTAGTTTTCACCCTTTTAAAGGGCGATAGGGCGCAAATGAAACACACTGTTGTCTTTGTTTCGAGTCACTCTATAAACCCACAATGTTGCGTTCCAGTCGGTGAGTCCGGGTTCGCGGTGTTCCCTTGTAAGTAAAATCATTTAAAAACAGTAGCAAGGAACCACAAAGTAACACTCTCCAAAATCCAAAATAGAGGACAAAGTATTATGTACATCAGCAGAACCTGCTGCCAGAAAATTTCTGAATCCTTCACCCGCCATTTGTGTTTTATCGTGCGTTTCAAGCGACAGGTATGTACGTATAGCATAACGAATGCGAGTCACGAATTGGAGGCGACACATGTTAGCGCCCATTACCCGCCACGGGATTTGTATTAATACGGCAATAGTGATTCGGTTAGGGGCAACCGAAAACGAGGTTACTGTTATACAACAGACGCTTCCACGGCGCAAATCGAACGCGCACGCATATCGACGGTGTCAAGAGTAGTGGCCAACGCCCACAGATTTTGCATTCCAGGTTAAAGCGATTGACATACGCACGCGATCAAATTATGCACGATAAATCAACTTGCTTCGAGTGATCCTACACCTCGAAACCGGAGCGTCAGCTTTGAAGATCGCACACGCTCTGGTATGCCGGACGCTCGCTCGCAAAGGAGAGGCGTAAATTACGAGGTACATAAGTTGGCGCTAAACTTCCGATGAATTACGAATGACCGAGTAAGAAATACAGTGAATAATCGAGTGACGAATAAAATGACGTTCGAAAGCTGCTGCGATAAGTATATGATCCCTGTCGTTCCGTTTATACCAGTTGCATGCCGACCAATGTTCACTTGACAGCTCTATGGCCATATCCCCTACGAGGATGCAATTTTATCTAAATTTTTCACTCAATTTCTGTAAAGGCATTTGGCATAAATCCTGGGATAATTTAAAAAGAAATTGCACTGGCTGTGAGAAACTAAAAATTATGCTCACTTTATGTGATATATATTTTTCAAAAAATTGATTGCTCGTAATACGTGTTAGAAATAAATGATAATGTTTATGTAAAATTGGCCATTCAACAGTACATTTTTAAATTAAAGATTAGTATAGAGTAGGGTGGTCCTTATTTTTCAACTTTAAAATATATATTGTCTGACCCTCTTAAAATCTTCTATTTGACAAAAAAAAGTATCTCCGTATTTTTTATTTGTATATTTTGATATATAAAGGTCGCTCAAGGACTTTATATTTCGCATGTAGGAGAGATCGGGGCAAAATAGGGACGTTAAGAATAAAATCTCATAGCTTCGACATTATTAAGTAAAAAACAAATTGGGATTAGAATAAACTCTTTTCTAAATAATAGTAAATATCCAATTTGCTTAATAGAAGGAAAAATACAAAAAAATAATGATTTAAAATATGATCCGTTTTTACGATTTTACACCGTGGCCTGAGTAAAACCGGGTACCATACTAGATATTGGTCCTAGCACTTATAACAACGAAACTCATCCAATTCTCCAGTTCCCCAACCAGTTAGAACAAGCTGTGAAGGAAAACAAAATTTTTTTTAATTTTTTTTTAAATTTATACCAAAATAGTAATATTTCATTGCCGTTGAGCGACCTTTAATCCTTAATATATTTTAATAAAATTTTAGACTAAATTCTTTTAAACTATTTGGAAGCTTCTGAGAGGGTCAGAAGAAATTTTTAAAAAATTTATTTTTTTTCCATGCATATTAGGACCACCCTAGTACTTATAGAGTCAATACTTTTTGAACATTGCACGTGTCATGTTAGGTAGGGTAAATGTCCCAGTTACTACCAGTGTCCCTATTGCTGCTATTTTATTTGTTTTACTTAATAAAAACGTAAAGCATAACGAATAGTGTACAGTACTGCCCTCCTTAATTAAATTGTCCTGTCTAGCATTTGTCCATTTTTCAAGAAACGTTGAAATATTTGAAGTCCCATGCGTCTTTTACCTTTTAAGTAAAGTTAGAAAAGCTTATGTGCTTCGTAGAAATTTAGAAACAGTGTAATTTATTTCTTTTTTTTAGAAGGACAGCACAAAAAAATAAAACTTTAGATTTCTCGGATGTTTCGAAATGCTAGGTAGGACATTTTAACTAAGGAGGGCAGAATAATAATAATAATAATAATAATAAGAAGAAGAAGAAGAAGAAGAAGAAGAAGAAGAAGAAGAAGAAGAAGAAGAAGCGGAAATAGAAGAAGCAGAAGATGATGATGAAGAAGAAGAAGAAGAAGAAGAAGCGGAAATAGAAGAAGCAGAAGATGATGAAGAAGAAGAAGAAGAAGAAGAAGAAGAAGAAGAAGAAGAAGAAGCAGAAGAAGCAGAAAAAGAAGAAGCAGAAGATGATGATGAAGAAGATGATGATGAAGAAGAAGAAGAAGAAGAAGAAGAAGAAGAAGAAGAAAAACAGTCCCAATTTAGTACTAAATTTTTCTGAACACTATTCTTTATACGTCACATTTTTATTAAGTAGAATAAATAAAGTGGTAGTACTAGGACCAATGTCAGTAATTGTGACATCTACCCTATGTGTATATAATTTTATTGTCAGTTTTACTTCAAAGACTCAATGTTCTCCGAGTGATTAATTTAAAACTATGCATCTCCATAAAAAAGCTGGTTTCAGCTTGTTCTGTCAACGCACCGATGTGACATTTACCATGTAGCCAAGAATTTGACGCGGCCCGAAATAGAAGATGCCGTGGATCGTGATTTTTAATCCGACAACACGTATCATGTAAACCTTTTGTACACGAGAACATCATATTTATCCGGAAAAAGGAATCACGAAAAAGCATCACGTATAGGCACAGTTGAAGGTAACTGTACAGGCGTAGTCAGGTTCCTGAAATTACAGCGGTTCCTGTTACAAAAGTTACGAAATTTAAGCGTCTTTTTCTACCGGATACCGCGCGCCGTCATTTCACTTTGACGCCCTGTTGTGCACGGGGAAACCATAAATTACGCGGTAACAGGGTAACCGATCGACAGTTTCTGCTCGCAAAAACTAACCAACGTGCTTTTAAGTCCCCCAAGCTTCGCTTTAAATAGAGTGTTTTGCTGCACCTCGACGTTTCCGCTAATTACACGCATTCCTGCTTTATTGCATTTCGTCTTGTAGAGTAATAAAGACGTTGCTGTTATTATTACTAAATAGTACAGTGGTTGACAATGTATTGAGAGAGTTTGATGTGTTGATCTACATCTCTGGGGTTCTTTCAGTTAAATTAAGGGGAAAGGAAAATTTGCGCCAAAAATTTTAAATAAATTCACCAAACCATTGCCGAGTTATAACGATTTTAATTTTCACCGATTTTACACGTACTCCTTTGGAAAGAGACGATCTTGACAGATGAAACAGCTGAAAAAATATTGAAGAAATTGTACCAGTTTTCAAATTTTTTGTACATGTGGTAAGGTAAACTTTTTATTATTATAAGCGTTACGTTTGTACTATAGTTGCAACAAAATAATTCAAGAGACTCATGATTTTCCGATCGTGTTCTAGCTGGTTGTGCTAAGGAACAGCGTCACTATATTGGTATTCGATAATTTGGCAGAATAATAGTTTTCGCAGTAAAAGTTCTTATTTAATAACAAAAGCAGATACCGTATTGTGCTCTGGATTAAGATATTTTTATTATTTTTAATTGTTTTAAGTAGAAAACAGGTGAGTAGGTATAATGGCAAGCAAATCATCGTCATGTCCGCATTTCTACTCACCAGAATTTTAGTAACATAACCTCACAATTCAATGTATGCTATAACCTCTATTTCTATTCGAAGGCATTTTATTTTATGTTTATCATTATTTTATGCTTTATTGTTGTGTTATAAAAACTCTCCATAAAAGATGTAACTTATTTTAACCTAAAAAGGCAACATATTATGTGAGCAGAAATTGGTACAAATGGTGAGTAGAAGTACGTATTTTTCGTGACCAGAAATACGGAGATTTAGAGCATAGTATTTAATTACAAATTACTAATAGTTAAACATCTTGAAATATCTTTCTTAAATAGTTTTTAAATTGGTTGATTTATTATTAAAGAATTAATCAATTACCCTGCAAATTTTGATCACAAACAAATTTTGCACAACTTCTTTATGATGAGTAACCTCTTAAATTGGAACATTCGCCGTATATGGATTGATGAAAATATCTGCCGAGTTTCAATTGTTTCCACTACACCGTTTTGTAGAAATAAATTATAACTTAATTGTGAATTCAGGGCATTTTCACTGCCAAAAGTTTAGCAAATAATGCTTGAAAAAGCATTTGTAAAGTGAAAAATATCTTTCTAGGACTCCGCATAAGACTCCAACTGGCGTTTGAGTTCCTCACATCTAGATTTACTATGCGTAAGACGTAGATATTCAAGTATTTCGAATTTCATATACTTTTCTCTAAAATTGTACCTTCAATACATTCTTAACAAAGGAAGAAGCAGTTAGAGAACTTATAAATAGTCACCAATTGGACTGAAAATGTGCATACAGTTAGTAGACAAGGACAACACTGTGTTAAACAGATAAGGCATACCATTAAAAAATTTGCCAAAAAATTGCGTTCAAAATTTTGATTTTTCCAGACTCTCGGCACCTACATATATGTTTATAAACTAGACTATAATTAAATTGTAGTGGCAGCTCAACTGTACTTCATATATTAGTTCCAGGCTTAAAATATGCTGGCCTCCTTAGTTAAAATATCCTATCTAACATTTCGAAACATCCGAGAAGCCTGAAGATTTATTATTTTTCTTGTCCGTTCTTCTAAAAAAAAATAAATAAATTAGACTGTTTGCAGATTTCTACGAAGCACGTAGGGTTTTCTAACTTTACTTAAAAGACGTGGGTAACTTCAAATATTTCAACGTTTTTTGAAAAATAAACAAATGCTAGATAGAACATTTTAATTAAGAAAGGCAGTATGTAGGATAAACTGTACAATGATGGGCACCCTAAGCGAAAATCCCAATTGGAATGTCTATATTTTTTTGAGAAGTTTTTATATGGTCTGGATTTCCAGTTATTATGAATGATTATGGATTTCTCGTTAAAATAAAACCTCTTGAGTACCTATTAAGTCTTTTATTTTAAAAATATTCAATAAAAAACAAAAATAGGCATAAAAGTGCAATCATTGGCACCCTAAAATTTGAGGTCATTTAGAAAAACAAATGTAGTTAAAAACGAAGTGTAAACTGTTTAAACAGACTGTTTCATTCACTATTAATTATCTACAACACTTAGTAAATCTGTATTTCAAACCATTTCTCAATTATAAAGCGACAAAATATACTTACCTACCCCTTATCAAAATTTTAAGAAAACGCCTAAAACTAAGCTCTTTGTCCCACTTTGTGGTGTTGCCAGATGTAAGATGTATAGTTCAACTACAGGGCTTTGCAAGAAAGAAAAATAAGGAATTGTAGAAAAGTACTTTCTAAGCTTGTATTTTTTAATACTTGGCTTTTTACTTAGGAGTGCCAATGATTAGTGCAGTTTACCCAATGTACATATATTTAAGAATTATCACGTATTTTTTCAAACAGAATCTGTAAAAGGAAAAAATTCCGAATTCGATTTGGTCACAGAATTTTAAACAGCGCACCGCATGCGCGCCGCGCGTTATTACGAATGCCGAAATTGGCGAAACGAATGTTGCGCACTCCCCTCGCGAGATGCGACAAGAATGACAGAAGCCGTCGATTCAGGACCAACAGGAAATGCACGGTTCGCGCCTGACCGATAGGCAGGTCGGCCGTACGCATACCTGTCCGCTTTCTTGTTCTACTTGCACCTGCACCCGATCTGCTCTGAGGACTTTCTGGATAGAAAAGTATCGCAGAACCGGTCGATGCGTGAAACGAAATCGTCGAGCGAACGCAGCGATCGTTCTGGAAAAAAAAACTGAACCGTGACGAGCGATACGCTACTCTTCTATGAATTTTTGAAGCGCTGAAAGAATTTTCCTGGGAAACAGTAGCTTCACCCCTAGTGTACCTCTAACCTTCTCCTACAATGCGTTACTTACCGAGGGTTCCATTTCATTATAGCGTAATTTATCTTCACTGAATCTTGCCCCTCAGTCCACGCGTCCTTTCTTAAAATCTTTTCTTTTCTTGTACTCTTTTTATGTGGCGAAATGAAGCTGTATTATTATTCACCCTTTAACACCTAGCTGCAGTACATAAAATGCGTTACCAACAATAAGGTGCAAAAGTGAATGCACTCTCTTTAAAACTAAATAACTTTTTTAAAATGGTTCCAACCGACTTGAGGTTTTCTGAGATGGTAGACGGATTAGTTTACTACGTGACGTGTTTTGTCGTTTTGACAAAAATTGCAATTGGTCGAAATAGCAAAAAAAAAGTAATGAAGGTCGTTTGTTGCTCAGAACTTTCAGCGTTTGTAGCTCAGAGCAACGTTAACCGATTTTGACGAAATTTTAGGCATGTATACAAATTACTTCAATTCCCAAAGAGGGTTTTTTTGAATTTTCATTACAGGTTCAGATAAAAAAGTTGAAAAGTGACATTCACTATTTTTTTTGCTATTCCGACCAATTGCAATTTTTTTCAAAACGACGAAACACGTCACGTAGTAAACTAATCCTTCTACCTTCTCAAAAAACCTTAAGTCGGTTGGACCCATTTGGAAAAAGTTATTCTGTTTTAAAGGGAGTGTAAAGTGTATTCACTTTTGCATCTTACTGTATGTAATGTTATGAGGGTGCTTAAATAATGTTTTACTTCTACATTTTTGTTTTACGGTTTAAAAGCCTTAAATTGTTTTAATAGACTTTGACTCTCTGAGTACGGTGTTGTGTCGGTATATCTAAACAGCTGAAGAAAGTATGGTATTTTTTTAGCACAGTGTCTTACGTAAGTAGCTTGTTAGAAAATTGCACGGAGGAACAATAAGGAATTCGAGAAAATGAAATTGCGATGTTGAATTTTGTAAAAGTAATCTTCTTTGCCTACTTCGATTTTAATATGGAACTGAGAGATACGCTTGTCTTTACTTCCAATAGATATCGTAAGTCATGCGTGACCCACGTGATAGGGAACGTGTTAAGCGAGAATACAGAAGTAGGAAAATAGGCGAAAAAATGGATTCCAGTGCGCATTTACTGGGGTCGTTAAAATCCGACTCTGAACAAGAAACTGTTGGCAAAAAGTGAAATTAAAGTTAGATGTAGAGAGCTGTAAATAAGTTAATAAAATATCTATAACAATCTGAAAAAAGACCAACTCAGAATTAATTAATACTCACGGGAATTAACTAAACGTGACCAATTAATATAAGAATACCTAATGAATTCAGACTATATAAAATAGAGTATATATCAAGTCAGTCTTTAAATTTGGACTTTCTAAAAAATGTATCCTCTCTATTGAAACCCTATTTTAGATGAGAATTACATTTCCGTGGTAGGTATGGAGCATAAATTATGAAAAACGTCCAATTCATATTCTACATTCGTTATTATAAATATCTTAAATCGTTAAGTTTTTTTTAATTTCCCGTGTTTTTGTGTCTGTGTATTTTTATGACTTCTATATTCTTGTGTCTTTTTCGATCACTTCTTTGAATCGCTTTATATAATAAGAGATGAAAAGCAACAGGTTCGCAAGTAAATCTTGTGTAAATAAACATTGCGTAATTATTTTATAAATTGTCTGTACTGTAAGGCACTTTCTTTATGTAAGAAGCTAGATGCAAGTTAGATATGAGAGTGGACACGTTCGAAGGAGGCATAGTAGCCACAGACAAATTTCATTTGTCCATTGTAATTGAAATGAAACGTTGGAACATCACACTTTCACTCAGCACGGAAGACAAACCGCGCCCTTTAATTACCTAACTAATCAATTCCGCCAGCACTTTGTTGGCCTTAACTTCAGCGTGACTTCAGCTGAGTTTATGATTTCAGTCATTTAAGACTCTTATCGAATATAAATTCCACTGAATTGTATCACTCGTAAATGTAATCATGATTTGAATTATGTGAATTCGTAGTGTCTATACATTTTTTAATTAAAAAGTAGATATTTCTGGAAGTTATAAGTGGCATGTTGCAATTAAAAATCTGCAATTAGAAAGGAGTATTTTGCCGCATTAACCCAACATTTTAAATTGCTCAAGTACTGCCATTTTTATGGTCCTCCTATACATACATTCTCCTGTAAACTTCATTAACGATTATTTTACGGAAAAACCCTCATCCCAAGAAGAGGAAAATGAGATATAACAATTTTTCTGCTCCTTCAACGCATTAGGCTTGGTTTTACACTTGGTAGATTAAAGTATAATTCTAAATATATTTTCGTGAATATTTGCACCGTTAATTTAACGCTTTATATGGTTGTTAATTAATCATTTATACATTACTTTTGTACGCACAGGAAAAATATCGACTTTTATTTACAAAATAGTGCTCGAACAGTTGCATTTCATGCGATCGTTTCGAAGTTATGATCATTTGAAGTCAACAACTTCTAATCAGCCCAGCTCGGTTTTTCGTTTTTTAACCGACTTCAAAAAAACTCCGTAGCTACTGGACCGCTTTTCGTGTACCATATTGCATTTACTTTAGCTCCAATCAACTTAGCTCATGAAGAAAGAATTATCAAAATGTGTTAAGTAGTTTGAAATTACACCAAAAATAAGAAATCTGTTTCATTATTATTGGAATCTTCCTTTTCTAGCAATCGGTTCTTTCTTTTACGAGCAGCTCCTTTTGTAGGCCTGCCCCTAATTTTTAAAATAAATGTAGTTACACAACATAAATAACTAAATAGTAATAAATAAAAAATTTAAACAAATTTAAACCGACTTCAAAGAAATAAAAAAGTGCACTCAAAAGTAAAAAATAAGTTGTTTCCTTATTTAATCTATGACTCTAACCTTTTTTAAGTCGGTCCCAGATTTACACACTGCAAATGATAACGCGCCGACATAAAAGAAACTGAAAGTCATAGATTAAAAAAGGAAAAAACTAGTTTTTTCCTTTCCAGTGCATTTTTTTTAAGTCGGTTTTAATTAATGTACATTTTTGTAACAGTGCGAGACGAAACAAAAATTTAAATATAAGAATTCTTCCATTTTTTCTGCCCTAGCACACTACCAAAATAAAAGTAAAGTTATATTAAAAGAACGAAAAAATGCAAATAATATCAGTGGCTAACTTGATAAAATTTTCACGAACATCTAATAGCGAATATGTATAGAAACTACAATTTTTATTAGTAGACGACGCATCAAAGACCACATATGAGGCAGTCCGGAGCAACAACGGACCAACCCACATTAAAAAAAATTTCTATTTTATATGGTTAGTAGAGGCTATTGGAATACGTTATTGCTACTAATTGAATTTCGAAAAAAATGTGGGTTAGTCCATTGTTGCTCTGACTGCCTCATATATAGGTACATACTGCCGCGCAAGCGTTGGATCGTTGCTGTGGGGAAATACGAACCGAACCCCAAGCTTGGTTTGTTTCCAATGTAAACATTCGTGGATGTTTGGACGATACTTTTTGTGCTTTCCAGAAAATACTGACGTGAAAACATGCCAAGAGCCGTGGACAGGATGAAAGTCCCCTCGGCGTGATAACACGCCTACGCCACTCAGAGTGTTACTAGACCGGCAGCTGCTGCAACGTCCGCGGAGGAGCACGAAACCGAAATCGAGGAGGCCACCGTGTAGCGTGGAAGTCCATTATCCGTGGTTGTCGATGAAAATGAGAAAGGCTGGGATGGGGTCGGTCGTGCGGGCGAACGGAAAATGGCCCGTCGGAAAATAAAAGCCACGGGATCGTATCCAAGTGGCCGAGTTTTGCCCGTTTAGAAAGCAACACCAGCTACGAACGATTCTGCGGGCCCGTGTGCTTTCGACAGACGCTATCGAAAATAAGATAGGTGGCAGATTTTACGAAGAGAAACCACCGAGGGTATAATGCAACCGGCGTCTCTTTTTCTCTGTACATGGTGGCGAAGAAGTAGGTCGAGCGGGTTAACTTCGACGACAACACTTATATGTCACCTGCTTTTTGATAACATAGCTGTTGCACGGCTGCTGCGCCCCGGGAAAATGTTTTGGCAACTGGTTCTGTTGAAATATTCAAAAGGAGCTTTTTCTAAAACCAACGTTAGGTCACTGACCGAGGGTCACGCAGAACTATCGAAACGGAGAAGTCGACACTTTAAATCATGCGCAAAAGGTGGAATCATCTTGGCTGAATTATAGGAATGTTGGTAAAAAATGTGCATTTTTAGCTTTGTATTTAACTTGTTTCTCCAGCTGTATTTGTTTTCGAGTTATTTGACATTAGGGCTGGGATTATTCGAATAATTTAATATTCGAATATTTTACAAGTATTCGAATAATTTGATATTCGAATATTTTACAAGTATTCGAATACTCAAATATTCGAAGTGTTCGAATACTCAAATATTCGAAGTGTTCGAATACTCAAATATTCGAAGTGTTCGAATACTCAAATATTCGAAGTGTTCGAATACGCAAATATTCGAAGTGTTCGAATACTCAAATATTCGAAGTGTTCGAATACTCAAATATTCGAAGTGTTCGAATACTCAAATATTCGAAGTTTATTCGTAGCATTCGAATACTTGTAAAATATTTGAATATTAAATTATTCGAATAGTGATGTATTCGAATAGTTTGGTGTGAAGTGGGTCAAAATTAGCTTTCAAGATTTCATCCTGACAAATGAACCTAAAGAACTGGATTTAAAATTCACACCATAGTATTCGAATACTTAAATATTCGAATAGTATTCGAATACTTGGATATTCGAATACTTAAATATTCGAATAGTATTCGAATACTTGGATATTCGAATACTTAAATATTCTAATAGTATTCGAATACTTGGATATTCGAATTATATTCGTCAAATAATTGAGCTACTGAAGTATTCGAATATTCGAATACCGAAAAATTCGACAAATAGTCCCAGCCCTATTCGACATAACACATTTTCCCACTAAACATGAATACTATCTGACAAAGGAGTAGTGTTTGAGTACAGTGTACCTATTCTATTTCATTTTTAATAAATGTGCAATTAGTATGAAGTTTATGAAATATTTGAACCATTGTTTTATATTAATTCACCTTCCTTTAGCTCCTTCGTAATAAAGACAGTAAAAAAACAGCTGGACGGTGTAGAAGCAGAATTAGGCAAAATGTAATCCAATTACAAATTACTATTAAAATGTAATTGTGTAATTGATTACACATTATCTTCTGTAATCAATTACACAATTACAATTTAGGTAGTTGACCACATTTTTGTCAACTACCTAAATTAACGATTACGGAAAATAATGTGTAATCAATTATACAATTCATTTGAATCGTAATTTGTAATTTGCAATTAGGTTACATTTTACTCAACCCTGTATAGATGAGAGGGGTTGGGGAATACTCTGGCATTGGATGGCCGTGGGTCACTTCGTGGATTCTTCAGAAGGCCACATACTTTGTGCACAGTAAATGCCAAAATTATACAGGAGTATGTACCTGAATATAAACGAATGCCTTTTTAGGAATCCACAAACGAGTGAACGGTTTTTAGTCTACGTTATACAAATGAAATGAATGAATGAATGAATTGTTGGTACATTTATGAGAACCTGATTCACAAAGTTTTAGTTTGATGTATGAATCGTTAAGAGCGGTTCATTTTTTCAATATAAGTAATAATTAATTGTAAGTTAACAACCATTCAATATATAAGGTGTCTTGTAAACGAAAATAAATCGAAAATGTAAAAACAAATATTTTTGACTAATTTTTTTCACCTACACAGAGTCACTACTTTTTGTACCACCGATTACGAAACACCATGTATTTCCAATATAATATAATGTTTTAATCAATAACGATTTTTTTTATTTCAATTACTTAAAATGCACGCCCATTAAAAATGAACAATTTATAAATGATAGAGACACGTAATTGACAAAATATGCAAGAGACACGCCAACCTCCTCAGAAGGCCACAGGTTCCTCATTACCAGTTCAGAATAGTACCTGCTGTACCAAATGTAGTTTAAATAAAAACACGGTCCCCAAATCAAATTTCAAACAATTCGATTGTATAGTTTCACACAGCATAAAAACCCTTTAAATTTTCCTAGGCTTAAAAACCCTTGTAATAATTATTTTACATCTGATATAGTTTTCAAGACTTACGGGAAAATAGGAAAGCAGACATTACTTTTTAGGTCGCGGTCACACGAGCCTTTTTTTTACGGACGTCACGATAATACATTGCAGTAGGTATATTAGGCTTACGGACGTAAAAAAAAACGCTTATGTAACCGCGGCCTTAAGGGGGAACTATACTTTATGCAACGCTAGAACAGGCAGATTTTTGGGATTTTTTTCCAGCGAATTTATGAAGCAAATCATTTTTAACTTTTTTATGGCTTTATATTGAACTTTTGAAGATACAAAAAAAATTGTATGTTAAAAATATGCATTGTAGATGACTTGCCCTTACAAAAGTTGCTGCAAAAGTTTGGGTTCCAGTGTTGCCACTCAAATGGTAATGTCATTATTGTAAAAGTTGACATTTTTTAGGATAGAGGGCGTTAAAAACACCAAGAAATTAGAGACACTGTAATAAGAGTCTGGCCACGAGCCCATTAACTGTCAAACATATATTTTTTTAAAAATGCATTACAATTAAGAGTAGTATAATTGACAGATTTAAAAATTAGCGGGAATAGACCAAAAATGGCGGACCAATCAAAAGTAGCGAAATCTTGGTGAAATCTTCTTGTGGGCAGACTCTTATTATAGTGTCTCTAAAAGAAATATTAATTGGCAGAAGTGCATAAATCTTAAAGGAGAATATTTTGAAAAACAATAAAACCACTTACTTTCGCGAAACGTTTGCAGCAACCCACGTACAACTAGATAATTCCAAACTATTGTCGATGGACCTCAAAAACCACCAAAAAATCGAAAATTGACAAAATTGTAGAGCTCAGGAAAAGAAGTGCGCTTTTGCAGAAAATGTTGTAATCTATTTATAACATTGAAGTATTAAAATTAATTTCTTTTATAATACTAGAAGCCTATTTTAGCGTTGCCTAAAGTATAGTCCCCCCCCTAAGAGGATTTTTGGGATTACTAAAAGTAATAACAGTATTTTACATGTGTAGTTTAATCTGCGAGATGTCTTGTCACTAGAAATACCTAGTTTTGTTATCGAATTAACACGAAGCTTCGAATTTTATCGAATTATACCAGAAGCTTCGAGGACTTACAAACGATCTTGAGAACATGCTAACAATCCTCTCACGAACGATGGAACGCTAATGATAACAGAAAGTGGTCTCCTATATTCAGCACGCACTAAACATTCATCCGTCGATAAATGTCCAATTACCATGGCATAATGTACTCACTAATTACGTCACGGATCCGTCGCAACGACAGTCGAATACAAGTGGAAGATTGATAACGTCTTGAGCGAGCTCGTTCAACGATTCGAGGATTGAATAATGGCAACTGTATTTCGTCTTATTTAAAGCTAACGTTTATACCGAATGGTACGGTAATTCAGGAAGGAAGATTACTCGTTTTTCCAGCCGAAAATTGTGGCTTCCGGAAAAGCGGCGACGATCTAATTACAACGAGACGATTAGAACGGAGGCGCGGACCTCCAGCCGTGAGAATCAGGCTGAGAACCGTGGGGAGTGCGCTCTCTTTTGTTGAGGAAAACTCCTGGGGTGGGATTTTAATTAAAGAAGAACACTGTTCGCTGGTACTGCTATGCGAAAAACGTCTGTCCTGTCCTCCACTAACTGCGCCGTACGTTTGTCCTCGCCGCGAAATCGTTTTGCGAACGCGACAAATTTAGTGTCGACCATTTCGCCAGGGCTCCGATTGCTTCATTCGATTACATTGGCCCAACTATTACTCCCTCAGTTTGGTTTCTAATATTCTGTAAATTGGAAGAATTGGTCCTCTTAGCTGTCTTTGTAATCTCAGCTGTGATATTAACGTAGTTTCTGAAAATATTTGGAAAGTAGAAATAGTATTCTATTTTCCAGCAAAATTAGTCACATTTTCAAGATTATGTCATCTTTAGTTTTGTAAAGACCAAACACGAACAATTTACATAGATATTAATAATAATGAAATCTGTAAATTCCGAAACATTCATTTATATCGTTAGAATGATAAGCTTTTACTAATTAACTGAAATTACCATTTGTAGCCCATGTATGTTCCCAGAATATCAAAAATATTGAGTCTACTAAAATGAAATATGTAGTAGTATTTCCGACATATTTACAAAAAATTAATTCTAAGAAATTCTAATTTCTAAAATTAATAATTCTAAGAAATTAACATAATTCTAAATTACGGTTTTACAAGCTTAGCAGCTTCATTAGGTTGTCCAGAACAATAAACTGGTGGCGTCACGAAAAGAATCTTAAATCACGACAATCCAGAAGCGCGTTAGCGGAACAAGTGCAGTGATAAGCTTGCGGTGATCCGCAAGATTGCACGTTTCTAACAGCCGCAAGCCGAAGGAGAGTGTTCTTTTCCTATTCATTGGAATTTATCAATGGTGGTTTGGTAATGTCTGCGAAGCCTACTGCAAATCACCAGTTTTCGTTATCTCTCGCTACTTTCTTTAAACACTTTTTAAATTGAATCTTATAATCTATAAAACAATTGCAGACGAAGATTAGACATTAGAAATCCATCCATCTAAGTGTCATAATTGACTCTTATCTTTGGTAGACCTTTGCAAGTAGACCTAGGAAGTCACTTGGTACACGGATTATTTGCAAATATTATGATAGTTCACTACTAAACAGAGGAAATGATAACAATACTTGCACCTCCAAAGATGCTAGACATTTTTGAAAAATTAGTAGCATTTATTGTTGGCATTTTGATGGCCAACTAATTCCCAAGTTAGGGATACTGTGGGCCAGCCAGAAATGCTACTAGGGTCTGTACTCCTTCAATGACCATGTTCTACTTCTACATATGGGGCGGAGAAGTAAATTGAATACATATATTGAACAGCACTGACTAACATTCCAGAAATATTAATGGCAAGATATCTGAAATCCTGTCAAGGTAAAAGGGACTCATACTATCATATATATTTGCAGCAAATGATAACTGCATACTACTGCCTTTGAAACCTTCCAGAAGTTATTTAAAGCAACGCCCAAAGAGCAAGCAGCATGCCCTCTATCCAGTGCAACAAACTTTCACAAATAAGGCACTGCAGGTCAGGTAACCCCTGAACAGCGGATACCTTGATTCCATGACAAACACAGCATCAATGTTCACCTACAACTTCACTCACACACCCCTCAGAATAAGTATTTATATTAGAACCCAATTCTGCTATGGTCCGAATTGATTTGTTCCTGAGAACAAGAGAAACTCATTTTCTCCGAGAAGTAAGACTAGTAATACCTAAAATTGATACCCTTATGTTTAGGATGGATCGAAATCCCTATCCGCCAGGCGAGGATCAAAACCGATGCGGCTTCGCATCAAAGTTTCCGAGTGAAATTTTCGACTCGAAGTTAACAAGCCACCCACCCTCCACCAAAGCACCGCTATTAACTATCATCCGAATGGCCCCCGTCAACAAGAAACGGCCCCAGGAAGATAATCGGCAGCGTCCCGGTTCGAAGCTTTTTTTCGATGGTAGAAGAGCTACTGTGGCAAGTCGTGCGACCAGGACAGGTGGGATCGTTTCGCGCTAAAAGGCCTGCGAGATCGGAAGCGAGACAAGACGAGGCGCGCCATGGCAAGGCGGGACAGCGCGAGGGGACAAGGCGAGACGTTTCTCAGGAAAGAAAGCTGCGGATGGAAAAGAAGTCAATCCTTGGCTGGAACTCGACTAGAGGCTGACCCGCTACATATCGTCTCGCGGGCCGTTCCCTTGACAGTGAGGAACAGCGATAGAGAGGAATGGCCGACAGAGAGAGAGAGAGAGGAAGCGCGGCGAGGGACGAGAGAGGCAGAAAGAAGATCGTCTAGAGAGTGTATAGTCGAAAGAGGACAACGCGTCTGACGCGACGACCTACTATCTTCGCTTCGGCTGTTCAGTAGGTATAGTTAACACTGGGTACTGTGTTGTTGGCAGGTACGTGTTTCTACGAGGCTGCTACCAGGTGCACTAGGTGTTTTCATTCACCTCGCTCTCCTCGCGTTTTAGAGCAAGCAGTGGACAGGATCTCGCGGAACCAGACTATTCAGAGCGCTTTGTCGCGTGGGCATGCGCGTTACGCTCATCGATCTATAGATTCCTATGTTCATCAGGAGGTACTGAATCCTCTTGGCACGACGAACATTTCTCTACGACTCGTTCGCTTTGTGTATTGATGCTGTAATACTGGAAGTATGTCAATTTTTTTTCAATGTTTTAATTTTAAAAACAACTAGTGGGAAAACGGTACAATTTCAGGTTTAAATTTACCCACTACCTTTAAATTTTGTTTAATACATTATTTACGTAGTTGGACTTTCATTTGAAGTTATAGAAAAATACTAAAATTATTTTTAAAAAATTTAATAATTGAGTTTATGAACCGCAACAGAAGCAAACAAGATATTGCTTCTTTGGTGGCGTTTTTAAATAGCATTAAATTTACTACGTAAATGACATATGGCTACATCTGTTGCTAAAGTTACATATATTTTCATTTTGTAGTAAATACACATTTTCATGTGAATGTAATAAATAGTAATTCCCACATGTTTTTATTTTCATTTTTATGATTTTATCACAGCAAGACTCACTTTAAGCAGTATATGAATTAGGGGTGGGACTATTTGTTGAATTTTTCGGAATTCGAATATTCGAATACTTCAGTTGCTCAATTATTTGGCGAATATAATTCGAATATCCAAGTATTCGAATACTAGTCGAATATTTATGTATTCGAATACTATTCGAATACTTATGTATTCGAATATCCAAGTGTTCGAATACTATTCGAATATTTAAGTATTCGAATACTGATGTATTCGAATAGTATGATGTGAATTATAAATCAAGTTCTTTAGGTTCATTTGTCAGGGTGAAATCTTGTAACCTAATTTTGACCCACTTCACACCACACTATTCGAATACATCAGTATTACCCAGTCGAATACTCAAATATTCGAAGTTTATTCTTAGCATTCGAATACTTGTAAAATATTCGAATATTAAATTATTCGAATAGTCCCAGCCCTAATATAAATATGTAACTGGTAGTTAAATCTTACTTAATTTTCACTTTTTTCAACTGTGATTGTGCAGTAGCTAAACCTCACTGAAATCAATTTTTGAAGACAGTCTCAGATTCAGGATTGAAAACAGCATTACTTTGTCACTAGTCATTTTAAAATTTTTAAAAATTGTATATTTACCCACAAAATTGACACACCTTACTACTGGAGTCTTATTGTGTGATTATTGAGTAGGTATTCAAGGCTCGATATCTTGAGGGGTCATTCCACTGTGACGGTTTGAAAAAAGTCGATTTTTTTCATTTTTCAAAAGTACATACATACATATATCTAAGAATGTGCTGGTAAAGTTTCGTGGTCTGATTCGCTTTAGTTTGGCTGCCATAACCGAAAGTTTATGGCAGTCAAACTTTTGTTCATTTTGTTCACAAAATTTTGTTCATTTTTTATCAGTCAAAGTAATTCTGCTTCCAACGATAACCACGCTAATAATGATTACAACACACATTGAATTTTTTTTAGCATTACATCGCTTTTTCAACCTGCTTACTTCAATGCGATATATATTTTAAAAAACTGTTAAAAATTTAAAACAAATTTTTTTATACTGTCAATAAGTGTATTAATAAATAGACAAAACATTATTTACGTTGGACATTCCGTTTACTGAAAAATAAATCCTAAAGAATTACAATTTTTCACGACATCACAGTGGAATGACCCGTTAAGTAAAATAAGTTGGATACCAGCCACTTTATCAATCGCGAAGATATGAAATTTGTACACATTATGCAGAATTGCGAGTAATGCAATCAATACTTTCAACAGCGCAATTTAAATAGTCGAACAATAATCACTGTTAATTCACTTATGGAACCTTGCGATCTTGAATTTGATGAGAATTTTAAAATTGTTTAAAGAGCTTAATTATCGAGATTGCAATACTAACTAACCATTTTTTAAAATCATTCTTGAGTAACAAAATAATAATTTGGTCGACAATATATCTGTACGAGAACTTTCTCCTGCTCATATGATAATTAAGAGTCCATTGTTCAAAGTTTCTTGATAAATTTTCCTTCAAGAAGGAACAAATAAAATACGCAGGATCCTTTAACGTGAAATTTGCATCATTTGAACAAATGATAGATAATTCTATTACGTCTTTAGTCCATTAAAAATATACAGTACAAAGAACAACGTACTATTAACCTGATCTAGAATCCTATTCCCATCGACCTGACAAAGGATGCAAACGCTATTCCGCAAAAATAAATCCACTTACGAATTATCTGCATAATTGCTGTTACAGGGGTTTAACATTCAAATGATAAAACGGCGACGAATAGAAATATTAAATTAATGGAATTGCATTTGATTGCGTCGCTCATAAATATTAATAAACACTTGTCGAAATACCTTCTGGCGTCGACAAGGCTATTTACATCGTTCAGATTTAAAGTTTAATCAGTTCACAGTCGAATAACAAAAGCACCGCGCGTTTCATCAATGCGGGCTGGAAATTTATATTCGGAAAAAAGTATTTTACGTGCCCTCGGGGAAATGAACATTCCTCGATCGCAGTTTCGTATATTTACAAGAAAAACACGCTGATAAACGCGATGCAGAATTACCGTCTGCAAGCTGTAATGCATTCACGACTAGATGCAGCTCGCATATGTACATATGTATGTACATGATGTGCCTGCAAACGAGTTGCCTGGCTAGGACCAAAAAGAAGCACCGTCCCATCGATAAAATATCTATTGGCGCGGGACTCGGTACGATTAAGCAATGCAACCGTCGAAACTGGCGAAAGCCTTCTCTGAGTTTCTTTTTAATACAAAACCCAATTGAATCGAGCCATTACAAGGAGGAAAAAATTTGCTTGTTATTTTACTCAGAATAATTCTGTAGCAAGTTCTAAAAAGGAAAAGGATTTAATAAATCTGAATTTATTAACAATTTCGTGACTGATGTAGTGCTACATTTATTTATGAAATACTATAGTGCAGTTATTTTGGTTAATGGCGTATCCTTTTGTTTTAATGTTATTGTTCCCTTTTTCAGTACCATTAAAGATCATCATCGACAGTAGACTGAAAGTACATAGCTGTGCTCATGAGGTTTATTTTTTACTACAATATTGTATAGTAAAATATAGACTAAGCAGTATACTTTAATTAAATACCTCTTATTGTAATTTAAAGTTTATCAACGATTCCTCGTTTTTAAATTTAATCTCACAAGGGAACATCCCAAACCCAGAAATTCAAAAAATTCTGAAACTTTATGAATATGTAGGGAATTTCCTCCCGATTAAAATGCAATTTTTGTTTGCTGCCGAAATTCACTCTAAGGGGGTGTATTTGACCCCTGAAAAGGTCATTTTCCGATTTTGTGTTATAACTCGTGAACTGTAAAATAATTTGTATACAAAATGATAGATCTAATTAAAAGAAGTAACTTTTTTCTTGAGACTTTTTTTCTGTCTTTTACAGTTCGCGAGTTATAACACAAAATCGGAAAATAGCCGAATTTTCAGGGGTTAATTCCACCCCCTTCGAGTGAATTTGGGCAGCAAACAAAAATTGCGTTGTAATCAGGAGGAAATCCCCTACATATTCACAAAGTTTCGGAATTTTTTGAATTTTCGGGGTCTTTCTTGTCAGTCACAGCACTATTTTACCCCATCCTGTTCTATCCACAAGTATTCATAAAATCAATTACACACTACATACTCATACCTCCCTCAACTATACTATACTACACTATATACCAGTGAGGCTCTAAATTCAAAACTTTACAGCGAGGAAAGTGTCGATATACGAGTGGGGATTGCAAACCGGTAAATCAGTAAATCGGTTTGAAGTTTTTTTCACTGATAACGTAGAAGATATCGACGGAATTATGCACTACATGCTACATTGCTATACATACAATTTTTACCGGTAATTCGATAAATTCTGTATTTCTCGCGATTTACCGGTAAATTCGCCAAATTTTTACCGGTAAATCGCGAGAAATACATAATTTATCGAATTACCGGTAAAAATTGTATGTATAGCAATGTAGCGCATAATTCCGTCGCGATTTACCGGTAAATCGATTTACCGATAAATATCGAGAATTACATAATTTATCGAATTACCAGTAAAAATTTAGCGAATTACCGGTAAGAATTGTATGTATAGCAGTGTAGCGCATAATTCCGTCGATATCTTCTACGTTATCAGTGAAACAAAACTTCAAACCGATTTACCGATTTACCGGTTTGCAATCCCTATATACGAATCCATCATTTCTGTTAGATTTATTAATATCGCAATTTGTTATAAATAGAAAGTATTAAAATTCTCAAATATTTCTCCCCTACTTGTTTATTTTCATTTATTTCTACTCTACATTCCTGTCATTTACTCATCATTTTCTGTGGTGTAATAAAACCTTACCGTTATTAAGATATTACATAATAGTCGACGTTTTGAGGTTAGGTGTACCCACAATCATTCAAGTAATACTTCTGTCAGTAACTCCACAATCCTCCTGTTTCTTCCCTGCCCTACTTGACAAAAAAGAAAAGCGGAAAACAGGGCGAGGGTGGTCGACTCGCGCGCACACTTCCTCCAGCCCGTTAGGGGTGGCAACCGTTTCATTGAGCTTCCACTTCAAACCGATGAGCGCCACAACAGGCGACAATATGTGGCACAAGGAGGGCCCGCGGCGACGGTGATTCCTCTTAAGCATTAACGTCGCATTGTGTCTCACCCAGCACGTGCGTCCCGCGAATAGCGGTCCAACCGAGAGCGTTTAAGCATCAATGAAACGCGCCCGTTCCTCCTTCATTCACCCCTTCCCATCGGTAGGACACAGAATTTTTTAACGGTTACGAAAATATGCTTAACGGGACGACCGATCTTTTCTTGGATCCTTGACGATTTTCACGAGAATCGTGTTCATAATATAAAATAAACGGTCACGTGATCTGCTCAAAATATAGACATTTCTGCCTTTTTTAATTTCATAGATCCACTCACACCTCCATTTCTCAAATTTTGCGTGTTTAAGCGGAGAGGCCTACCTAGAAACTTCGGGAACAGCGATTTTTGGATTTTTATATTTTCTTGAAAATATTCCCTGAAAGTGTCAAGTCAATCCGAACAAAAATTGACAAAGTTATGCGCGTGTAAGTAGGAAGGTGTTCCTCGGTGTAGCGCTCAGAACCAAACCTTTAAACGTGTTTTCTTCAAAATCATCTTTTCTAAGTCGGTGACACACATAACTCAAAAATTAATCAACCGATTTACTCGATGCTTTGCAGGCTTTTTTTCCTTTTTTCCCCCTAGTTTCTTTTTACACTCGAAAAACCGAGGGATTTTTTGCCAAATATCGAACTTTGCACAGCCGCCATTGTGTCTCAAAATAATTTTTCCAAAATCGGGCCCGATAGCGCCTAAATAATTCCATATATTATCTAAAAAAAATCGAATTTCAAATTTTGGATGATCCTGCGCCGAGCTATCTGAAAAAAAGTACGCTTCAGGCATCGCCTATAACTCACAAACCTTTCAATACTTCTTACCACAAAAATACTGAAATATCCGTAAGATGTACTCTTTCCAATAGACTAATGTTTAATAATAAAAGTTTATCGGTTTTTCTAGAAAAAATTCTCCAAGAAGCATATTGTTTTGACCGGTCTAGGCGGGCCTCCTCCCTTAATTTGAGAACATGTATAATGAGGTTACTACACTTCCTGCGGTACCATTTCCATTCTTCAGGAGTGCAGCTTGCGAATTCACGAAACTTGAATTTTTCGTTGTTTGCAGTGAGTCCTCTCCAATTATTTGCAGCGGTACGAATTAATGCGTGCGCATGTTTCGAGCACTTTTCGCGATCATGGAGGAATACAGACAGGCACGTAAATAGATTCACCTGTTTTACGCAAACGCGGCCTAACGGTCACCGTACAAGCCGTCTGTCACTTTAAACGCGGAGGAGCAGCCACTAACCACGAGCAGTAATCCCCATTCATTCGACGGCAAAATTGGTGCCTAGGAAATAATAATACAGATCGTGGTAATGCACGAATCGATTATTTGTCAGGGTGCAACCTATGCTTAAAGAGAACGAGGCAAGAGCGGCCCGCTGTCAAGAGTTGGCAATCGGTGTATCACATCGACGAGTTGCTTTCCCGAATGGCAATTTAATTGCACGACTAGTTATTGAAACACGCGAATGTATGTTACATTTGTAGTTGTTCTACAACTTCGGGGAACTGTGAAGGCCTTTTCACACGAGAAGCTTCTGGTAACTCAAAGATATTCACTTGGCAGATAATAGCGTTTGATTTACATTAGATAAAAAAAGATACGCGTGAAACGACCTTTATCAATTTTAAATTTCAGTCTAATAATTTTGAAAACGATTATTTAACTGAGAAGTGACTTGTCTGTTTAGAATTAATTGGACAGTTTAAGAACAACCCTATGAAAGGTGAATTGAAGATTTTCCAATTCGGAAAGTTGGGAATCTTTCTTGGGAGTAAATAAAACCGACATTTTTAATTACGTCTATTTCTACCAATTTTGTATTTAAGTTCTTTGTAAGACCTTTTCGAAATCCTCATCAGCAGTATTAAGCTGCAAGAATGATAGAAGCTGAGCAAAGTGTAACGCAAGTGACGTGAACTTTAATTATTCGCGAAAGATTTGATGTTACATGAGGTCATCAATCATCTTCAGCTACTTTGGAAGAAGGCTTAAGTCGATTGACTGAGGCGTATATCTCAAGAACAGTTGGAAACTTTACTCACAGCCAATAGCAAGGGCAGCAACAAGATTAAAGCTGTCTTCCGTATACTCCGCCTCGTCCTCTCCATCATGTGTGTATCCTTTCTGCAATAAAAGAAGAACAGAGCTCTCTATCAATGCGACCACACTCAAGCCATCAATTGGCTGAATCAAGGATTTATCATTCTTTCATCTACTTCCCATTTTCTCTGATTCGACGAATCTACGAAGTACTTAAATTTCAGGCAAGTAAATGCACATTTAAATTGATTTACATTATACTAAATTTCATCAATATTTTGGAAAGCTTGATTACAAAATTTAGATTATTGTCATCTATTGCTCCTAGTAGAGCACAAGTGTCGAAGGGATCGGAAATATGCTTGACAAAGAGAGACCCGTGGCGTTCGTCGCCAGTCGACTGCACAAGTGGCACGTTTACTGTTCGGACCTCTGCAAAGGACGTTACGCAATGAGCATCCGAACCGCACTCCAGAAACTTGAACTTCTTAATTAAAACCACGTTCGGGATGACGTGCTGAAAGAAAAAGTTCGACCGCCCTGCCGCCGGGAGATTCAATTTCGCCGGATTCAAAGTACGCGCGGGAGGCTTCATTTCTGCTGAGATTGGCTGGGAAATAAAGTTTAAAGGGAGAGAAGGGGCGAGCGAAAAAAAAAGAGAGAGAAAAATTAAATGCGGGGACGCGGGCACGGAGATAAAGGAACGAGTTCAGAGACGAAACATTGGAGAACCGGTGCTTTTGAATAAAGCCGGGGCACGTCAAAGGGAAAAAGGGTATTAGACCGATGCAGGCCGGGAAAAAATATGAAAACTCCGCGACAGAGGGGAAGAAAGCGTGAAAACAGCCGAGGCGGATGCGGGGCAAATATTGCGGTTCCTTCCGCGGAGATCAGAGGGGAACGATTCCCTTTGGAGACAGCCAGGCAGGAGTTAGATCGGAAAGGAGAACGATCGATCGATGCACCTCTATGGGATCCTTTGGCCTTCCGCTCGCGACCTCTGCGCCCCAAACGAAACACTGTCGTCACCTCGAGGATCCTCCGAGCTTCTTCGCGAGCTCGTTCCTTCTTTCTCTTTATCCGCTCCTCTTTTAATCCCTGCTGGCCCCCCTTCAAGCACGCCGTCGGTCACACGAAATTACCCGGTGATTCGCGCGTCAGTTGTCCCTCATCGGGCCCGAGCGTGACCGTGCTTCCTTATCCCGTGGAAGAAAAAAAAAACGGGGGAACTGCGTCTGCCTGCCGCGACTCGACTCGACGGGCCCAGAGGTGGCTACCTTGGCCAACGAGGACTGACTGAAGGTGCAAGCCACGCTCGTCTCGGCCACGAGCCACGTCCCAGTGACCTACTGGCGATCTCGATCGCTCGTGCTGTACGCTCCGCTCCTCCCCCTGCTCCTTCCGCCTTCTACGTAAAGAGTCCCAAACAGGCCCACCGTACTCGCGCGGCGGGTCCCTCTCTCCCTTTCCGCCGCCGCTCTCTGCCACCGTTTCCATTCCTTCTTTTTCCTATCTCGCCGTCTCTCTTCGCCCCCCTGGTTCTCTCTCTCTCTCTCCGCCGCTACTTTTATCCCCCAACGGGGCGAATGATGTTGCTCGGGCACAGGTGAAAGACGCTCACCGCGAGGCGCGAGAGTCATTAAATAGGGAACGGGGAGAAGAGAGAGAGGGAGCGAGATGGAGAGAGTCGAGTTTATTTCAGTGGTCGTTGTTCTTTGAGAAGCAAGGAGAATGTTTGGGGACTTTTGACGGGCTCTTTTTGGCCAGGGTTACCCTGGTGACGGTGGTGCTTGTAGTTGCCAATCAGGGAAGATATTGCCGACAGATAATTGGGGGGACGAAATGCTCTCTGAGTGAAATGTAATTTTTGGGAGAAACGATTCAACATTTTCGGAATTATAATGGAACATGGAAAGTGGCCGATGAGTTAAATGCTAAATGCTTGAATTTTCTTGGCATGACATGTTTGGATAACGTATAAATTAGGGATTGCGAGATTGCCCGGTAAATCGCAAGAAATATCCTAACAGTTTTACCGGTAATTCGCCAGATTTTTACCGGTAATTCGATAAATTACGTATATAACAATATAGCCGCATATATGCGTTCCTTAATTATTCCATCGTTATCAGTGAAAAGAAAATTTAAATTACGAATAAATACGAAAACCGAAGTATCTCATGAAGAACCAACTCTGATTCAAAGGAAACTAAAAATCTGAATCATGTCATCTAAAAGATGGACGTATTTTCAAGTAGAAAAAATTAGGAGAAAATATATACAAGTTTAGAATTTGAGAGTGCTTTATCCGTAGCTAGATTATTTTCTACAAAAATTAGGTCACGATCAGGAAACCAAAGTTTGGGCAAATTAGGTTCTTTGCGTGCTTATTTGTTAAAAAGAATGGTTAAATAAAAAAGATTTAATTATGTGTGTAAGTTAAGATTCTTTTCATTGTTTTCGTGGTGAAGACCCATATTTAATAATAAGTATTGTCAATAGTTTGGTAATATATGTATGTATTTTGTGCTATATCATTTTATATTTGAGCCGTTTATTTTGAAAGTGACCCAAGTTTATTTATATTTAAAAATTTGTTATATATAAATTATTAATACTAACTTCAAGTTGTACACGTTACTACAGTCAACAAAAAACAATTGACAAATCGACTTAGGCCACTTTCAAAATAAACGGCTCATTTTATGTTCAGAACAGTTTTATTTGCATATACTTTTTATAATGCTCAATTAGAGTTTAAACAAAGTTTCTTTTGTAACGTTTACTCCTATTTTCAATACCTTAAAAAAATACCGGTAAACCGGTCTTGATTGACAATTTTACCGAATTACCAATAATTGAAAAAGTCAGTAAATTTGCAATCCCTAATATAAATATGCCAAACAGTGCTTATTATCTCCAATTTTCTATAGTTGCCTCAGTAATTTAGTAAAAACTTCACGTATACACCTCGTTATTTCAAATATGGAGGGGTGAAATACAAAAGGACATATGCAACAAATTTTCACAAGCAAATTATCATCAATTATTTCAATTTGAACGAAATTAAATTTCTTGACCACAAAAAATAAATTTTACTTTCCGAATTTTTTATTCCTATTTAAAACGTCCCCCTAACTCGTTTAAAACGACATACCAGAGGTAAACATTGCGATATAAATTACAATGCCACCGAATCATCCATTGAAATGCTCGACAAATTTTCATTAACACATCATCAGCCCAACGAATAGGCGTTCCCCGAACACGATTATAGGGTTTCTTTCCGGAGTCCGTCGGATGTTCAAACCAGTGTCGCTCAGGTGGGAAACCGTTTTCACGAGGAAACTCATTTACGGGGCGACACGTAGCAAAACAACGAACGGCCCCAGACTGCCCTGCGCACGTAACAATATCGTGGCGTCAGTTGGCTTTCCGACTAAAGCGCGGAGGAAGGAACGTCTGAAAAATATTTCAGTTGTCTGTCACATGCATGGGCGAAACGGATGCCGAATCGTGACTGGAATAATGGGACGCGAGCGCTGCATCTGTGCAGTCTCGGAGGAATCAGCGAATAAATTACCGCAGAGCAGTCGTTTCGTTCAACTAGGTTCGATTTCAATAAATCGCGACGGAAGAGGATTGCAGAAGAAGAGAAACCCAAAACGAGGACGTGTGGCCACTTTCCTATAAGTCGATTCGTGGATCGTTCCGTCATTTTTCTTTAACGACCGGATAAACGCGTCACTGCGAGTCGTGGGGTAAAATGAAAATCTGTGGTCCCGATCGTTTTCCTGGCGACGACATACCTAAGCGTTCTAGTAGGCGTGATTTATTACTCAGAACGGATACTATTCTCAGTGTTTGTGTTTGATGGGAAGCAATGCCGCTGACGGACGAGTAGTTGGCTGCTAAATACATTCGAAGATGCCCGAAGTGGTAGGGTAAACCGACCAGTAATTGACCGCATACCAGTGACTGACCATTAGGCAAAGAAAAGTCAATTATAAATTTAAAAATTATTATCTATATCTATATCTATATCTATATCTATATCTATATCTATATCTATATCTATATCTATCTATATCTATATCTATATCTATATCTATATCTATATCTATCTATATCTATATCTATATCTATATCTATATCTATATCTATATCTATATCTATATCTATATCTATATCTATATCTATATCTATATCTATATCTATTCTATATTCTATATTCTATATTCTATATTCTATATTCTATATCTATATCTATTATATAAAATTGAAGTTGCATACTTTGAAATGCGGTTTCTCAGTAAAAATGAGTTGTACCTACAAGTGTCAATCATCACTTTGTTCGTCTTGACGAAATGAAGGTTCTAACGTTTTCATTTTTTTCAAATAATGATTTTTCAATAATAGTAGATCGCGACGCAACCGCCAGGCGGCGACCGCGCTAGCGCTTCTCGCTTGCGAAATAGCACCGCGGCGGAAATAAGTGGCCGAGGGCTCTCGAACTTACAGATTGGAGATTATCAGATTATGAATCAGTCACGCGAATATCTCGGGCGAAGCCGAGACTGGGGACGCCAGTATGTTTATAAATGGAGTGTAGTTGGACTTTTAATATCCCATATTATTAGTTACGCGTATTAAGCAAACATTATTAAGTACAATTCTTAATAAAAGTATGCGGTCATTTACTGGGCAACCCATTCACTGGTTGGTCTACCCTATTTCAAAAATCAAAAGGATATCGCTGCATAATCGATGGAGATTGGCGCCACTCGCAGGAGCAATTTAAATCGGGAAAATATTAACTGAAGTAAAGCAAGCCTCTTGGAACATCTTTTAACTGAAATGTAGAACGCAATTAGAGTTCAACACCGTCGATACATTTCACTGTAAATGCATGTATGAGTGTACAGATATTACAGCAAGAGTTGTATATAAATTTCGTTCGCCACAACTTCTCGCGACAAGACGCGTATAATTTGCATGATTATCGTGGTATCGATTAATTGCTACACGTCTGGAAAGGCAAGCTCCTAGCCGCGCGAAGATTATAAAACGCTCCACTTTCATAGACGCGAAAGATTGCGGAGGCGATAAACTGGTATAGTGTGCAAGTGGTATGCCATGCTCCAGTGCATGTAGAACGTAAAACAAATTAAATCTAAAATTAGTAGCAATCTTCAGCCGAGCCTCCCCGCACTCCTCATCCGCCGAAATATGCAATAAAACCGTCGCCCTTAACGCGTCGTGCTCCTACTTTCCATTTCGATCCTCGAAATCGCATCGCGAACCTGGATTTGCGTAACACCGCGACCGATAAGAACGGGACTAGAAAAGCCAACCAGCGGGCTGGCCCAGATTCCTCGCCCGCATGGCGTTAACTCGTCCATCCGGAAGTGGCTTATGACTGTCGCAGGGATAACGTCGAACGGTAGGTAGATAATGCGTGAAAGTGCAAGTGAAGGTGTCCCCTTTGTTGCGTTCTCTTTCGACATTCGCGAGCATGCGTCGTTTAGTGTATTTTGATTTTTGTCCACTCTATTTGCTATTGCTGTCTACTGTGGGCCTTAGGAAAATGTTTACCGGCTAACAAGGAGAGGACACCATGCCGTAGACACCGATTTTGATGAGCCTTGGCACGTTGGATCTGTGTCGATAATAAGTAAATAGGTGTCCGAGCGTTTCAGCCGATAGGCTTTAATAATAGAGATATTTACATGTAAATTATTAAAAATTTCATAGTGGCCGTGGGGTTTTAGTGGGTAAAAATCCCACACCACCCTGGCGCCCGCGGGGAATTCCACTCTGGAGGCATCGGGGTGCCGTTTGAAGATGTCTCCACCTTAAAAAAACCTTTATAAAATTTTGTTTATAAAATATTTTTTTATAAATTTTTTTTTAACTTGGGGAAATCTTCGAAAGGCACCCCGACTCCTTCAGAGGGGAATCCACCGGGGCGCCAGGGTAGTGTGGGATTTTTACCCATTAAAACCCCTCGGCCACTATGAAATTTTTAATAACATCTATGAAATTTTTTAATATTTTAATAATATATTGTTGAATTGCTGAAGTGCATTTCATGAAATGGTGAGTGTTAAGGCACGAGGCGGGTATATGGAACATTTTCTTTAATGCAGTAAGATTCATCTACGAATCTCTATCAATTCATGGTTTTTTGAATTTGAAAATAGTAATTAAACATTTACGTAGTTTCGTAACAATCATAAAAAACTGATTAAGATATCATCTGAATTAAGGGAGGATTCTCGGGTAACAGCCAGGAAATTTATGATTTGTTTTAAAACTATTGTTAATATTGGATTAAACGATTTTGGGATATAAGGAGGCATCTTTAAACTTGTAGAATTTTTTTTATGTCGATCCTTCTTATTATTTATTAATTATTGTGGAATCATCGTGTTAACCTCTTCGA
This sequence comes from Andrena haemorrhoa, assembly GCA_910592295.1. Lineage (NCBI taxonomy): Eukaryota > Metazoa > Arthropoda > Insecta > Hymenoptera > Andrenidae > Andrena > Andrena haemorrhoa. The sequence goes on along the minus strand of OU342940.1, from coordinate 27,014,368 downwards.
CGACGTTGGCGCCAGGTTTAGCCCCTGTCGCAGCTCTCTGATTGCAAAAAGAAAAAACTTTTCTTAATGTTAAATAATTTACGCTGGGTTTTTATTTATAATACTTTTTTCATCAATGTTTTCGTCTCTCAATTTTTCATTTTTTTCTTTAAAGTGGACAAATTCCAGCGTAAACTATCTAACTTTAAGAAACTTCTATTTATTTTGCAATCAGATGACTGCGGTCGGTGCTACACGAAAAGGTGGACAAAATTCCACAATAATTAATAAATAATAAGAAGGATCGACATAAAAAAAAATCCTGCAAGTTTAAAGATGCCTCCTTACATCCCAAATGAGTTTAATCCAATATAACCAACAGTTTATTAAAAAAAAATTCTTAAAATATCAGTTACTTTTGGGGCTATTAGACAAGAATCCCCCTTAATAATACTAATCGATCCACCGTTCTTTAATTCATCATCAATAACTATACCCATAACCAAAATCACTATAATCACAATACACTAATCTGTACAATATTATTTTTCCTCAAACGTAAATCAATAATATTTTATCCATGGAAAAAGTAGAAAACCCAACAATTTACGTGAATGACATATGAGGCAGTCTGACCAACTCACATTAAAAAAAAAATTTTTTCAATTTTATATGGTTAGTAGAGCCTATTGGAATAGGTTATTTCTATTAATTCAATTTCGAAAACAATGTGGGTTAGTCTGTTGTTGCACTGACTGCCTCATATGTAGATACGCTGACATTAAAAGGCCATCATTTCAAAGTTTCTCGCCAGACATGGGTTGCCTTTCTGATACATTTTTACTCGCGCACCAAAAGAACAGACACGCTACTCTCTTTCCGTTCATCGACTTCCTTTCGGTTCGATTGCATTTCCTGCTTCTTTCTCATCACGTTCTCTTTTCATCTGCGCCCCGAGCCACGAGCCATACAAAAGTCCCCTATATTCGCCGAAATTCCGTGACCTAAGACGTTTCACGCGTCAAACATCGCCGATGGTCTCAGAGGATAGTTGGAAAATCTATGAACAGCTTTCAGCCAGTCATCGCGGGCCAGCGCCTCGCTCTTCCAACCGTCTCATCTCCCCGGCTCACTGGCCGGCGTATCCCGCTCGAATCTTTGACAAATATTGCCCTTTATCAGCGAGACTATTCCAATTGGCTCGGGTGACAAAATTTCCGCAGCACACGCTACAGCGTAGCGTTTGAATCGGGACAAACTCGATCAACAAATTGCATCGTCTCTTTTGCTAGGGGTTCCCTGATTAAAATGTCCAATCAAGCATCGCAGGACGGCCTGGGTGCAGTTTTATGGGCACGGATAGGACAATGAAATGCGAATGAAAGGAAATGTGTTTGTAATTTTGTCGTTTAAACGACTGATAATTGTACGATTTTAAAGGAGAAATTGTGAGATTTCAATTGAGTTGGTCTACCGTCAAGGAGTTCCTGAACAGAACCCCATTCCTGATCAGTTTAGGAAAATAAACCAATTAATAAGCTTATTATGATACAAATTTATTCTAACAAATTACTAGATAATTATGAATTATTTTGAAATTTATACGCAAAATTTGATAGCTCATAGTAAAACGTGTGAAGGTGATCAGAAGCTGCTCCCTTTGCATTTTTCAGTTTCAAAGTTAAATTATAAAATAATTATTATTATGTGTGCACTTTTTTTAATACCAAATTAAAGATAAAACGTAGATTTACTGAAATAACAAAAAGTCTTTTAAATTTGGTTAAGTTTTCCCTTTACACGTTTAAAAACCCGCGGTAGTTACTCTTAAGGGGTCATGCCCAGTCAGGAGGCCGAAAAAGGGTGGTTTTTGGACATTTTTTACTCAAAAGCTATAATTTTCCTTCTAAGGATTGCATCTAGTACCGTGCGTCGTAATTCTTTTATTTAAAAATATTTATCAATAACTAAGTTATTGTCCATCACTCGAAGGTTCTTTCAAAATCGATGACCAAAATATTTAAAAAACCATTCAACCGATTTACTTCAAATTTTACAAGCTTACTATAGGAACAATAAACTACTCTTTGAACTAGGATTTATTTATCCGATGCTTAGTTTTCTTTTAATTGACGAAAATCAGGCACGATTTATGATAAAAATTGAAACTTTTGCTTTAAACGTCAGCCATTTTTTCCCCAAACAATATTTCGAAAAATCCTTCGTTCAAATACTAGATAATATAATATATTAAGTACATAAAAAAATTACGATGCACGGTACTAGATGCAATCCTTAAAAGGAAACAAGATTTTTTGAGAAATGTGTTATAGCTTTTGAGTAAAAAATTTCCAAAGACCACCCTTTTTTCGGCCTCCTGACTGAGCATGACCCCTTAAGTGATCAGGAACTGGATCCTTGACGGTACATAGAGTTTTAGAATTCCTATTGAATGAGCAAATTCAAATGAGAAGGTAGTGCTTTGTTGATATTTATATTTAATTAAGAAACTTTCCATCAATAATAAGAGAAATATCATTTAAGCAATTAACCACTTTTAAAAATTAGGTGGAAAAATGTTCAAATCTCGAAGTAAAGGCTTAAAATATACAATTCTCATTGAATCAGTCCAATATCTTAATAAAATAATTGAATTAATTACGTATGCGTTAAATACCTAAAACATCAAAATTAAACCCAAATTTTATTTCCGAAACTATGATTAGCTAATATCTAAAACAAATTTCGACTTTAGTTTTTCATATTTGTGTGTAGTAATCTTGGAAGATGTTCAAACTGAGAACTTTTGCAATATCTCGTACCATGAAGTAAAAAATAAATAGAACTTCAAGAAGCACGAATAACAACATTCTCATTTCTATCCCTGGAAATGTAAGCGTTCTGACACGAATGATCCATCAACTGAGAAATATTTTCCCGTTTAATTAAGATAAGAAAAATGTTCTAGCAATCCGATACATCACGTTCGCGAAAACACACTACCATAAAAACTAATTGGACTAAATGCACGCGAACATGATGTTAAGTGGCTCCCCGACTTTGAAATGCATAAAAGAACTGAAACGAGGTACGCATTAAGCATTCCCACTTCACGAAGAAAGTAGGTATGAGAAATTTGACTTTTTCAAATTTCTTCGAATCACTCTATTGTTTTCCAAAAAAAGGTGGGAATATTTGCATATATATTGTATAATCAAGCAGAAGCAATTTGTACAAAGATTATGTGATACAAGTGTAGAAGGGGCATAAACACACACCAGCTGAGATGCCAGATCTGAAATAGGATTCGGTAGAAAGGCGGGCTGTTAGGAGAAAGCGGCCCCAAAAATTCATTTCTCCATTTGGCGCGGCGGTAACTGATCGAAAATCGTAAATCTAGGAGGACGATACCCTAGAATTTTGTTCCGAATACCCAAATCTTTGTCTGGTTAGTCATCTGCTCGAAAGAGATGACCACCTCAGCATCAGATAGCTTCTGTGTATTTTAAATTTACATACGCAGACACGTATTGAAATCTTAACCCATTTTCCGTTAGCATTTTTGCTTGGTCACACGTTACTTAATGTGAGGAAGTGGGTCTCCAGTTATTTCGATGGCTATCTTGAAATTGATAAAATTAACATAGACTATCTTATCTTATTTTAGAACGTTTTTAATAATATTTGCCTCAAAGGGACATCGAATATTTTGACTCCGCACAACTTTGTTCTATTCCCTTTGCATTTCGGTTTTCAGTTTTCTGTATTAAATGAACATTCATATTTTTGAAATGAGAAATGAATTTGAGGGTGAACGGAAGGGGTATGTAAACAATGCAACTGTTTTGTCAACTCTGATACACTTTTCCTGAAAAACATAACTGTATGCTACTCTTAACTCCCCTTCTAAGATTCTTAATATATAAAGCAGAAAGCTTTTATATGTTTGTGTGTTTGTCTGTCGCCTAAAAACTTTTGAACGATAAATTCTGGGATCACGAAATGAGCCTCAGCTCATTATGTCTTACTAATCTAGACGAATGCGACTATTTCCACACAAAAAATAATTTTTTTTTTTATAAGATCAGAATCTAAATTTCGATCGAAGCAGAATAGTACAGCTAGTAGGACATAACTAATTATAACATTAATTACATTTTTTATCTCTTCTAACGCAAGATTCTTTTTAAAAAATGGCCTCAGATAAAAAGACAGTTTAAATAAAGAAAAAAAAACCGCTACAAAATTGTTTATTCCTCCAACAAAAGCGTTAGATTTTAATGAAGCAGAAAAGACAGCAGTACTTCAAAGACGCGAACAACCGTGTAAACAATACAATTTATGAACATCAAAAGATCTCGTTACAAATAGAATTTCTCCACATCTTAATTAAATAAAATCATTCTTCGAGGAAAAAGTACCGCACCGTATAACAATCATTAAAAATAATCAAACTAACTAAATTCATCATGCCATATTGACTGCTTCCACCAATTACTTGAACAGTAACACCAACAGGCGAAGCAAGAATCACACGAACTTCCTGTTCCTCTGCAACTTCCGATAAAAAATCTGAATTATTCCACGGACAAATACGTAAACGACCCAAGAGTTCAGCCGCCGCTAAAAACCTCGGGAAGTCGACCTTTCGACTACAATGAATCGACTTCTCTTCCGCTCCTTGGGACCACGTTTTTTGCGAGCAGCATTTCTCCAATTACCGCGGCGGCCATTCGCGCCCCCTTATCTAGAATCTAGAGAAATGGCGGAAGAACGCGTGCGTGTCGAGAATGTGTCGTTTGTGTCTCATGTCCCAAATACGACGCGTACAGTAGACGCTGTTACGAGCCGAGGGCTGCCGTTGAGAAGGGTGGCTGCGAAGTTGTTTTATAGAATTTTATATTTTTGGACGAACTGGCGCCTGGTTAACACCGGGAGCCACTAGGAATGTTAATTCGGCCTCGTAACGTTTTTAGCTTGATACACCTCGAGTGGTTAAAGTGCATCCTTGTGGGCTTACTACTGAACTGAAAATCAAAGGTTGATTTGGTTTTCAAATGAAGGACTTCAAGATACAAAATCCAAGGTATATTCAGGTTATTCATAGGGCTTTACAAATGGTGGAGTGTAATCTTGTGGCGGAAGCTGAGTCCACCCCTTCGTTTCGACGCAGTGAGAAATGCGGTAATCCCCTTAGACTTTCGGGGATGAAACTGAGTACCCAGTGCCTAACAGTAAATTATGCGGAGGTACTGTATGGTTTGGAAAATGCTCGAATGGGAATAGAAGCCGATTATAGCTTTGATCGTCTGCGAACGTTAAACTAACTGTAAGACTGTGCTCCGAGGATGCATTTGTACCCTTTTTACCTGGCCATGTCACGTCACCCCGGGGGCGATAGCTGCATCCAGGCATGTGCAGTAGGGTGGCCCTTATTTCAACCTGCGATTTCTTTGGCTCTGACTCCCTAATATGGTTCCATTTCATAAAAAAAAGTAGGCGCTGAAAGAGATTATTGCAATCGGACCACAGGAAAGGGTGCCGACCAGGCCTTAAAGTTGAGACTTCATCAATGGTTGGAATTTGAAGAATTTCTCAAAAATGGTCAGCCCTATCGAAATTTTGTTTAAATAATATTAAAAGAGCATTCAATTTTCTACAATTACTGTATATATAAGTTTTTCGTGCTTCCAACCGTTTTTTAGATAAGAGCGTTTGAATATAGAGAAGTCCGGACTACGCGCGTATAGAGACCGCATGCAGGTGGGACGCGCGAAGTGCGGACTTCTCTATATTCAAACACTATTATCTAAAAAACGGTTGGAAGCACGAAAAACTTATATATACAGTAATTGTAGAAAATTGAATGCTCTTTTAATATTATTTAAACAAAATTTCGATAGGGCTTACCATTTTTGAGAAATTCTTTAAATTCAAACTATTGATGAACTCTAAACTTTAAGGCCTGGTCGGCACCCTTTCCTGTTGTCCGATTGTAATAAACTTTTTCAGGGACTATTTTTTCATCAAATAGCACCGTTCTAGGGGGTGAGAGCAAAGAAATACAACAAAATTTTCAACGCGTATAAATAAGGGCCACCCTAGTGTGCAGTCCAGACTCGCCAAGAGGGTTAAACTAAACACGAGTAGTCTCCGTACGTAACAACGCCGAGGAAAATGACACCCAACCGAATCGAGTTCACGAAGGATTCCGAAAGGGCCGTATACCGAAGGAGTTTCATCCTTGAGATCGTCTCAGATTGACAAGCCAGCGCATTAAACGCGACCAGGCCAATCGGTATGTGACCAAGAATAATCGCTAGTCAGAGAAACCGCGTTGCACAATTATGTCACGAGACCGCGTACCCTCATGCGCTTCCTTTAACCTTATTGTCAACTCTTCCACCGATTGTCTCACATAGGAAGGAATATTTACAATAGTGGGACTTCAAGAGTTTTGGGACGCTTAATAGTTGGAGACTGTCTTCAAACTGGAACGGGTTTGTAAGTCTTGATAATCTTGAAATTGTTGGGTTTCGAATGGTTGGTGTTTTGCTGTTGGTTTGTAATTGTATAAGTATTAGAAAAATGTAAAACATTTACAAAGAATGTAAGAACGAAATTTAATTGGCTACGCTGTCTTTTAATCTATTTCCTTTTTGAATAAAATATGCATAACAAATTTACAATTAAATACTACCAACGTATACAAATCTTCAAAACCTTCACAAGCCTGCACAAAACTCCTAAACATAAGGCTCTCGAACAACGTTTTGGAATTTCCTGAGTGTTAAACTTTAAGTCGAAACGTTTTAAATCGTCTTGCATTCCATCACCAAGCTGAGCTTGCTTCCTCCGCTCACAGCTTTCAATTTACTTCTGTTCACACATTTTGTTTGTTGCTTAGAGAAAGTCTATACCCGATAACTTCCTACAAATTACTCTGCAGCATTTTTAGAACACCATACCCATTCCTACTAACGTCTGGAATCAGCTCATCTTGTACGTTTTACAAAAATTAGCTCCAATGCATTCTTGTGGAACCGTTTCCACCATAAGCTAAATTAAAACATAGCATAGCATAGCATAGCTTAGCTTAGCGTAGCTTAGCTTAGCTTAGCTTAGCTTAGCTTAGCTTAGCTTAGCTTAGCTTAGCTTAGCTTAGCTTAGCTTAGCTTAGCTTAGCTTAGCTTAGCTTAGCTTAGCTTAGCTTAGCTTAGCTTAGCTTAGCTTAGCTTAGCATAGCGTAGCTTAGCTTAGCTTAGCGTAGCTTCGCTTAGCGTAGCTTAGCGTAGCGTAGCTTAGCTTAGCGTAGCGTAGCTTAGCGTAGCGTAGCTTAGCTTAGCGTAGCGTAGCTTAGCGTAGCGTAGCTTAGCTTAGCGTAGCATAGCATAGCTTAGCTTAGCGCAGCGTAGCTTAGCGTAGCACAGCTTAGCTTAGCGTAGCACAGCTTAGCTTAGCGTAGCACAGCTTAGCTTAGCGTAGCACAGCTTAGCTTAGCGTAGCACAGCTTAGCTTAGCGTAGCACAGCTTAGCTTAGCGTAGCACAGCTTAGCTTAGCGTAGCACAGCTTAGCTTAGCGTAGCACAGCTTAGCTTAGCGTAGCACAGCTTAGCTTAGCGTAGCACAGCTTAGCTTAGCGTAGCACAGCTTAGCTTAGCGTAGCACAGCTTAGCTTAGCGTAGCACAGCTTAGCTTAGCGTAGCACAGCTTAGCTTAGCGTAGCACAGCTTAGCTTAGCGTAGCACAGCTTAGCTTAGCGTAGCACAGCTTAGCTTAGCGTAGCACAGCTTAGCTTAGCGTAGCACAGCTTAGCTTAGCGTAGCACAGCTTAGCTTAGCGTAGCACAGCTTAGCTTAGCGTAGCACAGCTTAGCTTAGCGTAGCACAGCTTAGCTTAGCGTAGCACAGCTTAGCTTAGCGTAGCACAGCTTAGCTTAGCGTAGCACAGCTTAGCTTAGCGTAGCACAGCTTAGCTTAGCGTAGCACAGCTTAGCTTAGCGTAGCACAGCTTAGCTTAGCGTAGCACAGCTTAGCTTAGCGTAGCACAGCTTAGCTTAGCGTAGCACAGCTTAGCTTAGCGTAGCACAGCTTAGCTTAGCGTAGCACAGCTTAGCGTAGCACAGCTTAGCGTAGCGTAGCTTAGCTTAGCGTAGCGTAGCTTAGCTTAGCGTAGCCTTAGCTTAGCGTAGCATAGCATAGCGTAGCGTAGCATAGCATAGCTTAGCTTAGCATAGCATAGCATAGCATAGCATAGCATAGCATAGCATAGCTTAGCTTAGCGCAGCGTAGCTTAGCGTAGCACAGCATAGCATAGCATAGCATAGCTTAGCTTAGCGCAGCGTAGCTTAGCGTAGCACAGCTTAGCTTAGCGTAGCATAGCTTAGCTTAGCGTAGCATAGCTTAGCTTAGCGTAGCGTAGCCTTAGCTTAGCGTAGCGTAGCATAGCATAGCATAACATATCATAGCATAGCATAGCATAGCATAGCTTAGCTTAGCTTAGCTTAGCATAGCATAGCATAGCATAGCATAGCATAGCATAGCTTAGCTTAGCATAGCATAGCTTAGCTTAGCTTAGCTTAGCTTAGCTTAGCTTAGCGTAGCACAGCTTAGCTTAGCTTCTAGGTGGATTCCCAGCTTCAGAGAAAAATCCACGCCACAAAGTTGCAGCTAGTCAAGGTGGAACACAGTGTGAATCAAATTGCTTGTATGCATAAGAAGAGCATAAAAGAAGCTTAACATGATCCGAGGCGAGACGTGCTGAATGCGAAACCCAAACTTTAAGTCTTCACGCCGCCGTTGCTGAGCGCGTGTCGTAGCGACGAACGTTCAATTCGATGGAGCTTCTCCTCGGTTTCGAGCAGCTGTCACGAGGTATAATACATTCGTTCCACATTCGTTGGGCAAAGAATAAGTACCACCGGTTACTCCTACTACCTTGAGCGCCCTCTCGAAAACTCGTTGGGTCCGATAGCCACGGAAAGCGTGTGCACATGTGGCGAGCACGAGCGTATCGGTGGACGACGTCGATAAATGTGATTTTCGCGACGGGCGTAATCTGAAATAATCAAGGTCTGGGGACAGTGAGTAGCCCTGGGCGCCTCAGCGCTCCGAATACGTCACTGCGCGAAGGAAACGAGAAGGCGGCAGCCCCAGTTTCCTCGTCACGGAAATCAGATATCGGATGGCAGCGGCGCTGCTTCCTCCTCGAGCCTCGTACTTTTTTTTCCTCGCCTTGTTATTATTATTATCCGGCGGGGGGAACCGGTGGTGCAACCCTTTGTCCAGTCGAGGCGTGACAGGTGCGAGCGCCATGACGTAACCAGGTACCGTTATAGTTGCGCTGCACGGGCATCAGGCGAAACCCCATAAGAATGTCAGGCGACGCGATGTGGAACGCAACCATGGGACGGTGCGGCGTCGCGCGAAATTCTGCCCCTGTTGTGAAAGTGACGTGCAGGAAAGGATGCGAAGGTAAAAAATAAAGGAAGATGGCTCGGGCATGTAAATGGTCACACTGGCCCACTTATCGATGGAAAGTTAATCGTACGATGACATTTTAGGGGAAACTGGAAAGTGGATTGGGCGAACTTCGCGGTCTGTGTGGGAAGTCACTTGGCTCGCTTTCTTCTTTTTCACGTTTACGCCTTGGGGCGAAAGGTCGCCGAGGCCAATCTCGATTAGCTATCGCAATGTGGACGAGAAATCGCGAGCGTGCAAGAGAGATGTGTGGTCTGGTCTGGCTTAGGTCTGGGATGAAGGAAGAGGTTTATTACTGTATCATATTTCTCATGTTTAACCCTTTGCAGGGCAAGTATGCCTCACAAGCATACCAAAGTTTCAATTAAGGTTATCTAATGGTGTCACAAAACCTTGTAATAGCGAAGGTCTGAACAATAATTTTGAAATTACTGTACTATATTTTTATTTCAAAGTTCTACGTTTCATAAATTCAGTATTATGCAAAGGATTTCTGAGTACAAAGGGTTAAAGAAAGTAAAAGGGCGAACTTTTTCTCGACGAGGCGTATTCGTGAAAATGCGTTTCGAAATTTTTCTGAGCCCAGGGTTCGTTTCTCCGTGGTTTCCTGCTGGGACGGGGCAGAAAGCGGGAAATTAAGGCGTCGTCGCGCTGCGGAAAATTGATCCCACGTGGACACGAGCGGTCGCCTAGGAACTTTCATGAATATTCGTCTCGCTTGCTAAAAGGACAAACGTCCGTCGACGACAGAATGCTTTCGATGGTCCTAAATGCTATGAAATGACTAAGCAGCACCGAAGTTCGATGACGAACAGGCATTAACTATTTTCAAAGTAGTACCCCTCGAGTTTGGGAAAAAAATCTGTCGAACTTGATAAAGCAAAAGTGGAGAACCTGCAAGAAGGTAATATCCAACACGGGTACCTATTTGAAGTGTAGCTTTTCAACATAACGATGGACTATAGTAAAAAATAACTTGTAGCTTCACAGATAGGCTTTTTAAATAAATATTTTTCCTTATATTTACCCTTTTTAATATTTCCATTTTCATTTTGTAACGAAACTAACTGCCAAGCAGAAAAAAGGTTCCTTTCCATACATAGATTAAAGGATCTAATCTTGCTCATAGAAACTTCTCTGCGAGTTAAAAACAGCACTACCAAAATTATGTTGCAATCATTAATCAACATACTTAGACGACCAGCATCCACCAAACCTGATTATATAAACAAATAATTGAAATTTACCGTCACAACAAGTCTAGATTCAAAGCCATTGAAACAAAAGCAAATATTCTTGCGAAAAATATTAATGCTGCTTAAAAGTCGACTGTCTCGATCCTAGCACTGATCTGGCATGCAGCTAGATCAAGTACGAATCCTCAACTATGCTCGTGAGATTCAGAATGAATTTATCCTTCTCTAACGGCCGTCCAGCGACAGACTCCTTCTCTCTCCATCATCCGTATGCCGATCTTTCTCTGCCTACACGCGGCCTTATTCTCGACATAGACCCGGAGAAGGAAGGACGCCTCGAAGAGAGACGTGAGAACGCTGACACACTGACTCGCTACCCCACATACCCTTTTGCCTTTTCAACGTGCGCTCGGAGGCCGCGAAGTGGGGGAAAGGAAGAAAGAAACGGAGAAGGGCACGGCTTCGTTCGGAGCACCTCTCCCAAAAACCTCGCGTTTATGTAAAAAATTGAACCATAATTTGGGACAGAACAGCGAAACCGCTAATTTCAACGAGGATTACAGGCGAGTTGAGCAAAATCCGTGACGATGTCACTAACTGGTCACTAATAATCCGGACAATTTTGTAGTCAAATAGGTTAATAAAAAGACCACGCCAAGTACTGTGCGCCGATTTAACGAAACATCATAGGCGTATAGAGAGCCAAACATATACGATCTATGCGTGGCCTTTCGAGTAGACGCTCAATGGTTTAAAAGACATTCAATAACAAAAGATTGTCTGATAAAGCTTTCTAGAAAAAAGTGTATTTTTTTGTCCACCTTCTGTACGAATTCCAACGAACAAAACCGAAAAAGTAAGCCGGTAGTAAAACGAATGTTGAACTGGGGCTTCCTGGATCACAAACTACTTCGAACCTACCCACTTGACTATATCATCTCGCTTGAATGAAGTTTGGGGTCGTAGGTAACCCTAGTAGCATTTCTGGTTGGCCCACAGTGTCCCCAAGTTAGGAATTATTTGGCCATCAAAATGCCAACAATAAATGCTACTAGGGAAGTGTTTATACAATATAACGAAATAGCAAGTGAATCACCATCTCTATCGTCAAGTATCACGCAAACAATTAAGAATGTACGCGAAGAACCCAGCATAGGAAAAATATTGTTCACCTCTCTATCTACTCACAAAGTCGCATTAAAATCCCCTCGTAAGAATCCTGTCCTCTTCCGCGACCAAATCGGACAGAACGCCGGTCTTACGAAGACACAAGTCACCAAACAGATACAGAGATGCACGAACAATTGAATATTTCTAACGAGCAGTATGTACATTTTAGGGTATACAAAAATGGAGACCCCAAAAGCATGACCATCTGAAACGGTCAGAACTAATAGCTACAAATCATGCACCACCATGTGCGAACGTGAGTCCGTGTCACTGAGCACAACATAGCCACAAACCTTGATTCTCCGTCGTACGGGGTAGCTGGATATAATCCTATTTGCACACACACTTGGCACTTGCGATTCTCTTCCCGCAGCTCTAAGTCTCGTTACTCTTGGTCCGTTTCAGTTCCGACGACACCGGACGTGATCCTCGCGAAGGGCTTGCGGGGAATGAACGAAAGGGAAGCCGTGTACCGTGAGACCAATTAACAAACGTGACGGGCAAAAGACACCGACGGGCTTGCCGTGTGAGTTCGTTGTGAGCCCGCCAGAAACGAAACGCGGCCTATATACTCTCCCCTCTCGGGGTCGTCTGCTTTCACCAAAAACCCTCGCTAGGTCTGTCGAGACCGTCACCTGCTGGAAAAATTGAGATTCCGTGGGCAGCCCGCGCGAAATCCTCGAGGAACGACGCGACCCGTCGCTGCGAGACTTTTTCCACGCGGGAAATTTTCGTTCGACCGGTTTCCACGAGGATCCGGCGTCCCGCCGACGCTGGCGTCCGCGATCGATTTCGTGGATCCGGATTCGCGGGAAGCGTGTACTTTAGCTGGCGGCTGCATCGCGGGCTCGACTTTCTATTTTCTTAATCATCGGCGAGAGAGCCACAATGGGACGTAAACGGAGCGAGGTTGAATCACGACATTCGTCGGAGAATGACGCACGGTCGCGGTCTGGCTACTTCGAATACCGGAAGTCTAACAGTGACCGGATATCAGCGAAAGTTCCCAGGGCGTTTCAGGGTCGCCGAAAAATTGCAGGAGGAACGGCACCGATCTTTATCCTGTTTCGCGCGCCAAGTACAAGGCGTTACAAAAGAAAGGGGCTGTAGGGATTTGGAGATTGAGGAGTGCGTGTCGTTCTGGATCTGTTAGTGGAATCGTCAGTAAGGAATATCTAGCAGACCCTGCAGCGGACGCTGAAGATTTTTCAGGTAAGAACGAAGCTGGTATACAGGGTGTTTCACTTAAGTTTATCACATGAAATATTTCTGAGACATTTATGATTGTTTTAGTCTGTTGGGAGAGGTTAATGAGATGAAACTTTGTTTTCTTTTTAAGTTTCTTAAAGGATCGGAATTAGCTTCAAGGATTTATTGTTGTAGGCCGTTGAAGTGAGCTTTAAGGGGTTATACCTAGTCAGGCGGCCGAAGAGAGGCGAATGTTTATGATTTTTTTTTAAAAGCGGAAGCATGTATTGCTATATTAATAGAGGCTATTTAAAGTTGAAGACCTGATTCTTTTCGTGTAATTTTTGCACGAAAAAATCAGGATTTCAACTTTAAATAGTCGCCATTTTGGTTTAAATTAATATTTCGGAAATTCCCTCCGTTAATGGGAGGATACATTAATATACTAAGGAAATCTTTTTTGTTTTTTTGATTTTAGATAATCTGGTTTCGAATGGCAGTGCTCACCGCAAAACCAAATGTTTAAAAAGGCTTTATGGATATGTGGGTTGTTACTTTATTATAAACGTAAATATTTTTCTACGAAAAAATTACCAAATGTTCTTTAAATGTTGCTCTTTTAAGTGCAAAAAGTTCTGTAAAGATATACGCTTCCGCTTTTTCAAAAAAAATTCACAAACGTTCGCTTCTTTTCGGTCGCGTGACTAGGTATTACACTATGTATAACCCCTTAAAGCGGCTATCAGGCACTGTTAAATCAAATACAGGTAACATTCCATTTACAAGAACAACTCATTAACCCCTCCCAACAGAATAAAACTATTATTACTATACACCGGCCCTCACGAAACTAAGCAACTTTTGTAGGAAACATTTTTATGAAATTTTAAAAATACTTCAGGCGATGGAGTTAGGTGAAACACCCTGTATAGAAATCGCCAGGGAAACGAGATCTTGCGAAAACGGAATCAATTAGGGATTCCCTGTTGCAGCGTGTGTCTGGAGGTACACTATAGGGCCAATTGTAAGACTTCAGGAGGTTATAGTACCTACCTACTCACCGGGAGGAGTAGAAAATTGTTGATCATCATAAGCCCTGAAACCAATACTTTCGGTGCAAAATGTGCTTTTGTGTATACCTACGAGTGCTCAGCAACGCAAGTGGGTCTCTTTGTAATATACTGAATGTGAACAGAAGAATCGATTAGGATTTTGGGAGGCAAATTGAAGACCTTGCAGCAAGAAGAGTGCAGCTCCATTTTTACAGTTTTTGAGTTGTAACGTGTAATATGTATAAATAAATCTTTATTTGCTGATTGAGGCAGATGATTTATTGCAAATTCTGAATCTGCACCGTTAGTGTTATGCGCAATATCTACGAATGCTCCAGATTTGAAAAATTGGCCAAAAATAGAAATAAAAGCTTATCAACATATTGTGTGAAAATACATATTTTTCAATTAGTGTTCTCTTTTCAATTTTAAGTCAAAGCAATAATTCTATAGTTTTTTCTAATTTACTTAAAGTTGGTGAAGCTGGAGCTGCACCCCTCTTACTGCAAGGTCCTCAAGTTCTAAGACCAGTTTTTTTTCTACCAAAAGGGATGTCAGGAACATGTTAACAAGTAACTTTTTAACGAATGATTTACTCGAAGTCGTGGATGGTGTCGTAATTGGTACCATATGGTTTTTTAGCATGATAGAGTTGCAGGTTACAGTGTACATATTCTTCAATTAATGTGAGATAATATGTACAGCGAACCTTTAGTGAAAGGTGGATAAGGTGAGGAGGTCCAGTTGAATAGCATGTTCGATCACCTGACTTGAAATCTGGTGGATTTCTTTTTGCGGGGATACTTGAAGACACTAGTGTACTCATCTGTAATAAATAACTTACAAGGGAAAATCCCGAACCCGAAAATTCAAAAAATTCCGAAACTTTGTGAATATGTAGGGGATTTCCTCCTGATTACAAAGCAATTTTTGTTTGCTGCCCAAATTCACTCGAAGGGGGTGAAATCAACCCCTGAAAATTCGACTATTTTCCGATTTTGTGTTATAGCTCGCGAACTGCAGGAGATAGAAAAAAAGTTTCTCGACGAAATTACTTCTTTTAATTAGATCTATCGTTTGGTAAGAAAATTATTTTACAGTTCACGAATTATAACACAAAATCGGAAAATAACCTTATTTTCAGGGGTCAATTTCACCCCCTTAAAGTGAATTTGGGCAGCAAAAAAAATTGCGTTGGAATCAGAAGAAAATTCCCTACATATTCACAAAATTTCAGAATTTTTTGAATTTTCGGGTTCGGGGTGTTCCCTTGTTAGTAGACTCCCGGCAACGAATAGAAAATACATGTCAGACAATACGAGACAATACATACGTCAATTTATGGTCCGCAAATGTGAATCTTGTATGCAAGTGGAAGAAAGACATATTGAACATATATCTTTTGAATATGAAAACAAACTTTTGCATTTTATACCGAAAAGATTGATTTTAGAATGTATGTTGATAAATTAGTGAGTAGGTACTGTAAGCTATATGTATAACTGAATAAGTAAGTATTATAAATAAATTTTATTCTACATTTTCCCGCTTGTACTGCGATTACTGGGACACTCTGGAAAAAAGGCTGGTAAAATCATGTATTCTGCTTGACATCTTTTTTTAGTTAACACGTCGAGCGCCATAGTGAAATTTGAGGTTCTCAAATGGTGTTTAGAAACTGATTAAATAGTTAAATTTTATTGCAATATTTAATTGCAAGAAAGTTCAAGTTGTGTTCTGTGAACTCGTGAAAAATTCGCAGTTTTTAGAATTTATTTTTTAGTAAAAGGAATGTTCAACGTAAATAATATTTTGTCTACTTATTAATACACTTATTGACAGTATAAAAAAAATCTATTTTATATGGTTCTCAGTGTTTTTTTAAATATATATCGCACTGATCTGAGCGCCTTGAAAAAGCAATGTAGTGTTGGTACAGATGATTTCGGGAGAACGACGCATGTAAAACTAAAAATTCAAAGTATGTTGTAGTCATTATGAATGTGGTTATCATTGGGAGCAGAATTATTTTGACTGTGCAAAAAATAACAAAATGGTGGAGGTTTGAAGTTTAAGTGTCGAAATACAGTGAATTTATCAATCATTTTGCCTTGTAAAAGGTATGAAATTGTTAATCAAGAAAGGTTTCCTGGGTCCCTGCGATACCCACTGATGTGCTGAATAACGTGTGTAAATTTCAGACTGACTAGTCAAATAGTTTTTTTGCAATCACCTGCACCAGTTGAAAAAATGTTGTTTTGAAATAATCGCGTTTAAAGGTTTAAAACAAATTAAAAAATTCTTTAAAATTTTTTTGTATAATATAAAAGCTGCTTAATAAATATCAAAAAGATTTATTGCATTATATGAAATATCTACACAGAAAAAAATCTTTAAAAATAGCTTAACTTTTCGGTCAATCAAAGTAGAATAACCCCTTAAATCATTTGCGTAGTTTCAGCATCGCATTCCCCTGATTTATTTCAGTATGCAATGGAGGTATATGCTTGTTTATTTGGTAAAAGCTTTACGATACATAAGCCGTTCAGAGGACAAATCGATTAACTCCACTTTTTGAAATATTTTAATTTATTATAAATAAAAGAAAGTTATGACTGAACCAAGTGCTTTGACATTTAAATTTAAAATATTTCAAAAAGTGGAGTTAATCAATTTGTCCTCTGAACGGCTCAATTATGTATCATAAATCGCAAATGATCCACGTGACCTGTTGAAAACACTTTCATCAAGTATCGCTTCAAGTTATACTAACGCAATCAATTTCATTCAAGTATTCCAAACCCCATATAATTATTTAATATAGGCAACCAATTCATACATCGCACAAGAAATTATTATCAAGATCGAGATTAGATGAAATGCGTGGTTATATGTAATTTTTGCTCTCTCGCCACTTACTCTCGCTCATTAATATGCATCCTGTTTGATGCTATGCATTACTGTGATTTACTTGGCGATAAGAGCGAAAGCCAACGAATTTCTACACATTTGAACGTTGTTAGAAAAGTTTGCCTCAGAAAAATTTGAAAGGCAATTTCATCTTTTTAAACGATTTTATTCAGCTTCGATCCTCTGTTTGTTTGTATGGTTCAAATCTGCCAACCCACATTTAACCAACTTCCAACTATCCAATTGTCTTGTAACATTATTTAAAAAAAAATAACCCTGAGAGGATGAATAAATTACCCAATCATCAATAAATATAACCCATAACCACAAATCCAAACGACTTGAAATCAGCCACTCGGGTTCTTTACGAAAACTAGGGCGCTAGTCGCATCGCGATTACCGAAAATACCTACACAATTAATTTATCGAGAAATGATCCATCACGTATGTACGAATAATAAAACTATAACTTTATAGGCGTTCATAGTATATCATCATCGAAATTGTAGTACAAAAAAAGAATTATTTTTTAATGACTGCAGCACTGTAGCGTTTAAGCAAACTGTTAAACTGTATACAGCAATAAAAGATATTTGTAAAGAGGTCTGAGCTGTGAAATGTAAATCCACAAACACTAAAACTAGGAAATAAAAAATATATAAAAAAAAATTTATGTTAAACGATTTTATTAAACTACAAACTAAAAAATAATTATTTTCTTGTACTACAATTTTGATGATCTTAATAACACTGTAAATAAAATTGTGGGGCACGATATTTCATAACAGGATATGTATCACTTTAATACTTCCACTTCTGGTTGCACATGGTGCCCCACGATTTTATTTAAAGTGATATTAACACCATCCAAATTGTAGTACAAGGAAAGAATTGTTTTTTAGTTTGTAGTCTAATAAAATCGTTTAACATAACAATTTTTTTATATATTTTTTATTTTAATTGTGTTATTGCATTCGCGATTCATTGACAGTAATTTTGGGGCATCCGCCTTGGACACTGTGCTAGCTCCCCTCTTCGTTCCTCTCCTTGGATACCGGAAGTGGAGCACGATCAAGATAGCAGTGAAAGTCTTCGACCAGGAGCGTTCATGGCTCCTGTAAGTTTTTAGACACTTTATCCTTAGTTGCGTAGGTTTCGTCTATATTGCTGGATAACATGAAGATGACAGAGATAAGCGCCAATTTTTCTGGCTAATTGAAGAGCAGACACGAAAACAGGCTGTATAGTGATAAAGATACGAGTTATGAAAGATTAAAAATACAGTAGAATAGAAAGCTGTGCGTGTGGCAAAACGGACCATTTACAACGCTCATGTGGAGTTTCATTCATCGAATGAGTACAAACAAGTAGTTTTGTGTGCAAACGAGTGTTAATAATGGTATATGAAACCCTGTATCGCGAAAGTATTGAATAGTTACAGCCTGAACTATTACTATTTGAAAGCTGGTTTTGTATAATAAATATGCTGCGACACAAATGAATGAATAATAAAGTTTGTACAATTTTTTGATACTTGTTAGATGCATGTTGAGAATCCGTAATTATTGTAGTTATATTACTCTGACATTTCTTGGAATATTGATGTTGCATTTGCAAAATTTATTTTTTTCTAATGACATTTCACTGATATTCACCACTACACCCCCTTCGACTAACAGTTTACTAATTTTTGCCACTACAGATAGCAAAATAAACAAATGTAATAAGGCCCATTTTACCTCATAATTTATTTAACACTCGATGTATCATACTTATTAGCCCTAACGGATATAAAATTGCATTGATACTGTTTAACCCAAAAGCAAACAGCTATTGCTACAATATAAATACAAGCCGTAGCTGAATTCCTAGTACAACCGAAGAAAATGATAATTGTTCATGCAAATATAAATCGAAACTGTGATGTCTAATTTTTTAATCGGGCCTCGTTTCAAAGAAATTTAATTTTGAAAATTGATCATCTACGCACACTCAGTCGTGCGATTAATACCTACTTACTATTGCTATTAATTAATTGTCTTATAGCTCTTAGTTTCAATTTCATTACCAACAACGATGGTCGCTACATTTCGTTCATTCCCACGAAAGTGATATTCGAACGGATTCTACGGATCTAGGTCAATATCCGGACTTCAGTTTGGAGCAAGTCTGCACACTCGACACACGTTAGAATGTCAAATATCGATTTCGATTTAATTTATGCTACAACTGTGAGGTTCGCTTCACCTTCATTGCGATACACACATTAACACTTTCGGCCCCATTGATAAGCGTTGGTCTTCATAGTAGGACTATAACGAATATTCGAATAATCTAAGTATTCGAATATTCGAATAATCTAAGTATTCGAATATTCGAATAATCTAAGTATTCGAATATTCGAATACCAGAGAATTCGAATAATCTAAGTATTCGAATATTTGAATAATCTAAGTATTCGAATATTCGAATACCACAGAATTCGAATAATGTATGTATTCGAATACCACAGAATTCGAATAATCTAAGTATTCGAATATTCGAATACCACAGAATTCGAATAATCTAAGTATTCGAATATTCGAATACCAGAGAATTCGAATTATTTCTTCGAATATTCGAGTACCGGAGAATTCGAATAATTTCTTCGAATATTCGAATACCAGAGAATTCGAATAATTTCTTCGAATATTCGAATACCACAGAAATCGAATAATGTATGTATTCGAATACCACAGAATTCGAATAATCTAAGTATTCGAATATTCGAATACCAGAGAATTCGAATAATTTCTTCGAATATTCGAATACCAGAGAATTCGAATAATTTCTTCGAATATTCGAATACCAGAGAATTCGAATAATATCGTCGAATATTCGAATACCAGAGAATTCGAATAATTTCTTCGAATATTCGAATATTCGAACAATCAGGAGTATTCGAATATTCGAATATTTGAAGAAATTATTCGATTAAACACGAAATTCGTTACAACCCTACTATGGACTATTAATGTACAAAATGCATAAATGTACGAAAGATGAATAAAGTTCAAAATTTATCGTTTGAAAAACAAACAATAGGCTAGTTGACTGAATTTGAGACATTGGTTAAAACATTATTTTCATGTCTATTCTACACGAAAACTGTATTTATTTTCGAAAAATCGTACATTTACATGATTTTTTTACGTTTTCAAAAACCTATTTAAACTTGATTCGGAAACGCGCCAGACTGTCATAGCGTCCTGTATGACGTCACGCCGTGTAAAACAAAACTAAACGATCGTTTCTGTGTATTGCTATTGTTAGTTTTCGGTGTTGTTTTTAATTAAAAATGAATTCCTCGTACTACAAGTATTGTATAGTGCCCCAGTGTAAAAGCACAACTATAAAGACGCCAAACAAATTATTTATTTATGTTCCAAACAATGCAAATCTAACCTCAAAACCAGTATCAATTAACTTACAATACCTATGTCATAACAAAAGGTTATGGTCTATGAAACTGATATAATACTATTTAAGCTTATAATATATATTTTACACTTGTGTATACTTACATCGAAGTTTTAACATTGCGGAATTCCGATGAGCAAAAGTCACTGTTTGCCGCGAAAAATCTGCCAAGCATAACAGCGTCAATTTTGGGCAAATTACTACTGTTTGCTTTGCTAAATCCTGATTCCATAGCTTATTACACTTGTGCTTCAGGATATACTTAATCGCGAACAACTGAATCACCTTCACATAAACTGGTAAATACGAAATAACCTGTTGTATGAACCTGTCAACAACAACATACAATGGCGTTGGTGTTTTGCACGGCGTAACGTCATGCTTTCTGATTGGTGTTCACTGTCACGTGACTGAATGCCTAATTTTGCAGAATTTAATTTCCAAAAATATTACCAAACTTTATTTTTTATAATAAATAGTTTATTTTTTTGTTTCCTCTATATCATGATTAATCGTTAGAAACTCTAATCCATGCAAATTACTCTTAGTGGATACAAGCCTATTGTAAAGGCCAATATGAAAAGAATTTCACGATAAAGTATGAAGAAATATTGCATGTTCAGATTCCTATTCGGTATAATCCAAAATTTGATCACTTCTGATTATTCGAATATTCTAATACTCCTGATTATTCGAATATTCGAAGATTCAAAGAAATTATACGTCTTCGAAATTGTTTGAATTATTCGAATATTCGAATAGTCGAATAATTACAGCTGTACTCCATAGTTCTCGCGTTGAATCCTACTATGAACTTCGAGTCTTTCTTGACCTACTTGCGTTTTCATGCCTTTGAGGAGTCTTTGAAAGAAATATTAGAAAGTTGTCGATTGTACGTATACCTCTCGGTCTTTGACATCATGTTAAATGTATGACTGAATTAAAAACCGTAACAGGTGTAACAATATTGTTTATGGTGCTGTAGTCCCTATCAATGCTTATTATACAATATATATATATATATTTTTATTGATGCGTTAGTTATCGTAGCACACTTGATTGCAATGAAGTCAATGAACGTATGTGTATGTACAAAATTGTAAACTTTAAAGTCTTGTGTACTTTAAACAAATTTAAACCCCCCTCTTTCACGTGGACTAGATGATATTTCAATTTCTCTCGTGACTAACGATTCTGTCAACGAAACACAATCCAAGTACAGTTAGGTATTTAAATCACAAGAAAGTAGAAGTACCATTGAATAGTGATAGATACTAGAGAGCAAGTGGAAGTAGTGAATAATAGACAGACACGCCAGCCGAACCGTACGCAATTTTTTAAAGTTTTTAACAGATTTACTAGAAATTTTGAACCTGTACCCATTACTGCTTTGTGCAATATTTTTGTTTTGGGCAGCTTCAGATTTGAAAAATTCGCCAAAAATAGAAATAAAAACTTATCGTGTCAATAGCTACTACTTAATGTGTGAAAATATATACTTTTCAATCAGTGTTCTCTTTTTAATGTGAAGTTAAAGCAATAATTTTATGCACAGTTTTTTCTAATCTACTCGAAGTTGGTAAAGATGGAGCTGCACCCCTCTTGCTGCAAGGTCCTCAAAAGTACACGTGTAACCAATAA